>CM055120.1:413370194-414570194 GCA_029206835.1 Rana muscosa
ACAACCTTCTACAAAGGTTCTACAAAGGTGGTGTGTTGGTATCTGCGGATGCCTCTTTTGGCCGCAAGGTTTTGCAGGCTGCTGTTTAGAGGGTATATTCCCTCTTGAAGGGGTATCGTTCAGGTTGGGCTCCAGCTTGTCCTCTGAGCTCCTGTTACCTGGTTGGCTCTTGGGCAGTCCTAGGTGATATACACCCCCCTATCTACTACAGGCCTTCAGTTTAGTAACAAGCAGTGTCAGAAGCATCAAAACTCCTTAGAGGGGTGGGTGCTGTGTCTGTCAATGAACTCAGATTTTACGGTAAGTCAAAAGTCCTATTTTTTGTGTTATCATTCATATTTGCTGAAAAATGGCCAAGAAATCATACATTCTGCCAGGGTATGTAAACTTATGAGCACAACTGTATATTCATTCTAAATTTTAATATACATTACTTTTTCATTTTTCACATACACAATTTTCATTTACAGCTGGACCTGCAGCCCCAAGCAAAAGTGCTAATGTCAGTGCAGTTTTTTCTGGAGGACACAGGTAAATTATGCTAAAGAACTGAGTATAAAATCTATTTCCGTGTACATTCTGATGTTCTGTTGATGTTTGCTATCCATGTGGTATATGGTATTGCACTCTCAATTCTTTCTCCTTTGAGATAAGCACAGTGTTCTCTGAGCAGAGAATCTCGCACATAGCAGAATGCTGGGTGTGAAGTTGTCAGAGGACATGACACACATACTGACTTAACCATTTCATTTCTGGAACAGTAGGTAGTGCACCCCCCAGTCTAACCATTGACAGCCTTTTGCATGTAAATTAAGGTCCTGTTGTGCTTGGCCTTTGAAGGACTTGTCATTTATAGCCAATGTTAGCTGCAGCTTTTACAACAGTTGTGTTCCTATATTTGCTTACATTGCTTTTGATCTCATTAGTATTGGCTATTTGTGTCTGTATCAAAGTACAGGAGTCAAGAAAATGTTAACCTTTATTTATCCATCCCAAAAAAGGTTAATGTAACTTTGTTATTATTTGTATACAAGTCTAGAAAAATCTGAGGTGAAAGTCTGTCCAAAACCTATTTCACTGTTAGGGAGATACAAGTATGGTTAAAATCTGTCAATTACATATCCCTCTTCTAAAGTTCCCAGTTATGTTCCCACTTCAGCCATTGCCTTATTTGTAAAGCTTTGGACCACACAAATAAGTCAAGTCATCACAAAAAATGTCAGAAAACAATACAGCAGGAGCCTGTGAATCTTGGTTGCCCCAAAGTGAAAAGAAGTGATAATAGTCACAGAGCAGGTTAAGATCACTTTGGCAGGGGGTTATAGCCAGACCGCATGTATTGTAACATACCTGGATTCCCCAGATATGGTATAGTTTCCCTATGTTGTTACATTCTTAACAATAACAGGTAACTGTAAAATACAGGGATAGCCAGACAGCTAGGATTTTCAGAACTATTGACAGTATTCATAGCACTATAAGTCAAAAAGGGAAAAATGGGGAAGCACTCACAGTGCCACATCCGTGAAATTGTGTAGAAATGGTGGGGATAATTAAAAAGAGAGACACCCAAAAAGGTCGGACTTTGGAGGCACAAGACATGGTAGGTAGTCAAAATATGTAAAAATATATGTTTATTATAGAAAGACAACACAGAGATTACAAAAATGCAAAAGAGAGTTAAAATATTGTCACAAGATGGAAAAATGTGGTCCCTTTGCGTCAACGCGTTTTGCCGTGAGGCTTCTTCAGGACAGCTTGGGGATAGCAAGGAGAAAACAGGGATTGCTATCTTGGGACTGGCAGGAGATCTATTAGCCCTTATTTAAAAGAGGTGCAATATTGCACAGATCCAATACAAAGGATGCAGGTCATTCACATTCGGTATATATACAAATATTGTATGGGGCAGTTTGTGGGTAGACCAGGGCTCTAAACATAGAGTGCAACCAGGCTTAAAAATAATTGAATCCTCCAGATCAAACAGATACACCAAATAGGTTGCATGCAGCTGTCTCCATGGGCGTTTGTGAGATTTTTAAACCAGTGGCAACTAAAACTGCACGGCTATCTTCCCTGCCTATTTGGCGTATCTGTTTGATCTGGAGGATTCAATTATTTTTAAGCCTGGTTGCCCTCTGTTTATTAATTTTAGTCACATTTTATGTAGCAGCTTTATTTTTATTCACAATTTTTTAGATTAGCGCAGTATTTTCTCTCTTTATATTAATCGGCTAAAGCAACCTTCATAATTTGCATTGTGCAGGTTTTCTTTAATAAGTGCAATTCAGGAGATCTAAATATGACTACATAGAACTTACAAAAGATAATACCCTTAAAAATGCACAATAACTAGAAACTGTTATGCCCTGTACACACGGTCGGATTTCCAATGGAATAAAATCCGATGGATTATTCCATCGGAATTCCGATGAAGGTGACTTCCATCAGTCTTGCCTACACACCATCAGTCAAAAATCCGACCGTCCCAAATGCCGTGACGTAAAACACTCAAACGAGCCGAGAAAAATTAAGTTCAATGCTTCTGAGCATGCGTCGACTTGATTCTGAGCATGCGTGGGTTTTTTCTCCGATGGAGTTCCCCACAGACGATCGGAATTTGCTATCGTTTTTTCCATCGGTAAAATTTAAAACGTGTTCTATTTTTTTTATACCGATGGAAAAAAGACCGATGGGGCCCACACACGATCGGTTTGTCCGATGAAAAAAGTCCATCGGTCTTTTTTCATCAGAAAAAAACGATTGTGTGTACACGGCATTAGATCGTACTTTTGGCTAAAATTTGTATGTATGTATGTATAACAGGGTGGATTTGATTTAAATCACGAGTTTAAATCAAGTCGATTTAAATAATATCGTTTTAAATCACTAGTAAAAAGGCTTGATTTAAATAAAAAATTTGATTTAAATCATAATTTTTAAAGGGCAACTGTCATCTCTGTCCCACAGCGGCTCCTCCACTGACCCGCTGTTGACTCACTGACAGTTTCATTCACTTTATTGGGATGGCTGGTGACGCAGCAGTGACACAACAAGGTGCGGGACGTGGCGGCAGCAGCTGAGTGAATGCCCGCTAACAGGTGCTGCCATGATGGATCTGAAATGACAGGCACTCTTTAAATGTAAAGACTTATTCTTGCTGGTATTTAGAATCTTTAATATTTGCAAATAAAATGAAGCGTTCCTATTTAGAATAATAAGGTATCGGGTTAGTAAAACAGTAATATCAGAACCGGTTCAATCATACAGTTTGTAGTGTACACAGATTTGCAAAACAATGTGATAAAAGAATATTCTTGAACTTTGTTTTATCTCATGGTTACTGTGACATTGTGTGAATCTCAGCTTGCAGGGCTTGGATTCATTGAATGAGTTTACCAAAAATGAAAATATTGCAGAATATACAGCCTCATGCTACATAACTAAGCTCCATTTCATGCTGAATAAAGTAAATTATTAATGTATCTTAAATAGAAAACTATCTTTAGATACATTTTAACTCCAAAAGCATTTGATTTAAAATAAATTTGATAAAAATCAAAAAAAAAAACGATTTTAATTTAAAAAATCATTGTTTTTTATCCACCCTGGTAAATAACAATTGCCAAGTCCCTATATGCCACGTGGTTGTAATGAAATTAGATGAAGCTCTTAAATTTTATGGAACTCTAAATAGGTGATTATTAAACATATGTAGTCTTGGAACTATGAATGCTAAATAGAGTTTATCATAAACTGTTGAATTTGTAGGCTACTCCATGGCATGGAAGAGCTGGCAGTACACGACAATCCTCTGTGGTGCACTTTCACATCAATGTAACATGGTGCAGTGGGATTTTTGAAAAGGTCCGGGTCCTTTTTTTTTTTTTTTTTTTGTGCAGCATAGTCCATTTTTGGCCTCCCAGCCTTTTTTTTTATGCATTTTTGTCAGGGTTTTGTACTTGGTAACCAGTCTCTTCCTTCTATAAGAAAAGACGCAGGAAAAATTAAAACACATAAAAATCATGCAACAACATACAGAAAATGCATGATTATGCAGCAGCACTAGTGTGAGTCTAGTGTCATTCTATCTTTTTACTTCACGATTCAGTTTTTGTATTTCCCTTAAAGCACTATACTGGCTCACTCCCTCTGTCTCTTCCCCCTCCCATGTACATCACTGAGTTTCAGAGTTACACAGAGCAGGTCTTTAGTCTTTGTTGTGTTTATGCTGAGTACAGTCCAGGATAGCTGTGTTGGAGCTCCAATCTCTTACCATGCAAGGTGCTGTGTCTGTTAATTGGAGGGGTTATTGCACTGCCTACCTGGATGTCTTTTCTGTGGAGCAGCTGTGTGTTCCACAATGAGGAAGTCCTGCTGGTTGTTTTAATGTGTCCGTTTTGTCTTTTGGCTACGTGTAGTGTATTGCTAAATATAGTGTTTGTTATTTAGGTTTGGTCTGTAAAGACAAAATCAAATGTTGCAAATATTTTGGTAATATCTTGTTTTTCAAAGTGCATGAACAGCAGTAGTTTGCTCCTTTTTCATTGTTCTGCGCCATCTGCTGAAAAGATTTTTGTCTTGTAAATAATTTTGTTTTTTTATTTTTACTGATATTAGCAGCTACAGTTCTTTGCATGTAATTTTATCATTGCTATGCAGAATTTTAAATATTACCTTGTTGATACAAAGCAAAATGTTTATTGACATTACTATATCTTTTAGTCTTATTTAATTTTTATTGATTTCCTAAACTAAAAATAGCTACTCTGTTGGCTATCTCAAGCTTCATTGTTGTCTAGCATTACTCGTGCATCTGTAGCGTTCTTTCATTTTATCGCCTGTTCTGTCCTAACAGATTGCAAGCAGTCCATACGTGAAGACGAGGGCTTGGTGACTATAAACAGGAGGAGAGGAGCCATCAAACAGGCTAAAATACACTACATTAAGAACCATGAATTCATTGCCACATTTTTTGGTCAGCCAACATTTTGCTCTGTGTGCAAAGAGTTTGTGTGGTAAGGAGGACTTAGCCAATCCTAACAGCACGTAGCCGTGAATTTGCAAACTGCTTTTGTTAACTAACAACATACTGTAGTTTGAAAAGCGTCTTAACTTTTAATATTTTGCTGTTTGGTAATTGGTGGTGTGATCAGTAGCTTTTAGGTGGGCTTTGAGATGGCAGCAGTGTAATTTTCAGCATGTACTATACAAAGGGTATCCTAATATTTTAATATTTCATTATAGAAACTGTCTGCTGTAGGGAGATTTTTTTGATTGCTTCATGCTGGCACCCCATCTCAGTGCTTACTGTCCTCAATTGCTGCCCCGGGAGCAGTTGAGAACTATTGGGGCCTATGCACACTGGTCATAACAAATGCTGCTTATACAGGCTTTTGGCTTCTTTTTTTTTTCTTTCAGCCTGTAGAAGTGTCTCTATGCTAAATTGTGTCCATGCACATTAGGGAGGTTACAGGCATATTTGCAGAGAAGTGTTTTCAGGCAGGAAAAAACCCCCCATAAGAATCGTGTTTTTGAGAGGAGCTTTCAGGCAGAAAAAAACAGCTCCGACAAACATAAACGCTCATAAATGTGCATAAACACAGTGTTTAGGAGCATTCAGCATTTCAACTGTACATTGATTATAGTGCAAAATGAGCAGAGGGGAATATTTTGGGAAAAACTGCTTATAAAAGCTAATGCCCTTAAACTCCCATAAACACTTGTGCAATACGAGCCGCTATAAGCATTTTTATACTGCGTTTTCTGCAAGAGGTTCTGGCATTTTTTCAGCTGCCTAGGGTGCGCGGACCCGTGCATATGTAAGATTATTAGATAAGATCATTCAAAGGTGAAGATTTCTGCTAGTCATAAGAATAAATTTTGGGGTTAAAGCATGGCCTGTTTGTCAGGAAAGCAAATTATTCTGCATGGAAAGTGCCACTGACTACTCACTGTGTTTTATTTTACAGGGGCTTGAACAAACAAGGTTACAAATGCAGACGTAAGTTTTTAATACTTGGATATATACAAACCCAAGCTTTTTTGTTTTGCTTAAAAAAATGGTTTTAGACTTAACAGCAGATCTCTCTTGGACTGTCTTCAACATTTACCTTTCAGAAATTATTCCTTTCCAATAGAATTCTACAATCCCATCCTTTCCTTTTTTATAGACTACGATGTATCTTTCACTACTGCATAATGAAATAGACATTTATCATTTGCTTCAGTGATTCCAGACAAGTTGTTTGTATTTTGAGGATCTGAGAATGGTGCCAAAATTATCTTTGCTTAACCACTTCAGTCCAGGAAGGATTTACCCCCTTAATGACCAGGCCATTTTTTGCCATACGGCACTGCGTTATTTTAACTGACAATTATGCGGGCGTGCAACGCTGTTCCCAAATAAAATGAATGTCCTTTTTTTACACACAAATAGAGCTTTATTTTGGTGGTATTTGATCACCCCTGCAGTTTTTATTTTTTGCGCTATAAACAAGACCGATAATTTTGAAAAAAATATTTGTAACTTTTTTGCTATAATATATATCCAATAAAAAATTTAAAAAACCTAATTCATTCATCAGTTTGGGCCAATATGTATTCTTCTATATATTTTTGTTAAAAAAAATCGCAATAAGCGTATATTGATTGCTTTGCACAAAAGTTATAGTGTTCACAAAATGGGGGATAGATTTATGTCATTTTTATTTCATTTTTTCTTTACTAGTAATGGCGGTGATCAGCGATTTTTAGCGGCATTGCGGTAGACAGATTGGACACCTTTGACACTTTTTTTTTGGGACCAGTGACATTATTGCAGTGATCAGAGCTAAAAATATGCACTGATCACAGTATAAATGACACTGGCAGGGAAGGAGTTAACACTAGGGGCGATCAAGGGGTTAAGTGTGTCCTAGGGAGGTGCTTTCTAACTGTGGAGGGGAGTGGACTGACTGGCAGTACAGAGAGATCGTTGTTCCTGATCACTAGGAACAGACGATCTCTCTGTACTCCCCTGTCAGAACGGGGATCTGCTTTGTTTACATAGGCAGATCCCTGTTCTGCCTCTTCTTTTTTTTTTTTTTTTTTTTCCACAAGAAAAATGTTTATTCAAATTTGACAGTACAAGCGATGCATAAACACAGTTCGTCACAGAGAATGCATTATACAGATTTAGCACAGGTTAGATGTTCTGCTGATATGAACAGGAGAAAGGTGTTGAAAGGCTAGTATACACCAATACAATGAGATACCGGTATGGAAACAAGAAATCCCAGCAGGGTCACTAAAGGAGGTCCAGGGGAGGAGGAGGGGAGCAGTGAGGAACGGGGGGGGGGGGAGGTGAGGGGGGGGGGGGACCTCATCTGAGAAGTTTAATACACCTTAAACAGATAGCGAATAGCTTCCAGGAGATCATAACAGTGGGCCATTATCATCATTGTCACCCGTGAACTCGTTGCCCCAAGCATCTATCCATCCCGACCATATCTTGTCAAATTTAGTAGGACAGTTTCGATTAGCAAAGGTGATCTTGTACAGTGGCAGCACCGAGTTCAATACCGAGCGCCATGAGGACACCGTAGGAGGTACAGCGCTCTTCCAGTGGAGGAATATCTCCCTACGGGCATAAAAAGTAGTGTACCTGAGGAATAATTTTGTGTATTTACCCCTCACCCCAGGGTTGAAGACATTCAGCAGCAGTGATTTAGGGTTAGTTCCCAGATCCAGGGAGGTAATCTGATCGAGGGTATCAACTACTCCCGACCAATAGTCTCTGAGGTGGGGGCAGGACCAGACCATGTGGAAAAAGGAGGCAGCCCTTAGGTCACATCTGGGACAAGCCACCGGGGTGTTAGGATTCATAATTGTCAACCGTTTTGGGGTGAAATAGGCCCTGTGGAGGAATTTGACCTGCATAAATCGGTCTCTAGCCGAAATCATAGTGGTAATGAAGGAGGATACACAGGTCTCCCACTCGTCCTCTGACAGATCAGGAATGTCCACCTTCCATTTGTCCAAAGTTTTTTCAAGTTTCTTTGTGGGAGTAATGGACAAACGGAGATACAGGGAGGACAGAGGTTTGTCTGTGATCTTGGCATTAAGAAACCCCTCCACAGAGTCTGATTCCAGTGTGAGAAGTGATGGGAACTGTTTCCCATAGGCATGCCGGAGCTGATAGTATCGGAACAACATCCATCGTGGTAGTGAGTAGGCATCGGAGAAAGATCGCAGCTTGCCTCCCCTGACAATGTGCCTCAGTTTCACTATACCCTTTCTCGCCCAGATCTGCGGATCCGGAACGGAATTCATGTGCGGCAGGTTAGGATTACCCCAGAGGGGGATGTGAGGTAAGAGTGTCTCGGGGTGCCAAAGCGGGTCCTGGCCCTGTGCCATATCGTGATGGTTGTACGTATCAAGTCAGTGATGCCAGGGTGGGATCTCGTCCCCCTGAACACCACGTTACTAAGGGAGGAATATGACCCCATTATGGCCGCTTCCAGAGTCACTGCCGGGAAGCTGAAGGATGGAGACAGCCAGCCGCGGGGGCCCCCCATTCCAGATAAAGGAGGATATTATACTTTTTAGCTTGGCAAAAAATGAGGCAGGGGGGGGATCAGAGGGGAATTTCGAAAGAAGTAGAGAAATTTAGGCAGATACACCATCTTAATCAAGTTCACCCTACCCACTGGTGAAAGGGGGAGAGTCCTCCAGGTTATACATTTCTGCAAAAAAGTTTTCAGCAGTGGTTGGAGATTGAGCTCATAGTATGAGGATAGCAGGATCCCGACCCCAACTCCTAGATATTTAAATTCAGGTGTCCAGTTTAGGGGGGTGCCCATCGGCGGATGAGGGCCCGACACGTCCAGCGAGAAGAGGAGTTATTTTTCCCCAATTAACCTTGATTCCCGAGAACGAGCCGAATACATCTACTATTTGAAGTGCAGGTGGGAGGGAGGAAGTATCTTTGAGGAAAAGGCGGGTGTCATCGGCATATAGGGATATTTTATCCATAACTACACCTATCTGAATCCCCTCTACTGAGGGGGCAGGTCTGATGCGGGCCACCATGGGCTCCATGGCTAGCGCAAACAGACCAGGGAAAAGCGGGCAGCCCTGTCTGGTGCCCCTAGACAGGGGGAAAGACAATGACAGCGAGTTATTCGTGCGTATACTGGCTGTGGGATTGTGGCATAGCATCTGAATCCATCCGATAAATCGGGGGCCAAACCCAAATTTACGCAGGACGGCCCAGAGGTAGCGCCACTCGACCGAGTCGAAAGCCTTCTCGGCGTCTAAGGAGGCCATCACCCCCGTGCCGTCCCCACTCGCCCTGGAGAGATGGGTGAGGAGGCAACGGATTTTAATATCGGTTCCTCTGCCCGGCATGAAGCCAGACTGATCTGCATGTACCAATGCGGTGATCACAGTGTTCAGTCGTCCGGCCAATACTTTGGCCAACAGTTTGGCATCTACATTGAGGAGAGAGATTGGTCAGTACGAGGAACACTGTTCAGGGGCCTTGCCTGGTTTAAGAATGACAACAATTACCGCCTCAGCCATTGTCGGGGGGAGAGAGTTCTCATCCGTGGCCTTTTTGAGCATAAGTTTAAATGAAGGGAGAATTTATTTCGCATATGTTTTTAAGAATTCGGCAGGAATGCCATCAGAGCCCGGCGTTTTGCCACTTTGCAAGGATATTACCGCCCGCTGAAGCTCCTCCAATGTGATAGGGCCATCCAATGCCTTCCTGTACATGGATGTCGGGCAAGGAAGCTCTGTCTCATCGAGGTAGGCTGTAAGCTCTGCATCCGTGCATACTATCCGAGAGCTGTAAAGCTCTTGATAGAAAGATGCAAATCTGGCATTGATAGCACTGGGGTCGGTCAAAGCCGTCCCATCAGAGTCGCATATCACTGAGTCACTGGAGAGGAGCTTTCCCGTGCCAGCCATGCCAGCATACTACCCGTCTTCTCCCCGTGTTCAAATATTCTTTGGGACTGATGTAGGAACTGAGTTTTTGTGGCCGCTGTTCGGAGCAAGAGAACATCCCTCAATGCTGCCTGAAAATCTGAATAAACCCTGGGGGACCCGGTATTGGAGTACTCTAATTCGAGTGCGGCCACCCTCCCCTCAGCCCTCAGGGTGTCCTCTCTCGGATCTCTCCGGACCCCATGAATGTGGGACTGCAAACTACCTCTAGTAAAAGCCTTAAATGCGTCCCATGACGTGGTCTGAGCTATAGAGCGGTCCAGGTCCTGCCAATAACGTATCGCCTTGGATCTATATGGCTCCGAGATCCTCGAGTCAGACAGCCAAAACCTGGACAATCTCCACAGGCTCTCCCCCGGTGCATTGGTAACACATAGTTTCAACGCAAGCGGCGCATGGTCAGAAATGCCACGGGGGAGAATAGAGATGTCCCGAACCCTAGAGAGGACAGACCCCCCAGCAATAGGCAAGGTCTATACGTGAAAGGGTCTTGTGTGAGGCCGAGCGGCAAGTGTAGGCCCGCTGGGAAGGGTTGCGCCACCTCCACACATCAGTCAGGTTGGAAGCCTCCGCCCAAGCTAGCAGCTCTGAAGATGAGCCTGCTACGGGTGAAAGTCTGTACACTCCAGAGTCCGGAACTAGATTAAAGTCTCCCAGTATCACCACATTATCTGTGGCAAAAGTGGCTATCTTAGCGGTCAGTTGATTAAGTAGTCGTATGGAGGCCGGGTGGGGGGGGCAGGTACAATCCCACCACCACCAACTCCAACCTATCCACTATAGCATGCAGTATAACAAAGCGGCCGTCTGGATCTATTTCTAGTGCCAGCAGTCTAAACGGTAGGGATTTATGCACAAGAATGCTAACCCCTCTGGAGTAATTGGTATGCGTAGAGTGGTATAGATGTCACACCCAAGGTCTCCTAAGACTCAAAAGTTTGCTGCCCGTTAAGTGAGTCTCCTGCAATATGCAAATTTGGTGGTGATATGTCTTAAGAAATTGAAACACCAGTGACCTCTACACAGAGGAATTCAGTCCCCTGGTGTTCCAAGATATATTACATTCAGCCATAAGCATCTAGGATCACATTTTCAGATCAGGATCTAACCTCCATGGTTGGATGCAGAGTCTGGGCCACTGCACAGGTCAGGACAGAGCATCTCAAATATTCAATGACATACATAAATACATTGCTTGTGAAAAAACAGTAAAAAAACAAGGTATAACAAAACATTCCCACCCAACCCCCCCACCCCGCCAACCCCAGCCCCAACTTTGGGGAGGCTTAGGATCCCAACTCAGAACCCAGGTGAACACGCCTGCAATGGGGAAACATGTGCGGAACGGCATCCACAGTCCAGCAGTCAGATGATGCACATTTAGTCTCTTGCCGGAGACCGGATCAAATATATGGGTGCAGTCTCCCGGCAGCCGCCGGGGGCAGAAAAATTTGAACAGTACCGTTGCATGAGCTGCCAAAGTTGCCGGCCTTGGCCAAAGGAGAGGAGTCAAAAAAAAAAAAGGGGGGGATATAACAAAGGATCAGCAGTCACGCGACCCTCCAATCAGGGTACCCCACCCACGGGAAGAACCAGGGAGTAATGTCCCCCTAACCCCTACAGTCCATAAAGCAAAATGTTAGTTAACACATGGGACCCTCCAGGAGGGGGGGGGGGGGCGGGGCGAGCATAGGCCAACTTAGAAAGGAGGCACATCTATAAGGCAGCAAATGGTCATGGCTCATGTAAAAAGCAATTTGACCCCTCAGTAGTAGTGGTACTTATCTGCGAGGTAATGTGTCAATCCACATGGAGGTCTCCTCAGGAGATGCAAAGAATCTTACCGATTCGCCGTCCTCCACCCGCAGTCTGGCCGGGAACAGCATGCTGTACTTAATATGCTTGGCTCGAAGTTTGGCTCTCACTGCGTCATAGGATTTCCGTTGTTTCTGAGTTTCCAGCGAGTAGTCTGGGAAGATCAGGAGTTTGGCGTTCTCAAATCGCAGTTCACCTTGGGATCTCGCTTCCTTCATTACTGTATCGTGATCACGGAAGTGAAGCAACTCGAAGATGAAAGTACGGGGTGGCGCTCCCTGCGGCCCCCTGGTGGAGGATATGCGGTGGGCTCTTTCCACCATAAAAAATGGGGAAAATTGTGCTGAGGGAAGGATAAGTTGCAGCAAACGTTCAGCAAAGGCGGTGGGATCCGTACCCTCAGCCCCCTCCGGAAGACCCAGCACTCGCAAGTTGTTCCTTCTGTTGCGATTCTCGGCATCCTCGGCTTGGGCCTCCAGTGCTCTAACTTTAGTTTTCAGTACATGCATATCAGCCACCTGGTCACGTACCGTGTCTTCCGCTTGAGAGATCCTCTGCTCCACTTCAGTCATGCGACCACGGAGGGTATCAAAGTCCTTCCTGATAAACGCTACATGGGTCTGAATATGATCCACTTTGTCTGTCAGGGCAGTGATGGCCGGCAGTCGCTCCGGATCGTCAGCCTGGTTCTCCATCTGGGCAGGATATTTAGGCTTCGGCCCTGCCTGCGATGTCTGGCTTCGCAGCCTTTTTGCCTGCTTTCTGTTGGGAGCTGCCTCTTCGTATACCCCAGGAGTACCGCTGAGGCTGGGGGCACACAGGGGGGTCTTCTTTAGTGGGTCTGCACCCTATAAATGCCGGATTCAGCGTCGAGTTCAGACACAGGTCGGGTGTAGCAAGATGGCCGCCGACCTCCAAAACTAGGCCAAAGCCACGGTCTTTCCTAGATGCGGCAGCCGCGTCTAGGAACGCGGAGGCCGCGGGATTTGCATCTGCAGGTGCGCGGGCATCCAGGGGGGTCCGCTGGGCAGGATTGTCAGGCGAATCCGCGGCTGCGGCCCTGTCCGCAATGTCCGGCCTCGCGGCCCTCTCCTGGGATTGCGGCTGGCCGTCCCCTCCCTTACACACCCCGGGCAGGCCTCCGAGTCTGGGGGGTCACAGGAGAGTCGTTTTTTGGGGGTCTACACCCGATAAACTGGGGATTTTAGCACCGGTCTTGGGGAGCTCAGACAAACACGTCTGCCCCCAGAGCCATTCCGGACACACCCCCCTGTTTTGCCTCTCTGTGGAGCGATAGCGGGTGGCCGGCGGACATCGCGGCAGCCGAACCCGCACATGAGCTCCCACGCCGTGCAGCGCGCGTGCCCGCAGTGTCTCGTGCACAGAATGACGTACGGGTACTTTGTTTCCTGCAATAGGGCCGCCCTGCCACAGTATATATGCAGTGGGCAGTCCTTAAGTAGTTAAAGTGGTTGTAGAGCTTCTTTTTGGTGGTATTTAATCACCACCTGGGTTTTTTTTTTGCTAAACAAATGAAAAAATACAGGAAATTCCTTTTTGTTTCTGTTATAAAATTTTGTAAATACGTTTTTTTCTACTTCACTGATGTCCACTGGTGAAGCTGCATTGATGAGGCGGCACTAATATGCGGTCTTGATAGGCGGCACTGATGGGCTCTGATAGGTGGCACTGATGGGCGGCATTGATGGGCACTGATAAACGGCACTGACAGGCATCACTGGTGAGCACTGGCGGGCATTGCTGATGGGGCTGCACTGATAATCACTGCAGATCCCCCTGTCAGGTGAGCCACTTATCAACTCTCCTCACGCTCTGTCAGCGTGAATAGAGGAATGCCGATAACCGACACTTCCTAGTTACGCTGTGATTGGACACAGCTGATAACATGGTAAAGAACCTAAGTCATATGCTCTTTACCTTGATTGGAGATGCATTGTGTCGAAGCGCACTACGGATTGTCTTGTTAAGCACCCCTGGGGGCACGCACGAGTGGCTTGTTCTGAAGGACATCATGACGTCCAGTCAGAACGGGAGAGCCACCGCCCGCCATGTTGCTATAGGCCAGACGGGAAGGTGGTAAAGCATTAATAACAGCACAGTGCTTGTGCTGTATAATTTGTCCCTTTTGTATTATCTAAAATACCTGCCTGGTGCTGCCCTCTCCTCTGTAAACTGACTATGTTTATCATGGCTGCTGAGCCCTGACACCGTGGTCAGTTTGTGCCTCCGTCATCCCGCTGTCTCTCCTCTGTCCTCTCTCCCCCTCCCTCCCTGCCTGTCAGCTAGTGTTATTGCCAATCTGCCCCCCCCCCTCCTGCTGCTAAAATTACTGTTTTATTAATAGAATCCCCTATGCTCTATTAAGTTATGTGCCCAGTGTATGTTCTATTTAAAAAATATGTAGCTTTATACGTTATTTAAGAGTGCCGCTCGGCACTCACGTGACCGCCCGCCACTCTACTCCTCTCCTCCTCCCGGCTGACGTCAGCTGGGGATTCTCAACCCCTCCCGCTGTAGTTATCAGACCAGTGGAGGAGAGTGGCAGGCAGTCACGTGAGTGCCGAGAGGTGCTCTGAATAAGGTAAGAAGCTACATATTTTTTATATAAAACATACTCTGGAGCACATAACTTAATGGAACATAGGGGTTTCTATTATGTAAACAAAATGGCTTTTCCTTTTAGTAGTTTCATTAACTGTCACCTCAGAGGGAAGTAAATAGTTTCAGTGAGTAAATAAATATTAATCTGTTTTTGACCCTCCTGTCTTAAGCCCAAGGTGGTGCTTTTGGTCATTGGCTGCTCTTGTGTTTGCTAAACAAAAAGTGATTTCTGCTGCTGGTCTGTATGATTTTTGCAGGTGCATTTAGTGTACTGTGGCAGTTGTTTCTTTTCACTGTCTTATTATGCCTCTTGTTGCATTGCTCAAATTTTATGACAAAATAAAATTCTGAAAACTAGTTCACATGAGCTTCAGCTTGTATAAGTGCTTGTTAAAACTTGCAGTACCGGAGTGACTGACAAGCATTAAAGTGGTTGTAAACCCTTACAAACTACTTAGACCTACAGGTAAGCCTAGATTAAGGCTTACCTGTAGGTGCAAGAAATATCTCCTTAACCTACATGGTTAAGGAGATATTTACCCTAAAACAGGCACCGATGTCTACGGCGCATGTGCGCCGTAGACAACACCGCAGGCGCACTGAGCGTGCCGTTAGTGAAGGCGATCATGCCGTCACTGCCGGCTCCCGTGCGCATGTGCGGGAGTGACGTCATCGTGGCCCAGGCCAGTCACAGCGCTGGAGCCGCGATACAAGAAAGTGAGATGGCGGTGGTGGAGGAGAGGAACGAGGGCCGCTGCGGGGGCTTCGATCTCAGGGAAGTACTACATAATGAGCTAGTATGCTGTGCATACTAGCTCATTATGCCTTTGTCTTGCAGGCTCTTTTTTTTTTTTTCTAGAGAAGGGTTTACTTCCTCTTTAAGGAGATTATACTGCCACCTCCTGAATGCCTTTCAGCTGAACTGAGTTCTTAAATAGGAACACTGCACAGCACCCATGAGCTTAGCATTTGGCCCGCAGTTAGGGGGTGCGTCCCCTTTCGCTTGAATGGGTTGCGTTTGGTAGCAGTAGAATATGTAGCACCCTTCTAGCTAGGTGCAATAGTAGTTAGAATAGTTTTTGGCCCCTCTGCTCAACAGAGGAGGAGCAGCAGGTAAATTGAATTGGGCTGTCTGCTTAACAGTAGCTGTGATCGTTTAGTTCTTCCTGTTGAGGGTGCTTTGATGCTGCTCATGCTGTCTGGAGTTTTCCTGTATCCAAGCAACCTAGGAAGTTTCTGTATTGGAGGTGAAACCATTCATATGAAAAGCATGAATACAGATGCAGCCAATTGGAAGGGGAGGTGCCCCATGGCATACTGGTTGACTGTATTTATGAGCACCTGAGCTCCTGGTCTTTTCCTGGAGAGAAGAGGTCCAGTTGAGGAGGGGGCACATTGATGGTTCCCAGCACAAGTTACCATGTGGCATTGGGAGGACAATCTGAGGGCCAGAATGCTGAAACCCAGGGTTCTCTTGAAAGCCGACTGAGGGAGGATGTCCACGGATCTTGTCTGGTATCAGAGGCGCAAACAAACTGGAAAAAAAAAAACATCAATTGCCGATACTGTGCCCATCAATTGCCGATACTGTGCCCATCAATTGCCGATACTGTGCCCATCAATTGCCGCTACTGTGCCCATCAAATGCTGCCAGTGTGCATGCTCCGCCCGCCCAGCACTTACCTGTCTCGGTGGGGCAGCGGGTCACAGCGGCCATGTCCTCCACGCTCCTCGATGTCTTTTCCCATCCTCTCTTCCCGTCCTCTGCTTTGATTGGACGCCTGATGGGCATCCAATCACGGTGCCTGTCGTTTCAGTGAATCAGGTGACAGGTAACAGACCCGAGCACCTGATTGGCTGAGAGGCGGTTCAGTGTTAGGAAAGCGAATATTCATTTGCTTTCCTAACACAACGTTAAGTGAACTGCGAGCGCCCAGCATGGCGCCCGCTGTTCACCTTTTTGGACGCCTATTAGAGCCTATGGCTCTAATCAGGTGCTTCCAAAAAAATACCCCGCCGCTGTAATTCAGGTGCCCGGTGCCCGAAAAGGGGCCGGGTACCTGAATAGGGGGTGGCAGCGGCGACCATAGATAGATTCATGCAATGCATGAATCTATCTATGGTGATAGACAGGTGGCAAGAAAGAGGGGGGCGTCCTTTATGGATGCACCGCCACTGGATCCTAGTGACTTGAGCTTCTGATTCCCCCTCTGGGTATTGGAAGTCAGCTGCTGGGTGTAAATTAAAGAGGACACTGGCTGGTGTGCTGAAGAGCAAGGTCCATTCAATTCCTTCTCTTTGCAAGGGACTTTGCTCAATCCTGTACAGTCTGCTACACAGTTCCATTAGGAAAGCTGTCCTTAATTCGGAGTATCCTACTATTCCCTTCGACTCTCCCAGTTCCTAAACTAAAATAAAACAAAAAAACACCACAAACCCTAGACTGGTCATTGGATTAATGAGCTGAAGTTGTGTGCGCCTGACTGCAAGAAATTTTGTGTGCCTGGCTGCGGGGCTGAAACTAGGGAAGTTCTGGGAAAAATACTAGTGGCTCCTACAGGAGTTGCGCTACAAATATTTGCTGCGACCACCCCTGTGTGTACAGGGGTATCAGGTCACCATTAAACTATGTGACAGGTGTGGCGTTGGGCTGTAGGAGAACTTTAAAAAATGCCCCTCAACCGCTCTATTTCAGCAAGTGTAAACTAGGCCTTAGAGCAGTGTGAACACCAAGCATTTGTGAAGCTTTTGGCAAGCAGCTTTCTTGAAGCCTTTAACACACTCGGCAGCTTTAATTTTGGATATGTTAAACAGATTTTAATGGGAAGTACTGAATATCACTGCTAGTAGGCATCAGCAGACTTTTAACAAACATTGCAATTTCTTGAAGCATACTAAAACCTTCTAGCAGCTTGTTTAAAGTGACATTCAGCACTCCCATTAAAATCTGTGTTAAAAATTCTTAAAGTTGAGCTTAATGGTACCTCATTGAAAACCATTTGCACTACAGTTGTGGCTGAAACCTATCTCAGCAGCTGTTTATCAGCACAGCTCCGTAATAGTTGTTTCTTGTAGTCAGATTTTAGTCGTTTTTTGTTTTTTTTAAAGAAGTAGTATAGCCAAAGCTCGTCTGGCTGTACTTCTATGGATCACTGGAGTGCGGCTTGTTTTGCACACCTGTGACCCATTTTCAGCAGAGAGCGGGCTGAAGTCCACTCTCTGCTGACGTCACAGAAGTCGGTCGAGGCATCACCCCATCACGACAATGGAAGTCGGGATACGCCAGGTGCCTGGACTGACACCCGGCTCAGGCTCTCAGCGAGCAGCTCCGCCCCCTCCACAACTCAGCGCTCCAGTGAGCAAGGAGGGAGCAGAGCAGAGAGCCGTTGACTGACAGTGTTGGAAGGCAACATGGTTTAATATTATATTTCTGGAGGTTTAATCAGCAGCTCTCTGCTCGGGGAGCTGTCAGAACCGAGCGATCGGCGGTGTTCAATCGCACGGTTCTCAGTGTAAAGCCGCCGGGAGGGACAGATGCAGCATCGGACCGCATCCACTCCACATCCACCTAGGTAAGTAGAAGTATGAGCTTGTCTTTTTTTTTTTTTTGATTTATCTTTTAAGACCATCTTTTACAGTTGTTCTTATTCTGATGGACATCAGATGACATTTGTATGGATATCTCCATTAGTCTGATTTATTTCTATTTTATCTGTCTTGATTCCCCTTCAATTTGAAGAAAGATCATTTAAAGCCGTATTAAACCCAAAATCAAATCTTTATTATATTGCAGCTTACCAATTCTTAAATGTGATGGCCTTCCTTTTTTAAGGCTTTTTTTCTTCTCCCATTTCATCTGGTGATCCAGCTACCAAGTTTGTTGTTTTTCAACAGAAAAGCTATTTTGTTACACGGATGAGACAGACCACACTGGCAGGGGTGCGTAAAATGATCAGCTTTTATTTATGTAAAATCTTTATCCAAAAAGGAAAAAACTGTTGCTGTAACTAATTATAAAGTGTGAGCTGACGTTTGGCTTCAATTTGTTACTGCATTTAAATCTGCTAGTACTTCTAACACTCCCCTCCTCCTGGACTGACAATACTGCTGTCCAATACTGTCCCCTGCGTTCATTCATCCAGAGAAGTGTCTGTATAATACAGAAGGTGAGTTACTGGCCAGATCCCCAAGGGAATACAGAGCGGGAAAAAGCCTAAAAAATAAACCTAATACAACCACTACATCTAATGATTGGTAAGCTGAAATAGATTATGTTTTTGAATTGATACCGCTTTAGGTTTCTCTCTTTACCATGTTACCATTTGGGTGGCCCCTTGGTCCTTTATTCACCTCCGGTTTTACTTTTGATTTTTCTTTCTCGTACATCACGGGACACAGAGCGACATAGTCATTACTAATGGGTTATATAGATACCGTCAGGTGCTGGCACTGGCAACTTCCAAAACCGGAAGTACCCTCCCCTATATAAGCCCCTCCCATCCGGGAGCACCTCAGTTTTTTGCCAGTGTCTAAGGTGTTGGCCAAGAAGAAACATGTGTTTTTCACTGAGCTTGCGTACAGGTTCTTTTGGGCCTCAGTAAGCTATTCCGGATCCGACCAAAAAAGCTTCATAGCTAAACGGTCGGTACCCGGGCCTTGCAGAGAAGAGCAAGGTTTTGCCTGTAATGCTTCTCTTAGGAGAGCTGGACCCTGGGATCCAGAGCTCTGGTCATACCCACGACCAAGATGTTTTCTGTGCAGGGTGCTATACAGGTCCAGGGGAGTGGAATCCTTGGGAACCCGGTCCCTGAAGGTTTGATTACAATGCCTGCCGTGATAGGTGAAGTTTGGGCTTTTGTGGACCAAACAAAGTCCTGCGGCGGGGAACAGGTAAGTGGGGGCCCCCAGGAACTTGGTTCTATTGGGGGACCCCCAAGCCTAATTTGTCTTTCTGTCTGTTACCTAATGGTATTCCCGCAAAATTCTGTGCATGCCTGTAACTACTAAAAAAATGTAATAATTTTTAATGGTGGTCAAGAAAAAAAATAAAAAATTTTTTTTATATATATTTAAGATATTAGACTGCGGTACCTGTGTTTGTCCACTAGAGGCCGCTGTGGAATGTTTTCTTGTCATGTGGACTAGTTTCTTCTCAGCAGAGCAAGTCCAGGCAGATGGTGAGTTCTCTTATGGGAAACTGCTTCCTCTGCCATGTTGCAATGCTCGTCCATCCCCCGGCCTGCGGCAAAGGGGCCCTGGCTCTTGTCCCTAGTCTCCATTTTTCAAAATTAGCGCCGAAGGCGCACGTGGCCGCGCGCGTGCGCGTGCAAGCGCCTCTATATATAGAGGTGAGCCAGGAAAGGGGGCGGAGCCTGGGGGATGACGCTCTGTGTGCGCCGCAGCGCTTCTGCGCATGTGCGGGCGTCCCAGCATGTAAAAACCACAGTTTTGTGTGGTGAGCTGGCTATGAAGTACAGAGACAGAGCTGGCAACATTTAAAAAAGGGCATACAGCAAGCGGTTGATACAGGCATCCCCTAGAAAGGCACATTAGTAGACACCAACTGTGATATAGCAGCAATTGTGCTAGACTATTCTCAGTAAAAGTGGTGTATTACGGCTGGAATACCTCAGCTTTAGGCTTAGGAATATGCCGTCCAGAAGCTCCGGAACTGAATCTTCCAGGAAGCGAAGGGGGTCTCATCGGGCTCTGAGGATCTTGGGCATACTTCTGCTGCACCAGTCTCCCCTGAAGTTCAGAGGTAAGTGACCGTAGAGACCCCGCAGGGGTACTTGGTACTGTGGCTGTCCTCAGTTCACCTGCTCCTGTGTATGTAACAGAGGAGGTTTTTTCCTCAGCTCTGGGAGGATTAGAGAGAGATTGTCAACATTTATCGCTGCCTCCCTGTCAGGGAAAGCACGCCCGATCTCCGTCTCCTCCTTCAGAGTGCCTGTTAGCAGAGCAACAGTCCCATACAGGGATCGACCTGCCTGAAGGGGATCAGGATGAGGTTGATTCTGTTATAGAGGAATCAACAGTGGGGGAACCTTTTCTCAGCATCTCAAGCTGAAAGATTATGGGTTCAGTCTCTGACTAACATGGTCCGATCAGCATTTAAAAATGCACCTTGCGGAACCATCAACCACTACTGTATCCTCGTTGGGGTCGCTAGAAGCCCCCAGACTGTCTGTTCTTTTCCACTTCACCCTTTACTGAAAGGGCTCATTTACCAGGATTGGGAACGTCCTGAGAAAATATTATTCCCCCAAGAGATTTCCGGTGGTCTATCCCATGGAGGATAAGTTCATAAAAAAAAAAAAAAAAAAATGGAAGGTCCCTACAGTGGACGCAGCCATCTCTTGTATGTATAAATCACTGACATGTCCAGTGGATAATGTCCAAATGTTCAAGAACCCAATAGATAAAAGATTGGAGTCCTTATGAAAATCTGCTTCTTTCTACAGCAAGCTTGGTGACACAACCAGCAGTAGCAGCTATTGGGGTCTGCTAAGCAGTGAAGGATCAGTTGAAACAGGTCTTGAGGGACTTGACAGAACAGCAGGCTTTGCCCTAGCTGATCTGCCTAGAGCCTTAGGCTTTGCGGTTGACGCCATAAAGGATTCAGTCCATCAGGCCTCCCGCCTTATGCTGTCTATAGTACATATGCGTAGGCTCCTATGGCTCAAAAACTGGTCTGCTGAAGCTCCCTGTAAAGAATGGCTGAACGCTTATTCAGGGAAAACCTGGACAAATATATCCAGAAAATTTCCAGCGGTAAAAATACGCTCTTGCCGGTTAAAAACAGAGTTAGAGGTCCCTCTTTAAGAGGCCTGCTTCTCCAGTCCCTGGGGCATCGGCTGTGTAACAGTTCCGACGGCCTCCTCGGTCAATTCCCGGGGGTAAAAAACAGGGACAATAGCAGGGTAATGAGAAACCCTGGGTCAGGGGAGGTACAAAACCTCCCCCAAAGTTAAATTCATTGAAGCCCCCACTCAGTCGGGTGGGGGGGAGGACTCCAGTTGTTCGCAAGAGACCTGGCGGGACACGATCAAGACAGATAGGTGCTCTCCGCAGTATGTTTGGGATACAGTTTGGAGTTAAAAGACTCTCCTCCTTCCCATTTTTGAGGTCAAACGTGCCAAGGGATCCCCGGAAGAGAGAGTCCCTCCTGTTGGCACTAGAACAACTATTGCTCCAAGGAGTAATTATGGAGGTTCCCCTGGAAGAATGAGGGTTCGGGTTTTACTCAAACCTCTTTACAGTCCCGAAGCAAACGCGGACAGGAGGCCCATATTAATTCTAAAAGGGCTATACAAATTCCTGTATATCAGGACTTTCCAATAGAGTCAATCCGATCGGTGGCCACTGCCCTACAAGGGGAGGATTGGTTAGCCGCGATCGACATCAAAGATGCTTATTTGCGCATTCCCATCTTTCCAGTCCACCAAAAATTTCTACGCTTTGCAGTAGAAGGGCACCATTTTCAGTTCAGAGCCTTACCCTTCGGTTCGGCCACAGCACCACGAGTGTTTACAAAAATTCTGGCCCTTTATTGGCCAATCTAAGAACACAAGGTGTAATGATAATGGCATATCTAGATGACTTGTTGCTGATAGACCACTCAGTGAAAAAACTAGACGTGGTCGTTCACAAGACAATCAAGTATCTGGAATCTCACGGTTGGATTATCAACCGAGACAAGTCACCCCTAAAAACCAGTCAAAAGTCTGGAATACTTGGGGCTAAGGTTGGATTCAGGCCAGAGAAAAATATTCTTGCCTCGAGGAAAGGTGTTGTCTTTGAAAGATTTGATCCACTTAGTGGGTACAAAAAAGACAGCCGTCCATACGCCTGTATATGAGGCTGCTGGGAAAGATGGTGGCATCATTCGAAGCAGTACCCTACGGTCAATTTCATTCAAGGAATTTGCAAGGGGCCATACTGTCAGCCTGGAACAAAAAAGTTCAGGCCCTAGACTTACCAATGTCCTTGTCCCCTTCCGTTCGCAAGAGCCTCCGTTGGTGGTTGGTTCCCCAGAATCTGGAAAAAAGGAGATCCTTCAGTCCGATTTCTTGGAAGGTGGTCACTACAGATGCCAGCCTTATAGGCTGGGGAGCAGTACTGGAGCAATGGTCTCTCCAGGGCAGATGGTCGGATGCAGAAAAGGCCCTGCCCATCAATCTCTTAGAGATACGAGCAGCCCGGTATGCCCTAGTAGCATGGACATCCAAACTCCAAGGGTCCCCTGTCAGAATTCAATCATCAGGGGGGCACCAGGAGTCGTGCAGCCCAGAGGGAAGTAAATTACATCCTGAAATGGGCAGAAAAATATGTCCCAGCCATATCTGCGGTATTCATTCCAGGAGTGGAGAATTGGAAGGCAGACTTTCTAAGTCGCCAGCAATTAGGCCCAGAGGAAGGGTCCCTTCACCCCGAGGTTTTCTGGACAATATGTCAGCGGTGGGGAACATCGGATGTAGATCTTCTAGCATCCAGATTCAACGCAAAGGGGGACAGGTTTGTCTCTCGGACAAGGGATCCCCTAGCTTGCGGCTCGGATGCCCTAGTGTTCCCTTGGGATCAGTTCAAGCTGATATATGCATTCACACCGCCACAATGGTTACCTCGATTACTCCGCAGAATCAGGGTAGAAAAGAAACAGTGATTCCGGTGGCTCCAGCGTGGCCCCGAAGAGCGTGGTACGCGGAGATTGTAAAATTTCAGTGGGGAGTCCTTGGACTCTCTCACGTCGTCCGGACCTGCTTTCGCAAGGACCGATATACCACCCTTCCTTACCAGCCCTAGGTTTGACGGCCTGGCTATTGAAGCCCACAGTCTAAAAAAGAGAGGGCTCTCTAATGCTGTGGTATCTACCATGATCAATGCCAGGAAGCCGGTATCCAGGCAGATCTACTATAGAATCTGGAAGGCGTACATCGCGTGGTGTGAGGCCAAGAAATGGCATCCACATAAGTACGTAATAGGTAGGATTCTGGACTTCCTACAGTGGGCTGTAGATAGGAAGCTTGCCTTGAGTACTATCAAGGGTCAGATTTCGGCCTTGTCAATATTTTTTCAAAGGCCCTTGGCTTCGCATTCACTAGTCAAAGCCTTTATACAAGGAGTGATGCGTATTAGTCCTCCGGTTAATATTCCCATATGTCCATGGGATCTAAACTTGGTTCTGTCGGTTCTACAGAAACAACCATTTGAACCATTACAGCATATTTCCTTGGTGCTTCTCACCAGGAAATTGATTTTTCTAGTAGCCATTTGTTCGGCTAAAAGAGTATCGGAATTAGCAGCTATGTCCTGTAAGGAGCCATATCTGGTTATCCATAAGGACAGAGTAGTGTTACGTCCTCATCCAGCCTTTCTTCCTAAGGTGGTATCGAGGTTTCATTTGAACCAAGATGTGGTTCTTCCTTCTTTTTTCCCCAAACCTACTTCGGTAGAGGAAAAGTTATTGCATTCTTTGGATGTAGTAAGAGCAGTTAAAGCTTATCTAAAAGCCACTGCTCAGATTCGCTGAACGGATACTTTGTTTATTCTGCCGGAAGGCCCCAGAAAGGGTCAGGCAGCGTCAAAATCTACTTTAGCCAAGTGGATTCGACAGGTCATTATGCAAGCTTATGGCTTGAGAAGGAGACCGCCTCCGTTCAAAGTTAGAGCGCACTCCACGAGAGCAGTTGGAACTTCATGGGCAGTGCATCACCAGGCCTCCCTGGCTCAAATCTGTAAGGCCGCAACATGGTCTTCAGTTCACACGTTTACTAGGTTCTACCAGGTGGACGTTAGAAGTCAGGAGGATGTCGCCTTTGGGCGCAGTGTGTTGCAGGCCGCAAAAGATCCTCATGTCTGATAGCGCTCAGCTTATATATGGTGTATCCCCCCCCTCATTTGGCATTGCTTTAGGACATCCCATTAGTAATGACTATGTCGCTCTGTGTCCCGTGATGTACGAGAGAAAATAGGATTTTTATAACAGCTTACCTGTAAAATCCTTTTCTTGGAGTACATCACGGGACACAGAGCTCCCGCCCCTCTTTGGGGACACTTATTGCTTTGCTACAAAACTGAGGTGCTCCCGGATGGGAGGGGCTTATATAGGGGAGGGTACTTCCGGTTTTGGAAGTTGCCAGTGCCAGCACCTGACGGTATCTATATAACCCATTAGTAATGACTATGTCGCTCTGTGTCCCGTGATGTACTCCAAGAAAAGGATTTTACAGGTAAGCTGTTATAAAAATCCTATTTTTTCCAATATGTATAATTTTTTTCTTTCTGTTGCAATCTGTCTTGCCTCTGTAGTCTGTGACGAGTCATCTCTTAAAAAGGGTACAAATTGTTTCTATTGCTTACAGAGTGCAATGCTGCCATACATAAAAAATGCATTGACAAGATCATTGGCAGGTGTACAGGCACAGCGACAAACAGCCGGGACACCATGGTAAGTACGGTACTTATCTGCTTTTTCTATCTCTTGTGACCTAGGGTGGTTATGGATTTCCAATTTTACTGTTTGAACAACAAAGAAGTAGAAATTGATTTTAAAGCATGCGCATTCAGCAAAACCTGATCACGTAGTAGACAAGAAAAAACATTTTTTTTTTCAGGGATGTGTGTCTATTTTCATTTGTATCGCATGCTCAGCGCTTTAGGTGCGTGTTCTTTTGACATCACGGTGAGGTTAATTTATCCTCAAAATATTTGATCTCAATAAAATCTGATTCTGCTAATTCAAGACAAATTTGAAAACAATTTAGTTACATGCATATGTAGCTAAAATGAATGAGACCCAACTGGAACAACCCAGAGGGGGAAAAAAATAAAGTTAAACTATAGTTCTGCTTTACATGGTTTGTTTTCAATTTACACAAGTGATCTTGTCACTGGTGACAACTTGTCAGTAACAGGATCACTAACAGACCAATCACCTTTTGTTATGGAGTGTCTCCCTACTAGCTGAAACAGATTGATGTAGCTCTCTCCCTGCACATTGGTGGTAATGAATATTTTGCAGTGTTCTGGACCATTAAGAGTGTGATTGGGTAAGTTAAAGCCTCTGATTGCCTGTAATTCTTCTACTGGCGATCTGTTACCAAAAGCATAACCAGCCATCTGACATGGTCCTTCAAGTAACCCTTTCCTTTGCCATTATTACAGAAGCCACTACAAAATACAAACTATTCAGCATATAAACGACTCACTGGTTCATAATTAATGAACAAAGCCTTTTCTCTAGTCTGTCTCTCCTTTTCACTGGTTGCTGCCATCTTGCCTCTTGCACAAGTCAGAGAAGGGGAAGCCAGGATGTTATATACAGCCCACATGTGAAAGACACCTTTACCTCTCCTGTAATGGTCATGTGCTATTACTCTGAATATACCAGCACTCAACAGCAGTGGTTAGAGAAGGAGAAAGCTGGTTAGTTGGCTTTTACAGAAAAATCGAATTAGTTCTCTGTAGACTGCAAATCTTGAAATGGATTTGAAACGGACCATGGAAAGGATTGTAATATACAGAAATGCACCACTGTGTTAACATTCTTGGGGAATAGAACAGTTCACAAAAGGTTTCAAGCATACATGTATCAGACATAAAAAATAAACATGTTCCCACCTAGCCCTCCCTAATAATACTATGAGAAATATTTTGTTATGCAGAAGCTCCTGTAAAGTTGTTTGGATTTCCATAGGATCGCTAGCGGTAAGATGTCCTCTTCAATTTGGGGAATGTGCCTTGTAGTCTCATAGACTGTAATCGATTCAGAAATGATGAAGCTGTAAGGTGCATGCGCCATGCTGAAGAGGACATATTGGCACTCTCATTGCTATGGGACCCTGATTGCTGACTTGCTGGGCAATGTAAAAAGGCTTCTGCATTAAAGTGAGAGAGAGAGATTTATTATATATATATATATATATATATATATATATATATAATTTAATCTCTGTAGAGATGGATATATAGATATCTATCTCTATTTTTACACAAAAAAGTTGCGTGAGGGCCAGGAGGTGGCATACCTGTGGGCTCGATCCCAAGCCATGCTGCCTGTGTCGATAAACAGCGCTGCTACGCCCTGCCCCCTTATCACAGGATTTGAGTGACAGCAGCAGGGGCCAATAGCTCCTGCTGCCTCAGCAAAGCCTTGAGACTGGGAAGTGAGCGGGGAGAGCCGCTACAGACAGGCACAGCACTGGATCGAGTGAGGATAAGGGGTGGCGAGGGGGTGATACTTTTACCTTAATGCATTCCCTGCATTAAGGTAAAAAATGTTTAAGGTAAAAAGTTTAGAATTTAGGACCACTTTAACATTTACCTGTACATTTGCTGTGTGATATTTATTGGTGCTTTTCCTTTACAGTTCCAGAAGGAGCGGTTTAACATTGACATGCCCCATCGATTCAGGGTTTACAATTACAAAAGCCCCACTTTCTGCGACCACTGTGGCAGTCTGCTCTGGGGCTTGGTGAAGCAGGGGTTAAAATGTGAAGGTGAGTGTAAACAAAGTTCAGTTTTAGTTAGGGCCCTTTCACACGGGCTGTCCGATCAGGTCCACCTGTCAGTTTTTCAGGCGGACCTGATGGGACTCTCCAGTCTCCCCTATGGAGCAGCGATGTCAGCGGTGACATGTCCGTCTAACATCCGCTGCTATCCGATTCGATTCTGTTCGCAAAATCCAGACATATGGTGGTCCTGTTTTCCATATGCCTATCGGATCAGATGAAAACGGACAGGCGTTCCATTTTCACCCGATTTTCCCATAGAGGAGAGTGGGACTGTGTCTGTCCCCCGCTGAGTAAGTGTATTCCATGTGAAAGGAGCTTTAGTTATTTATTGTTTGGAGATGTGACCATCCTCGGATTCCTTAAATGTCTGGCTTCATACAATTTACCTTGCAGTTACTGTTTTTATGTGACTTGAGTGAAATAATGTTTCCTGAAGATTCAGAATGTCCGCCATAAAGGCTGCTTCTACCAGCATCTCTTCCTATAGATTAGAATGTTAAAGAATCTCAACTGATCCTGGAGACAGGTGGGATACTCAGAGTTGGGGTGAGCTAGCACTTTCCTAAAAGTACTTTTATTTTTTAAACATCACATGAGAGAGAGGGGCAGGAAACTCCTGAGCACCCTAGCAGATTCACACGCCATCTATAGCCCTCTCTACAAGCAAAGAGGGTCTTTAAAGGATACGTTCACATTTTTGTTACGTTACACCCATATTCAGGGTTTACCAGCCTCTGCTCGCCCCCAAACGGTCTGACAGCCAGGGAGGGATCTTCCCCCCCCCCCCCCCACTAGCTGTCACAATCTGACATGCCGTGTCATCCATTAACAGTATTCTATGAATCGGGAAATTACAAGGTCTGCCATCCTTTGCGGCTGTCGGCTTGTAGTTCCCAATGAACTTCCATGGTGCTGTTGAGCGCCGGGGTAGTTTATTAAGTCTTCCTGTCACAGTGTAACTGCCTGGCCGTATCTGAGGTACGACCAGACAGATACGCGGACAGTCTGCATGACTGTTGCATTATACCCACAAACTGCTGATCCTGGGTGCAATGCTTTACAGGTCCATTACAATAAAAATAAATGCATATTTTTGAACCTGCAAATAAAATGCAAATGTAATATTTTTTTGGTAAAGGTGAACTTATCCTTTTAAGCTGAATTTAGCAACCTGTACCTTTTACAGAAGAAGCAGTAGTGTCCTCTAGCAACAGCCTCCATATTGATCCTCCTGATCCTTTCCATGAGTTCATCTCCATAGGACCTTGAGCAGCAGTGTCAGCTCTGGTACTCCACCCCAGGCACTGTCTTTTTCAAGATTGTGGTCTTCTGCTAGGCTTCCTGAGCCCAGGGCCTCAAGCAGCAGGACTGTACTGGGCAGGCAGGCTCCTACCACTTCCAGGCGTTTTGTCCAAGCATATGCAATGGCCTCCCCTATAGCTCGACGTGCAGACTGCAGCCGGGGGGGAGGGGCAAAGAGAGAGCTCATCTGGTCTGCCCCAAACATTTATGATCTACCCCATCCTGCGCCAGTGGCAATAAACCTCCCACTAGAGGAAACAAATATTCATAACACTATTACTGTGACATCTCACACTATTACAGAGGTACCAGTGACCCCTACTGGCAGCAGAAAGAAACCACAGCTACACTGAGTTTAGGGGAAAACCAAATGGCAAATGGACTATAAATCAGTCTGGGCTGACTAAATTTAGAACAGGGTGCCTACAGTATCCATCCGACCATAGCTTTTTAAGATCCCCCACCATATTAACGTGTTTTAAAAAAGGATTTGTCCTAGTACTGTTGGATCTAACCAGACAATCCCAATCTAGAGTCTTAAAATCAAAAGCCTTCTGTTTATAGCAGCTCCTTGCCTCTGACAGTCTCAATAATGTAAACAAACTGGCACATCATCTTCTTAGCATGTCGTATACATCAGTGGAGGGGGCAGGTACTGACAAAGAGAGCGCCTCGTAATGATCCTCAAGCACAGATGGGAAATGTATTTTTCCTGTTTTATTTAGAAATCCATTTTGCGTATCGGCAGCCTTCTCAGTAATAGAGGTGGAGAATAGCATGTCTCACAAATATAGCATTTCATTTTTTCCTTTCTTCTGTTATTCTTTAGAGCTGTAAACCATTATTGTCTCACTTTAAAATGAGTGGTGAGTCACAGACTTGAAATAAGCATGTCTAATGCGTATGCTTGTTATAGCCCATTATTTCTATGTACTAAAGCAAGAATAAGCTTGAGGCGTTGACCACAGGACATCAAAAATAAGCAAATTTAATTTTCTTTTCATTTCCTTGCTGAAATTTTCCAAGATGTGACATGGTAACTTTTACAGGGAGAGTGTTAAAGTCATTTAGGTAGAATGGTCATTTTAACTGAGGCGATTTTTTTCCATCTATGAAATATGATGTGGTGACCATTGATGCAAAAGTTGTCAGAGTTTGCAAAAGAGATTAGGGTAGTTGGCTTCATATAACATGTGCAGTGAGGCCATGAGATTAATACCAAGACATCGAACATGGTGGGAGTTCCAGGAGAAGCGATATGCAGAACAGAGGCACTCAAGCGTTTGTTGATTCAGATTAACAGGTAGGGCTAAGTGTCTATACCTCTTTTATCTTTCTAACTTTAGAAACTGCAGCTTAAAGGGGTTATATGAGAGGAAAATGGGGTGATTCCCCGCAAAGGGAAATCAAACACTGAACAGTAGACAGAAAAAATAAGAAGAACTGCTGCCCCTCTTTATTACTGCCACAGAGTGGAGCAAGAAAATGAAGAGAGAAAAAGGTGTAGGTGTGGCGCTGTTCTGGTTAAAATAATGATAAAGTGTCAAATTCTTTCAATGTGCAAAATATCCAAACCTAAACCCGGTGGCCCCCCAGCCGGGTGTTAACTGAAATAATGTGTCCTTAATTCAATGTGGGATGTAGCATTAGGAGCTCATGTCAGTGATAGGTGCACTTAGCATAGTGTTAGGTAAATGAATGTATATGAGCTCCCTGTCGGAAGTTTGCCGAGGTGTTACACCCTCGGCCGGGTGTTGCAAAAGGTAAGTGAACCTTATAGGGGTGTTGGTTGAGTAGAAAGTGCTTGTGCTAGTAATGTGATAGATGCTGATTATACCATGTAATATACATAAACCTACTTTACATAAAATTGATGTGCAAACTTATTACACATAAATCAAGCTCATATAAAGTCCATGGATCAGGTGAAATACAAGAAAAGTCTGTGGTAAAAATTAAGTAAAATTAAATAAATATAAATAAAAAATATAAATAAAGGTGACTTGTGTTTTAAAACTTCAATGTTGAACTTTATGTATCTTGCTCTGTGCGTGATAATCTGTGTTCTTTACAAAGTTGCACCCACCAGAAACTTCTTACCCTCCAGGGGTATGACGCGTCACAGTATAAGTACCACTGTGTAGCAGCCTGAGGAAACAGGATCAGCTCCGGGTGCCTTTTGCGATCCTCCAGGACGTTTTATGCAAGGGAAGAAAGGATGCCGATAGTGTGATTCCGTTTTAAAAAAGATTTATTGTAGTAAAAGGGGTTGAGATACTCGCATTGTATCAAATAATCAAAGACAAAAAGAAAGCTTAGTGCTGGCGCTGAAAAACTGTGTTTGCAGCCCAGACCGGAAGTGATGAACCGACGTGCCTTGACTCCGCCCTATGCGTTTCATCTGCCTGACGTCATCGGGAGCGCTCCCGATGACGTCGGGCAGACGAAACGTCAATTTGCCGCCCCTCTCAAAGTGCCGCCTGGGTCCAATGGTAGGGGCCGGGCCATGGGTCTGTGGCATGAAAGTATTCAAACACAACCAGGCAACTAGCATTTTGTGAAGGAAGTCATCAATGACATCATCCATATTTCTTTCTAAACAGGTGTATGTTTGAGGTGGATCTTAATTTTTAAAGATTTATGCATCTTTAAATTCGAGTTCCAGGAGGTTAAAGTAGATGTAATCCCTTACGTATATACCCAGTGAAGTGAATGGCCTCAGATGAAACACAGGGATGAAACAAATCTCCCTACGTATATTTTACATGTATATCTGCTGTCTTTATTGTTATATACTGTTTAGATAGTGCTCTTTGTGTTAGGAGAATTTCTCTTCCTGTTTAACACTGAGTGTGAAGTCTGGGCTCACAGCCAAGACAGCTGATTTGAGGAAAGGCGCACAGCCCCCCTCTCCTCATAGGCAAAGACTCTCAGAGGTGTTCTGTGACAGGTCAAACTGCCTGCTAATCTATTTATAGCTCCCTTCCTGACACAAAACTAAGGCCCCTTTCAGACTGAGGCGTATTTCCGGCGTTTTAGCGCTAAAAATAGCACATAAATAACGCCTGATATAATCCTGCCCCAGCATTCTCAATGTGAAAGCCCGAGGGCTTTCACACTGAAGCGATGCGCTGGTGGGAGGAAAAAAAATCTCCTGCAAGCCGCATCTTTGGAGCGGTGTGTATACCGCTCCTTTTACCGCTCCTTCCCATTGAAATCAATGGGATACCGCTCGCAAACCGCTGCTGTAGCAGCGGTTTGCGGGTGGTATTAACCCTTTTTCGGCTGCTAGCGGGGGTTAAAACTGCACCTATAGTGGCCGAATATCGCGGTAAAAAAAGGGATTTTTATAACAGCTTACCTGTAAAATCCTTTTCTTGGAGTACATCACGGGACACAGAGCGACTTAGTCATTACTAATGGGTTATATAGATTACCTTCAGGTGTTGGCACTGGCCAATTCCAAACCGGAAGTACCCTCCCCTATATAAGCCCCTCCCATCCGGGAACACCTCAGTTTTGTAGCCAAGCAATAAGTGTCCCAAAAAAAGAGGGGTGGGAGCTCTGTGTCCCGTGATGTACTCCAAGAAAAGGATTTTACAGGTAAGCTGTTATAAAAATCCCTTTTTCTTTTTCGTACATCACGGGACACAGAGCGACTTAGTCATTACTAATGGGACGTCCCAAAGCAATGCCAAATGAGGGGAGGGATACATAAGCTGGGCGCCATCAGGCATGAGGCTCTTTTGCGGCCTGCAACACACTGCGCCCAAAGGCGACATCCTCCTGACTTCTGACGTCTACCTGGTAGAATCTAGTAAACGTGTGTACTAAGGACCATGTTGTGGCCTTACAGACTTGAGCCAGGGAGGCTTGGTGATGCACTGCCCATGAAGTTCCAACTGCTCTTGTGGAGTGCGCTCTAACTTTGAACGGAGGCGGTCTCCTTTTCAAGCCATAGGCTTGTATTATGACCTGTCGAATCCACTTGGCTAAAGTAGATTTTTGATGCTGCCTGACCCTTTCTGGGGCCTTCCGGCAGAACAAACAAAGTATCCGTTCTACGAATCTGAGCAGTGGCTTTAAGATAAGCTTTAACTGCTCTTACTACATCCAAAGAATGCAATAACTTTTCCTCTACCGAACTAGGTTTGGGGAAAAAGGAAGGAAGAACCACATCTTGGTTCAAATGGAACCTCGATACCACCTTAGGAAGAAGGCTGGATGAGGACGTAATACTACTCTGTCCTTATGGATAACCAGATATGGCCCCCTACAGGACAAGGCGGCTAATTCCGATACTCTTTTAGCCGAACAAATGGCTACTAAGAAAATCAATTTCCTGGTGAAAAGAACCAAGGAAATGTGCCGCAATGGTTCAAACGGTTGTTTCTGTAGAACCGACAGAACCAGGTTTTAGTCCCATGGACATATGGGAATACTAACCGGAGGGCTAATACGCATCACTCCTTGTATGAAAGCTTTGACTAATGAATGCAAAGCCAAGGGCCTTTGAAAAAAATATTGACAAGGCCGTCTGACCCTTGATAGTACTCAAGGCAAGCTTCCTATGTACAGCCCACTGTAGGAAGTCCAGAATCCTACCTATTACGTACTTACGTGGATGCCATTTCCTGGCCTCACACCACGTGATGTACGCCTTCTAGATCCTATAATAGATCTGCCTGGATACCGGCTTCCTGGCATTGATCATGGTAGATACCACAGGATTAGAGAGCCCTCTCTTTTTTAGAATGTGGGCTTCAATAGCCAGGCCGTCAACCTAGGGCTGGTAAGGAAGGGTAGTAAATCGGTCCTTGCGAAAGCAGGTCCGGACGATGTGGGAGGGTCCAGGGACTTCCCACTGACATTTTTACAATCTCCGCGTACCATGCCCTTCGGGGCCACGCTGGAGCCACCAGAATCACTGGTTTCTATTCTACCCTGATTCTGCGGATTAATCGCGGTGGGAATGCATATATCAGCTTGAACTGATCCCAAGGGAACACTAGGGCATCCGAACCGCAAGCTAGGGGATCCTTTGTGCGAGACACAAATCTGTCCACCTTTGCGTTGAATCTGGATGCTAGCAGATCTACATCCGGTGTTGCCCACCGCTGGCATATTGCCTGGAAAACCTCGGGGTGAAGAGACCATTCCCCGGGCATAATTGCGGGCGACTTAAAAAAGTCCGCTCTCCAATTTTCCACTCCTGGGATGAAAACCGCGGATATGGCTGTGACATACCTTTCTGCCCATTCCAGGATGCAATTCGCTTCCCTCTGGGCTGCACGACTCCTGGTGCCACCCTGGTGATTGATATATGCCACTGCTGTGGCATTGTCTGATTGAATTCTGACAGGTGACCCTTGGAGTTTGGATGTCCATGCTACTAGGGCATACCGGGCTGCTCGTATCTCTAAGAGATTGGTGGGCAGGGCCTTCTCTGCTTCTGACCATCTGCCCTGGAGAGACCATTGCTCCAGTACTGCCCCCCCCCAGCCTATGAGGCTGGCAACTGTAGTGACCACCTTCCAAGAAACCGGACTGAAGGGTTTCCCTTTTTCCAGATTCTGGGGCACCAACCACCAATGGAGGCTCTTGCGAACGGAAGGGGACAGGGACATTGGTAAGTCTAAAGCCTGAACTTTTTTGTTCCAGGCTGACAGTATGGCCCTCTGCAAGTTCCTTGAACGGAATTGACCGTAGGGTACCGCTTCGAATGAAGCCACCATTTTTCCCAGCAGCCTTATACACAGGCGTATGGATGGTTTTTCTTTTTTGTACCCACTAAGTGGGTCAAATCTTTCAAAGACGACACCTTCTCTGGAGGTAAGAAAATCTTTCTCTGATTTGAATCCAGTCTTAGCCCCCAAGTATTCCAGGCTTTTGACTGGTTTTAGGGCTGACTTGTCTCGGTTGATAATGCAACCGTGAGATTCCAGATACTTGATTATCTTGTGAACGACCACTTCTAGTTTTTTTCACTGAGTGGTCTATCAGCAACAAGTCGTCTAGATATGCCATTATCGTTACACCTTGTGTTCCTAGTTTGGCCAATCGTAGGGCCAGAATTTTTGTGAACACTCGTGGTGCCGTGGCCAGACCGAAAGGTAAGGCTCTGAACTGAAAATGGCGCCCTTCTACTGCAAGGCGTAGAAATTTCTGGTGGGCCGGACAGATGGGAATATGCAAATAAGCATCCCTTATGTCGATCGAGGCTAACCATCCCTGCCCTTGTAGGGCGGTGACCACCGATCGGATCGACTCCATCCGAAAAAGTCCTGATATGTAGGAACTTGTTTAGCCCTTTTATATTTAATATGGGCCTCATGTCCCCATTTGGCTTGGGGACTGTGACAAGTTTCGAGTAAAACCCGAACCCGTTTTCTTCCAAGGGAACCTTCATGATTACCCTTGGGGCAATAGTTGCTCTAGTGCCAGAAGGAGGGATCCACTCTTCTGGGGATCGCTTGGCACGTTTGACCTTATAAAATGGGCAGGAGGAATGTCTTTTAACTCCAGCCTGTATCCCAGACTTACTGCGGAGATCACCCATCTCTGATGGTGTCCCGCCAGGTCTCTGTGAACAACTGAAGTCTTCCCCTCACCCGACTGAGTGGGGGCAACCCTTCATGACTTAGGGGGAGGTTTTGTACCTCTCTTGACCCAGGGTTTCTTGTTACCCTGTGATTGTCCCTGATTTCTGCCCCCTGGATTTGACCGCGGAGGCCGTCGGAACTGTTTCACAGCCGATGTGCCCGGGACTGGAGAAGTAGGCCTCTTAGAAGAAGGACTTCTACCCTTGTTCTTAACCGGTAAGAGTGAACTTTCACCGGCAGAAATTTTCTGGATATATTTGTCCAGATCTTCTCCAAATAAGCGTTCTTCATGAAATGGGAAGCTAACCAGCAGTTTTTCACAGGGAGCTTCAGCAGACCAGTTTTTGAGCCACAGAAGCCTACGCATATGTACTATAGACAGCGTAAAGCGGGAGGCCTGTTGGATTGTATCCTTTATGGCGTCCACCGCAAAACACAAGGCTCTAGGCAGGTCAGCTAGGGCAAGAGCCTGCTGATCTGGTAAGTCCCTTAAGACTTGTTTCAACTGATCTTTCACTGCCTGGCCGACTCCAATCGCTGCTACCGCAGGTTGTGTCACCATGCTTGCTGTAGAGAAAACAGATTTTAGTAAAGACTCCAATTTTTTATATATTGGGTCTTTGCACATTGGAACATTATCTACTGGACATGTCAGTGATTTGTTCACAGAAGAGATGGCTGCGTCCACTGTAGGGACCCTCCATTTTTTTATGAACTTATCCTCCATGGGATAGATCACCGGTAATCTCTTGGGGGGAGCAAATATTTTATCAGGATGCTCCCAATCCTGGTAAATAAGCCCTTCTAATAAAGGGTGGATTGGGAAGGAACAGACAGCCTGGGGAGCTTTTAGCGACCCCAGCGAGGAAACCGTAGTGGATGGTGGTTCCGCCAGAGGCATTTTAAATGCTGATCGGACCATGTTAGTCAGAGACTGAACCCATAATCTTTCAGCCTGAGATGCTGAGAAAGGTTCTTCCACTGTTGATTCCTCCATAACTGAATCAACCTCATCCTGATCCCCTTCAGGTAGGTCGATCTCTGTGTAGGGCTGTTCCTCCACTAACAGGCACTCTGAAGGAGGAGACGGAGATCGGACGCGCTTTTCCTGTGACAGGGAAGCAGCGATCAATGCTGTTAATCTCTCTTCCAATCCTCCCAGAGTTGAGGATAAAACCTCCTCTGTTATATATACAGGAGCAGGTGGACTGGGGACAGCCGCAGCACCAGGCATTCCTGCGGGGTTTCTACGGCTACTGACCTCTGAATTCTCAGGGGAGATTGGTGCAGTACAAGCATGCCCAATATCCTCAGAGCCCGATGGAGACCCCTTTGGCTTCCTGGAAAACCTATTTCCGGAGCGTCTGGACGACATATCCTTTAAGCACAAAGCTGAGGTATTCCCGTCGTCATACACCAATTTTTGCTGGTAATAGTCTAACACAGTTGCTGCTATATACCAGCTGGTGTCCACTAAAGTGCCTTTCTATGGGGATGCCTGCATCAACCGCCTCTGTGTGCCACTGTTTGTTGCTAGCTCTGTTTGCATCCAGCTGACACTTGTACTGTGTCTTTTAACCATGCTGGGACGCCTGCACATGCGCAGAAGCGCCGCGGCGCACATCGAGCGTCATCCACCCGCCCCGCCCCTTTTTTTCCATAGGAGGCGCGTGCACGCGCCCGTGCGCCATTGGCGCCCTTTTCGAAATCAACCAGGGACTAGGAGCCAGGGCCCTTTTTGCCGGAGGGCCTGTGCGGTGGATGAGCGCAGCAACAGGGCAGAGGAAGTGGATTCCCACAGAGAAACTTACCAACTGCCTGGATCTTTTGATTTGAGAAAACCAAAGATCCACATGACAAGAAAAATGGACTACAGCGGCCTCTAGTGGTTTAACACAGGTACCGCGGTCCCCTTTTTTTTTTTTTTTTCTTGACTACTCTTAAAATTTTACATTTTCAGTAGTTACAGGCAAACACAGATATTTAGCGGGAATACCGTTAGGTAACAGACAGAAAGACAAATTAGGCTTGGGGGTCCCCCAATAGAGCCAAGTTCCTGGGGGCCCCCACTTACCTGATCCCCGCCGCAGGACTTTGTTTGGTCCACAGAAGTCCAAACTTCACCTATCACGGCAGGCATTGTAATTAAACCTTCAGGGACCGGGTTCCCAAGGATTCCACTCCCCTGGACCTGTATAGCACCCTGCACAGACAACATCTTGGTCGTGGGTATGACCAGAGCTCTGGATCCCAGGGTCCAGCCCTCCTAAGAGAAGCATTACAGGCAAAACCTTGCTCTTCTGCTGCAAGGCCCGGGTACCGACCGTTTAGCTATGAAGCTTTTTTGGTGGGATCCGGAACAGCTTACTAAGGCCCAAAAGAACCTGTACGCAAGCCCAGTGAAAACACATGTTACTCTTTGGCCAACACCTTAGACACTGGCAAAAAACTGAGGTGTTCCCGGATGGGAGGGGCTTATATAGGGGAGGGTACTTCCGGTTTGGAATTGGCCAGTGCCAACACCTGAAGGTAATCTATATAACCCATTAGTAATGACTAAGTCGCTCTGTGTCCCGTGATGTACGAAAAAGAAACGACGGTATAGCGGAGCTAAAAATAGCGCCGCTATACCGCCAGCGCACCTGCCCGCCCCAGTGTGAAAGGGGCCTAAGGCTGTTTTTATCATATGTGGCAGAGAATTTGTCAGGAATAATCAGGATGATAACAGAAGAATGGAGCAGGAGACAGATATGGGACATAGTGTGTTGAAGCGAGATAGCAAAACACTGCAGATATATATGTGCCCAGCTCCATTTTTATGAATCTGGTTTACATCCACTTTAATTATAGTGTACATTAAAAATACATATATGGTACAGTTTGTAATTATACATGTACTGTACATATGGATGGTCGTCTTGTTCATTTAACACTAAAAGCGCATTGTGCTTCTTTCCCATCATTTCTTTATAGTGATTGTACTATAAGGTGGCCATAGATGGGCAGATAACTTTCCAATTTGTGTACTCTAAGGCCCCATGCACACGAGACGCTGTTATTTGCTGTTGAACGCGTGTTCAGAGGCAGTTGGACGCTTTTTTCAACTGCCCCTGAACCCATTCAATGTTATCCTATGTGTCCATGCACACACTCTCGTTTTTTGGCGTTTACAAGCAGTTGCGTTTAACCTCGTTTTTCCAGAAGCAAAAAAATGGGTTCAGACGCAAAAGTTTTCCACGTTTCAGATGCTAAACGCCGCTAAACGCGGTACCGGCGTTTTGCCGCGTTTGCGTTTATAAGCGTTTTTAAAGGTGACCTATTTTTTAACATTAGAAATCTCAAAAATGATGGCAAATGATGAAAAACTATTAAAAAATATAAAAGAAAACTGTAATTGCTTGCATTGGCATTGTGGACAATCCACAACTTGTGGCAGGTAACGTGGCAAGTGGACAATCCACAGCTTGTGGCAGGTAACGTGGCAAGCGGACAATCAACAACTTGTGTCAGGTGACGTGGCCAGGTGACGTGGCACGTGATGTGGCCAGGTGACGTGGCAAGTGGACAACCCACAACTTGTGGCAGGTGACATGGCCAGGTGACGTGGCAGGTAATGTGGCCAGGTGATGTGGCACATGATGTGGCCAGGTGACGTGGCAAGTGGACAATCCACAACTTGTGGCCAGGTGACATGGCAGGTGACGTGACAAGTGGACAATCCACAATTTGTGGCAGGTGATGTGGCTAGGTGACGTGCCAGGTAACGTGGCCAGGTGACATGGCAGGTGATGTGGCAGGTGACATGGCAAGTGGACAATCCACAACTTGTGGCAGGTGACGTGGCCAGGTGACGTGGCAGGTAACGTGGCCAGGTGACGTGGCACGTGATGTGGCAAGGTGACGTGGCAAGTGGACAATCCACAACTTGTGGCAGGTGACGTGGCAGGTAACGTGGCCAGGTGACGTGGCAGGTAACATGGCCAGGTGACGTGGCCAGGTGACGTGGCAAGTGGACAATCCACAACTTGTGGCAGGTGACGTGGCCAGGTGACATGGCACGTGATGTGGCCAGGTGACGTGGCAAGTGGACAATCCACAACTTGTGGCAGGTGACGTGGCCAGGTGATGTGGCAGGTAACGTGGCCAGGTGACGTGGCAGGTGGACAATCCACAACTTGTGGTAGGTGATGTGGCAAGTGATACGCTAAATACAAGTACACTGCTGCTCTCTCAGCTGCTGCTACTCACTCTGGTCTCACAAACTGGCTGAAATGGTTAAAATTTACGGTTTTTTGAGCTTAGGGAGGGTCTTATGATGAAACGCTTATAAACGCAAACGCGGCAAAACGCCGCTAAACGCAGCTAAACGCGGCCGCAAACGCGGCAAAACTCGCGTTTTTAAACGCCGGTTTCAGCGTTTAAAAACGTGCGTTCAGCAGAGTTTGCACCTGCGTCTCGTGTGCATGGGGCCTAATTCAGAGTTTCCCCAAGTTTTTTATGAGATTTATTTATTTTTTCAGACCATGGGGTTCAATTCCTAAAACTGGAGTGCAGCTCTGCATGGTCGCCAATCAGCTTCTAACTTTAGCCTGTTCTGTTAAGCTTTGACAAAAAACCTGGAAGCTGATTGGTTTCTATGCAGACCTGCACCAGATTTTGCACTCTCCAGTTTTAGTAAATCAACCAACATATATTTTAGCTCAAAGGTTCTGCTTATTTCCCAGGTTTTGTTATTAACCAGTGGTGATAGTTCTCTCTGCATTTTTTAGTAATACTGTGTCATTATTTCCATAGAATGTGATATGAATGTTCACCACAAGTGTCAGAAAAAAGTGGCCAATTTGTGCGGCATCAACCAGAAACTTCTAGCAGAGGCTCTGAACCAAGTCAGCATGGTAAGAATAGTTTTAAAAAAAACAACGTGCTCCAGTGTTAAGTAATGAGAGACTATATTTATTTATTTGAAACAAAGATCCATATTGATAAGAAGTGACATAGAGAACTCAAACTGAAAGCTAAGCTCTTGGGGGGGGGGGGGGATCTACTCCTCTATTCCTGTTTTCCTCTACTCCTCTTTTGTGAGTTTCCCTCACCACCACAGGGGTTAACTGTTCATTTTGCTGGGGGATTATTAAGGTGATATACTTGCCTTATTCCTTGCTCTCAAAGGCTTCCTCCTCTTTTGTGCGACCGATTCTCCACAGCCACTTCCCTTTTCCGTGCGACCCATCTCAGCTCTCCGATGTCCTCAAAGTAAGCAGAGGATCTGCCTAAATGTTGCACACTAAAGAGTGTCACACAATGAACAAGAATGCTAGCTGTCAGGGAAGCAAGAAATATAGGTTAAGTATATGACCTTATTCATCATTACCTAGACAAAACAAGCAGTTAACCATTTGCAGGTGGGGGAACTACTGCAAGGGTAAAGGTTTTTCAACCCTGAAGTTCAATTTTAATCCAAGAACAGAAATATAAAATGTATTAATTTTGCACAGAGGGAATAACTCGAACAATTAGCAAAAAAGTAATACTACATACTGAGCAAAATCTTCCCAAGTAAAGATCACTGTAAATCCGATGAAGGTACCCTATTACATATTTTCTCGGAATGTCTCCCAATCCTCCTTTTAGTATTTTTTTTATTGCTATTGCATCTTGCCCAGGAAGAGCTACAGGAAATCTTTGGTCCGCTAAATGATTTGAATACGTTGCATCCTATGGAATTGGAAATAGAATTCTTGAATGTTTAAAGTTATGTTAAAAAACAAACAATCTGGTTGCAAAGGATCCTAATGAAAAAAATAATTTCTATCTCTTTCTTTTCTTTTTTCTCAATATAAAATCCCTGTCCTACTATGAATCAAACTGAAGTCCTCTGGCTAGCTAGATATTGGCTCAGTGATTTTGGAAACTATCAGTTCTGACTCTTGTATGTATCAAAAGCTGAATCCAAATGGAGCTCATTGCCTTTAAAGTGTTACTAATCCCACAACAGTAAAATCAATCTGTATTTGCAGTAAAGCATGCTTGTTATACTCAGTGTGGAACCTAAGGGGTTAATCCTGCACATTATGTAAAAAGGCTGTTTGATCCAGTCTTCTCTGATCCTCCCCTTCTTCCACAGTTCCCAGTCCAACTCCTGATACTACAGAGCCCTAGGAGGCAGTCTGCACATGCTCAATTTGGTGTGTATTGCTAGAGAGTTTTTTTTTTCTTGGGGGTGCATTTAATCAGCACATGGTCCATCAGCACTGTCCAGATAGAGGGCCGGGGGTCCTGCAGCCTCATAGGACAATCAGGGGAGATTTAAATCTCCTCCTACAAGCCTTAACCAGTGCTCGGCTAAACATTGATAGAAGTCACAAGACTGTGTAATACTGCTGATGAGAAAAGGTATTTAGCAGTTTATATTTACTAAAATTATTCCATTTCCATGTTCTGTGTACTGTTTGATACCAGATGTCACATGTGTAAGACTTTTTGTATATTCTGTACATGACATTTGAAAGGAGACAAAATATGTCGTCTACTTTTGAATCCATGGTGTGAAAATGGTCCACGAATGCCTGCATAACCATTGAAACTTTGGATTGTTTAAGTTTATACAAAAATCACATAGGTGTAATGTGGAGATACACAAAGGACCTCCTGAAACCTTTCACAACCATCAGTCCAAAGTTTCTTTAAAAAAAGGCTTTGTTGTCTTTAGGACATACACAACAGAGCCGATGGGATGACAATTACAAAAACATACAGTGTGTATGCATGTATGGGAATTGCAAACATAACCTTGTCATGGTTTCGTACAACAAAGTGAATAAGTAAATCAGAACCTCACAATGTCCCCAAAAGCAAAATGACACTCTATCTAAACAAAAAAAAATAAACAGAAAAGAGCTGAAAGCTCAGTAAAGTCTCATAATTAGGCCACGTTCTAAATGCCTAATAGGTTTACATGTTAATGAACCTCTTCCACCGACGTAACACATATATGTTATGCGCGTCGGGACCCTTCGGGGTAAGACCGCGCTATATTAAGATACCTCTCAACTCAACTCATATATGCAGCCTCACGGAACTGGGCTTTTTTCTGTGGGGCCTTATATAATTGTTTCTCCCTTTGTGCTGGGAGTGTGCCACACTCCCTGTATGACTCTTGTGTCCACAAGACTCTTTGTCCTTTGCATGACAAGTGTCTATCAATAGCCAGTTTGATAGTTGGAAGTGGATTTTAGGTTAAGTATTGGAGGGTTATAACCATGACCATCTGCATCCCAGTAGGGTGATTTCCCTTCACTTATTGTCCCATGGTCAAGACAGAAAGTGAGAGGAAATCCCTCCAAAGGGATGGAATCCCTGGTCATTACCAGAAGTAGTGCCCTCACTGGAAAATTAGAGGGCTATTCCTGTTCTGGCGACAACCCAAAATGTGTTCTTTCACTCTCGGTGATAATGGTAAACACTAACATAAAAGCAAACACTATTACTTGTCCAAAGCTTAGGTAAATTATTAAGGAATAGGCTGCTCCTATAACAACAAATCTAAATAAAAAAGCCTTAAAAGTTTATCTCCTGTGATCCATAAAGCTAAAGCAGCGCTATTGAGTGTTTTAAACCCAAAATTTAACACCGTTTATGATGATGCACTCTGTGACAAGTGAGTCCAACTGAAACCATGCTCTGCTGAATGTTCCTTGGGGCTTTTGTGTAGTAATATACCTTCACCACACCACGTGATTCCACTCCGCTCAGAGTTTACACTCTCCAGATCACAATAGGGTAAACGCTTGTTAGGTATTTCTTTCCCGTTTAGCAGTCAAAATCCAGAGAGGTAACACCATTGATATTTCAATCAGGTGACCTGAACAGTTGATTCATTCCCTTCATTTCAGCTGTTCATTCAGACTCTGGTACCCCCGCCAATCTAACATAGGGAAAAAACTGTCCTCATAGCGTGAACCTGTTTATGTATTTATTAAGCCATATGAGCACGCCTAGACGCGTTTCGTCATTACGTCTTTATCAATAGATGCCTAATAATAAAGACATAATGACGATGCCTGTCTAGGCGTGCCCATATGGCTTGTGATGAGAATCCTAGGATCGGTGAGCGAGAATCGTGTCATGCTGTACAGTTTTGTGGTTATACCATTGAATGCTTATTTTAATTTTTGCTCTTGTAGGTGCAATATGGAAAGGGGGGCAATTTTATGGGAATAAATACTTAAACAGGTTCACGCTATGAGGACTGTTTTTTTCCTATGTTAGGAGCCATTTAAGATTGGCAGCAGTACCAGTGTCTGAATGAACAGCTGAATTGAAGGGAATGAATCAACTGTTCAGGTCACCAGATTGAAATATCGTTGGTGTTACCTGGATTTTGACTGCTAAATGGGAAAGACATACCTAACAAGCGTTTACACTATTGTGATCTGGTGAGAGTTAACTCTGAGGGGAGTGGAATCACATGGTGTGGTGAAGGTATATTACTACACAAACGCCCCAACGAACATTCAGCAGAGCATGGTTTCAGTTGGACTCACTTGTCACAGAGTGCACCATTATAAACAGTGGTAAATTTTGGGTGTAATACACTCAAGAGCGCTGCTTTAGCTTTATGGATAACCGGAGATGAACTCTTAAGGCTTTCTGATTTATAATAATGGTAAACAGAACTATTAGGCCCCTTTCACACTTATACGACTTGTCTAACGATTTGAGACTGCAAAATCGCATGACAAGTCATTCTCCATGATTTTCAATGACTACAATTCATATTAGCACCAACTTTAAAGTAGTCCCTGCACTACTTTTTTTCTGAAGTCGGGTCCCGTATTAACGGATCTGACTTTGGCATGCAACGGTGACATCATAAGAGACAGGGTCACCGGATGACATCACCCGGTGACCCCGCCCCATGCCAATATAAGTCGTTGCACACCGCGCACACGGCTGTTGGGAAATTTGAACAGGTAGTCCCTCCTACCCCCACAGACCAGCTTAAAATAACCCAATTGCCACACCCAAAAGATACGCGATCAGTACTGAGAGATTTCTTCTTAAGCGCAAGGAAACAGACAAGGTTTTGCACTCAAGCCTCGTACACACGAACGAGTTTCTCGGCAAAAACCAGCAAGAAACTTGCTGGCAGAGATTTTTTGCCGAGAAATTCGTTCGTGTGTATGGTTTCTCGTCAAGAAAAGCGACAAGAATCTCGACGAGAAAATAGAGAACCTGCTCTCTATTTTCTCGTTGAGATTCTCGTCAGCCTGTTTCTCGACGAGAAAATTGTGTGTGTGTACACTTACCTTTTCGCCGGGAAGCCCGCGCATGCTCGAAATGACTTTGACGCATGCGCGGTAGCTTTCTAGGCATAGATAGGGTATACCAAGATGGCGGCGACGGCATCGAATGTGACGAGCGCATGCTCGTCGTAGTCGATGACGTCACCGCGTACGCTCCATTCAAAGAACCGCGGGTTCTTTGAATCGAGCGTGTGTACACTCGGCCGGGACAATTTTCTTGTCCAAGAATCTCGTCGAAAAAAACGACATTTTTTTTCGACGAGAATCTCGGCCGTGTGTACGAGGCCTCAGTGAAAATCTGTTTATTCTTTTGCAGGGGTGAACATTATATAGTCATTATCATAATCCAATCATCAAAAGAGGGAGGGGTGAGGAAGGGGTGTGGTTAATACAGGGGGTATACATTTTATCATTATACAGTAGACATTTTGCCACTCTAAAGATGGCCGACACTCGTCCTGACCCTCTCAAGATGGCTGACAGTTTCGTTATTAGTAAGAATCAAACATGAGTGTCACCACGAGTGCCATAGCTCATAGTCACAAGGTCTCACAAGGTCTCACTTCCCTGTACCAATATCTACCAGATGTCTGCAAATTATGCCACTCATTGCAAATTATGCATGCTTTTGCAAAACTGCTGCTCCATACAAAATACAAGATCTTAACCTATTTCATAATACTTGAGAAACATATAATACTAGTCAATTTCCTTAACCCCTATGTCCAAGCTAGAATATATGACCCCATCTCACTATAGTGGGGGTCCTTATGCCATGCCAATTACCACAATCCCCTCTTTCAGTCATGACAATCACAGCTGTGACTGATATATCCGCATTGGGACACACTTCTGGGCATCATGGTAAAAACTGAAATACATTCTATTTGCTGCAGCTGGATCAGGATAGGGAGCCAGAGTGCCTTGGGAAATCATACACATAATAAAATTGAAGCAGGCGTATAGAGTTAATGCCAGAAGCAAAATCATTTCAATACACATAGCAGTATCCCTGATCCAGAAAAATACCATTTGAAACCAAACCATCCCACATTACCCAGGGGGTTCCCAAGCAATCACTTAGCCTCTCCATCGTATCAATACCCCCTCCAGTTCCTGAGGGGAACCATGCCCAGGCCATGTTCTTTTCCAAAAACAATGACCCGGCAGAATGGTGCATGAGGGGGCACTTAGGACGAACACCATCCCTTAGGATCACTCGGAATCCATGGATGGCATGTCCTTCCACTACAAATGTATGTGCTGTTGCCCAAGGCTAGTGGCCGTCCACCAAGGACCCGCTGGGTACCTTCAGAGAGCAAGCTGTGACAGTAGCCTCGCCATCTTAGTATGGGGGTCAGAGGCCTGGGCACACCACAACAATCCCACTATGCCCCCGACCCTCACCTGGACCACCACACTAAACATTTACCACCACATTGAGCATGTAGAAATGTAAAAACAGAAAACAAACATAATCTCAGCTGCATAGCAATTGTCCATGAAATACAAAGGGGGAACGGGATTGGGCGTGACAGGGGCGTGACAGTCCATAAAAGCAAGTGGGAGGGGCAGGACAGCCTTTAGGCCAAAAACAAAAAATAGTCCCAATAAAATACATAAAAAAAAAGAAAGTCTCTTGTATGGCTTCCGAATGTCCATTAAATTGTAGGAAGGAGGGAAAAGAAAATGCAAAGGAAATGTCCACATTATAATTCTCATTCTCCTCAACCTTTCCCAAAACCTTTGGTTCGGTTCTGTGATCATTCATATGTACAGACATGAATTCTCCACCCCAGACACTGCCTCTTTGTAAGGACAGAACTTGATATCCACAGACAAACTGGAACTGATGCATTGGGCTAGACTTGGATCTTCGGGCTGGCACATCTGGATCTCTCTTGTGATGCTCACTAGAATTTTGTAGACCTTGGGCGTGCGTCATCTGGCTAGCCCTCAAGGTGTCTTTACCAGGAACACTTTCCAACAGGAGTCTGCCTGTAGTCATCTGAGCACCTCCCATGGTGCTTGAACGACAAAGATGAACAAAGAAAATTTCCATGTAAAAGCTGTAGTCATCTCTTCATCCGGATAGGGTATGGGACAGGGTATGAATAGGTCAGGGGATGAATAGGGTGGGGATTTCTTCAGGTGCATGGGGCTGTGGGTGAATGCTGGCTGGCTGGGGCGGATACTCCTCATCCGACATGAACAATCACAGAACCCACCTGATCAATTCGGGCCTTAACCGTTGGGAGTATTAAGAATAATATTCTTCATTGACTCAAACATAAGTAAAACATGCAGGAATAAAAAATGTTTCTCAGCAAAGGTCTTTGTTATATAGATTCAACATATTTAACTAAACACCTTTTTTAAATCCAGTATTTATAGCAGAACTTCAACAAAACTTAAACACCTTTAGTTTCTTCTATCCCCGGGACTCAAATGGACCTGAGAAACTCGGAATAGAACATTTGACCCAAACCCAAAGGCCTCCCACCTTTGCAAATATATCTGATCATCGGCAACAAACAAAACATTTATGGATAAACAACATTACATCATTAACACTTCACGACACCCTGGAAATTCAAAAGGTAAATATCCAGAATGGTTATTCAAACAAACTTTCCCATCACATTTCAGTACCTCATGGACTCAATATATGCAGCAATGTATCCAGATCCCGGTTACTTTATTTCAGTAACTCTTCAAACATTTTCCCCAAATTTCACCCTTCTGTTACCAAAATCCCCATTATCAATTTTTAATTTAACCCCAAACTTTTTAGGGAAAAACATATAACAGGGGCCTGAACACAATATGAGACAACCCGTTGTGTACATTCTAAACACACACTTAAAATACTCTACTAATCAAAATAATACCCTGTGCGTTCATTAAACATAATACAACCATCCTCTCACTCCACATTCAACTAGCCATGCCATTCATCATTTTCCATACTTTCATCTTGAATACCGTTAAAACCTTTTAATTTCGATAATACAAGAACAAACACCTTACACAACTAAAACAGTCCCTAAAACCAGACCTCAAGGCTCCCCGTTCTAACCGGTGTGACCCAACTCGCAGTGATTCCGGAAAAAGGCTCTTGCACCACTCTGTTCCGACCTCAGTGCGACCCATCCCCACACAGTTTTCACTGGTCGCACCGCAAAATTGCCCTGCAAATCGCGCGACCCTGGGACTGCAACAGTGGAAAACAGAGCCCAACTGAAACAATCAAAAACACCCCATGTATACATTGAAAATGCTTCTCTTAAAAATTTGTATCTGATCAGATTTCCCCAAAAAAACAAACACATTTGGTACCAGCGCATACATGTAATTTACCTGTGACGTGTCACACTCCCCCTTTAATGTTCCCATTTAACTTATGCAGTGGGCATGGGCCTATGTGCCCAACACATTTTATGAATAGACTGACAAATAGTTGCAACATTTTACAAACCACATATATAACATATTTTAAATCTCTATATAGGTAATTTTTCTCAATTAAAATCCTCCTTAAAATCTCCAGTCCAGCAAATATCTCTTACTTGCTGAATATGGAATACAAATATATGCTCTGCGCAAAAACGTTGGTGAAAACCTGGTTGCTGGTTTGATCCCCTCTTCCACCCGAAGCAAAACAGCAAGCGGACATGTACCTCTGTGTATTGTGCTAAACAATACTTTGGATAGGAGTACCTTGTCCTTGTCCAAATCTGCGAGTCCTTCCTCTTAAAGCACCACACACAGATGAGTACCCCACACTGTCCCCCTCACCTGCCCACCTTTTTAAAATCCTCCTTGGCAGGATCATAGGACACATATTAACCAACCAACAATCCATCTGTATTCAGAAGAAAAAACAACTTATACTCTAAATTGGAATTCCAAGACAAACATTGACATACACATAAAATTTAAACATTTCTCTCTATTAACGACAACTTTCCCTTACCTAGGTGCTCGTTTATGAAACAGCCACAGCAGCGACCCCAAGGATTGCCACCAATCACAGTGTACAAAACAGAGACAATCGAGGCAGAAGCGTTTGAACACGTTCTCCCACCGATGACCTCCACACACTGAGAACCCTCAATGACCGACACAGAAACTGCCAGTCCATGAAGCTGCGATCTCAGTGCTCCACCGGCAATCTGTGTCAGAACTCACACCCCCAGACTCACTAGCTCAGAGGTGGAGAATCAGGGAGATAACAGGGAACCCCAGGGGGGGGGGGTCCGAGGGGGAAGGAGGAAGATTTCTTGACTTCCCTCCATCCCATCCAGACCCCCCACACCAGTCACCACGTCATCCCCCCCTTCAGCGTACCCAGCAGCGACAATTTTATCACCGCCCAATAAACCGACATCTCAGTATCTCTGTGAATTTCTGGTACCGTAATCTCGCAAAATCTCACGAGACCCCAGCACCAAGGGCTGTTCCTTGCAGGAGGTGGGATGCTAATCTCCCCACCTTTACCGACCTATTGTAACCTCAAAAACATCAACAAACAACAAAACAAATAAACAGGGTACGTTTACACAAAAATCCTTATTTTAACAACATACTGATAATCCAAACTTTAAACCCTAGCCCATGACACTTTACCTTCCGTTTCCTAAACAAAAACTCTTTCTGCGTTTCACTAACTGCTCAAAACCTCCTATCTCGGCTGTCCCTTAAACTTCCTCAACGATACCTCATAATCAATAAAATGACAACGAGAATATCTTTGCACTCGCTACAGCAAGTCATGAAAAAAACACAAATTAATCAAAACGATCGATCAAAAAGTCTAATTGTCCACGCCTGGTAAAGCCGTGCCTCTGCAGACGGTTCCCCTTTAAACATAAAAAAAAAGAAAAAAAAATGTCTTACTGCCGAACTAACTTCCTCCTTTTCAAATGTACTTTCCTTCACTTTTTTTTTCCTTTCTTTGTGTCAGTTTCTCCGTGAAAACAAAAAATGCATTAAAAAAGTCTCCGTAAAAAATGCACACCCTCTTTAACTCAAATCTCTCTTTACCTTCTAAACATCACTTTTCTTTATCGTACACCACGGGACACAGAGCCAGTCATTACATAATGGGTTAAGGGTCACCAGCGGTGATTGGACACTGGCACAACCAATAGAAGACAGTTCCCCTCCATATAACCCCTCCCATCAGGGGAGCACCTCAGTTTTTTCGCCAGTGTCTAAAGGTTTTGGACGCGATAGGAAGTGCTAAAGGAAAGCTCTGCCAAAGAGACCCTCTGGGGGTAGAAAGAGCTATGCTTTCGGACCCATCCAAGACGCCTACGAGTTAAGCCAAAACTGGATGGGATCCGGGTCTCATACATGAGGCTTAGCCTGTAATGTCTCTCTTCGGAGGACTGGGCTCTAAGATCCAGCACTTTCGCTACTTCGCTAAAGTCCTGGTAAGAGTCTTGTACAAGGCCCAGGGGAGAGGTATCCTTTAAATAGGAACCCATATCCCTGAAGGTTGGCACACATAGCCCGCCGTGAGGGGTGAAGTTTGGTATCTGTCTGAAAATTTCAGCAGAAAAAACCTGCGGCGTGGATAAGGTAAGAGGTTAGGTCCTAAAACTAGGTTTAAGGACCTTTCCAAAGAAAACAGTGGATGTCTTCTCTTATTCCGCCACTGGGGGGAGTAAAGAGCTGAGTGTAAAGCTCACCTCGCTCTGCTTCAGTGTCTGCTTCGGCAAAGTACACTGTCTGTCCCTCTGCTGCTGAGCTGGCTTGGGCGCCTCCCTCCTCCTCTCGGGTGGCTGACCAGACACCTGCAGAAGCAGGTAAAGTTGGAACAAGGGCTGGTGAGAGGGAGCTCCACTCTCACTGTTACCGCCGCCATTAGAGCCGCGCGCGGGAGCGCGCTTTATCGGGGGGGCGGGAGGCCGCAAATGACACGTGCGCGGGCACGTAGGGCGCGCGCATGCACGAAAACGGCGCAAATTTTAAAAAGATGTCAGTGTGCAGAAGCGCTGCAGAACAAGCAAGTTCGTTTTTCTCTCTCTCTTGGCAGGGATACACAGCAGCGATACAGGGACGTAAGACTCCATGTGGTTGGGCTGGGTACTTCCTAGAAGACATCCACTTTATGCATAGCTGTGTGTTTTTTAAGGTTGCATACTTTATGTAAATTGCTGAACTGAGCACAGTAATATATGCATTAGAGTACCTTGTGTTTTTTTCTGAGCAGTATGCCTTCCAGGGGAAAGAATGCTGACAAAAAAGATAAAAAAGCACCGCTGCCTGAGACAGGAGGCCCTAGCCGTGCTAACTCGGTACCTTCCTCTCCTGTGTTGCCGGACGCAGCTGTACAGGATGAGCCATTACCTCTGTCAGGTATGGCGGCTTCCCCAGTGAAGCCTGGGCCTGCGTATGTCACTGAAGACACTTTGTCAGCAGCCCTAAATAATCTGGAGGAGAGAATTGCTACTTTGATCGCTAAATCCTCTAAAAAGGACAATAAGCGAAGCAGATCTCCTCCAGTTGTTGACCTCCCTGCAGAAGTATCTGAGGAGGAGGAGGATGAGGATGATGCTACACAAGCAGAGGATGAGGAGTCAGACGGATCAGGGATATCGGATGAGCCTTTCTCTGCATCCCAGATTCTGAAGTCGCAGGTGCAATGTTATGCAGGAACAGTGCGATCTGCATTTAAGTTTCCCTCTTCGGAGGTAACTGAATCACCTGTCTCCTCCCTAGGTTCATTAAGATCCCTGCAGGGTGCATGCTCTTTTCCGGTTCATCCATTGCTAGAGGATCTAATGTACGCAGACTGGCAACACCCAGATAAGCGTTTCTCACCTCCAAAAAAGTTTGACATTCTTTATCCTATGGAGGAAATTTTTTTAAAGAAATGGAGCCTGCCTTCCGTAGATGCGGCTATTTCTTGTGTAAATAAGAACCTGACGTGTCCGGTGGACAATGTGCAAGTATTTAAAGATCCTTCGGAGAAGAAATTGGAATCCCTACTTAAATCTTCCTTTCTTTTGGCCGGCTCAGTTACCCAACCTGCAGTAGCAGCAGTCGGTATGTGTCAGGTCATCAGCCAACAGGTAAAGCAGGGGCTGAAGGAGCTGCCTCCAGAGCAGGCTAAAAATTGGGAGAATTTGCCAAAAGCCTTATGCTTCACGGTAGATGCCATGAGAGATTCTATTATGCAGGCATCACGCCTTACACTCCAACTGGTACATATGCGTAGGGTGCTGTGGCTTAAGCATTGGTCAGCGGAAGCCCCATGCAAGAAGCTGTTGGCAAGTTTCCCCTTCCATGGCGAACGCCTATTTGAGGAAGATTTAGAAAAATATATCCAAAGGATATCAAGTGGTAAAACGACTCTTTTACCTGAGAGAAAGAAAAACAAGAGGCCTTGTTTTAAACGCTCTCTTTCCCCAGCTCCCGGGAAACCTGCCTCTAGCCAGTGGCGACGGCATTTTCAGCAACCCACAAAAGCCAAAGGAAATCAGGCTCAGAGGAACAAAAAGCCGTGGGGTGCAAGAGCTAATAAGCAGGAACCCAAGACCTCTCAGTGAAGGGGCGCCCCCGCTCGGCCGAGTGGGGGGAAGGCTCCGTCAGTTCTCAGCAACTTGGCGGACAGAAACCCAGGACAAGTGGGTTGTATCCACAATATCCTCAGGGTACAGACTGGAATTTCGAGAGATCCCATCTTCGCAATTCCGAGGTTCAAGACTCTCCAAGGATCCACAAAAGAGAGGATCCTTCTTCAAAGGTTTGAATCACTTACTGGCTCAAGGGGTGGTTACAGAGGTACCCCAAAAAGAGCAGGGTTCAGGTTTTTACTCAAACCTCTTTGTGATTCCAAAGCCAAATGGAGACGTCAGACCCATCCTGGATCTAAAATCTCTAAATCGGTTTCTGAACGTGCGCCATTTTCGAATGGAAACGATCCGATCCGTGGTCGCCACCTTGCAAGGCGGAGAATTCATGGCATCCATAGATATCAAGGACGCATATTTACACATACCCATCCTCCCCGCTCACCAAAAATTCTTAAGGTTTGCGGTGGAACAGCGCCACTTTCAATTTGTGGCCCTGCCCTTTGGTGTAGCCACCGCGCCCAGAGTATTCACAAAGGAACTAGCTCCCCTGTTGGCAAATCTGAGGACACAGGGCATAGCAGTAACAGCCTATCTAGACGATCTACTGGTGATAGATCAGTCAAAAGAGGGATTAGATCACGCTGTGCTCACTACAGTAAGATACCTGGAGCATTTAGGATGGATTATAAACTTACAAAAATCCTCTCTTCAGGCCCAAAGAAGGATAGTGTACTTGGGCATGATCATAGATACAGCCCAAAACAAGGTATACCTGCCAGAGCCAAAGATACAGTCTCTGAAAGATCTGATCCACAAGGTCAAAGCAAACAAGAGGCCGTCTATTCGCCTTTGCATGAGGCTACTGGGGAAGATAGTAGCCTCCTTCGAGGCTGTCCCTTACGCCCAGTTTCATTTGAGACTGCTTCAAGGCAATATTTTAGCCGCCTGGAACAGGAAGAGCCAAGCTCTGGATATACCCATGCGCCTGTCCTCGCAAGTACGCCAAAGCTTCAATTGGTGGCTAGAAGCCGAGAACTTACGGAAGGGAAAATGCTTTCTCCCGGTCTCCTGGAAGGTGGTGTCTACGGATGCCAGCCTATCGGGCTGGGGTGCAGTATTCGAAGAGGCTTCTGCCCAGGGAACCTAGGCCAAGACCCAAGCGATCCTGCCCATCAATGTACTAGAGATCAGGGCAGTATATCTAGCCCTCAAAACCTGGACATACAGGTTACAGGGCCACCCAGTTCGGGTTCAATCCGACAATGCTACGGCAGTAGCTTACATCAATCACCAAGGAGGCACCCGCAGTCGGGCTGCTCAAAAGGAGGTGAACCGGATTTTGACATGGGCAGAAGAGCATGTACCTTGCCTTTCTGCAATCTTCATCCCGGGGATAGAAAACTGGCAAGTGGACTATCTGAGTCGTCAGCAGCTATTACCAGGAGAGTGGTCTCTCCACCCCGAGGTCTTTCAGGCCAAATGTCTGAGATGGGGAAACCCAGATGTAGACCTGCTAGCCTCCAGGTTCAACAAGAAGTTGGACAACTTTGTGTCCAGGACGAGAGATCCTCTGGCCTACGGAGTAGATGCTCTAATAGCTCCGTGGAATCAGTTCTCACTAATCTATGCATTCCCCCGATCCCTCTTCTACAAAGACTTCTTCGCAGGATCAAAGAGGAGGGGATACCAGTAATCCTAGTGGCCCCAAACTGGCCCAGGAGGCCTTGGTACGCCGAGATCGTAAAGATGGCGAAAGGAAGGCCCTGGAAGCTTCCGCTTCGACACGACCTGCTGTCACAGGGTCCAGTATTCCACCCTTCTTTACAAGGGCTAAATTTGACGGCCTGGCTGCTGAGACCCACATTTTGAAAAAGAGAGGAGTCTCTGGTCCAGCTCTTTCTACGCTCATTAATGCTAGAAAGCCAGCCTCCAGACTCATCGATCATAGAGTCTGGAAAGCATACGTTTCCTGGTGTGAATCTAGAAGTTGGAACCCTCAGAAATATGAAATAAGCAGGATTCTTGCCTTTTGCCAGTTAGGAGTGGATATGAAATTAGCCCTTAGTACCATCAAGGGTCAAATATCGGCTCTATCAGTATTTTTTCAGACCATTAGCATCTCATTCCCTAGTTCGGGCTTTCATTCAGGGGGTACTGAGGATAAATCCTCCAGTCAGGTCTCCCTTGTGTCCATGGGATTTGAATTTGGTATTGTCAGTGTTGCAAAAGCAACCATTTGAACCTATTCGCCATATTCCATTAATTATATTAAGTAGGAAATTGGCCTTTTTGATTGCTATTGCTTCTGCTAGGAGAGTATCAGAACTAGCAGCTCTTTCTTGTAAAGAGCCTTATCTAAATTGTCACAAGGACAAAATTGTACTACGACCCCATCCTGCCTTTCTACCTAAGGTAGTGTCGGCTTTTCACTTGAATCAAGACATTGTTTTGCCTTCCTTTTTCCAAACCCGCAGACGGCGGGGGAAAAGTTGTTGCACTCTCTAGATCTAGTGAGAGCGGTAAAGGTGTATCTGCAAGCAACCGCTCAGATACGTAAAACAGATGTTTTGTTTATTTTGCCAGATGGTCCCAAGAAGGCCCAAGCGGCATCAAAATCCACCATTTCCAGGTGGATTAGACAGGTAATTGTTCAAGCTTATGGTTTAAAGAACAGGACTCCTCCTTTTTCTGTTAAGGCGCACTCTACCAGGGCGATAAGTGCTTCATGGGCAGTGCACCACCAGGCTTCGATGGCTCAGATCTGTAAAGCTGCAACTTGGTCTTCAGTCCACACATTTTCCAAATTCTATCAAATAGATGTGAAAGGACATGAGGATTCCGCCTTCGGGCGAAGTGTGCTGCAGGCAGCAGTATAGGGCTTCTTGTCCGCAAGCGGCCTATTTGATCTGGGTCTCCCACCCTTCATATTGAGCATTGCTCTGGGACGTCCCATTATGTAATGACTGGCTCTGTGTCCCGTGGTGTACGATAAAGAAAACAGGATTTTTATAACAGCTTACCTGTAAAATCCTTTTCTTGGAGTACACCACGGGACACAGAGGTCCCCCCCTTCTTATGGGAACCTTACTGCTTTGCTACAAAAACTGAGGTGCTCCCCTGATGGGAGGGGTTATATGGAGGGGAACTGTCTTCTATTGGTTGTGCCAGTGTCCAATCACCGCTGGTGACCCTTAACCCATTATGTAATGACTGGCTCTGTGTCCCGTGGTGTACTCCAAGAAAAGGATTTTACAGGTAAGCTGTTATAAAAATCCTGTTACTTAACCCTCTACAGGTAGAATATTTTATTTAAAACAGCTTTACCTCTCACTTACTATTCTCATCACACCATGGGGCATTGTCCGAACACTCCATTACCTTGCATAACATCCACCTGCCACCTTAACAACATTCGTTTTCAAACTTCTCAATTTCCACTGCCTGTTACTCTCATACGTTACCAAACCAATCTATACATTACTTCACGCAAAAATCAAGCATTTATAATTACACTTCTATAAACAAAATACTGGCAAAGGGGAGACATCATATCATATTCACATACTATACCATTTTCTCTTCAAAGAAACCTTTAGCAAACTTATAATGAATAAGCATAAATACTCACCAAATACCTGGACATTTACTTTACTCTAATTTATTTTGTCCCTTTTCCTGAACAACAAAACACAGTGGAAAGAGGACTGCATCCCACACAACAAATTGTCTTAAATACTGCTAAGCAGAATGCGACAGACAGAAGTAGCAAGATTAGCGAAAAGTTTTTCCCCGTTCTCGGTGGCAACTGTCTATTTTAGGTATCTGTACCATTGTAGCTACTTTTCAAAAACGGCCTTGCCCACGGCAAGCCACAGCAGGCTCCCCACAGCCTCTTAAAACAGCCTGGTCTGGGCTTTCCCCTTTTAAACTAAAATTTTTAAAACAACATAAGGTCTCCCATCAAAACCGCAGCACATCAGCAGTAATCAATGCAGATCCTCCCGTGCTTACCAGTCCGAATCCGTAATCTCAGCAGTGCCTCCATTACTGTTGGGAAATTTTAACAGGTAGTCCCTCCTACCCCCACAGACAAGCTTAAAATAACCCAATTGCCACACCCAAAAGATACGGGATCAGTACTGAGAGATTTCTTCTTAAGCGCAAGGAAACAGACAAGGTTTTGCACTCAGAGTGAAAATCTGTTTATTCTTTTGCAGGGGTGAACATTATATAGTCATTATCATAATCCAATCATCAAAAGAGGGAGGGGTGAGGAAGGGGTGTGGTTAATACAGGGGGTATACATTTTATCATTATACAGTAGACATTTTGCCACTCCCAAGATGGCCGACACTCATCCTGACCCTCTCAAGATGGCTGACAGTTTCGTTATTAGTAAGAATCAAACATGAGTGTCACCATGAGTGCCATAGCTCATAGTCACAAGGTCTCACTTCCCTGTACCAATATCTACCAGATGTCTGCAAATTATGCCACTCATTGCAAATTATGCATGCTTTTGCAAAACTGCTGCTCCATACAAAATACAAGATCTTAACCTATTTCATAATACTTGAGAAACATATAATACTAGTCAATTTCCTTAACCCCTATGTCCAAGCTAGAATATATGACCCCATCTCACTATAGTGGGGGTCCTTATGCCATGCCAATTACCACAACGGCATTAGAGCGGGAGAGAGTGTTGAGCCAACATCGGAAGAAGGGAAGAAGACACGGAGAAGACCAGGCAACAGCGAGCAGAAGAGACCCGGCAGAAGAACCGGAGAGAGCACAGAGGCAGAAGAAGTCAGAAGAGACCCCCGGAGCTGCCTAATAAATTACTTTAAAGCGGAGGCCCACCCTAAAAAAATTTTTTTATAAAATTGCTCCAAAAAAATAAAAAATTGAAAAAAAAAATAAACCAGAAATTGTGGTTGCTAGGCAGATCTTCCTAGTCCACGGCTGGTCTTCTACCTCGTCGTCCTCGCGTTGTCTGCTGGGGAATGGGGCGCGGTGTCTTCTGGGAACTGTGTGTATCCCAGAGAACAGACGCTCATTCAGAAAACGCTGCGCGACTCGCCCATGCGCAGTAGGAAACGGGCAGTGAAGCCGCCAGGCTCCACTGCCTGTTTACCTTGGTGAGGATGGCGGCGCCGGGACCTGCCACGAGGGATCGGCTTCGGGGGGCCGACATTGTGGGTGCCTAGGACAGGTAAGTGTCCTTATTAAAAGTCGGCAGCTACAGTGTTTGTAGCTGCTGACTTTAAAAAAAAAAATTGCGGCTGGAACAGGTGAATGGGTAGGGGTACAATGTACCCCATACTCATTTATATAAGGGTGGGGGGCTGGGATCTGGGGCCCCCTTATTAAAGGGGCTCCCAGATTCCGATAAGCCCCCTGCCCTCAGACCCCCACGGCCAGGGTTGTCGGGAAGAGGCCCTTGTCCTCATCAACATGGAGACAAGGTGCTTTGGGGTGGGGGGGCGCAATAGCCCCCACTGCCCCAAAGCACCCACCCCCCCATGTTGAGGGCATGTGGCCTGGTACGGTTCAGGAGGGGGGGCTCTCTCTCATCCCCACCCCCTTTCTTAACCGGTCGGGCTGCGTGCTCGAATAAGGGTCTGGTATGGATTTTGGCTGGACCCCCACGCCGTTTTTTTGGCGTGGGGTTTCCCCTTAAAATCCATACCAGACCAAAGGGCCTGGTATGCTCTTGGAAGGGGAACCCATGCCGTTTTAAAAAAAAAAAATTGGTATGGAGTTCCCCTAATGATTGATACCAAACGGACAGTGCCTGTTATCTCAGGGATCAAAGTCGGATCCCTGGTCATTGAAGTCGGACTTCAAGTCGCAGGGCAAAGTCGGATCCACAGTCTGCAAAATCGTGCGACTTTGAAATTGCACAAGTGTGAAAGGGGCCTTAGAGAGAGTGATTCTCCCTAATGGGGGTCAGGCAGCCATAAAATCAAAGTTTATTATTTTTGTTCTAATCCCTCTCCAATCTATCCAAAAGTTTTGTGTTTAATGATACTTTATCTACTTTTTGAGAATTAAGCAACCAGTTATATTGATATATGGATACAAAATGGCATTCTTTGTATTTTAGAAGTCAAGCAGAAAATCTGATTCGTCTTTGGATAGCGTTGCCATTTACCAAGGTGTAACGCCGACTGCTCCAATTGCAAAAGGTTTAGATGCAACAGGCAAGTATATTTTATAGGTAGCTCACTGATGGGAAAAAATATTTTCAGTGGCAGGAGCCCAAAATGTTTCACCTTCTTTTACTGTAATTCTCATCTTCCACTCAGCAGACAACCAGTATGATAAGCTGTGGGAGGGGAGCAGTCCTCAGCCTATGAGAGTGTCCAGTATCAGCAGCCGCGTGTCAGTGGAGAATTTTACATTTCACAAGGTTCTTGGAAAAGGCAGCTTTGGGAAGGTAAACACCTGTGGCAGTTTTTTTCTTTCCTTGTCTTCTAAGCACCGGTTTCATGCTTGCTTGCCTTTCTTTCTAGGTCCTTTTAGCTGAGGTAAAGGGCAAGAATGAGTATTTTGCTATTAAAGCGCTAAAGAAAGATGTTGTGCTGATTGATGATGATGTGGAGTGCACCATGGTGGAGAAACGTGTCCTGGCATTAGCATGGGAAAATCCATTTCTTACTCACATCTATTGTACCTTCCAGACTAAGGTAATATCAGTAAAGAAGGCCACCATACACACATATGCTTCTGATGACATGATTAATTGACTTTTGTTTTATACCCATTTGATATTACACACTCCTTTTTTCTTTTTTTTTTATTATCTATTGACTTTTTTGGAGTTACAGTATACACATAGCCAGTAGTTCTGTCATATTGTTTATTTCATTTGAAAGTGGATTTGGTTCACTTTTATTGATAGCAGCTGCACATTTACAGGTTGTCCAAATGCGCAGACAGATGGTGTTATTTGTTAATATATTTTGTCTATGTTTTTATCAATTTCAACTATGCGCTTCTGATATTCCTCAATTAGGAAATTCATCATCTTGTTTGAACATTGTTTGTTTGAGGTGATTTTCCCAGGCATTCTTGAATCCTGGGTCAATGTCCTCAAAGGGGGAAAAATGTGTATTTAAAGTCCCATAGAGTTTAAATCCTCCTTTGTGTATTCCTCAAAGGTTTTAATGTGCCAATGCATAAGTGATTTATTTTCTAGCCATTTGGTTAGGCTAAAGAATAGGAAGGATAGTTCAGATTCACATTGACTCCTTCTGACCATACTCCTTTTAGAGGTTGGTCACAAAGTCGTCCCATGCCTGTCCCTGATATGCTGCCCTAGTTGAAGAAACCCCACCCAAATGTGAAGACAACAGAGTTGGCATGAGGGGGACTGGGATTGGGTGTCTACTACCCGGAAATGGGTATATAGAAGAAGAGCCAACTGCTTGTCAAAATGCTGGAGACCTAGTGCCACATCCCAAAATATAGAAAGAAAAACAGAGACTGCCCCTGGGACTTTATAGGCAAGGGTCAGAGCCAGATAAAGAAATAAGAGGGTAAAAAGTTCAAAATGTTATTAAATATAAAATATCTAGATGTTAACATCAATAACACAATTTTGAAGAAAATCAAAGAAAGGTAATCATAATGTATACAATACAGGACTGTAGTCTTGAACACACGGTTGATCTCGTGGTGGGAGGCCAAACCGCAAACAATTTTATATAGAAGATTCCAACGTGTTTCGGAATATAATAAATTCCTTCTTCAGGGAATAATCAGATCAGACTATTTTCTGATGGTATAGTAACAAAGTACCAACATAAGCGTATAATATACAAGAGTATTATAACAAGATTAGTGCATGGGTGATGGAGATTTGACCATACTCACATAATGGCTATTCTTCAACCAATTCAAAAGCACAACATGGTTCATTGGATATTTCCACAGTAGCCCATCGCATTTGTCCCTCACTGGGAGATAAAATCTCTCAAAAAGGGAGACAGACCTCAATATAATCAAACAATTGTCAGTGCGTGAACAGTTCCAAACTAGTAAAGGGTCTCATCATGCAAGTGCCTTTTTCTGTGCCCCAAAACAGGAGCATCTCTTCTTTGTTATGGAGTTTCTGAATGGTGGAGATTTGATGTTCCACATACAGGACAAGGGCCGTTTTGATCTTTTCAGGGCTACGTAAGTATATGTTTCGTAGCTGAATTGAAATAAAGTCTGTCTGTCTGTCTGCTATAAGCATATTTTACTACAAATTGTTACCTTATGCTATTATCTTCAACTATATTATGTACTGTACTGTAATTGTGCTGTCCCCTCTCTACATTGTAAAGCGATGCGTAAACTGTTGGTGCTATATAAATCGTGTATAATAATATTATTGCTGTTTGCATCATGTTGTTATTAAATAAACCAACCCAGGCTGCTGGAGGACTCAGAACAGTTGTCTTTTCAGCTTAGCTAATGATTCATTTATCATTATTCCAGACTAATAATACCCAAGACCATATAAATGTTTATGTACTCAACTACATTAATTTATCAAAGTGTATATGGATATTTATTACATCCCATGTGAATTCTTCCATCTGTCTTCAGGTTCTATTCCGCTGAAATAATCTGTGGATTACAATTCCTCCACACAAAGGGCATTATTTATAGGTAAGACAAAATTGTAGCATAATATCTAAGTGTAGTATGTAATTCTACTTACGGCATACTGATTTCACAGTTTCAATAGTTGTTAACAGTGAAGATCCTGCTCAAAGATATTCTACCTTCAGACTGCATTGCTCATCCCTATTAAAGTCAGTGAGGAATTCTTCTGACATTTAGCACATAGGCTGTGCAACTTAGAGATGAAACGCAGATCACAACCACCCGGGACAGAAGATATACATACATACATGCATACATACATACATACTGGAGAACTTTTCTCCACCTATCTTAAACTTGTAGAGATATATCTTCTTAAAGTATTTTTCTGGCTCTATATACATTGTTTAGCATCACCAATCCCAATAATAACCATGGTTCATACTCAAAACTATTATTCACATCTTGATAAATGTTCCTAAACCGCTCACTGGAACCCCACATCTACCGTAAACAAAGTGTAATAATCAATGTTTCTTCCCTTAGCAGCTGGAATCAATCTGTCCCCTTTACAGAAAGAGATATCAATAATAACAGTGACCAGTGCTCTCAAACTCCAAGATAACAAGTTTAGTAATTTCTCTGTATAATCAAAGATCAGACGTCCATCGACTTCTTCCTGTTAATCCTCTCTTAAGCCTTCCTCTGAATCCAATCTTCCTTTACAGTTATCTCAAAAAAAGACATATAATATAGTGTAGTATGCTCAACCCACCATGCCTTTATGCTCACTTTATCAATTAAATTCCATGTCAATAAATGACCATAAGTGCATTTGTTCTACAGTGTTCTTCTTTATATACCCTTACCCTTCATATACTTGGTGTATGACATACACCAAGTATATGAAGCATAATGGTACAGTGGGAAATTGATGTATTTATGGTTGATATTCTATGATAAAACTTATAGACCCTTAATTTCTTTGTAAGTGGGCAAACTTTCAAAATCTGCAGGGGATCAAATAATAATTTTCCCCACTGTAAAGAAGAACACTGGAGAACAAATACACGTATAGTTAGTTATTGACACAGAATTATATCTATAAAGTGAGCACATATGATAAGATTTGAGGCATGGTGGTTTGAGCATACTACACTATATATTTTTTTTTCTTTTTTTTTTTTTTGTGATCACTGTAATGGAAGATTGGATTCAGAGAAAGGATAAAGAGAGACATAACAGAAGCTGATGGACATATGGCACCCGATCTTCGGTTATACAGAGACATTATTGAACTTGTTATCTTGGAGTTTGAGAACGCTGGTCACTTTTATTATTATTATTATTCATATCTGCCATTCAAAGAGGAACACACAAAGCTATGCCCAAAAGCATCAGGCAGAGGGCAAAAGTCACCAGTATTGTCTGTGATCTCCTACAGCTGAGCTTTTCCCCAGGTCTGACTTGCTGGTCCTTGTTCCGCAGTATGTCTCTCTTTGGAGACGGCCATCTTGTCAGAGGCAGGCTTTGCGCCTTTATGTAAGAGCCTCCAGCAATAACAATGAGCAGAATATAAGTGATATCTCCAAATCGCCATAACAGTCTAGGCAACAGTGTCTTAGCTTTTACACTGCAGATTTACCAGCTGTAGGCATAGAAGTGTCCAGGGACCTATACAAACCAGGAAGTACACTTATTTTTTTGAAGAATAAAGACTAAAGCCCCGTAAATCGTACGAAAAATGCCGCTTTCAAATAGATCGTGTGATAATCGGATCGTTAGTACAGAGCTTTCGAGAGCCGATCAGGACAGTTCATCCGATATTATTCTTTTATAATTATATAATTTTTTTCATACGATGCCCGATCGTACGATTTTCGTTTTAATCAGTACAGCTGTCGTTCGAAAATGCAATACAAATGTATTACAACACATGACATCACTTCTGATTTTTTGTTCTTTTATACGAGAATTTTCGTGACTTTAGTAAACTCTTCAGATTCGACGTCAGATTAGCATGCAAAAAAAAAAAACAGACGATCATTCGTCCGATAATTGGATCGTGCGTACCGGGCATAAAAGTACATCTTCAGGGTACAGCTTGGGCACAATTAACATTTTTAAATGTTTCCTGTAACAACAAATCTTCACTTGAACGCAAGTCCACTTTAAGTGTGTAGGAAAAATATATGAATACCTACAGTTGTATTAATGGTTTCCATGTCTGTATATCGGCAAAATGTAAGGGGATATCAAATTATGCCATAAATATCTACTAGGCCTATGGAGGTTTGAGAATGTGCAAAACTTAAAGTATTTGCTTTTAGGGATCTGAAATTGGACAATGTGATGTTGGATCGGGATGGACACATCAAAATTGCAGACTTTGGTATGTGCAAGGAGAACGTTTATGGAGAAAATAAAGCAAGCACTTTCTGTGGGACCCCAGATTATATTGCTCCAGAGGTAAGATAGACATTACCTTCAGTTATATGGAGCTGTCGGGCTTCCTAAAAGGTTAAAATGTTTGTTTCATATTGTCTGGGGGCATCCTCTGTGGAAGGAAAAGATAGGTTGTAATTTTCATTCAGCGGGCTATTATACAGTACTTTTATGTCAATAGGAGGAAATATGAGGCTGTATTAAAAACAAAAATTCTGCCCTGTTAGCTACTTAAAGCGAAGTTCCAGCCTTCTTATGTTTATTAAAAGTCAGCCGCTACAAAAAGTGTAGCTGCTGGCTTTTAATAAACAGACACTTACCTGCTCCTCGGTCCAGCGATGCGGCCGCCCGGAGCGTCGCTCCGCTCCCCCCTCCTCTCCGCTGGCACCTCCATTCACACTGTGGGCACCCGGCTGTGACAGCTTTCGGCTTCACGGCCGGGCACTCACTGCGCATGCGCGAGTCGCGCTGCGCTCTAGGAGTGGACAGGCGATCACCTGTGACCTGTCAAGTGTCCCAGGAGATCGCCTACAGGGAGGGGCCGCCTAAGGCGAGAGGAGTTGCCTAGGCAGTCCCTGGGTGGAAGTAGGACAGGAAGTCCCACTCCTACTGAAGCCCCCATTCTCCCCCCAAACAATTTACATGCCAAATGTGGCATGTAAGGGGATGAGGAGTGCTTAAAGCGGAAGTTCTACTTTTGGGTGGAACTCCGCTTTAACTGACTTTAGGTTAGGTTTTCAGGTTCAATGATTTTATTGGGAATTTAACGTATAGAAATCATAACAGCTGTTAAGCCCAAACAGGTGCGATGACATACAGTGCCTTGAAAAAATTATTCATACCCCTTGAAATTTTCCAAATTTTGTCATGTTACAACCAAAAACGTAAATGTATTTTATTGTGATTCTATGTGCTAGACCAGGGGTGCCCAATCTTTTGAAGAGCTAGGGCCACTTATGCGACTTGGTAACCGGTCGCGGGCCACAATGAGCGGAGAGGGTGGGTGGCTTGTCCACAGCCCACTGTACTTTTTAGCGGATCGGATTGGAGGTAGGACACAAGTCGGTTTATGTCTGCCACTACTTAGAGGTGAATGAAAGGCCCAATTGGTCGGACTGACCGTTTGAAAGGGGCCCCAAGGCTGCTTTCACACTGTTGCGCTGCGGTTTACCTGCACTGCGTGTGCAACGCAGTGTATCTTTGACTTTCCTGCACTTTGCAATAGACTTCTATTATATATCTGCAGGTTTGGTGCACTTTTAGAAAGCTCACCAAACTCACAGGTAATAACAGAAGTCTATGGCTCAGTGCAGGTAACCTGCAGGTAAACTGCTCTGCAGCTGCAGATCAGTTTGAAAGCAGCCAAGCAACCACTGCAGAACAGATATGCCCATATATACATTGTGCTTTTAGTAATAAACTGACCTTTAATAACAGTATTCTATTCCATCCCAGAGCAGGAGGTCATGGGCCACATCAGAGGGCTCCGCGGGCCACTGGTTGGGCACCCCTGTGCTAGACCAACACAAAGTGGCACATGATTGTGAAGCGGAAGAAAAATGATGCATGGTTTTCCTTTTTTTTTTTTTTCAAATATCTGAAAAATGTGGTGTGCATTTGTATTCAGCCCCCCTGAGTAAATACTTTGTAGAACCACCTTTCGCTGTAATTACAGCTGCAAGTCTTTTTGGGTATGTCTCTACCAGCTTTGCACATCTAGAGACTGAAATTTTTGCCCATTTTTCTTTGCAAAATATCGCAAGCTCTGTCAGATTGGATGGGGAGCGTCTGTGAACAGCAATTTTTAAGTCGTACCATGGATTCTTAATTGGATTTAGGTCTGGACTTTGACTGGGCCATTCTAACACATGAATATGCTTTGATCTAAAGCTCTGGCTGTATGTTTAGGGTCATTGTCCTGCTGGAATTTGAACCTCCGTCCCAGTCTCAAATCTTTTGCAGACTCTGAACAGGTTTTCTTCTAATGCCGCGTACACACGATCGATTTTCCCGTCGGAAAAACCTTGGATGGGTTTTCCGACGGAATTCCGCTCAAGCTCGTCTTGCATACACACGGTCACACAAGTTCTCTGAACTTTCGAGCATTAAGAACGCGGTGACGTACAACACTACGACGAGGCAAGAAAAATTAAGTTCAATGCTTCCGAGCATGCGTCAAATTGTTTCCGAGCATGCGTGTTTTGTTTCCCGTCGGAATTGCATACAGACGAGCGGATTTTCCGATCGGAAAAATCGAGAACCTGCTCTTAAACTTTTGCTGGCGGGAATTTCGACAGATAATGTCCGATGGAGCATACACACGGTCAGAATTTCCATTCAAAAGCTCACATCAGACTTTTTCAGACGGAAAATCCAGTCATGTGTACACAGCATAAGATTGCCCTGTATTTGGCTCCATCCATCTTCCCTTCAACTCTTATTAACCAGCTTCCCTGCTGGTGTGTTCAGGGCGATGTGCAAAAAAGTAAAATTTTGGTCTTTTCTGACCAGAGCACCTTGTTCCGCATTTTTTCTGTGTCCCCGACATAGCTTCTCGCAAACGGAAAATAGAATTTCTTATGGCTTTCTTTAAACAATGGTTTTCTTCTTGCCACTCTTCCATAAAGGCCAGATTTGTGGAGTGCATGACTTAGGCCGGGTTCACACTGGTACGATACAATAGTCTTACTACTTTGGATCCAACTTTGCCCTGCGACTTGAAGTCCGATTTCAATGAACAGGGATCCGACTTCAATCCCCATCAATACCAGGCACTGTGTCTGGTATGAATCGTTAGGGGGAACTCCACGCAAAATGTTAAAAAAAACGGCATGGGTTCCCCCTCCAAGAGCATACCAGGCCCTTTGGTCTGGTATGGATTTTAAGGGGAACCCCCTACGTCCAAAATCCATACCAGAACCTTTTCTTTCTCGTACATCACGGGACACAGAGCGGCATAGTCATTACTATGTGGGTTATATAGTTTACCTTCAGGTGCTGGCACTGGCAACTTCCAAACCGGAAGTACCCTCCCCTATATAAGCCCCTCCCATCCGGGAGCACCTCAGTTTTTTGCCAGTGTCTAAGGTGTTGGCCAAGAAGTAACATGTGTTTTTCACTGAGCTTGCGTACAGGTTCTTTTGGGCCTCAGTAAGCTATTCCGGATCCGACCAAAAAAAGCTTCATAGCTAAACGGTCGGTACCCGGGCCTTGCAGAGAAGAGCAAGGTTTTGCCTGTAATGCTTCTCTTAGGAGAGCTGGACCCTGGGATCCAGAGCTCTGGTCATACCCACGACCAAGATGTTTTCTGTGCAGGGTGCTATACAGGTCCAGGGGAGTGGAATCCTTGGGAACCCGGTCCCTGAAGGTTTAATTACAATGCCTGCCGTGATAGGTGAAGTTTGGGCTTCTGTGGACCAAACGGAGTCCTGCGGCGGGGAAAAGGTAAGTGGGGGCCCCTCAGGAACTTGGTTCTATTGAGGGGACCCCCAAGCCTAATATGTCTTTCTGCCTGTTACCTAACGGTATTCCCGCTAAATATTTATGCATGCCTGTAACTACTAAAAAATGTAATATTTTTAATAGTGGTCAAGAAAAAAAAAGAAATAGACTGCGGTACCTGTGTTAATCCACTAGAGGCCGCTGTGGAACGTTTCTTGTCATGTGGACTAGTTTCTTTTCATCAGAGCAAGTCCAGGCAGATGGTGAGTTCTCTTGTGGGAAACTGCTTCCTCTGCCATGTTGCAATGCTCGTCCATCCCCCGGCCTGCGGCAAAAGGGCCCTGTCTCTTGTCCCTAGTTTCCCTTTTCAAAAAGAGCGCCGAAGGCGCACGTGCCCGCGGGCGTGCGCGTGCACGCGCCTCTATATATAGAGGTGAGCTGGGAAAGGGGGCGGAGTTTGGGGGATGACGCTCTGTGCGCGCCGCAGCACTTCTGCGCATGTGCGGGCGTCCCAGCATGTTAAAAAGCACAATTATGTGTTGTGAGCTGGCTATGGAGTGCAGAGACAGAGCTGGCAACATTTAAAAAAAGGCATACAGCAAGCTGTTGATGCAGGCATCCCCATAGAAAGGCACATTAGTAGACACCAACTGTTTTTATAGCAGCAATTGTGCTAGACTATTGTCAGTAAGTGGTGTATTTCGGCTGGAATACCTCAGCTTTGGGCTTAGGAATATGCCGTCTAAAAACTCCGGGACTAAAAATCCCAGGAAGCATAGGGGGTCTCCATCGGGCTCTGAGGATCTTGGGCATGCTTCGGCTGCACCAATCTCCCCTGAAGAATCAGAGGTTAGTAACCGTAGAGCACCCTCAGGAGTACCTGGTACTGTGGCTGTCCTCAGTTCACCTGCTCCTGTGTATGTAACAGAGGAGGTTTTTTCCTCAGCTCTGGGAGGGCTGGAAGAGAGATTGTCAACATTGATCGCTGCTTCCCTGTCACAGGGAAAAAGCGCTCGATCTCCGTCTCCTCCCTCAGAGTACCTGTTAGCAGAGCAACAGTCCCATACAGGGATCGACCTACCTGAAGGGGATCAGGATGAGGTCGATTCTGTTGTAGAGGAATCAACAGTGGAAGAGCCATTCTCAGCATCACATGCTGAAAGATTATGGGTTCAGTCCCTGACTAACATGGTCCGATCAGCATTTAAAATGCCCCTTGCGGAGCCATCATCCACTTCAGTCTCCTCGTTGGGGTCGCTAAAAGCTCCCCAGACTGTTTGTTCCTTTCCGATCCATCCTTTACTGGAAGGGCTCATTTACCAGGATTGGGAGCATCCTGATAAAATATTTACTCCTCCCAAGAGATTTCAGGTGGTCTATCCCATGGAGGATAAGTTCATCAAAAAATGGAGGGTCCCTACAGTGGACGCAGCCATCTCTTGTGTGAATGAATCACTGACATGTCCAGTGGATAATGTCCAAATGTTCAAGGACCCAATAGATAAAAAATTTGAGTCCTTATTAAAATCTGCTTTTGCTACAGCAGGCTTGGTGACACAACCAGCAGTGGCAGCTATTGGGGTCTGCCAAGCAGTGAAGGATCAGTTGAAACAGGTCTTAAGGGACTTGCCAGATCAGCAGGCTCTTGCCCTAGCTGATCTACCTAGAGCCTTATGCTTTGCGGTGGACGCTATAAAGGATTCAATCCATCAGGCCTCCCGCCTTACGCTGTCTGTAGTACATATGCGCAGGCTTCTGTGGCTCAAAAACTGGTCTGCTGAAGCTCCCTGTAAAAAATTGCTGGTCAGCTTCCCATTTCATGGTGAACGCTTATTCGGGGAAGACCTGGACAAATATATCCAGAAAATTTCCAGCGGTAAAAGTACACTTTTGCCGGTTAAAAACAGAGTTAGAGGTCCCTCTTTTAAGAGGCCTGCTTCTCCAGTCCCTAGGACATCGGCTGTGAAACAGTTCCGACGGCCTCCTCGGTCAAATCCCGGGGGTAAAAATCAGGGACAATTGCAGGGTAACAAGAAACCCTGGATCAGGAGAGGTACAAAACCCCCCCCAAAGTCAAATGCATGAAGGGTTGCCCCCACTCAATCGGGTGGGGGGAAGACTTCAGTTGTTCGCAGAGACCTGGCGGGACACGATCAGGACAGATGGGTGCTCTCCGCAGTAAGTCTGGGATACAAATTGGAGTTAAAAGACTCCCCTTCTTCCCATTTTATAAGGTCAAACGTGCCAAGGGATCCCCAGAAGAGAGGATCCCTCCTGTTGGCACTAGAACAATTATTGCTCCAAGCAGTAATTATAGAGGTTCCCCTGGAAGAATGGGGGTTCGGGTTTTACTCAAACCTCTTTACAGTCCCAAAGCCAAACGGGGACGTGAGGCCCATATTAAATCTAAAAGGGCTAAACGAATTCCTACATATCAGGACTTTCCGGATGGAGTCGATCCGATCGGTGGCCACTGCCCTACAAGGGGAGGAATGGTTAGCCTCGATCGACATCAAAGATGCTTATTTGCACATTCCCATCTTTCCAGCCCACCAAAAATTTCTACGCTTTGCGGTAGAAGGGCGCCATTTTCAGTTCAGAGCCTTACCCTTCGGTCTGGCCACAGCACCACGAGTGTTCACAAAAATTCTGGCCCCATTATTGGCCAATCTAAGAACACGAGGTGTAACGATAATGGCATATCTAGACTTGTTGCTGATAGACCACTCAGTGGAAAAACTAGAAGTGGTTGTTCACGAGACAATCGAGTATCTGGAATATCACGGTTGGATTATCAACCGAGACAAGTCAGCCCTAAAACCAGTCAAAAGTCTGGAATACTTGGGGCTAAGGCTGGATTCAGACCAGAGAAAAAATTTCTTGCCTCAAGAAAAGGTGTCGTCTTTGAGAGATTTGATCCACCTAGTGGGTACAAAAAGACAGCCATCCATACGCCTGTGCATGAGGCTGCTGGGAAAAATGGTGGCATCATTCGAAGCAGTACCCTACGGTCAATTTCATTCAAGGAATTTGCAAAGGGCCATACTGTCAGCCTGGAACAAAAAAGTTCAGGCCCTAGACTTACCAATGTTCTTGTCCCCTTCCGTTCGCAAGAGCCTCTGTTGGTGGTTGGTTCCCCAGAATCTGGAAAAAGGGAAAGCCTTCAGTCCGATTTCTTGGAAGGTGGTCACTACAAATGCCAGCCTTATAGGCTGGGGAGCAGTACTGGAGCAATGGTCTCTCCAGGGCAGATGGTCGGATGCAGAAAAGGCCCTGCCCATCAATCTCTTAGAGATACGAGCAGCCCGGTATGCCCTAGTAGCATGGACATCCAAACTCCAAGGGTCCCCTGTCAGAATTTAATCGGACAATGCCACGGCAGTGGCATATATCAATCATCAGGGTGGCACCAGGAGTCGTGCAGCCCAGAGGGAAGTAAATTGCATCCTGAAATGGGCAGAAAGATATGTCCCAGCCATATCTGCGGTATTCATTCCAGGAGTGGAGAATTGGAAGGCGGACTTTCTAAGTCGCCAACAATTATGCCCAGGGGAATGGTCCCTTCATCCCGAGGTTTTCCGGACAATATGTCAGCGGTGGGGAACACCGGATGTAGATCTGCTAGCATCCAGATTCAACGCAAAAGTGGACAGGTTTGTCTCTTGGACAAGGGATCCCCTAGCTTGCGGCTCGGATGCCCTAGTGTTCCCTTGGGATCAGTTCAAGCTGATATATGCATTCCCACCGCCACAATTGTTACCTCGATTACTCCGCAGAATCAGGGTAGAAAAGAAACTAGTGATTCTGGTAGCTCCAGCGTGGCCCCGAAGAGCATGGTACGCGGAGTTTGTAAAGATGTCTGTGGGGAGTCCTTGGACCCTCCCACATCGTCCGGACCTGCTTTCGCAAGGACCGATATACCACCCTTCCTTACCAGCCCTAGGTTTGACGGCCTGGCTATTGAAGCCCACATTCTAAAAAAGAGAGGTCTCTCTAATCCTGTGGTATCTACCATGATCAATGCCAGGAAGCCGGTATCCAGGCAGATTTACTATAGAATCTGGAAGGCGTACATTGCATGGTGTGAGGCCAAGAAATGGCATCCACGTAAGTACGTAATAGGTAGGATTCTGGACTTCCTACAGTGGGCTGTAGATAGGAAGCTTGCCTTGAGTACTATCAAGGGTCAGATTTCGGCCTTGTCAATATTTTTTCAAAGGCCCTTGGCTTCGCATTCACTAGTCAAAGCCTTTATACAAGGAGTGATGCGTATTAGCCCTCCGGTTAATATTCCCATATGTCCATGGGACTTAAACCTGGTTCTGTCGGTTCTACAGAAACAACCATTTGAACCATTACAACATATTTCCCTGGTTCTTCTCACCAGGTAATTGAATTTTTCTAGTAGCCATTTGTTCGGCTAAAAGAGTGTCGGAATTAGCCGCTATGTCCTGTAGGGAGCCATATCTGGTTATCCATAAGGACAGAGTAGTGTTACGTCCTCATCCAGCCTTTCTTCCTAAGGTGGTATCGAGGTTTCATTTGAACCAAGATGTGGTTCTTCCTTCTTTTTTCCCCAAGCCTAGTTCGGTAGAGGAAAAGTTATTACATTCTTTGGATGTAATAAGAGCAGTTAAAGCTTATCTAAAAGCCACTGCTCAGATTCGCAGAACGGATACTTTGTTTATTCTGCCGGAAGGCCCCAGAAAGGGTCAGGCAGCGTCAAAATCTACTTTAGCCAAGTGGATTCGACAGGTCATTATGCAAGCCTATGGCTTGAGAAGGAGACCGCCTCCGTTCAAAGTTAGGGCACACTCCACGAGAGCAGTTGGAACTTCATGGGCAGTGCATCACCAGGCCTCCCTGGCTCAAATCTGTAAGGCCGCAACATGGTCTTCAGTACACACGTTTACTAGGTTCTACCAGGTGGACGTTAGAAGTCAGGAGGATGTCGCCTTTGGGCGCAGTGTGTTGCAGGCCGCAAAAGATCCTCATGTCTGATAGCGCTCAGCTTATGTATGGTGTACCCCCCCCCCTCATTGGGCATTGCTTTAGGACATCCCACATAGTAATGACTATGCCGCTCTGTGTCCCGTGACGTACGAGAAAGAAAATAGGATTTTTATAACAGCTTACCTGTAAAATCCTTTTCTTGGAGTACATCACGGGACACAGAGCTCCCACCCCTCTTTTTGGGGACACTTATTGCTTTGCTACAAAACTGAGGTGCTCCCGGATGGGAGGGGCTTATATAGGGGAGGGTACTTCCGGTTTGGAAGTTGCCAGTGCCAGCACCTGAAGGTAAACTATATAACCCACATAGTAATGACTATGCCGCTCTGTGTCCCGTGATGTACTCCAAGAAAAGGATTTTACAGGTAAGCTGTTATAAAAATCCTATTATCCGAGCATTTAGCCCGACAGGTAAGGAACAGGGGTGGGGACGAGCGAGTGCCCCCCCCTCCTGAACCGTACCAGGCCGCATGCCCTCAACATGGGGGAGGGGGGTGGGTGCCCTGCGCCTCCCACCCCAAAGCACCTCATCCCCATGATGAGGAGGACAAGGGCATCTTCCCGACAACCCTGGCCGTTGGTTGTCGGGGTCTGTGGGCGGGGGGCTTATCGGAATCTGGAAGCCCCCTTTAATAAGGGGGGCCCCCAGAACCCGGCCCCCACCCTATGTGAATGAGTATGGGGTACATTGTACCCCATACCCGTTTACCTGAAAAAAAGTGTCAAAAATAAAAGGCACTACACAGGTTTTTAAAGTTATTAAGCAGCTCCGGGGGTCTCTTCCGACTTATTCTCCCCTCTCCGGCTCTTCTGCCTCTTGAGGGTTCCAGGTAATTTTCTAGAAAAATATACTGATTTTAACTTTAGCGACTTGGCAGCTGGTCGTGGGAGAGGCCCACGACCAGCTGCCAAGTCGCTAAAGTGGCCCTCGCTCTTCAAAAGGTTGGGCACCCCTGGCCTAGGCTATAAGATGACTGTCAAGACCCTGAAACTGAGCTGCAGCATGGTGGCCAAGACCATACAGCAGTTTAACAGGACATGTTCCACTCAGAACAGGCCTCGCCATGGTTGACCAAAGAAGTTGAGTGCATATGCTCAAAGTCCTATCCAGAGGTTGTCTTCGGGAAATAGACGTATGAGTGCTGCCAGCATTGCTGCAGAGGTTGAAGGGGTGGGGGGGTCAGCCTGTCAGTGCTCAGACCATACGCTACCCACTTCATCAAATTGGTCTGCATGGCTGTCGTCCCAGAAGGAAGCCTCTTCCAAAGATGATGCTCAAGAAAGCCCGCAAACAGTTTGCTGAAGACAAGCAGACTAAGGACATGGATTACTGGAACCATGTCCTGTTGTCTGATGAGGTGTATAATTTTGGTTCAGATGGTGTCAAGCATGTGTGGCGGCAGCCAGGTGAGGAGTAAAAGGACAAGTGTGTCTTGCCTACAGTCAAGCATGGTGGTGGGAGTGTCATGGTCTGGGGCTGCATGAGTGCTGCCAGCACTGGGGAGAGAGTTCATTGAGGGAACCATGAATGCCAACATGTACTGTGACATACTGAAGCAGAGCATGATCTCCTCCCCGTAGGGCAGTATTCCAACAATACAACCCCAAACACACCTCCAATATGACCACTACCTTACTAAAGAAGCTGAGGGTAAAGGTGATGGACTGGCCAAGCAAATCTCCAGACCTAAATCCTATTAAGCATCTCTGGGGTATCATCAAACGAAAGGTGGAGGAGCACAAGATCTCTACTATCCACGAACTCCGTGATGTTGTCATGGAGGAGTGGAAGATGACTCCAGTGGCAACCTATTAAGCTCTAGTGAACTCCATGCCCAAGAGGGTTAAGGTAGTGCTGGAAAATAATGGTGGCCACACAAAATATTGACACTTTGGGTCCAATTTGAACATTTTCAAAGTGTACTCACTTTTGTTGCCAGCGGTTTAGACATTAATGGCTGTGTTGTTGTTTTGAGGGGACAGCAAATTTACACTGTTATACAAGCTGTACACTCGCTACTTTTACATTGTAGAAAAGTGTCATTTCTTCAGTGTTGTCACATGAAAAGATATAATAAAATATTTACACAAATGTGAGGGGTGTACTCACTTTTGTGAGATGCTGTATATAGTCCCTTATCATCCCTTCCAATAGTTTGCAGACTATTGATGTTAGGCTAACTGGTCTGTAGTTCCCCAGGATATGGCCCTTTTTTAAATATTGGTGCCACGTTGGCTTTTCTCCAATCAGCTGGTACCATTCCAGTCAGTAAACTGTCCACAAAAATTAGGCACAATGGTTTGGCTATCACCTGACTGAGTTCCTTAAAGCGGAGCTCCACCCTAAAGTGGAACTTCCGCTCATCGGATTCCTCCCCCCTCCGGTGCCACAATTGCCACCTTTCATGGGGAGGGGGGGTGCAAATGCCTGTCTAAGACAGGCATTTGCACCCACTTCCGGGCATAGACTCTGCGGGGAAACTGGGCATTACGCCACCCCCCCCCCCGCATTGTGTTCTGGGAAACACACGGCTCCCAGAACACAGTGGGGACCTTTGAGGAAGGCGTGTGCAGTAGGAATGTGCAGTAGGGAACCGGGCAGTGAAGCCGCAACGCTTCACCTCCTGATTCCCTCACTGATGATGGCGGTGGGGGCAGCCGAGAGACGAGCGATTGCTTGTCTTCTGCTGCCGACGTCGCTGGACTCCAGGACAGGTAAGTGTCCATTTATTAAAAGTCAGCAGCTGCAGTATTTGTAGCTGCTGGCTTTTAATATTTTTTTTTTACGGCGGAGCTCCACTTTAACCGGTTCCCGACCGGCTCCTGCGTCGGCAGAATGGCACGGCTGGGCAGAGTAACGTGTATATATACGTCACTTTAAAAGTCCCGCTGTGTGGGCGGCGCACGCGCCCCTGCCGCGAGCTCCGTGACCGGACCCGCGGTCTCGATGTCCGCCGGTGTCCCGCGATCGGGTCACAGAGCTGCAGAACGGGGAAAGGCAAGTGTAAACAAGCATCTCCCCATTCTGCCTAGTGACGCTGTCACTGATTGTCTGCTCCCTCTCATCGGGAGCAGCGATCAGTGATGTGTCACTCATAGACACGCCCCCTAACAGTTAGAATCACTCCCTAGGACACACTTAACCCCTTCAGTGCCCCTACAGGTTAACCCCTTCACTGCCAGTGTCATTTTTACAGTAATCTGTGCATTTTTATAGCACTGATCGCTGTAAAATGACAATGGTGTCAAAAGTGTCCGATGTGTCCCAGTCACGATAAAAATCGCTGATCGCCGCCATTACTAGTAAAAATGCCATAAAACGATCCCCTATTTTGTAGACGCTATAACTTTTGCGTAAACCAATCAATAAACGCCTATTGCGATTTATTTATTTTTTTACCAGAAATATGTAGAATACATATCGGCCTAAACTGAGGAAAACATTTTTTTATATATATTTTTTTGGGGATATTTATTATAGCAAAAAGTAAAAAATATAGATTTTTTTTCAAAATTGTCGCTCTATTTTTGTTTATAGCGCAAAAAAATAAAAACTGCAGAGGTGATCAAATGCCACCAAAAGAAAGCTCTATTTATGGGGGAAAAAAGTACGTCAATTTTGTTTGGGAGCCACGTCGAACGACCGTGCATTTGTCAGTTAAAACGACGCAGTGCTGAATCGCAAAAAGTCCTCTGGTCTTTGGCCAGCCAAATGGTCCGGGGCTTAAGTGGTTAAGGACCCTCGGATGCAAGCCATCTGGTCCCGGTGACTTATTTATGTCAAGTTTTTTTAAGTCTATTTCTACTTCTGTCCTCTGTTAGCCATGGGGTTGCTTCCTTTGACATGCTATGAAAATTAACATTACCGTCTTGGTTACTGTATCCCCCCGTTTCCCTTGTGAAGACTGAGGAGAAGAATATATTCAAAACCTTTTGCCATTCCTTCCATTTTTGTAACCAAATTCCCTTCATCATCCTTTTTGGGGCCAATATGATTTTTACTCTCCTCCACTATGTGCCTTTCGTGTTCTATTTTAGCTGCCCGGATTGCACCCTTACATTTCTTATTGCATTCTTTGTAAAGTTGGAGTGATGACAATGATTTCTCAGCTTTGTATTTTTTTTAAAGGCCTTATCTTTTTGTTTTTTTGTTTTTTCCAATATTTTATTTAAATGAGGAAAAGGCAGGTCCATGGATATCACAACCATATTATTATACAGACAACGGTCCAGCCAATTGTTAAGCATACATCATGTCCAACTATTGTGTAGACCGACGGTAAAACCACAAAAAAACTACATGAAATCAATATTAAAGACAATTCAAATGTGGATGCATCTCGTCCGCACATACTTAAAAGAATAGTTCAAGTAAAACCAAGGTATTGCTTCTATAAAATAATAATAAAAAAATCTGAATTGGAGAACGGATAAGAGAAGCAGTAGAGGGTAGAAGGATGAGTATGAGAAATGTAAGGTGCCACGGTGATTCGTCGTAGTGTGTGTGTGTGTGTACATATTTCAGGTAGCATTATTTAACAAGCATGTTATGTACCCAAAAGAGCCTTCCAATCTTCAGAGAGGACAAACATATTACATAGTCTTCAAGTCTTGGCGTACTTTTCATGTTTATTTTGTCCTCTAAGTATAAAATCTTCTAGTTTATTGATTTCTTCCACTTTACGGAGCCAACAACTGATGGTTTGTGGCTGCGGGTTCTTCCAATTCAAAGGAATACAGGATTTGGCAGCATTCAGTAAATGACGTATTAATGATTTATATATATATATATATATATATATATATATATATATATATATATATATATATATATACGTGTAGCGCTACCCCCAGTTAAGAGAGCCGCTGATATTGATTTGGGCCCTGTAGTGCACTGCTGTCAACCCCTGGCAATCGGCTCTAACCTCCCGTGGCACAGCTGGTGATAGAGGGATAGGACCGCGTGACCGCAACTGTTGGTGACGCAGTCCTATAACAAACATACACAGAATATACTTTAAAACTCCTATTAAAGTAAGCGGAACTGACACCAAATGTACTTTACCCAGATATTTTACTGAGGCTAATGGGCAAGTAATAAACAACAGTATAACAAGTTGCAGATCCCTGCAATAAACAGTAATAAAGATAAACAGAGTAATCAGAATAATTAAGTATTGCTATGCAACTCTAGCGCTGCCCTTTTACAGCTACTTCCCCTCATGGGTAGACTAACACCCAGCAATGTCTACCTATGCAGTCAGGCCTGACTGATCTAAATGGAAGTTCAGTGAAACAATATTTGCTAGCAATCTCTCGGTGGTGCACTTGAAGAACAACTTTGTAATCCCAACGAATAGTAAAGATAAAGTATCTGTCTTTAAACAGCTCTCACCACCTGGACAAGTCCAAGTCCCTTTCCTCCATCGATTCGTCTAGGAACAGGAATCCACCGACATCCAAGTCTTCAATCCTTCTGGTGTACTGCAGCAAGGAGGATTAGATGTCTCTAAGGCTCTGCTAGGCTGGCAGAGGGCTCTTTGGAAAGGAGCACACGGCCCGGGCTTCAGGCCTTGTGCACACAGCAGTTCAGCACAGACATCCTCTTGCTAGGAGAGGGGGGTCCAAAGAGGCCGACCAAAACTCTGCCTCCCCTTTATAAAGTCTGCCCCAGCAGTCTCTGTTCTGGAGCAATGCACCCTGGGTGCTGCAAGATGTACTGGGAGATGTAGTCTCTCTCTCCTCTGCTTTCACTTCCATAATGTCTCTTTACTTCCTCCCGACTCACCTCTCACCTGGAACTTCTTGTCTCTCTGCATTAAAGGGGAACACCCCGCTACACACTCCCCCCACTTGAACTCTTTGGTCCCCAAAGATAAACTTCAACAAATACTGTTTACCATTTTGGACAATGTCGAGCATGATGTTGGCATAGGGAAATCCCACCAAAACTTTGGGATGGAACTCTCTTGCCCACAGGTCACACTACCATGAGTGGCCTGCCTAACTGTGCCAGAGAGTGAGCTGGGGTTGCCCTCCACCAAATGGACGGTGGAAGGATCAGGTTGTTCAACACTTCTCCTAGCCGTTACAACAGAGTCCTCTGAGCTCGTCCCCATTTGGGGGTAAGTTAGTTTCTTGGGAGGCCTGATGACTCTGCGAGCCCTCTGGTCTCTTGGTGCTTCTGACTCTGGCACCACAGGCTCTTCTTCAGGAGTAAGTTCAGGTAACATTGCTGGTTCTGGAACCTCTGATTCAGAAGTCAACTGACGTATGGAATCTCTAGAGTCCTCCTCTGCGCAAGTGTCAGGAACATCTTCCCAGTAATCAGCTGAGGGACTGAAGGGTATGAATTCAGTAGCCTCCGGATTCAGCGTTGCATCTGGGGTATCCCCTCCATTTGGGAGATCTATGGCGGACGTTCCTAGAGTCGAGGGAGGCCACAGCCAGTCCAGTTCTCCACCTTCTTCTGTACTCAATTGGGAGGCCTCCCCATCTTTGGCTCGAGAGGTCTGGGACCGAGTGTTCGGCCTAGGAATATCCAGGATAGAGGCCGGTTCAGGGGAGTCTCTCACGGGAGGTATTCTGACTGCCTCAGCAAGTGGGAGCAGGTGGTTCCGATGCCACGTCTTCAGTGGACCCACCTTTCCTTCTGGCTTTAGTTTGTAGACAGGCAAACCGGGCAACTTCCTACAGACAACATAGGGCTCAGATCTCCACCTGTCGGCAAGCTTGTGTTTTCCAGGGACCCCCAGATTGCGTAGCAGTACTCGGTCCCCGGGCTGCAGATCTTGCACTCGAACCTTCAGATCAAAATTTCTCTTGTTGCGGGCCCCCCTTTGATCCGAAGCCGCCTGGGCTTGTTCATAGGCCACCTGCAAGCTACGTCTAAGTCTGTCCACGTATCCCTTGTGGGATGTAGCTGAGGTATTGTCTATAGAAGTGCCAAAGGCCAGGTCCACAGGTAGCCTTGCTTCTCTCCCAAACATAAGTCGATAAGGGGAGTAGCCAGTGGCGTCACTTGTGGTACAGTTATAGGCATGTACTAGGGCTGATATGTGCTGACTCCAGTGTTGCTTCTTCTCTGTTTCTAAGGTTCCCAACATGTTGAGCAGGGTCCGGTTAAATCTCTCCGGCTGAGCATCTCCTTGTGGGTGGTAAGGCGTGGTTCTGGTCTTCTTTATTCCTAATGAATCCAAAAGTCTTCGGATCAACCGACTCTCAAAGTCCCTTCCTTGATCTGAGTGGAGTCTCTGTGGTAGTCCGTAATGGACAAAATACTTCTCCATAAGTATCTTGGCCACGGTGGATGCCTTCTGGTCTTTGGTTGGGAAAGCTTGAGCATAGCGGGTGAAATGGTCGGTTATTACCAGAACATTCCCCAATCCACTCAGGTCGGGTTCGAGGCAGAGAAAGTCAATGCATACCAGATCCATTGGGCCTTGACTCTGTAAATGGCCCATTGGGGCAGCTTGATGGGGTAGGGTCTTTCTCTGAATGCATCGTGCACAGGAATGGCAATACTCCTCTACTTCTGCCCTCATGCAGGGCCAATAGAACCGATTTCTGACAAGCTGGAAGGTCCTTTCTGCTCCTAGGTGACCATGATGGTCATGCAGGGCAATTAGTACAGTCTCTCGGTGCTTCTCTGGAAGAAATAACTGCCACTTATCTTCTGAGTCATCAGAGGGGCCCCTTCGGTAGACCACTCCCTGATGTACCTGTAGCCTGTCCAATTCCTTCCTCAACAGGCGAGCCTCCTTTGAGGGGTGATGTAGGAATTTGTTGGGATCCTGATTCTCCAGGGCTTCGAGGACCAATCTCCCCATGGGGTCTTCCAATTGGTCACACCTCAACTCCTTCTTGGACAGTCTCGGTAGGTTGTCTTCCTCCAGTTGAGTTACCCCACAATAGTGTTTGGGGACTCCTACCATGGTAACCCCTATTTCTTCTGCTCTGGAGCCTCCTCTGGCTTGGAATTCAGCCCCTTGACAAAAGGCCCGCACCCCGTCCGGTGCCACTTGGGTCCAATCTTCCCAGTCATTTGTCGTGGCATGAGACCTCCGGGACAGGGCATCTGCATCCCTATTTCCGGCTCCTGGTCTGTACTTCAGACTGAAGTTGAATCCAGACAATGCGGCCAACCACCTGTGTCCGGTGGCATCTAGTTTCGCGGTGGTGAAGAGGTAGGTCAGGGGGTTGTTGTCTGTCTTCACAGTAAACTCTGCCCCATACAAGTAGTCTTTTAGCTTGTCTACTACCGCCCATTTGAGGGCCAGGAATTCCAGCTTATGAGTGGGGTAATTCTTTTCTGAGGGGGTCAGGCTCCTGCTCACATAGGCCACTGGTCGCAGTTGTCCTTCATGTTCTTGGTAGAGTACACCACCTAGACCCTCATGGCTGGCATCCACATGTAATTCATAAGGTCTGGTAGGGTCGGCGTAGGCCAGGACTGGGGCAGTGGTTAAGCTCCTCTTCAGAGCATGAAAGGCCTCTTCACACCTTGGGTTCCACTGATCTTGAACTGACTCACCAGGCCTCCTGGGCCCTGAGTCATCCTCTTCCCCTTCTGCCTTTAGCAATTCATTCAACGGGCGGGCAATCCGAGCAAACCCCTCCACAAACCTCCTATAATAGGAGCAGAACCCCAGGAAGGATCTGAGCTCTGTTACTGTGGTGGGTCGTGGCCAGGAAGTGACTGCTTCCAACTTCTCAGGATCTGTGGCCACCCCTTCTTCAGACACTATGTGCCCCAGATAGTTCACAGAAGACTGGTAGAACCGACACTTCTCGGGGGAAAGCTTAAGTCCCTCTTCGCTGAGTCTTCTCAATACTTTCTCCAACCTCGCTTCATGTTCTTCCAAGGTTCTTCCAAAGACAATGACATCGTCCAAGTACACAAGGACTTCTATAAGATTCATGTCTCCAACAGTCTTCTCCATAAGGCGTTGAAAGGTAGCAGGAGCTCCAGACAGACCCTGAGGCATCCTATTGAATTCGAAGAATCCCACCGGGGTTATGAAGGCTGTCTTCTCCCTGTCTTCTGGGTGCATAGGGATTTGATAGTACCCACTCTTGAGGTCCATCACACTGAACCATTTGGCTCCAGACAAACTTTGTAGGGCATCTTCTATCCTTGGCGTGGTGTATTGGTCAGGGATGGTTCTCCTGTTGAGAGTCCTGTAATCGATACAAAGCCTCAACGACCCATTCTTCTTTCTGACCACCACGATTGGGGAGGCATAGGGACTTCTAGACTCCCGGATCACACCAGTCTTCTTTAGTTCTACAAGTTGTTCCCTCAGATCCTCCAGATCTGCCAGGGGGACCCGCCTGACCCTCTCTCGGAAGGGCTTATCTTCTTGGAGGCGGATCCGATGGGTGGCACTTCTTGCACACCCCACATCGAATTCATCTTCGGAAAAGATCTTCTCCCACCTGGACAGCTGGGCCTTGGCTCTTTCTTTCCAAGCCCTGGGTAGGTTCGGGTTTTCCACGGACAGTTTCTCCCAAACATCTCCTCCGTCACCCGTCCCCTTGACTTCGGACCAAGTGACCGGGGCAGCAGGGCTCACCTGACCAAGCAACACTCTGGCAGGGATCTCCATGGGTCCTCCCGTAGTGTTCCTAACACTCACCGGAACTCTGCCATGGGCCTTCTTCAGGGCCTTGAACGGAATCACTTCTGGTATCACTTCCAGGCCTGAGGACTCTTCCCTTGGGTCTGATTCCAGCATGACAAAGGGGCCAGGTTGTTCCCACGAAAGCTTCACAGTGGCCCTAAGACAGGTTACTTCTCCGGGCTGTAGCACTACTCCTTCTCTGCCAAGTCTCCACACCTTTCCTATCCCCTCTCCCGGGGTCTTCTGCTCTAAGACCAGTCGTTGGTAGGCCGTCTTTAGCATGGGATGGATTTTGGTGGCTGAATGGTTTCTCTCTTTCACTAGAGGGGTCAGGAGTCTCCTGACTAGATCCGTGTTTGTCCCAATGATCAGGGAAATCTTGCCGGCTCCAGGCGGCCGGGGACACACAACTGCCAGGGTGTCAAACACTTCAGCCTTCCCAGCCACGGATGGGTCGAAAGTCATCTTTATGGGCAGGTACCCATCATAAGGGAAACTCTGGGTTCCAAGTCCCCATATCTCCAGCTCTTCTATCTTCTGGATAGGCAGATGACTCAAGTGCCTATCATAGAAGTCCCGGTATAGTAAAGTCACCTGTGCTCCGGTGTCCAAAAGAGCTTTAGTATAGACTCCTTCCACTTGAATGGGCACAGTAGGAGACGGGCCCACCAGTTCCTTTGGGTATGGCCGGACTGGGGTCACCTCTTTTTTTTGGCTTTCGACCCTTGCCCTGCTCCTTTTGGACTTTAATTTTTCCTGAGCCTGGCATGCATTGACTTTCTCCCTCTCAATGGGGGCACAAACCCGCTGAGGGATGTTATTGTTCCTTTTAGGTGGATGTTCCTTCTTTGGGGTGCTGTACTTCCACTGAGGGGTCTTGCCCCCTCCCTCTGGGGTACATCTTGGTGGGGGTGTACTATACCTCCTCCTAGGAGTTTTGTCTCCTCCATTCTTGGCCTTTTTTTTTAGTTTGGAGCGCACTGAAGATGATGGGCACCCGGTTGACTCCTTCACCGGGGCCCTTTGGAGTTTCCCGCCGGCTTGCAATTATCTGTTCTCTTCTTCTTTGGGCTGGAGCATACGTTTGCAAAGTGGCCACTCCCTCCGCAGTTATAGAAAATCACCTCTTCTCGGTCCTGTAGGGAGGCCGGTGCTGAGGTGTTCGGGAACAACTCCTTTCTTGGGCTTGGTTTCTCTCGTCTTCTCTGATCTTTCTCCATCAAAGAGGTCAGCATCTCCAACACTTGGGCCATTTGCGATTTCAGAGTGTCAACCTCCGCTTCTCTTTCTGGGCTCTTGACCGAATGGACCAACACTGGTACAGGTGTGACATTCGCCTTGGCCACCTGCTGATCTTCCTCCAGCGCCTCTTCGTCCCTAATAATTTTTATTAGATCAGAGTAGGTTAGTGACATTCCTCCTCCTGAGGTTTTCAGGTGCAGCCAGACCGGGTCTGAGCGCCGCGCTCCCCTCATGATCTGCTTCATGCGTGCTTCATCTGCATCTTTGGGCAGCATTCCCTTCTTCAGTACAATCTTGCATAACTGCCTGTTCAGCCTTCTAACATATTCTGACAGTTTCTCATTCGGCTGCTGGAGAGTGTGTTCAATTTGATAAATCATCTCTGACACCTTCTCCAGCTGACCAAACTCTTCCTGCAGCATGGCCAGGCAATCTTGAGCTGTACAGTTTTCATTTCCAAACCGGAAGCTCTTCACCGATTCTGCCGCGGCACCTTTCAGACTTTCTAAGACTCGCTGTCTCTTCTGTGCCTCAGGCACCTCCCATGCTTCTACTGCCTGCAATGCCTGTTCCACCCAAGTGTCAAAATCTTCCTCCCCCGCAGGGACGGGGAGCTTCCCTGAGAAGGTGCTAAGCTTCTGGTAACCGGCCTCCACATGCACCGTACTGCTTTTCAGGCACTTAATTACAAGGTCTCCTAGAGCATTCAACAATTCAGGCCCTATAGCGGCCAGCGGTGATCCCGGGCTTAATAGTTCCTTAAGCTTTTCTGCTTTAGGGGATAGTGGTGGAGATAATTGTGGGAGTGATGGCTTTGGTGTCTGAAACCATTCTTCCTTCACTGGCAGCGTATGTATCAAGTGATAGATCTGATTATCTATGGCTTGTATACTCTGACTTTTAAAATGCTCTGGGATTTCGTTTTTCCATTCTACCAGTGCGTATGTAAACGAGATCACTGGATCTGGCCTAAAATCCATCACCCATGCTTTGTGGCTCGGAGACAGTAACAATATGAGATGTTTTATCTCCTCTTCCTTCCATCTTTCCCCCGGGAGTACAATGACTACCGCCGCGGTTGGATCGGCGCCAATCGCTGCGCACCACTGTGACATTGCCAGCGGGTCCATGCTGGTACTTCTGACCGGCTTGATTGCAGCGTGCAACGTACAAGGATCCCAGACTCGAGCCCCCACGTGTAGCGCTACCCCCAGTTAAGAGAGCCGCTGATATTGATTTGGGCCCTGTAGTGCACTGCTGTCAACCCCTGGCAATCGGCTCTAACCTCCCGTGGCACAGCTGGTGATAGAGGGATAGGACCGCGTGACCGCAACTGTTGGTGACGCAGTCCTATAACAAACATACACAGAATATACTTTAAAACTCCTATTAAAGTAAGCGGAACTGACACCAAATGTACTTTACCCAGATATTTTACTGAGGCTAATGGGCAAGTAATAAACAACAGTATAACAAGTTGCAGATCCCTGCAATAAACAGTAATAAAGATAAACAGAGTAATCAGAATAATTAAGTATTGCTATGCAACTCTAGCGCTGCCCTTTTACAGCTACTTCCCCTCATGGGTAGACTAACACCCAGCAATGTCTACCTATGCAGTCAGGCCTGACTGATCTAAATGGAAGTTCAGTGAAACAATATTTGCTAGCAATCTCTCGGTGGTGCACTTGAAGAACAACTTTGTAATCCCAACGAATAGTAAAGATAAAGTATCTGTCTTTAAACAGCTCTCACCACCTGGACAAGTCCAAGTCCCTTTCCTCCATCGATTCGTCTAGGAACAGGAATCCACCGACATCCAAGTCTTCAATCCTTCTGGTGTACTGCAGCAAGGAGGATTAGATGTCTCTAAGGCTCTGCTAGGCTGGCAGAGGGCTCTTTGGAAAGGAGCACACGGCCCGGGCTTCAGGCCTTGTGCACACAGCAGTTCAGCACAGACATCCTCTTGCTAGGAGAGGGGGGTCCAAAGAGGCCGACCAAAACTCTGCCTCCCCTTTATAAAGTCTGCCCCAGCAGTCTCTGTTCTGGAGCAATGCACCCTGGGTGCTGCAAGATGTACTGGGAGATGTAGTCTCTCTCTCCTCTGCTTTCACTTCCATAATGTCTCTTTACTTCCTCCCGACTCACCTCTCACCTGGAACTTCTTGTCTCTCTGCATTAAAGGGGAACACCCCGCTACATACATATATACATTTTTGCCAGAATGGCTGAAACATGTAATAAGAAAAAAGCTGGATCTCGTAATCCGTAAACTCCCGGAGAATCCTCCGGACCTCTTTCCGGTATTGGTTAAGTTTTTAGGGCAAGACCAAAAGATATGGAGGAATGTTCCCTTATCCTTCTGGTATCTCCAAAGGCGGTCAGTGACGTTAGGGAAGAATTTATGAAGCAGAGAAGGAGTACGGTACCGCCTCGTCAAAATGTTGTAGTTGGTTTGCTGGATCTTTGTACAAATGGATGATTTTAAGGCAAATCTAACTATATTTTGTTGCTGTTCCGATGACAGTGCTCTTTAGGTCTGCATCCCACTTCCTCAGGCAGGGCAGTTGTGACTGATCGGTAGGGGTGATTAAAAGGTTGTAGGCTTTAGAAAGAACTTGCGGTAGGGTGCCTATTTTTTGCTTTTATATGCTTTTTGCGTTGGAGTTGAGCCACCCAGGATTTTTATTAGCTCTTTTAACCACTTAAGGACCAAGCCTCTTTCTGAGATTTGTTTACAAGTTAAAAACTTTTTTTTTTGCTAGAAAATTACCCTTAACACCCTAGAGAATAAAATGGCGGCCATTGAAATACTTTATCACACCGTATTTGCGCGGCGGTCTCACAATCGCACTTTTTTGGGAAAAAATACACTTTTTTGAATTAAAAAATAAGACAACAGTAAAGTTAGCCCAATTTTTATTATATTGTGAAAGATCATGCTACGCCGAGTAAATTGATACCCAACATTTCATGCTTCAAAATTGCGCCCATTTGTGGAATGGTGGCAAACTTTTACCCTTAATCTCCATAGGCGACGTTTAAAAAATTCTACAGGTTGCATGTTTTTAGTTACAGAGGAGGTCTAGGTCTAGAATTATTGCTCTCGCTCTACTGATCGTGGTGATACCTCACATGTGTAGTTTGAACACCGTTTTCATATGCAGGCGCTGCTCACGTATGCGTTCACTTCTGCGCGCAAGCTCGTCGGGACAGGGCGCGTTTAAAAAAATGTTTTTATTTATTTTACCTTTTTTTTGTTTTTATTTTTTACACTGTTTTAAAAAAAAAATTAAGAGCTATGGTACGGAGATGGGTGGGGGCCATCTTCCCCTCACCCATCTCCATACCCAGCCAGCAAGAGGACCTGATCGCCTCCGCTGCTGCCGAGGGCTCCGGTAAGCGGCGGAGGGCACGGAAGAGCGGCGGGAGGGGGGGCCCTCTCCCACCGCCGATAAGAGTGTTAAAAGTGAATATGCCGCAGAAACCAATATTATCGGAAACCGGACCGCCGGTTGAAGAGGAGGATACCTGGGTTATGGCAGCTAGCTAACAAAGATATCCCTCTTCAAACAGCCGTCGTATATCGGCGTGCAGCGGTCCGGAAGTGGTTAAATTTATTTCCCCTTGGAATGCATTGGCTGATACTTTTTTATTTAGTATGCTCTTAAAGCACTCCCATTTTTCCTCCGTGTTCTTTGTTCATAGGATTTTATCCCATTTAATATCTTTTAAATAGCAGTTTATCCTTTTCGTTGAAGTCATACATGATAGCGAAGGTGCCAAAAGTTCCTACTTCCTGCTGGCTCCTGTATTGGACAGAGACTTTTTAAATTCTGTACTATTTTTTTGACCACCACATTTCTCATTGTAACATAGGACTATTACCTGTATGAGTTTAAAATCTTTTCTAGACATGTTGAATTTATTCTTGGTTACTGTACACTTACAGATATTACTTGGACATAAGTACACATTTTCCGTGGACTGGTGGTCATTTGGAGTCCTGCTGTATGAAATGTTGATTGGTCAGTCTCCTTTTCACGGTGATGATGAGGATGAGCTATTTGAATCCATTAGAATGGACACACCACACTTTCCAAGATGGATCACAAAGGAATCCAAAGACATCCTAGAGAAGGTATGGGTGGGAGTCTTTTTATAGTCCTCATCTTGTATACACTGATGGTCTTCTTTTTTTTTTTTTTTTTTTTTTTCTTGTTTAACATTTTATTGAAGTTTTACAAGGTGTACAGAAAGAATAAGTATAACTTACAATCATTTAAAGCCAGTAATAGGTAGTGCATGGAAAGGTATAGGTGATAAGTTTGTAGTAAACCGGAGACTGCGAATATCACAGGCCTTTCCAGGGGTTGAGGGTATGGTGTGGAGTAATGTCTAGCACCCTCAGGCACCCCAACTGGGAGCAAACTGCGCCATGAGGGGAAGATATTACAATCATTTATTGAGCAGTTAGTCGAACAAATGAAATGAAAGGAACAAAGTATTTCCGCATAGAAGTGAGAGTGACACTATCAGGTAGAATGTAAAATTAAATAACTTTCGAAAAACATCAGAGGGATAAATAAGGTTACATTAGAGCATGTTAACTACAGGTGTGTGGAATTTGGGAGGAAGCAGGAGGGGGGGGGGGAAGAGGGGTTCAGCCTCGAACCTCTGTGTTATGCCCAATCATTAAATTTGGGGACAGCAATGAGGCTCCCTGATAGAGGAGAGTAGTAACAAACGCATGATATCTGGGAGACTAGGCTATGGTAAAAGATGCAGGCACATATGGGGTTTGCTTAGTGATGATTTTGAGCAGGGGTGGGGGGGCTGCGGGGGAGAGGGGAGAAAAAAAGGGAGGGGGGCAGAGACGGAGTGGTGGAGGGAAGGGAAATGGGGTAGGGGGGAAGAATGGGGATGTGTTGGCAGTCTTCTGTGGTATAAAAAAAAAAAAAGATCTGTATCAGTGATTAGTCTGTTAGGTCAGACAATGTAATGCTTGTAAACGGCTGGTTATTTGTTTAAGATTACCGTATGTAAAAAAAAAATTTGCGCTAAAAGCAAAACATACAGAACTACATCTGGTGAATAAAAAAAACCATATACAGTAAAAAACGTAATAAAATCCAGTGTAGTAAGAACGTACTAGTATCTCATAAAATAATATAAAGTGAGAACGATAATGATAATATAGTCCAATGGCAAATAGAGTACTAAATTAGTACTGCAAAGTGCTGGTGCAAAGTGACATGAATCTATACAGTAGTGCACTAGTGCTAAAACTGTATATAAAAAGGAAGGCTGTGCAGTCTATAATAAATATAAACCTATAGATACAAATAATTATCTAAATAAATAAACAGTGATTCCAAAGTGCTAGTGCAAACATGTTGCACAAGTGCTGAAACTGCAAATAAAATACAAATAATGCTATACAGTCCAACAATAATAGTGTAATAAACATCCTAATGTGGACATGAGATGTATTCCTAAAATAGATGAATAGTCTCTCAGTGAATCTAAACGTGTAGATGTAGTTCCACTAGTGGTAGGATTAATAGTGATGTATCCAAGGGTAGTCTCACAGAACTCTCACCTCTAGATGGATATAATAGGGCATAATCCAATATGGATGTTTTCTTTCTCGTACATCACGGGACACAGAGCGACATAGTCATTACTAATGGGTTATATAGATACCTTCAGGTGCTGGCACTGGCAACTTCCAAAACCGGAAGTACCCTCCCCTATATAAGCCCCTCCCATCCGGGCGCACCTCAGTTTTTTTGCCAGTGTCTAAGGTGTTGGCCAAGAAGTAACATGTGTTTTTCACTGAGCTTGCGTACAGGTTCTTTTGGGCCTCAGTAAGCTATTCCGGATCCGACCAAAAAAGCTTCATAGCTAAACGGTCGGTACCCGGGCCTTGCAAGAGAAGAGCAAGGTTTTGCCTGTAATGCCTCTCTTAGGAGGGCTGGACCCTGGGATCCAGAGCTCTGGTCATACCCACGACCAAGATGTTTTCTGTGCAGGGTGCTATACAGGTCCAGGGGAGTGGAATCCTTGGGAACCCGGTCCCTGAAGGTTTAATTACAATGCCTGCCGTGATAGGTGAAGTTTGGGCTTCTGTGGACCAAACAGAGTCCTGCGGCGAGGAAAAGGTAAGTGGGGGCCCTCGGGAACTTGGTTCTATTGAGGGACCCCCAAGCCTATTTTGTCTTTCTGCCTGTTACCTAAGGTATTCCCGCTAATATTCTGTGTATGCCTGTTACTACTGAGAAAATGTAAAAATTTTAATAGTAGGCAAGAAAAAAAAAATGTAAGACCGCGGTACCTGTGTTAGACACTAGAGGCCGCTATGGTTCTTTTTCTTGTAATGTGGATTTTTTTCTTCCAAAATCAAATCCAGGCAGTTGGTAAGTTCTCTGCTGGGAAGCGGTCTCCTCTGCCCTGTTGCTGCGCTCATCCATCCCCGGGCCCTGCGGCAGGGACCCTGGCTCCCATCTAGCTCCTTATTTTTTTTCAAAAAAGGCGCCGAAGGCGCACGTGCCCGCGCGCGTGCGCGTGCACGCGCCTCTATATATAGAGGCGATCTGGAAAAAGGGGCGGAGCGGGTGGATGACGCTCGGTGTGCGGCGCTACTGCGCATGTGCGGGCGTCCAGCGTGTTTTAAAGCACAATCATAGCTGGCTATTGAAGTGCACAGACAGAGCTAGCAACAGTATAAAGGCACACAGAGGCGGTTGATGCAGGCATCCCCTAGAAAGGCACTTTAGTAGACACCAACTGTTATATAGCAGCAATTGTGCTAGACTATTCTCAGTAAAAGTGGTGTATTACGGCTGGAATACCTCAGCTTTAGGCTTAGGAATATGCCGTCCAGAAGCTCCGGAACTGAATCTTCCAGGAAGCGAAGGGGGTCTCATCGGGCTCTGAGGATCTTGGGCATGCTTCTGCTGCACCAGTCTCCCCTGAAGTTCAGAGGTAAGTGACCGTAGAGACCCCGCAGGGGTACTTGGTACTGTGGCTGTCCTCAGTTCACCTGCTCCTGTGTATGTAACAGAGGAGGTTTTTTCCTCAGCTCTGGGAGGATTAGAGAGAGATTGTCAACATTGATCACTGCCTCCCTGTCAGGGAAAGCATGCCCGATCTCCGTCTCCTCCTTCAGAGTGCCTGTTAGCAGAGCAACAGTCCCATACAGGGATCGACCTGCCTGAAGGGGATCAGGATGAGGTTGATTCTGTTATAGAGGAATCAACAGTGGGGGAACCTTTTCTCAGCATCTCAAGCTGAAAGATTATGGGTTCAGTCTCTGACTAACATGGTCCGATCAGCATTTAAAAATGCACCTTGCGGAACCATCAACCACTACTGTATCCTCGTTGGGGTCGCTAGAAGCCCCCAGACTGTCTGTTCTTTTCCACTTCACCCTTTACTGAAAGGGCTCATTTACCAGGATTGGGAACATCCTGAGAAAATATTTATTCCCCCCAAGAGATTTCCGGTGGTCTATCCCATGGAGGATAAGTTCATCAAAAAATGGAAGGTCCCTACAGTGGACGCAGCCATCTCTTGTGTGTATAAATCACTGACATGTCCAGTGGATAATGTCCAAATGTTCAAGAACCCAATAGATAAAAGATTGGAGTCCTTATGAAAGTCTGCTTCTTTCTACAGCAAGCTTGGTGACACAACCAGCAGTGGGGTCTGCTAACCAGTGAAGGATCAGTTGAAACAGGTCTTGAGGGACTTGACAGATCAGCAGGCCCTTGCCCTAGCTGATCTACCTAGAGCCTTAGGCTTTGCGGTTGACGCCATAAAGGATTCAATCCATCAGGCCTCCCGCCTTACGCTGTCTGTAGTACATATGCGTAGGCTTCTATGGCTCAAAAACTGGTCTAATGAAGCTCCATGTAAAGAATGGCTGGTTAGCGTCCCATTTCATGGTGAACGCTTATTCAGGGAAGACCTGGACAAATATATCCAGAAAATTTCCAGCGGTAAAAATACGCTCTTGCCGGTTAAAAGCAGAGTTAGAGGTCCCTCTTTAAGAGGCCTGCTTCTCCAGTCCCTGGGGCATCGGCTGTGTAACAGTTCCGACGGCCTCCTCGGTCAATTCCCGGGGGTAAAAAACAGGGACAATCGCAGGGTAATGAGAAACCCTGGGTCAGGGGAGGTACAAAACCTCCCCCAAAGTTAAATTCATTGAAGGGTTGCCCCCACCCAGTCGGGTGGGGGGAGGACTCCAGTTGTTCGCAAGAGACCTGGCGGGACACGATCAAAACAGATAGGTGCTCTCCGCAGTATGTTTGGGATACAGTTTGGAGTTAAAAGACTCTCCTCCTTCCCATTTTTGAGGTCAAACGTGCCAAGGGATCCCCGGAAGAGAGAGTCCCTCCTGTTGGCACTAGAACAACTATTGCTCCAAGGAGTAATTATGGAGGTTCCCCTGGAAGAATGGGGGTTCGGGTTTTACTCAAACCTCTTTACAGTCCCGAAGCAAACGGGGACGGGAGGCCCATATTAATTCTAAAAGGGCTAAACAAATTCCTGTATATCAGGACTTTCCGATGGAGTCGATCCGATCGGTGGCCACTGCCCTACAAGGGGAGGATTGGTTAGCCGCGATCGACATCAAAGATGCTTATTTGCACATTCCCATCTTTCCAGTCCACCAAAAATTTCTACGCTTTGCAGTAGAAGGGCGCCATTTTCAGTTCAGAGCCTTACCCTTCGGTCTGGCCACAGCACCACGAGTGTTTACAAAAATTCTGGCCCTTTATTGGCCAATCTAAGAACACAAGGTGTAATGATAATGGCATATCTAGATGACTTGTTGCTGATAGACCACTCAGTGAAAAAACTAGACGTGGTCGTTCACAAGACAATCAAGTATCTGGAATCTCACGGTTGGATTATCAACCGAGACAAGTCAGCCCTAAAAACCAGTCAAAAGTCTGGAATACTTGGGGCTAAGGTTGGATTCAGGCCAGAGAAAAATATTCTTGCCTCGAGGAAAGGTGTTGTCTTTGAAAGATTTGATCCACTTAGTGGGTACAAAAAAGACAGCCGTCCATACGCCTGTGCATGAGGCTGCTGGGAAAAATGGTGGCATCATTCGAAGCAGTACCCTACGGTCAATTCCATTCAAGGAATTTGCAAGGGGCCATACTGTCAGCCTGGAACAAAAAAGTTCAGGCCCTAGATTTACAATGTCCTTGTCCCCTTCCGTTCGCAAGAGCCTCCGTTGGTGGTTGGTTCCCCAGAATCTGGAAAAAGGGAAATCCTTCAGTCCGATTTCTTGGAAGGTGGTCACTACAGATGCCAGCCTTATAGGCTGGGGAGCAGTACTGGAGCAATGGTCTCTCCAGGGCAGATGGTCGGATGCAGAAAAGGCCCTGCCCATCAATCTCTTAAAGATACGAGCAGCCCGGTATGCCCTAGTAGCATGGACATCCAAACTCCAAGGGTCCCCTGTCAGAATTCAATCAGACAATGCCACAGCAGTGGCATATATCAATCATCAGGGGGGCACCAGGAGTCGTGCAGCCCAGAGGGAAGTAAATTACATCCTGAAATGGGCAGAAAGATATGTCCCAGCCATATCTGCGGTATTCATTCCAGGAGTGGAGAATTGGAAGGCGGACTTTCTAAGTCGCCAGCAATTATGCCCAGAGGAATGGTCCCTTCACCCCGAGGTTTTCTGGACAATATGTCAGCGGTGGGGAACACCGGATGTAGATCTTCTAGCATCCAGATTCAACGCAAAGGTGGACAGGTTTGTCTCTCGGACAAGGGATCCCCTAGCTTGCGGCTCGGATGCCCTAGTGTTCCCTTGGGATCAGTTCAAGCTGATATATGCATTCCCACCGCCACAATTGTTACCTCGATTACTCCGCAGAATCAGGGTAGAAAAGAAACCAGTGATTCTGGTGGCTCCAGCGTGGCCCCGAAGAGCATGGTACGCGGAGATTGTAAAATGTCAGTGGGGAGTCCTTGGACTCTCCCACGTCGTCCGGACCTGCTTTCGCAAGGACCGATATACCACCCTTCCTTACCAGCCCTAGGTTTGACGGCCTGGCTATTGAAGCCCACATTCTAAAAAAGAGAGGGCTCTCTAATCCTGTGGTATCTACCATGATCAATGCCAGGAAGCCGGTATCCAGGCAGATCTACTATAGAATCTGGAAGGCGTACATCGCGTGGTGTGAGGCCAAGAAATGGCATCCACATAAGTACGTAATTGGTAGGAGTCTGGACTTCCTACAGTGGGCTGTAGATAGGAAGCTTGCCTTGAGTACTATCAAAGGTCAGTTTTCGGCCTTGTCAATATTTTTTCAAAGGCCCTTGGCTTCGCATTCACTAGTCAAAGCCTTTAGATAAGGAGTGATGCGTATTAGTCCTCCGGTTAATATTCCCATATGTCCATGGGATCTAAACCTGGTTCTGTCGGTTCTACAGAAACAACCATTTGAACCATTACAGCATATTTCTTTGGTTCTTCTCACCAGGAAATTGATTTTTCTAGTAGCCATTTGTTCGGCTATGTCCTGTAAAGAGCCATATCTGGTTATCCATAAGGACAGAGTAGTGTTACGTCCTCATCCAGCCTTTTTTTCCTAAGGTGGTATCGAGGTTTCATTTGAACCAAGATGTGGTTCTTCCTTCTTTTTTCCCCAACCTACTTCGGTAGAGGAAAAGTTATTGCATTCTTTGGATGTAGTAAGAGCAGTTAAAGCTTATCTAAAAGCCACTGCTCAGATTCGTAAAACGGATACTTTGTTTATTCTGCCGGAAGGCCCCAGAAAGGGTCAGGCAGCATCAAAATCTACTTTAGCCAAGTGGATTCGACAGGTCATAATGCAAGCCTATGGCTTGAGAAGGAGACCGCCTCCGTTCAAAGTTAGAGCGCACTCCACGAGAGCAGTTGGAACTTCATGGGCAGCGCATCACCAGGCCTCCCTGGCTCAAATCTGTAAGGCCGCAACATGGTCTTCAGTACACACGTTTACTAGGTTCTACCAGGTGGACGTTAGAAGTCAGGAGGATGTCGCCTTTGGGCGCAGTGTGTTGCAGGCCGCAAAAGATCCTCATGTCTGATAGCGCTCAGCTTATGTATGGTGTATCCCCCCCCTCATTTGGCATTGCTTTAGGACATCCCATTAGTAATGACTATGTCGCTCTGTGTCCCGTGATGTACGAGAAAGAAAATAGGATTTTTATAACAGCTTAACTGTAAAATCATTTTCTTGGAGTACATCACGGGACACAGAGCTCCCACCCCTCTTTAGGGACACTTATTGCTTTGCTACAAAACTGAGGTGCTCCCGGATGGGAGGGGCTTATATAGGGGAGGGTACTTCCGGTTTTGGAAGTTGCCAGTGCCAGCACCTGAAGGTATCTATATAACCCATTAGTAATGACTATGTCGCTCTGTGTCCCGTGATGTACTCCAAGAAAAGGATTTTACAGGTAAGCTGTTATAAAAATCCTATTTTCTTCTATACTGTGTCCACTCAAACAGGTATTCCAACTGATCTCCACCAATTCTCCACCAATTCTCCACCAAATCTCCACTCACTTCCACAGTATCAGTAAACCTGGAATGGGAGATGGGGGGGGGGGGGGAGAGAAGGAGGAACACCTCCAGTGGGGATACCGGACCAGGGATAAAGAGAGAAAAACCTCCAATAGTGTAATAGTAAATCGCACTTAGTTTATTAGTTAAAATGTAATTGCTTGTACATCAAATTAAGATAGGATAAGCATGTAATAATCACAGCAGCGCCGTGCGCCGTCTTACTGTTCCTCCGGGTACTTCCGGTCTTCGGTGACCTCGCGAACTCCCTACGCCGTTACGTCACGCACCTGATGAAGTCACGAGGTGCGTGACGTAACTACCAGATGTAGTTTTGTATGTTTTGCTTTTAGCGCGAAAACATTTTTTACATATTCTACTATAGTGTAAAGTGAACACATTTAGTTTTTGCACATATATCACCTATTCACATTTTTACCTACTCATTAGTAGCGCGAAAGACCCCCCTCAGTTTGTTTTTTAAGATAATGTTCTTATTTGTAGCTGTTTGTTAGAGATCCCATAAAGAGACTTGGTGTAACTGGAAACATCAAGACCCATCCTTTCTTCAAGACTATTAACTGGACTGCTTTGGAAAAGAAAGAAGTGGAACCACCCTTTAAACCAAAAGTGGTATGTATTTCATAATGCACATTTTTCTAACTAAAGTTTACTATAACCTTTTGCCAAAGCCAGTAAGCTTGTCGTTGGGGTTAACACCTTCTCTTCAAGCCGAACCTGAACACTTTAGCGGCGCATGTCAATTTTTTTTGTAGTATCAACTCTAGGGTTGTAAAAGACCTGGGACACCTTTGGCGCAAAGAGAGTAGTAATGCGGCATAGCATGCCGTGGCGAACAGTGGGTCTGGCCATATTGCTGTAACAGTGGGAAAAGCATTCTTGTACCCATAAAATATGTTTAGATGGCTGTGCCACAAGTAAATGTCTCACAGATATGTATAAACCTCAGCACAATCATTAAAAAAAAAAAAAAAAAACTTTTCCATTACACGGACAGCTAACATTTTATCTGAGCCGACCTTTAAGAAGAACTTCACTAGAATAGTCATGGACTGCTTAGCAACCAGCAACTGTTAACACTTTGGTGATAAGTATATAATGTACAATATAGCATATATAATGCAGGAGTGTGTAATGTACAATATAGTGTATATAGCACAGGAATATGTAATGTTTGGGGGGTGTCTTCAAATGTAATTTTGGGGGTAATGGGGGGTCCCCTGGTGTAGTATGGGGGGAATAGGGAAGCCCCCTGGTGTGTAGTATTGGGGGGGAAAGGGTCTCCCGGTGTGTACTGTATTCTCCTGATGTACACTGCCCGGTAGGTCACACTGAGTTTGGTAGGTGCTCACAGTCCTGGCAGGCTATATGGTGTTCGGTCCCCTGGCAGTCCCTGGCTTGGTGGGTACATGTCTCTCGTAATAATGTGCCACCCACTCACCCAGAAATTATCCCTTTGCTCCTTCAGTGTGTCCCTGCCCCCCTCTGTGTGTCTTGGCCCCACCCCCTGGGTGTGTAGTAGAAAGGCATGGGCTCTCCCCGGCTCCCCACTATCTCCTCAGCCCAGACAGGTGTGAGAGTCTTCTGCTCCCCACACCATCACCCTCTCCCCAGCGATCCACCTACGCTCCCATCCCAAGCTCCCCTCTCTCTCCCGTCAAGCCCTGCTCTGAACCACAGTCCAGTCTGAAGAAGGTGGACTGAAACCCGGACAAATGATTCAAAACCCAGACTGTCTGGGTGAATCCCAGACAGGTGGCAACCCTAGCTCTGCCAGGGGCGGGGTAATAGACACCAGGTAGAGCGATGACTCTATTATGTGTGCCAATTTGAAGCAGAACTGAACACAGGAAAAAAAATTAGTTGGCAGTTTTTGACATGCATACCTTTTTACTAGTAAATGTTTTTCTCTTATCGTCCATGGACTGACATAGCTGGATACTGTAAACGTGTGGGTATATGTCCCTGCTCGCAGGAGAAGATCTAGGCAGAATGTTAGAAACATTCTAGAACAAACCAGAGATGAACAGCCCCGCCCAGGGGGGCGGTCCCTCTGGACATTACCCTCCCACCTGCAGCTAGCAGCCTCAGTTTTTTTTCTGCCTAGCAGAAGGAGAAGACGTGGCTCTCTCAGGAGCCAGTCTCCTGGAAGATTTTACTTTTAAATTTTATTCCTTTTGGGAATTTTATTTTATTTTTGAGACCTTCAATCAACTGTCAAGAAAAAAAGGGGGGAGCTGCGCAAAAGTATAATGAACAGTGTACCATCAGTGAAGAAGTGCAAACTATCTTAATGCAAAATATGAACAAAATATAAACAAACACCCTCAGTATTAAATACAAAAGTTCTGATAGAATGTAACCCACAGAAGAAATTGTCAATTAAAAAATTGACAAATTATAAATCAAGTCCGTATTTATAATGAAAATAAACATGGAAAGTCCATAATGTGATCCTCAGTGAATTCTTGAAAATAAGTAGTAAAAGGTAAGTCTAAATAGAAAAGGTGAATCCTGAGAAATTGACACCAATATGCACTCGTGCACCACCACCAATCAGATGCGCTTACCAGAGGCAAGCTAGTAGCAAGCCCAAACACATGTATTGGCGCCTTCCTCACGGTACATGGATAGCCAGGGAATGACACACTCCAAAAAGTGGGAACTCGATAGCTCAGCAGTACACTGTTCATTATACTTTTGCGCAGCTCCCCCCTTTTTTCCTTTATAATTAGTGTTTTTGTCTGACATTGGAGCTGCCGCTCTTGTAGGGGTATTTGTATTTAGCACAGTAATTATTTTTTCCTTCAATCAACTGTCGGCTGGGCAACAGGTTGGGTACACTGGTATCCTTGTAGTCTTCCCTGTCCGACCATCGAGCGTGCTGATCCTCGCCTTGTGTGCGTGAGACTCAGTTCACGACATGCCCCATGACTCCAGGGGTGGCCGGGTTGCTTTTAGCTCCCGCGGTCCTCTCAAGATTGAACAGTACCTGACTGACTGTATCTCTCGCGGTGGACCGGGCCGACAGCTACGCAGTACTGCTCTGTGATAGGTCTGTCTGAAACAAGCCAGTGGGTCTCTGAAAAGGATGGGTAAGTAGTCTCTCCTACTGCAGGTGAGTACATGCTGGCTGTGTTTCTTTATATGGGGGATTTCTCCCTGTCTCCCCCCTGTTATGCTGCTCTCTGCACCCTGTACTGGTGCTGTGCTGTGGGGGTGCTTGGGGGTCACTCTGGCCTGGCTGGGCGCTCATGTCTGTAGTGGGCTCTGGGGTGAGGGGCAGTTTTCCTGGTGTGTGAGGTGGTTATTGCGTGCGCCATTAGCGCTGTTTGCCTTTGAATTTCGCGCTCGGCGGCCATCTTGCCGTGGTTCAATGGCGCAGTTACAGCTGCAGCCGGCGGCCATTTTCTTGTATCGCGAATCTCCTCACAATCTCCTCACAGATTCTTCACTCTCCTCAGGCTCACAGCGCGGTTTCTTCAGCAGAACTGAGCGGTCCTTAAGGGTTGGTGAGTCCTCCGGATATCCCCTCCTCAGCCTCAGCGTAGCCAGTGGGTGGACTGTATATTCACTGTAGTAGTGTATAAGGTCTCAGAGGGTGGCGATATGGAGTCTGATACACCTGCTTCTCCACACTTGACTGAGGCAACTGGCAGTGCTCCTGCACCTGCGGTCCTTATGGACCAGTTGTTGGCAGTCCTGGAATCATTCCTTGTCAGAATGGAAGCGGTGTGCGAGCGAAGGGAGCTATAAGCCCCCTCTCCCCACAAAAATCTTTAGTGAAGGAGTGCTCTGATTCAGATATGGGCCTAGCTACTCTGCTCAGGACCCTAGCTCTGAATATTTTAATGTTTATGAACAGGACATTCCCTTGTGATGAAGACTCCAGCTCTGAGCTCTGACAGACAAACGGTCTGAGGATCAGAGGTTACCTGTTACCTGCATGCTGCTTCGGCAGCACAGTCAAGCAGGTTGGAATGAAACAGAGAAGATTATGCGCCACTGCGCCATAATTTAAACTCATCCTATACCTCCTACACTGCATACATTCACAGTGTCTTTATGTGTTATTGGTCTCTGTGTCTGCGTGGGTGTCCCCCCACGTTCCAATGCTGTTTCAGTGCCATACATGATATAAACGTACAAAATATGTTTATTCACAACTCTAGATACATTCACAGTATATGTATGTATTATACTCTCTGGGTTGGCGTGGGTTCCGCCGGGGGCTCCGGTGTCCTCCCACACTCTCATGGTATGTGCGCTTCGGCTCTCTGCACAGAATAGACATGTTCAATATGTTTATTGCACATATTATACATGTTTACAGTATGGGTATACTGTTTGCGTGGGGTTCCTCCGGGTACTCTGGTTTCCCCCCACGCTCCAATGGTAATGTACAGCATAAACATGTGCAATATGTTTATTCACATGCTATCATTCCTACACGGTATCTGTGTGCTGTCTGCGTGGGTTTCTTCCGGGCATTCCGGTTTCCTCCCACGCGCTGACGGTAGGGTGCGCCTTTGGTCCTCTGCACAGATAAATATGTTCAATGTTTATCACGCATGCTGTAATACCTACACGGTATGTGTATGCAGTCTGTGTGGGTTTCCCCCGGGTACTCCGGTTCCCTCCCACACTCCATTGGTATGGGCGCTTCGGCGCTATGCACAGCCTAAATTTGTGCAATTTGATATCCACATACTAACATACCTACCCGGTATGTCTGTGTAGTCTGCGTGGGTTTCCTCCAGGTTTCCGCCCACGCTACATGACATGCGTGCCTTTGGTGCAATACACGGTGTAAACATACACATTATGTTTATACACAACACTAAATCCATTCACAGTAGTTGTAGGTATTGCATTCTCTGGGTATGCGTGGGGTACTTTGGTTCCTCCCACGTGCCAACGGTGTGCGCGCCTTCAGTGCTATGCACACATAGGCTTGTGCAAAATGTTTAGCACACATACTATAATACCTACACGGTATGCGTATGCAGTCTGCGTGGGTTTCATCCGGGTGCTCCGGATTCTCCCCTGCGCTCCAATGGTGTGCGCATTTTCAGCGCTATGCACAGTATAAACATGTGAAATTTGTTTATTCGCAGGCTAACATACCTACATGGTTGTGTACGCAATCTGCGTGGCTGGTTTACGTCCAAGCCCCGATGATGTGCGCGCCTTCGTCGCTGGCACAGTATAAATAGGTTTATCCACACATACTAAACTACATACGCCGTATATGGTTGTATTATGCTCTTTGTGGCTGGGTGGGTTTCCTCCTACACTCTATTTGCGCGTTTGACGCAATACGCAGTATAAACTATGTGTTTGTACAAGAAGCACTTATCCATGGGTAGCTGCTGGATGGGGCATTGTCATAAGGATCCCTGGTTTCAGGGGTACCACTTTCCACCTGCTTTCAGTGGTGATCAGAAGCGCTGGCTTGGACTGTGTTCGCCAGGCTGAGGTTAGCGTTACGCCCGTTAGTGGCTGCGTCTCTGGCGTTTCTGTAGCTCAATGACTGGGCAAAAGCCTCTGCTTCATCTATCAGTCGACTAGCAGGTGCACTGCAACTGCTTTAGCCTTTAGGGTCTCTGTGCCCGGGGTGGGTTTGCGCCACCTGTGGAGGCTGAGGTACTGGTCCTCTGACCGAGTTTCTAGGGAAGCTCTGTCAATTTGCCTTTATTGGCCAACAGTTGAGGCACCCTGTACACCGGGGCCTCTCTTCTCCGATACATTGCGGAGTCTCTTTAGGGTTTTTCATACATCTCGCTGCAAGACGGTCCTGTCGGCCGCGTGCATTGCAGGGGAAGGGTCCTTGCATCCGGAGGTGTTTCCACCTACTTTACCGGAGGTCGGGCACCGGATGTGGACCTTATGGCCTCTCGACTCACTCGCAAGGTGTCAAGATCCTGGCCAGGTCCAGGGACCCCTGGGCAGATGCGTCGGACGCGTTGGTAGCCCGTGGGGGCAGTATCGCCTGATATATGCTTACCCTCCGCTACTGTTATTGCCTTGCCTGCTTCGCAGAGTAGGGGCTGAGGCCATTCCGGTGATCCTCATTGCTCTAGAACGGCGACATTGGTACGCCGATCTACTTCGGCTAGTCGCAGACGTTCCTTGAAGACTGCCTATTGGGGTGGGCCTTCTGTCTCATGATCCCATACTTCATCCTGCTTTACAGTCCTTGGCTTTAATGGCATGGCTGTTTAAAGCCTGGTGTTGAAGGACCGAGGTCTCTCGGATTCGGTCATCTCTTCTATGTTGTTGGCTTGGGAATCTTCCTCCAGAAAGATATATCACCGTACCTGGAAGGCTTACATCGCTATGTGCGAGGAACTTGATTGGCGTCCTCGGACGTATTCCGTTCCCAGGATTTTGCTGTTCTTACAGCGTGGTGTGACCCAAAAGCTGGCCTTGCATAACCACTGAGGGTCGGATTTCGGCCCGGGCTGTCTTTTTCAACGACCACTACCGGGCCATTCCTTGATTTAGCACCTTTTGTGCAGGGGGTTCGCAATGTGATCCCCCCTGTCAAGCCTCCTCTCCCTACTTGGGATCTGAATTTGATGCATCTCGGTTCTCCAAGAACATTCCTTTGAGAATATCAGAGAGATTCCTCTCTTGACCTTGTCCCAGAAGGTGGCCTTCTTGGTGGCCATTACTTTGGTTAGACGGGTGTCTGAGTTGGCGGCCTTGTCCTACAAGTCGCCTTACTTGGTCCTCCATAAGGATATGGCGGTGTTGCGCTCACGACCGTCCTTCTTTTCAAAAGATTGTCTCGGCCTTTCACCTTAAGGAGGACATTGTTCTTCCGTCCTTGTGTCCTCACCCATCGCATCCCTGGGAGTTTGCGCTTCATACATTAAGATGGGTACAAGCCTTACGGGTGTACCTGTCTGCTACTGTTTCCATTCGGAAGTCTGACTCACTGTTTGTGTATGTCTCTGGTCCAAAACAGGGCTGAGCGGTGTCGTCTGCCACCGTCTTTAGGTGGATCAGGCAGACCGTCATACAGGCCTATGCCCTTAAGGGGTGGGCGCCTCCCTTTCCGGTTGCGGCACATTCCATCAAGGCAATTGGTGCTTCCTGGGCTTTCCAACATCAAGCGTTGGTTGCACAAGTGTGCAAGGCGGCGACCTGGTCGTCCGTTCATACCTTTTCAAAATTTTATAAGGTTGATGTGGCTGCATCTTCGGATGCTTCCTTCGGCCGCAAAGCATTGCAGGCCGCTGTTTAATGTTGCAACTCCTCCATTGAGGAGCTCTGCTTGTTTGGAGTGAAGTTTTGGTTGTTCCTTTACTACTGCTCTCACCCTTCTGATACTGCTTTGGGATGTCCCACACGTGTACAGTATCCAGCTGTGTCAGTCCATGGACGATAAGAGAAAATAGGATTTTTGTACTCACCGTAAAATCCGTTTCTCTGACGTCCATGGACTGACACAGCACCCACCCTTTTTAAGGTTTGTACTGCTTGGTTACGAACTGAGGCCGCTAGCTGCAGGTGGGAGGGTAATGTCCGGAGGGACCACCCCTCTGGGTGGGGCTGTTCAGCTCTGGTTTGTTCTAGAATGTTTCTAACATCTAACATTCTGCCTAGATCTTCTCCTGCGAGCAGGGACATATACCCACACGTTTACAGTATCCAGCTGTGTCAGTCCATGGACGTCAGAGAAACGGATTTTACGGTGAGTACAAAAATCCTATTTTTTCAGTGAATACTGTCTGCTTTAGATAGGAGAAGGGAGAGGGCAATACTGTAAATGCTAGAACATGGAAACTTAACCACTTCAGCCCTGGAAAGATTTACCCCTTAATGACCAGGCCATTTTTGTGCCATACAGCACTGCGTCGCTTTAACTGATAATTGCACGCTCGAACGACGCTGTACCCCAAAACATTTTTTCTCACAAATAGAGCTTTATTTTGGTGGTAGTTGATCGCCTTTGCGGTTTTAATTTTTTTCGCTATAAATAAACAAAGCAACAATTTTAAAAAAACATTTTTTTTTTTACTTTTTGCTATAATACTAATCCCAAAAAATATATAAAAAAACAAATTTATTCATCAGTTTAGGCCGATATATTATTTTACATATACTTGGTAAATGAAATCGCAATAGGCGTGTATTGATTGGTTTGCACAAAACTTAGCGCGTCTACAAACTATGGGATAGTTTTAGGGACTTTTTTATTTTATTTTTTACTAGTAATGGCGGCGATCTGCAATTTTTAGCGGGACTGCAACATTGCTGCGGACAAATCTGACCCCAAATGACACTTTTTGGGGACCAGTGACATTATTACATTGATCAGTGCTATAAAAATGCAGTGATCAATTAAAACATGACACTGGCAGGGAAGGGGTTAACATGGGCGATCAAGAGGTTAAATATGTTCCATATAACTGTAGGGGGGGGTGGGCTGGCAGAGACATGACAGAGATCACTGTTCCCGATCACTGGGAACTGTAGATCTGTCATGTCTCCTGTCAGAATGGGGATCCGCCTTGTTTACAAAGACAGATCCCCATTCTGCCTCTGTACTAGGCGATCGCGGGTCTGCCCGACCCGCGGGTACGCTCGCACAGCATGCACGACGGTGGCGCGTGCCTACGCGAGCCGCCATACAGCTATGCCAATTTGCGCAGCAGAGGCGACCTGCCGGCGGCTGGTGGGCAAGTGGTTAAAGTTACATTTGCAATAGCATGCAGTATGTTGTGCATAACTATATATTATGGCAAGTACTCCTGCCACATCCCCAGCACCCAGCTCTTCACAGAGGAATCTGCTAGGACTGCCATTGTAGCAAGCAAATTATACAAAGGCTTTGGGCGTAATCTACTACTTCATTTTGAAAAAATACATTAACAAACAGTGGCCTATCTAGAGGTGTAGGACTTGAAAATCACAATCCAATTCGCCTGCATATACATGCAGCAACTAGTGGCAGGAAAGGGAGACTTGCACGTCGAGAGGGAAGCTGGGGGTGCTGTCCAGAAGTGTGTGAGGGTCAGGATAGAAATATTCATAGCTTTCGAACTCTTATGCCTTGTACACACGATCAGAATTTCCGATGGAAAAAGTCAGACGGAATGTGTATGCCCCATCTGACTTTTCCATCGGAAATTCCAAGGAATTCCGTCGGAGTTTAGATAGAGAACATGTTCTCTTTTACTCCGACGGAATTCTGTCGGAATTCCGATGTGATTTTGGCCAGTCAAAAGTCAGACCGTGTGTACGGGGCATTACTCTTGCTGTTTGGCATTTTTCCAGTGCAGATCAGTGCAATCCTGGATTTAAAACGTAAGCTAAAAGTTATATATGTTTTATTCATAAGGTTCCTGTGTAATCCCTGTTCATTCCTGCTTTTTTGCTGATGTAAACTGTCAGATAATATCACAAATGTAAATTGTGTTTAATTCATATCACAAGTAAAAATTGTGTTTCTTAATGGCACATGAAGGGACACAAGATGAAGTATTCAGATAAATGATTTATGCTGCTGCCTGCAAGAAAATTGACACTGCCAAAACAATTCTATAAAGACTTGCTAGTGTCCTAGGAGGACAGATGCCCTTTCAGTGAAAAGGAAACATTTTTCTTCACTTTTATTAAGATTCTTTTCATCTAGCACAAAGGGGGCCAGTTTTGCGGCTTTCCGGATCTGGAGATCATTGGCATTCTCTTGTAAGCTGTACCCAGACCCTGCTGAGAAGAGGCAGGAAAAACCTGTTTGCCCTTTGTCATTTGACTCTGTTGAGTGCACATCCCTATGTACTTATGCATAATGTGTGGAGAAGCCACAGAGTGCTTTACAGGTCCAGGGCCATGGTCCACCCATATGGAGCAACCCTGTTTATGAAGACCCCTTAAAGGGTATGCCCATCAGTAGGGTGAAGACTAATGGAGCAGTATGTTCCCTTGCTTTTGCCTCTCTTACCATGTGTGCCTGTTGGAAACCACAGGGCCTTCTGAGGACCTCCACTGCAGTAAGTAGGGCTTTTGCCTATATTTAGAGGGAGCCTGCTGGTGCCTTTTTGTTCTGGTCTCCTTAAAAGGGTTAAAATACTGGGCTATGGCTGTGACAGGGAGGAGCTGCAGCATATGTGGATTATGGCGCCCTTACTTCAGCTGCATTGGCTCATTTTCCCTACGACTCCTGCATGAGTCCTCCACCTGGTGGTCTTACTGCTCATGCGTGCACATACCCTGTTTCCATCCCACCATTTCCTTCATGTTTGCATCAGGTCAACTATTCTCAAGACATTACTTATGTTTCCTGCTACCATACAGTGACCTGATCACAGACGGCATTAATCCTTCCTGCTCCAGCAGTGGTTGTATTAGAACCCTTATGGGCAATCCCTCATGCTATACCCATTATGGCAGATTATAAGTGCAAGGGTAGCAGTCCCAGGGTGCCTTGTCAGCTTATGATCCACTAACAGTGGCAGGGGAGCATGCAGTGTCCTCACCCCACACTGATAGCCCAGGCCACTGTCATAACAGATAGCGTTTGCGCTTACTGAACATATTGCACAGCTGTACCCTATAGAATATGGGTGTCAAACTATTTTATTCACGGTGTGGAGATGCAGCCCTGTGTCGCAGGTGCATATAAGCAGTGTATGCCTGATTTTGGCAGGAATACGAATTACATGCCTGTGGGCTGGGTTCATAAACAACCCAGGAATAGAGGTCAGTGCTCATCCTTGGAGACGGCTCCGTCCGGCAGACAGGAGTTCTGGCCTAGGAGTCGGGAGGGAGCCAGTGCAGCACAAAGCTTTTAGCTGCAAGCACAGAGGTGCTGAGCATCAAGTCTGGGGGAGGCAGACTAAGGCCTAAGGTGTAAGGCCTCAGCAGGAGCGCTGCGTTTTTAGCCAGGAAGGCTGAATGCTGTTTGTTCTGAAGCAGGACTGTAATGCTGAATACCCCTGTGAGGGAATCTGCTGTTTATTTTTGAACTTTGTTTCTTTTGAATAAAAATAGGCTGCTATGCCCTTTGAAAATGCAGTCGGGACTGGGGGCTGACATTTTTCTGTTGCAGGAAACTCCATTTTGCAACAGATAAACATCCTAAATTTTTTGACAAGGGTTACAGTCAATTCTATTGCACACATTATAACACTAAATCCAGGGGTGCAGCAATTTTTGTAAGGAATTCGGTGGTATTTGAAATCCAAAGTGTTTTTAAAGACCCAGACAGTGGATATTTGATTTTAAAAGTTTAATAAAAGGACGTTCGGTCACCATTGCCTCAGTATATGCTCCTAACGATGCACAAACAAGCTTATTTTCAAAATTCTTTGACACCTTAGATAGATTTCACTCCACACACTTAATAGTAGGGGGTGATTTTAACCTAGCTGCACATTCAGCACTAGATATAAGCAGAGTAGTTCCATCCTCTAAAGCATTCCCTAAATCACTAAATCGATCATTATACAACCACCAACTAGTAGATGCATGGAGAGCTCACGATGTAGGTATTAAAGCCTACACATTCTACTCTCACCCACATGATAGCTTTGCACGGCTGGATTATATTTTTTGTACCCCAATCTTATTAGCCAATTCCTCAAAAGCGGAGATCCACCCATGTCCATGGTCAGACCACCATATAGTCTCCTTCAACACCACACATATAGGCCTAGCAACCACAACACATAAATGGCGAATAAATGATTCCCTGCTAACTGACCCAACAATCTCTCAAAAAATCCTATCTCACCTCGAGCAATACTTTGCACTTAACATAGCACCAGACATGCCACCCACAACTTTATGGATGGCACATAAGGCGGTTATTAGAAGCCATTTGATCAATATTGCCTCAACCAAAAACAAATCTAAACTCGCTGATATAAGATCTCTTACAAGAGATCTAGATCTCTTGTATCACAGGAACAACCAAACCCCCCCCCCCAGCAATCTTTTTAAGCAAATTCAAGAAAAACGCACAGCCTTGGACTCATTACTTACATCAGATACAGAAAAATCCCTTAGATGGTCTAAAGCTAGATTTTTCCTTATTAGCAATTCATACTCTACCATGTTTGCCAGAAAACTAAATCGAACAACAAAACCTCCCCACACCTATAAATTAAGGAATTCATCGGGCAACTTAGTATCCCATCCCAAAGAAGTTATGAACATATACAGTATTTTTTGACTTCTATAAAAAGCTTCTCTCTACTCCCCAATCCTCACCTAAACAATCTTCCCTGAACTGGCTCAATGATATCACACTACCCATTCTTTCTAACCAACAAATAGAGATGCTCAACGCTCCATGCTCAGGCATAGAAATTAATAGAATTATAAGCTCGTTAAAAACCTCTACAGCTCCAGGCCCTGATGGATACTCCACATCCTATTATAAAAAAATTTGCCTCAACGTTAACCCCACACCTTACAAAATTATATAATCATATCCTACAAGGAAACCATTTCCCATCAGAAATTCTCCTAGCAAACATTTCCCTTCTTCCCAAACCAAATAAAGATCATTCCATCCCACAAAATTATCATCCAATTTCAGTCATTGATGATCTTAAAATATTTGGCCGAATGCTAGCTGACAGATTAGCTGCAGTTATTTCCCCATTAATAAATCCAGACCAAACAGGATTCATCCCTAACGGATAACATAAGACTGACAAACATCATTCAAGACTCTAACTTACACTCTAAATCTACACTCCTACTCAGTCTTGATATCCATAAAGCCTTTGACAGCGTCAGCTGGTCATACTTAGACACACTACTCCCTAGATACAGCATAAACAGCGAATTCTTACATGGTTTCAAATCCCTTTACCATAATTCCCAAACACGCATCAAACTACCCGGCAACAATTCTGACTTTTTCCCTCTGAGCAAGGGCACCAGGCAAGGATGCCCACTTTCCCCGCTCCTCTTTGCCCTGGCTATAGAGCCCCTTGCCTGTGCGATTAGAAACAACACCGATATCAAAGAATACACTAAAGGGTCCAAGGAATTCAAACTAAGCCTCTATGCGGACGACGTCCTACTCTTTCTAACAGATCCCCTCATCTCCTTACGGAATCTGACCAAAACATTTGTCATTTTTCATGACCTGACTGGCTTAAGTGTAAACTTTGTCTAAATGCTCAGCCCTACCCATTAATATACCACCAGCCTTAATAACAAGACTCAAAGACAAATTTCCATTCAATTGGTGCACAGATTCATTTAGATGCCTAGGAATCCATATTACGTCCTCATAAAACACTATTTCATGCAAATTACCCACCAACATTTAATAACATCAAAAATATAATGAAACTATGGTCATCATACCAAATATTCTCGGGCAGAATAGTGGCCACGAAAATGGTTATACTACCCAAACTTTTATTCTTTTTTTAGAGCCCTTCCTCTTACATTGCCCAAAAATACGTTCGATTCTCTCCAAAGAGAAATAAACAAATTCATTTGGCAAAACAAAAAACCAAGGTTTAGCTACTCCTTAATGTTTAGGCCCCAACTAAAAGGAGGTCTAAATATCCCAAATGTATGGCTTTATTATCTGTCCGCCAGATTCACCCAACTAGCACAATGGTATACCCCAGCATCCCAAATCCCCTGGCTCCTGTTCGAAGAACAATCAGTCCTCCCATACCACCTACTCTGGTCCAAGTCTATTTTCCCACAGAAAATAAGACCGTTAAATATAATTGTAACACATTCCCTACAACTGTGGAACAGACAAGATACCAAATTGAACATGTCTTCAGACATCCCTCCCCTAGCATCCTTTCTAGGAGACCCTCACTTCACTTCCTTAGATAATAACCAAAACTCATTAGCAATATGGAAACTGCATAATCTAACACATCTAAAATCACTTACCCATAACAATACATGTTATTCTTTCACTGAACTAGAAACAAAATATGACCTTGTGCCTACGGAACATGAAAATGATACGAAGATAAAAACACTTCTACCAAAAATACTACTCACTCATTCTACTTACCCCCTTTTCACAATTCAAACAGATTTGTATTTCCTCCCCACGGGACAAAGGATTAATTTCCAAATTTTTTAAAAATCTAAACAAATTCAATATGCCTGAAAAATCACACCCCATGCTACAATGGGAATCAGACCAAAACGTTACATTCTCCTCTGAACAATGGGATACCATTTTTGAAAACCTACACAAATGCACCAAAACTACCACCATTAGAGAATCTGCCACCAAACTGCTTTATAGGTGGTATCTCACCCCTGCCAAACTTAACTCAAACTTAACCGTATGGCAAACATCAAACTATCAGAGAGAATACACCACACATTATATGACACCATGCATATACAGTCATAGCCAAAATCCATCTCCAGAGATCTAGATTTGCCTTTGTCCACAGTGCGCAACATTATCAAGAAGTTTACAACCCATGGCACTGTAGCTAATCTCTCTGGGCATGGACGGAAGAGAAAAATTGATGAACAGTTGCAACAAAGGATAGTCCAGATGGTGGATAAGCAGCCCCAAACAAGTTCCAAAGAAATTAAAGCTGGCCTGCAGGCTCAGGGAGCATCAGTGTCAGCGCAAACTATCCGTCGACATTTAAATGAAATGCTATAGCAGGAGACCCAGGAGGACCCCACTGCTGACACAGAGACATAAAAAAGCAAGACTATAGTTTGCCAAAATGTAAGAGTAAACCAAGATCCTTCTGGGAAAACGTCTTGTGGACAGATGAGACCAAGATGGAGCTTTTTGGTAAAGCACATCATTCTACTGTTTACCGAAAACGGAATGAGTCGTACAAAGAAAAGAACACAGTACCTACAGTGAAATATGGTGGAGGTACAATGATGTTTTGGGGTTGTTTTGCTGCCTCTGGCACTGGGTGCCTTGAATGTGTGCAAGGCATCATGAAATCTAAGGATTATCAAAGGATTTTGGGTCGCACTGTAGATCCCAGTGTCAGAAAGCTGGGTTTGCGTCCAAGATCTTGGGTCTTCCAGCAGGACAATGACCCCAAACGTATGTCAAAAAGCATTCAGAAATGGATGGCAACAAAGCGCAGGAGAGTTCTAAAGTGGCCAGCAATGAGTAAATCCCATTGAACACCTGTGGAGAGATCTTAAAATTGCTGTTGGGAAAAGGCGCCCTTCCAATAAGAGAGACCTGGAGCAGTTTGCAAAGGAAGAGTGGTCCAAAATTCCGGGTCAGAGGTGCAAGAAGCTTATTGATGGTTATAGGAAGCGACTGATTTCAGTTATTTTTTCCAAAGGGTGTGCAACCAAATATTAAGTTAAGGGTGCCAAGAATTTTGACCAGTCCATTTTTGGAGTTCTGTGTGACATTATGTCCAATTTGCTTTTTTTCCTCCCTCTTTTTTGTTTTGTTCCAAAAGAATGTTCCAAAGAATGTGCTGGAACTGTCCATTGGAGTGAGTCCAGAGAAGGGCGACAAAGCTAATAAGGGGACTGGAGGACCTAGGTTATGAGGAAAAACTATACTCATTTAACTTTTTATCCCTGGAGAAGTGCAACTTAAAGCGGAGTTCCACTTTCCATTCCGCTTTTCGGAATCCCCACCCCCCTCCGGTGTCACATTTGGCACCTTTCAGGGGGAGGAGGGAGCAGATACCTGTGTAATCCAGTTGTTTTCTCCCACTTCCAGACATAGTTCGCCACAGAAACCTACGCCACGTCCGGCGCCTCCTCTGTCCCCCCCCCCGTTGTCTTCTGGGAGACACACAGGTCCCAGAAGACAGCAGGGGCCAGTGGGATCGCGCAGCGCGACTCGCGCATGTGCAGTATCCGCAAGGCTTCACTTCCTGATTCCCTTACCGAAGATGGCGGCGCCTCCACCCGAGAGCCGAGGGACAGATCAGCTTCGGGTGCTGACATCGCGGGCGCCCAGGACAGGTAAGTGTCCATATATTAAAAGTCAGCTGCTGCAGTATTTGTAGCTGCTGACTTTTAATATTTTTTTTTGGGCCGGAACTCCGCTTTAAGAGGGGATATGATAGTAAAGTACAAACTTCTCAATGCTGATTCTAGCTTAGGAAGAAAACTATTCAATCTCCAGTTGCTTAAGGGAACACGGTTTACCTTTTAACCAGCGTAAGGGGTTCTGTAATGTCAGAGTGGTAAGGATGTGGAACTCCCTTTCACAGTTGGTGGGGGGATGTCCATGATTTCAAAAAACTTACATGAGCATCTTAAAGAACGCATTATACAGGGTAATGGGAAATGAAATTGACGTAAAAACACAAACACCCACACCGATTGAACTGGATGGACTGGTGTCTTTATTAAACCTTGCAAACTATGTAACTATACTGTATGTACTGGTAACTCAATGTACCTAAATACTTCATCCTGTGTTCTTTTGTATTAAAATAAAAGTTTTTTTTGGTAAGTAAATAGTTTTATTATTTTTGGCAGAATCCCTTTAACACATTCAATTAATATGTGTTGAGAATTAGAAGTCCTCTAGCCAAAGCAAAAATGTTTCAGCTGTTTCTGGCCAATGCATTGCCTCTTGTACAGCAGACACAACATAGGCAGATGTTAAACTTCCGTCCCATTATTGTTACTGTGCTTGATGGACTAAATTTAGCCTCTCACATTTATAGGAGCATATATAAGGACCAAGGACCTTTTGGATACAAATGCCTCCGCCACAATGCCAGATTTCAGTCAGCTTTCAGGCACACAAAACCATATGCAAGGTCTGAAAGCTGAAAAAAAAGAGGGGTCAGAAAAGCTGTAACATTTTTGTAAAGCAGAAAAACTTCTAATTCTGTCTGATGTATAAACTGTATGTGGTCCATAGGATCGTGTGTTGTGCAAATGTAGTGTTATAACCCAGGGTACATTTACATCATTCCCACTTTTGCTTTTTTCTTTTCCTAGAAATCCCCTAGTGATTACACCAACTTTGACCGCGAGTTCCTCAGTGAAAAGCCACGACTTTCCTACAGTGATAAAAACCTTATTGATTCAATGGACCAGACTGCGTTTCATGGATTCTCCTTCATCAATCCTAAAATGGAGAGGCTCATTGAAAAATAACAGTAGCACCCCTTTCTTATCTGTGAACTGTGACTTAGATTTACACTAAAGGGAACAACATTCAGAACTGCATCTGTACTACTACTATGGAGTTAAAATGTATAGAGCATTTGTTCCACTGTGATCACTCCAACTTCATAAAGGAGACTGTTGGTATAAACAAAAAATATTCCTGCAAAAGAACAGCTCTCCCTGAAAAAGTCCCTCCCATCTGGAAACTTGAATATAGTGAATACATCCTAAAAATCCAAAATGTTAAAATATATATATATATATATAAAGAGAGAGAGAGAATCTGCTGTATATATTGCTTATGGGTTCAAAATAGTGAATAGTGTGGGTGGGTAGAAGGGATATGACAATGAAGTGACTTGGATAAAAATATTTTTTACAATCCACTCCAGCTTCGTTCTAAACAATGAAAATAAATGGATATTTAAAATGCCAGTCAATCAATTATTTTTATTCTATACACACCCCCTAACAAAATTTGAGTCTAGGTCCCCACCCCCATAGCAGCTCTGCCTGCCGTGTTTTGCTCGGCACGGCAGCCAATTCATTTGAAAGGGCTGCCTTGCCTCCTGAAATGCAGGAAAATAGGTCCCTGCACCACTTTTGAAATCGCAGCCCACACAGGACCTGCAAGTGCAGTGCGGTTCCTAGTACGGTGCAATTTCCAGTGCATATGGCCTGCTGTTAGAATCATTGGCTTCCAGCGCAATTTTCTGTGCAGGTGGTTGTGGTGCAGATCTGCAGTGGAAACAGATATGGATGGACCTTGATTTAAATGGGGTTTCTGCTTGCTTCATCTGTTAGCTAGGCAACCACCTGGTTACTGCACTGAGGTCGCATTATTCAGTGCATCACTGGAACAGAGGGTTGGAAGAGCAACTAATCTTTTAGCCTGGTTCAAAAGGAACTTTTTGGGGGAATCTGTGCAGCACCTTAAATTCAGCACTGCACCGATTCGGACGGTGCTATTGCCGATTCAAATCGCATGCCAAATCATACCAATTTGAACCTAGGCTCAAGAAGGGAGGATTTTGGCAAATATAGGCTAAAACGGAAATCCCCTTAGGAGGACTTTAGAACATTAACAGTAGTGTGAATGTCTTAAAAAAAAATAAAAAACACACAAACCACAATGCAAAGCCCACTGGTAAAACTGCATTGAAAATTTTACAATTTCCTACATCATGTCTGAAAATCATTTAACCACTTCAATACCGGGCACTTTTATCCTCTTCCTGCCCAGGCCATTTTTCAACTTTCAGCACTATCACAATTTGAATGAGAATTGCGCTGTTATGCAACACTGTACCCATAAGAAATTTTAACATTTTTCTTCACACAAATGGAGCTTTCTTTTGGTGCATTTAATCACCACTGGGTTTTTTATTGTTTGCTAAATAAACAAAAAAAAACCGGAAAAATTTAAAAAAACAAGCTTTTCTTCGTTTTGTTATAACATTTTGCAAATAAATTCTTCATAAATTTAGGTCAGAATGTATTCTGCTGTATTTCCTTGGTGAAAATAACCCAAATCCATGTTTATTATTTAGTCTGTACGAAAGTTTTTGAGTCTACAAACTATGGTATATATCTGAAAGATCAACCAATCCTGATGTACTGACAGCCTAATTTTTTGAAGCCCAAAAATGCCAGGACAGTACAAATAACCCCTTTTTGGAAAGCAGAAAGTCCACGGTATTTAGTAAGAGGCATGGTGAGTTTTTTTGAAAATATAATTTTCTCTTTTAGTCCATGGACGGACACAGCCTTCTCAATTCTTGACGTGTGGGTTATGTTCCTGTTCATAGGAGAGGACTAGGCAGAACATGTTAGATAATTAAAAACATGTGTTACAATAATCAGAGATGCACAGCACCGCCTAGGGGGCGGTCCCTCCAGTCATAACCCTCCGCCCTGCAGTCAGCAGTTCCGTTTTTTTCTGCCTAGCAGAGGAGAAGGACGTGGCTCCCTTTGGGCCCAGAGTCCAGAAGAATTTTTTATTTTATTTTTATTTTTGTGATCTATCAACTGCCGGCTGGGCGACAGGCTGGATATATAGATCCTTGTAGTCTTCCCAGTTCCGGCCATCGAGCGTGCAAGTCCCTTGCTTCGCACTTGGTTCTGACCACGACATACCCCATGGCTCCAGGGGTGCCCGGTGAGCACATGCTTCGGGGTCCACATATGACTGGGCTGCTTGTTGTCTCACTCACAGTGGACCGGGCCGACCGCTACTCCCTCACGGTTGTAAGTCTGTCCAGGACGCACCAGCGGGTCCTCACATTGACGGGTAAGTACTTTTCCTCCTGCCTCGGCAGGTGGAAACAGCTGGGCATCCGAGGGATTGCGGGATTCTCCTGTCCTCCCTTTCCCTACTCTCTATCACTATCCCCTTCTGCCCTAGGGCTCGCTGCAACCAGGGCGTACCGGTGGGGGGACTCCGGTTCTCAGTGGGGGACTGTGGGGTGTCGGGACCCATTTTTTCTGTGGGGGTTGCACTTTTCTGGGGAAGTCCCTGCCTAGGCCTTCTCATCCACATCATGGTGCTTACGAGCCATTTTTGGGGCGCTGACACCATTTTTTGTGTTCCTGCTGATTTCTATTGAAAATCCCCATTGGCGGCCATTTTGCCGTGGCCGCGCCATAGAGCAGGTTGTTATTGCGGGCGACAGTTTTCTTGTGGTCGCGCCCTTTTCTTTTCTCTGAGGCGTCTGGCGGCCATTTTGGTGTGGGTTTGGCCTCTAGTGCTGGCTTCCTCCACAGACCTCTTCTTCCTCACACACGCTGTTGAGACGGAAGGTGGGCAGCGGCGCTAATCGGGGGGGGGGGTTACCCAGGGGACTCACCAACCCAGCAGGAGACTTTCTGCTGGGTTGGTGAGTCCCCTGGGTAACCCCCCGGTCAGTGAAGCAAGGAGGGTGGACCTTTTCAGTTTATTTTTTCTGACTGAGTCTTTGAGAGCTGTCAGCAGTGTCATGGAGCCAGTGTCTGGCCCTTCTTCCCCAAATTTACCAGAGGCAGCAGCCGGTGCCCCTGCACCTTCAGTTACCATGGAGGCTTTGTCGGCTGTCCTTGAATCATTTGTTGCCAGGGTGGAAGCAGCGTGTGAGCGCAAGGGGCGAAAAAAGCGCCCACGCCATGGGAAGGTTCTGACTCGGACCCGGGCCTGGCTGCGGCACAGGACCCCGCTTCTGGGTTGTCAGAAGATGTGGACCAGGTCCTTCCTTGTGAGGAAGACCCCTCGTCCGGGTCAGCGCAAGACGGGGCACTTGTGAGTGACCTTATCAATGCTGTAAGGGACTCCCTTAAACTGGACACAGATGAGGCTTCTATGGAGGGGTCAGTCTCTTTTGGGTCGCACAAATCGACCCGTTCTGTAAAAGTTTTTCCTTATGTGTCTTTCTTTGATAAATTCATAGATAAGGAATGGGAAAAGCCGCAGAGGACTTTTGTGGTCCCTCAGCGCCTGGCGGTCAGGTATCCTTTTGAGGAGAGCCTTTTGAAAAAGTGGGCCTCTCCTCCAGTTGTTGACCCCCCGGTCGCTCGGTTGAATAAAGTAACCACTCTCCCTGTTGAGGGGACCCCTGCGTTTAAGGACCAAGGTCCGAGGCGCTGAGCAGGTCCATGTTCACCTTGCTGGGGTCTGCATTGCGGCCTATTTTTGCTGCAACCTTGGTGTCTCAGACACTCACTGACTGGGCGAAGATTTTGCGCCAGACTGTGGAGGAACATCAGCTCCCTCCGGAGTGTGTCACACTGGCCGACCAGTTGGTGCAGGGCCTTGTGTATGTCTGTGATGCCACTGTGGATGCGGCCCCCTTAATTTCCAGGGCCTCTGCGGTGGTAATGCGCCCCCTGATTTGGCTAAAATAATGGTCCGCTCACCAGGCTTCCAAGAAGGCCTTGGCAGATTTACCCTTCAAAGGTGGGAGGCTTTTTGGTGCCTAACTCGATGACATTATTAAGGATGTCACTGGAGGTAAGAGCACTTACCTCAGGCCACTAAAGGTAAGGAGCCCTGCCGTAAGCCAGGGCCCTCCTTTCCCACACATAAGCGGTATTTTCGTCAGTCAGGAACTGCTGGAAGACCCTCCCAATCGGACAAAGGTCCAGCTGGGAGACAGAGGCGTCCCTGGGTGCGCAAGCCCAACAAGCCAGCGAACAAACATGCTACTGCATGAAGTTTTGCCCCCGCCCGACTCCAGGGTGGGGGGGACGGCTTCTCGGGTTTGCAGCTCGGTGGAACTACCTGCTCTCCGACCAGTGGGTCTGTGAGGTGGTCACCGCGGGGTACAAGATAGGGTTCCTTTCTTGTCCACCAAACAGATTCTTTCCCTCAAATCTCCCTCTCCTTCCGGCTCATCGGTCTGCCCTAATGGGAGCAGTGCAGGACTTGCTAAGGTGCGGAGTGATTCTACTTGTACCACTGGGAGAGAGGTTTTAGGGTTTTTATTCAAATCTGTTTGTAGTTCCGAAGAAGGACGGAGTCCGTCCAATCTTGGACCTAAAAGCCTTGAATGTCTTTGTAAAGGTTCGGAAGTTCCGCATGGAATCCATTCATTCGGTGGTTGCTGCGCTCCATCCGGGGGACTTTCTGGCATCCTTGGACATCAAGGACGCATACTTGCATGTCCCCATCTGCGCAGGACACCAGAGATTTCTGCGCTTTACAATTAGCGAAGATCATTATCAATTTGTGGCTCTTCCCTTTGGCCTAGCGTCAGCACCAAGGGTTTTCACCAAGGTGCTCGCTCCGATTCTAGCTTTGCTGAGACATTGAGGCATTGCCATCGTGGGCTACTTAGACGATCTTCTTCTGAGAGCAGCTTCTGGCTCAGAATTGGAGGAAGATGTGTCTATAACCATTCAGACCCTCCGAGACTTCGGTTGAGTGTTAAACATTCAGAAGTCGGTCCTGAAACCGACTCTGCGTCTGCAGTACCTAGGTTTGATTCTGGACTCCAAGGAGGCGAGAGTCTTCCTCCCTTTGGAGAAGTTGCAGACTCTCCAGTCTGCGGTGAGGTTGTTGACATCCTGCAAATGGTCGTCTCTCCGTTTTTTGCATGCGAGTTCTGGGTCTAATGGTAGCCTCCTTTCTTTTTCGTACATCACGGGACACAGAGCGACTTAGTCATTACTAATGGGTTATATAGATACCTTCAGGTGCTGGCACTGGCAACTTCCAAAACCGGAAGTACCCTCCCCTATATAAGCCCCTCCCATACGGGAGCACCTCAGTTTTTTGCCAGTGTCTAAGGTGTTGGCCAAAGAGTAACATGTGTTTTCACTGGGCTTGCGTACAGGTTCTTTTACGGGCCTTAGTAAGCTGTTCCGGATCCCACCAAAAAAGCTTCATAGCTAAACGGTCGGTACCCGGGCCTTGCAGCAGAAGAGCAAGGTTTTGCCTGTAATGCCTCTCTTAGGAGGGCTGGACCCTGGGATCCAGAGCTCTGGTCATACCCATGACCAAGATGTTTTCTGTGCAGGGTGCTATACAGGTCCAGGGGAGTGGAATCCTTGGGAACCTGGTCCCTGAAGGTTTAATTACAATGCCTGCCGTGATAGGTGAAGTTTGGGCTTCTGTGGACCAAACAGAGTCCTGCGGCGGGGAACAGGTAAGTGGGGGCCCCCAGGAACTTGGTTCTATTGGGGGACCCCCAAGCCTAATTTGTCTTTCTGTCTGTTACCTAACGGTATTCCCGCTAATATCTGTGTATGCCTGTAACTACTGGAAAATGTAAAATTTTAATAGTAGTCAAGAAAAAAAAAGAGGACCGCGGTACCTGTGTTAAACCACTAGAGGCCGCTGTGGTCCATTTTTTCTTGTCATGTGAATCTTTGGTTTTCTCAAGTCAAAAGATCCAGGCAGTTGGTAAGTTCTCTGTGGGAATCCACTTCCTCTGCCCTGTTGTTGCGCTCATCCACCGCACAGGCCCTCCGGCAAAAAGGGCCCTGGCTCCTAGTCCCTGCTTGGTTTCGAAAAGGGCGCCAATGGCGCACGGGCGCGCGGGCGCGTGCACACGCCTCCTATGAAAAAAAAGGGGCGGGGCGGGTGGATGACGCCCGATGCGCGCCGCGGCACTTCTGCGCATGTGCAGGCGTCCCAGCATGTGTAAAAGACACAGTACAAGTGTCAGCTGGATGCAAGCAGAGCTAGCAACAAAACGGTGGCACACAGAGGCGGTTGATGCAGGCATCCCCATAGAAAGACACTTTAGTGGACACCAGCTGGTATATAGCAGCAACTGTGTTAGACTATTACCAGCAAAATTGGTGTATGACGACGGGAATACCTCAGCTTTGTGCTTATAGATATGTCGTCCAGACGCTCTGGAAATAAGTCTTCCAAGAAGCGAAAGGGGTCTCCATCGGGCTCTGAGGATTTTGGGCATGCTGTACTGCGCCAATCTCCCCTGAAATTTCAGAGGTCAGTAGCCGTAGGAAACCCCGCAGGAGTACCTGGTACTGCGGCTGTCCCCAGTCCACCTGCTCCTGTATATATAACAGAGGAGGTTTTATCCTCAACTCTGGGAGGATTGGAAGAGAGATTAACAGCATTGATCGCTGCTTCCCTGTCACAGGAAAAGCGCGTCCGATCTCCGTCTCCTCCTGCAGAGTGCCTGTTAGTGGAGGAACAGTCCCAGAGATCGACCTACCTGAAGGGGATCAGGTGAGGTTGATTCAGTTATAGAGGAATCAACAGTGGAAGAACCTTTCTCAGCATCTCAGGCTGAAAGATTATGGGTTCAGTCTCTGACTAACATGGTCCGAGCAGCATTTTAAATGCCTCTGGCGGAACCATCAACCACTACTGTTTCCTCGCCTGGGGTCGCTGAAAGCTCCCCAGACTGTCTGTTCCTTCCCAATCCACCCTTTATTGGAAGGGCTTATTTACCAGGATTGGGAGCATCCTGTTAAAATATTTACTCCCCCCAAGAGATTTCCAGTGATCTATCCCATGGAGGATAAGTTCATAAAAAAATGGAGGGTCCGTACAGTGGACACAGCCATCTCTTGTGTAAATAAATCACTGACATGTCCAATAGATAATGTTCCAATGTTCAAAGGCCCAATAGATAAAAAATTGGAGTCTTTACTAAAATCTGCTTTCTCTACAGCAAGCATGGTGACACAACCTGCAGTAGCAGCGATTGGAGTCTGCCAAGCAATGAAAGATCAGTTGAAACAAGTCTTAAGGGACTTACCAGATCAGCAGGCTCTTGCCCTAGCTGACCTACCTAGAGCCTTGTGTTGCGGTGGACGCCATAAAGGATACAATCCAACAGGCCTCCCGCTTTACGCTGTCTGTAGACATATGCGTAGGCTTCTATGGCTCAAAAACTGGTCTGCTGAAGCTCCCTGTAAGAAATTGCTGATTAGCTTCCCATTTCATGGAGAACGCTTATCTGGAGAAGATCTGGACAAATATATCCAGAAAACTTCTGCCGGTAAAAGTACACTCTTGCCGGTTAAGAACAAGGGTAGAAGTCCTTCTTTTAAGAGGCCTACTTCTCCAGTCCCTGGCACATCGGCTGTGAAACAGTTCTGACGGCCTCCGCGGTCAAATCCAGGGGGCAGAAATCAGGGACAATCGCTGGGTCAAGAGAGGTACAAAACCTCCCCCCAAGTCATGAAGGGTTGCCCCCACTCAATCGGGTGAGGGGAAGACTTCAGTTGTTCACAGAGACCATGGCGGGACACCATCAGAGACAGATGGGTGATCTCCGCAGTAAGTCTGGGATACAGGCTGGAGTTAAAAGACATTCCTCCTGCCCATCTTATGAGGTCAAACGTGCCAAGCGATCCCCAGAAGAGAGGATCCCTCCTTCTGGCACTAGAACAACTATTGCTCCAAGGGTAATCATGAGGTTCCCTTGGAAGAAAGCGGGTTCGGGTTTTACTCGAACCTTGTCACAGTCCCCAAACCAAATGGGGACGTGAGGCCCATATTAAATGTAAAAGGGCTAAACAAGTTCCTACATATCAGGACTTTTTCGGATGGAGTCGATCCGATCGGTGGCCACCGTCCTACAAGGGCAGGAATGGTTAGCCTCGATCGACATAAGGGATGCTTATTTGCATATTCCCATCTGTCCGGCCCACCAGAAATTTCTACGCTTTGCAGTAGAAGGGCGCCATTTTCAGTTCAGAGCCTTACCTTTCGGTCTGGCCACAGCACCACGAGTGTTCACAAAAATTCTGGCCCTACGATTGGCCAAACTAGGAACACAAGGTGTAACGATAATGGCATATCTAGACGACTTGTTGCTGATAGACCACTCAGTGGAAAAAACTAGAAGTGGTCGTTCACAAGACAATCAAGTATCTGGAATCTCACGGTTGCATTATCAACCGAGACAAGTCAGCCCCAAAAAACAGTCAAAAGTCTGGAATTCTTGGGGGCTAAGACTGGATTCAAATCAGAGAAAGATTTTCTTACCTCCAGAGAAGGTGTCGTCTTTGAAAGATTTGACCCACTTAGTGGGTACAAAAAAGAAAACCATCCATACGCCTGTGCATGAGGCTGCTGGGAAAATGGTGGCTTCATTCGAAGCAGTACCCTACGGTCATTCCATTCAAGGAACTTGCAGAGGGCCATACTGTCAGCCTGGAACAAAAAAGTTCAGGCTTTAGACTTACCAATGTCCCTGTCCCCTTCCGTTCGCAAGAGCCTCCATTGGTGGTTGGTGCCCCAGAATCTGGAAAAAGGGAAACCCTTCAGTCCGGTTTTTTGGAAGGTGGTCACTACAGATGCCAGCCTCATAGGCTGGGGGGCCAGTACTGGAGCAATGGTCTCTCCAGGGCAAGTGGTCAGAAGCAGAGAAGGCCCTGCCCATCAATCTCTTAGAGATACGAGCAGCCCGGTATGCCCTAGTAGCATGGACATCCAAACTCCAAGGGTCCCCTGTCAGAATTCAATCAGACAATGCCACAGCAGTGGCATATATCAATCACCAGGGTGGCACCAGGAGTCGTGCAGCCCAGAGGGAAGCGAATTGCATCCTGGAATGGGCAGAAAGATATGTCCCAGCCATATCCGCGGTTTTCATCCCAGGAGTGGAAAATCGGAGAGCGGACTTTTTAAGTCGCCAGCAATTATGCCCGGGGGAATGGTCTCTTCACCCCAAGGTTTTCCAGGCAATATGCCAGCGGTGGGGGAACACCGGATGTAGATCTGCTAGCATCCAGATTCAACACAAAGGTGGACAGATTTGTGTCTCGCACAAGGGATCCCCTAGCTTGCGGTTCGGATGCCCGAGTGTTCCCTTGGGATCAGTTCAAGCTGATATATGCATTCCCACCGCGATTAATCCGCAGAATCAGGGTAGAAAAGAAACCAGTGATTCTGGTGGCTCCAGCGTGGCCCCGAAGGGTATGGTACGCGGAGATTGTAAAAATGTCAGTGGGAAGTCCTGGGACCCTCCCACATCGTCCGGACCTGCTTTCGCAAGGACCGATATACTACCCTTCCTTACCAGCCCTAGGTTTGACGGCCTGGCTATTGAAGCCCACATTCTAAAAAAGAGAGGGCTCTCTAATCCTGGGGTATCTACTATGATCAATGCCAGGAAGCCGGTATCCAGGCAGATCTATTATAGGATCTACAAGGCGTACATCACATGGTGTGAGGCCAAGAAATGGCATCCACGTAAGTACGTAATAGGTAGGATTCTGGACTTCCTACAGTGGGCTGTACATAGGAAGCTTGCCTTGAGTACTATCAAGGGTCAGACGGCCTTGTCAATATTTTTTCAAAGGCCCTTGGCTTTGCATTCATTAGTCAAAGCTTTCATACAAGGAGTGATGCGTATTAGCCCTCCGGTTAGTATTCCCATATGTCCATGGGACTTAAACCTGGTTCTGTCGGTTCTACAGAAACAACCATTTGAACCATTGCGGCACATTTCCTTGGTTCTTCTCACCAGGAAATTAATTTTTCTTAGTAGCCATTTGTTCGGCTAAAAGATTATCGGAATTAGCCGCCTTGTCCTGTAAGGAGCCATATCTGGTTGTCCATAAGGACAGAGTAGTATTACGTCCTCATCCAGCCTTTCTTCCTAAGGTGGTATCGAGGTTCCATTTGAACCAAGATGTGGTTCTTCCTTCTTTTTTCCCCAAACCTAGCTCGGTAGAGGAAAAGTTATTGCATTCTTTGGATGTAGTAAGAGCAGTTAAAGCTTATCTAAAAGCCACTGCTCAGATTCGCAGAACGGATACTTTGTTTGTTCTGCCGGAAGGCCCCAGAAAGGGTCAGGCAGCATCAAAAATCTACTTTAGCCAAGTGGATTCGACAGGTCATAATACAAGCCTATGGCTTGAAAAGGAGACCGCCTCCGTTCAAAGTTAGGGCGCACTCCACAAGAGCAGTTGGAACTTCATGGGCAGTGCATCACCAAGCCTCCCTGGCTCAAGTCTGTAAGGCCACAACATGGTCCTTAGTACACACGTTTACTAGATTCTACCAGGTAGACGTTAGAAGTCAGGAGGATGTCGCCTTTGGGCGCAGTGTGTTGCAGGCCGCAAAAGAGCCTCATGCCTGATGGCGCCCAGCTTATGTATAGTGTATCCCTCCCCTCATTTGGCATTGCTTTGGGACGTCCCATTAGTAATGACTAAGTCGCTCTGTGTCCCGTGATGTACGAAAAAGAAAAAGGGATTTTTATAACAGCTTACCTGTAAAATCCTTTTCTTGGAGTACATCATGGGACACAGAGCTCCCACCCCTCTTTTGGGGACACTTATTGCTTTGCTACAAAACTGAGGTGCTCCCGGATGGGAGGGGCTTATATAGGGGAGGGTACTTCCGGTTTTGGAAGTTGCCAGTGCCAGCACCTGAAGGTATCTATATAACCCATTAGTAATGACTAAGTGGCTCTGTGTCCCGTGATGTACTCCAAGAAAAGGATTTTACAGGTAAGCTGTTATAAAAATCCCTTTTTTTGAGGCAGTACCATATGCCCAATTCCACACTCGAGTCTTGCAGAAGGAGATCCTGTCCAAATGGAACAAATCTCCATTGTCTCTGGATCGTCAGATTCAGGTGAGTCACCTGGTCAGGGCTTCTCTGAGTTGGTGGCTGAGATCCCCGGCTCTTCAGTCCGGGTAGTAGTTTCTTCCCTTCCATTGGACTGTGATTACAATGGACGCCAGCCTCACAGGTTGGGGGGGGAGTCTGGGAGGCCAGTCGGCCCAGGGTCTCTGGACTCGGGACGAATCCCGTCTGCCGATCAATGTCCTGGAACTCCGGTGCGATCAGGCTGTGTCTCTCCAAGTGGTCTCTGAGACTACAAGGGCGTCCGGTCAGGATCCAGTCAGACAATGCCACGGCAGTGGCTTATGTCAACCATCAGGGGGGAACAAGGTGCTTGGCTGCAGTGTCCGAGGTCGCTCACATCCTACAGTGGGCGGAAAGAAGCGTGCCGGCTCTGTCGGCCGTCTACATTCCGGGCGCAGAAAACTGGCAGGCGGACTGAGTCGCCAGATGCTAGACCAGGGGGAATGGTCACTACATCCGGAGGTGTTCCAGCTCCTTTGCCGGAGATGGGGCACGCCAGACATGGATCTCCTGGCTTCTCGACTCAATCGCAAGGTGTCGAGGTTCGTGGCCAGGTCCAGAGATCTCTGGGCAGACGCGTTGGTGGCCCCGTGGGGTCAGTATCGGCTAATTTATGCCTATCCCCCACTAAAGTTGCTTCCTCGTCTACTCTGCAGAGTTGAGACCGAGGGGATCCCAGTGATTCTAATCGCTCCAGATTGGCCCCGGCGTCCTTGGTACGCTGACCTTGTGCTCCTGGTGGCGGATGCACCCTGGAGGCTGCCGATGCGGGAGGACCTTCTGTCTCAAGGTCCCATACTTCATCCTGCTTTACAGTCCCTGGCTTTAACGGCATGGCTATTGAAAGCCAGGTACTAAGGGACCGAGGTCTTTCGGATTCGGTCATTTCAACCATGCTGAGGGCAAGGAAATCTTCTTCCAGGAAGATCTACCATCGTACTTGGAAGGCATACATCTCTATGTGTGAAGAGATGGAGTGGCGTCCATGGACGTACTTGGTTTCCAGGGTCCTGCTGTTTTTACAGCGTGGTGTGGATCAGAAACTTGCCTTAAGCACTATTAAGCATCAGATTTCAGCCTTGGCTGTTTTCTTTCAACGGCCTTTGGCGTCCCATTCCCTGGTGGATACTTTTGTGCAAGGGGTTCGACATGTGGCTCCTTCTATTAGACCACCTCTTCATCCATGGGATTTAAATTTGGTGCTCACGGTTCTTCAGGAACCTCCTTTTGAGAACATCAGAGAAATTCCTCTCTTGACGCCATCTCAGAAGGTGGCCTTTCTAGTAGCCATTACATCGGTCAGAAGGGTTTCTGAATTGGCGGCCTTGTCTTGCAAGTCACCATACTTGGTCCTCCATAAGGATACAGCGGTGCTACGCCCGCAGCCTTCCTTCCGAATGTGGTTTCGGTTTTTCACCTGAATGAGGACATTGTGCTGCCGTCCTTGTGTCCTCGACCGTCACATCCCAGGGAGACTGCGCTCCATAAATTAGACGTGGTACGGGCCTTGCAGGTGTACCTGTCTGCTACGGCTCCGTTTCGTAGGTCTGACTCATTGTTTGTGTCGGTGTCTGGTCCACAAAAGGGCCTGGCGTTCTCGTCTGCCACCATTTCTAGGTGGATCAGGCAGACCGTCATCCAGGCCTATGCCCTTAAGTGGCGGGCGCCTCCCTTTCCAGGCACGGCACATTCAACCAGGGCAATTGGTGCTTCCTGGGCTTTCCGACATCAAGCGTCTGTCTCACAGGTGTGCAAGGCGGCGACTTGGTCGTCCGTGCACACGTTTTCAAAATTTTACAAGGTTGATGTGAGTGCATCTTCTGATGCTTCCTTCAGCCGCAAGGTTTTGCAGGCGGCTGTTTGAGGTGTCAACTCCTCCATTGAGGAGCTCTGCTGATTTGGGGTGAAATTGTTTTTTGGTTTTTTTTATGCTGTTCCCACCCCTAATTTTTTGACACTGCTTGGGGATGTCCCACACGTCAAGAATTGACTGTGTCCGTCCATGGACGAGAAGAGAAAATAGGATTTTTTGTACTCACCGTAAAATCCTTTTCTCGTTCGTCCATGGATGGACACAGCACCCACCCCTCCTTTTTTAGGTTTGTACTGCTTGCTACGAACTGAGCTGCTGACTGCAGGGCGGAGGGTTATGTCTGGAGGGACCGCCCCCTGGGCGGGGCTGTTCATCTCTGATTATTGTAACATGTGTTTTTAATTATCTAACATGTTCTGCCCAGTCCTCCTATGAACAGGAACATAACCCACACGTCAAGAATTGAGAAGGCTGTGTCCGTCCGTGGACGAACGAGAAAATAATTTTACGGTGAGTACAAAAAATCCTATTTTTTGTCACAATTATTTTCGAAAATGTAAATGAAAAAAATTTCACAATTTTCTTTTTTTTTTACCTTTTCCATACTGTTACCAGTGCAGCATAGCAATATCCTATAACTGATGTGGCGGTGATCAGGGACACTGACTAGTGAGCGTATGTAAATAAAAAAAGTAAATTTTTTTTTCTTAACCATTAAGCCCCGGACCATTTTGCAGCTAAAGGACTAGGCCACTTTTTGCAATTCGGCACTGCGTCGCTTTAACTGACAATTGCGCGGTTGTGCGACGTGGCTTCCAAACAAAATTGACGGCCTTTTTTCCCCACAAATAGAGCTTTCTTTTGGTGGTATTTGATCACCTCTGCGGTTTTTATTTTTTGCGCTATAAACAAAAATAGAGCGACAATTTTGAAAAAAATGCAATCTTTTTACTTTTTGCTATAATAAATATCCCCCAAAAATATATAAAAAAACTCAGTTTAGGCCGATACGTATTCTTCTACATATTTTTGGTAAAAAAAAATGCAAAAAGCGTTTATTGCTTGGTTTGCGCAAAAGTTATAGTGTTTACAAAATATGGGATTGTTTTATGGCATTTTTATGAATTTTTTTTTTTTTTTACTAGTAATGGCGGCGATCAGTGATTTTTTTCATGACTGCGACATTATGGCAGACACATCGGACACTTTTGAAAATTTTTTGGGACCATTGTCATTTTCACAGCGATCAGTGCTATGAAAATGCACTGATTACTGTGAAAATGACACTGGCAGTGAAGGGGTTAACCACTAGGTGGCGCTGTAGGGGTTAAGCGTTCCCTGCATAGTGTTTCTTACTGTAGGGGGATGGGCTCTGTGTCACATGACACGGATCTCCGCTCCGAGTACACAGAGCCAAGATCAGTGTCATTGTCACTAGTCAGAGCGGGGAGATGCTTGTTTACACCAGCATCTCCCCGCTCTATACCTCCGTGAGACGATCACGGGGATCCCTGCAGCGATCGAGTCCACGGGACCCGCAGCCCAACTCACGGGTATGGCGGCAGGGTCGCTTGCGTGCCGGCGCGCGCGACCACACAGACAGGCATTTAAAGGGGACATACAGGTACATTGATATGCCTGTCCGTGCCATTCTGCCGACGTACAAGTACAGGAGGCGGTCGGCAAGTGGTTAAACACACGTGACCAGAGTGATACAGTGTTACCATAGTAACACTGCACTACTCTGGCAAAGTGATCAGGATTTTTATTTTATTTTTGCATTTCATTGGTATAAGCAACCATTTTTACTGAATGAACTGATTCGTTCAGTCTGTCTTGTTGAAATTGGCTGTGATTGGCCTAATCACATGGTAAAGATGGGGTGTGATAAAAACGGATACCGACCTGGCTCACCAGATTGGTCGAACAGGACCAGGGAATTGCAATGCGTTGAAGCACCCTTGGGGGGTGCTGCCCCCTGGGACGGGCACGGGAGGAATGGGATGGCACTGGAATATTGATAGCACAACATGAGTTGAGGGCCTAAATAAATATGTTAAAAACGGGGGGGGGGGGGAGAAGGAGGGGAGAATAAGGTGGAATCACATGCCACTATAAGGAAGGAAACCGTGCATGCAAGGGTGCTTCAACGCATTGCAATTCCCTGGTCATGTTCGACCAATCTGGTGAGCCAGGTCGGTATCCGTTTTTATCAATATACTCCCATACCATTGGTAAAACAATTGTGATATTGCATTTACATTAGTTTATGATTATTTTTAGATTGTACTGTTTTTGACGCCTCCTGAAGAAGCGTTTTACACTGCGAAACATGTCGGGGAATCGTCAACCATATCAGTACAACTCCTCTGCACACCTGTGGAGTTTGTAAAATCTTCCCCTGTTTTATCGCTATGTGAATGTATTTTGTATCTACAACAATTGTTTGATTTTTTTGTTAATACTGTTCTAAATAAAATGTTTTAAATTTTACATTTATGCTTTGTATGGGTGCCGGAATAGTCCCAACTTTCTATCGGGTGATAAGGGAGTTAGGAGTTATCCCTATATACATCCCCGCCATTCCCTATCAATTTCATTCGGGATGAAGGCACCCCCCCCCCCCCACCATAATATTTACCGTAGAGGCAATTCTCATTATATAGACACACACGGTGGTACTACTTCTGACCACTAGGGACAGTCAGAATGTTTACTTGATACTGTTTGGGAAAAACAAGCTCACCGCATGAAGCCACATATAGGGGGTTATTTACGAAAGGCAAATTCACTTTGCACTACAAGTGCAAAGTGCACTTAAAATTGCACTGCAAGTGCACTTGGAAGTGCAGTCGCTGTAAATCTGAGGGGTAGATCTGAAATGAGGGGAAGCTCTGCTGATTTTATTATACAATCATGTGCAAGTTAAATGCTGTTTTTTTTTTCTTCCTTGCATGTCTCCCTCGGATCTACAGTGACTGCACTTCCAAGTGCAATTTCAAGTGCACTTTGCACTTGTAGTTTGCACTTGCAGTGCAAAGTGGATTTGCCTTTCGTAAATAAACCCCATAGTGTACTATATTTATTAAAAAGTATAGATGGCACATAAAAAGGTAAAAGGCTTCTTCCAAATGCCAGTGAAATGATTATCATGACACTTGCAAAAGTGCAGTTGCATAGAGAGCCGCCAGTTCCAAGCATGGAGAAAAAAAATATACAGGTGCATCTCAAATAATTAGATATCAAAAAGTTTATTTATTTCAGTAATTTAATTCAAAAAGTGAAACTCGTATATTATAAAGATTCATTACACACATAATGATATATTTCAGGCACTTTTGATTTTTATGGCTTAGAGCTAGTGAAAACCCAAAATTCTGTATCTCAGAAAATTAGAATATTGTGGAAAAAGTTCAATATTGTAGACTCAGATAGAGGGTCATTTACTAAGATTCCTGGGAAGTACTGGGTGCTCTACATGTAATGGCGCCCATTTCAGACAATTAACCACTTCAATACAGGGCTTTTATACCACCTCAATACCGGGCCTATTCTGGCACTTCTCTCCTACATGCACAAATCATCATTCTTTTGCTAGAAAATTACTCAGAACCCCCAAAAATTATATATGTTTTTTTAGCAGACACCCTAGGGAATAGAATGACGGTCATTGCAACTTTTTATCTTGCACGGTATTTGCGCAATAATTTTTCAAAGGCATTTTTTTGGGAAAAAAATATGGTTTCCTGAATTAAAAAATAACAAAACAGTAAAGTTAGCCCAATTTCTTTGTAAAATATGAAAGATGATGTTATGCCGAGTAAATAGATACCTAACATGTCACGCTTTAAAATTGCGCACACTCATGGAATGGCGCCAAACTTCGGTACTTAAAAATCTCCATAGGCGACGCTTTGAATTTTTTTACAGGTTATCAGTTTAGAGTTACAGAGCAGTTCTAGTGCTAGAATTGTTGCACGCGCTCTAACGCACGCTGCGATACCTCACATGTGTGGTTTGAACGGCGTTTACATATGTGGGCGGGACTTGCGTGTGCGTTCGCTTCTGATCGCGAGCTACAGGGGCGTTTTAAATATATATATATATTTATTTTTACACTTTTTTTTATTTTTATCACTTTTATTCCTATTACAAGGAATGTAAACATCCCTTGTAATAGGAATGGTGTGTGACAGGTCCTCTTTATGGAGAAATGCGGGGTCAATAAGACCCCACATCTCTCCTCCAGGCTGGAAAGCATGAGATCGTGAAAAAAATTTCACCGATCTCATGCTTACTAGCCGCAATCGTGGCTTTGTTTACTTCTGAGGACCCGGGCGTGACGTCATCACATCGCGCCCGGGCCTCCGACGGTCATAGAGATGACTGGTGACCATCTCTATGCTTCCTATCGTGCGCCGGATGATTCATTCTCCGGGCCCCCGATGGCACGGGAGAGCCCGGAGAAGCACCGGATGGCGGCGGGAGGGGGGGTGTGTCCCCTCCCGCCGCCTATAAGAACGATCAAGCGGCGGAACTGCCGCTATGATCGTTCTTATTGTGCACAGAATCGCCGGTAGAAGAGATGGATATCTGAATGATGCCTCTAGCTGTTGGCATCATTCAGATATCCCCCCACAAACCCAGGACCTCATATGACGCCCACCCAGGATGGGAAATCCCATCTGTGGACGTCATATGACTATGGCTGGGTATTGAAGTGGTTAAGCGTTCAACTAGGTGTACCTGTTAAAAAAAAAAGTTCAACTAGGCAAATGTGCAAATGAAAAATCATGCTATTAGCGGCGAACATGCCTTAGTAAATTCGGTATTGGCGATTCCGCGGATCTGCAAGTGCCAATTGCTACCAATTTGCTATATAGCACTGCAGTGCAACCATTAACCACGTGTGTGAAGAAAACATTTTTATGTGAGATGTTCTCTACCTCATGTGCATCTATAATTTATATTGCAATTAGTATTCCTGGTTTGTTTTCTTCTTTTGCTAATGAATGCAGTTATGAATGAGTATTGCAGAGTAATGTCTGCTATTCTGTAAAGTTACATGTATTGAACATTTACATTTGCATATCTGTTGTATGTTATTTTTTTCATGTTATTTTTTTTTTATTTAGGTGACTATACAGAAGTAATAATTTATGTTCATTCTTTAATCATACTACACTATTATGCAGGTCTCAGCGTATTTGGCACAATGGCTTGGTGTTCTGCTCAGATGTCTCCAAAGCACTCAAGTTCAAATCCCAGCCAACCTACCACCCACCAGCTGTGTTTATTTTTCCAGTGCACAAGCAAATTAAAATAAACAAAAAAATTTAAACTGCCATTTAACTAGTGTGTGATGTTTGGAATTCCACACCATAATATTATTGAATACCTACATACCATTGCATGCATTGGAAGAGTTAATATAATAGAATCAACTAAACTAAAGTGCATTGGCTAATTGGCCTTCGCCTATTTTCAGCATATGATGCAGAGTCCAATGCAATCTTTTTAGTAGGTGATGCCCTCTGTGGGATTTGAACCCATAAGGCCTGAGTCTTTCAAGGTAGAAGCGTTGAGCACAATCATACATAGAAAATACATTTACTATTGTTTTGATGTTTTTAATTCTATACAATACTTTTTTGTAAATGAGCCATTAAAATTATGGCAACAGCCATGCTCATGCTGATGTGGCATTGGCTATTAGGATTTATTTTTTTTTGGAAAAAATGGTATGGGGTCCCCCCCCCCAGCCTGTACCAGGCCCTTTTGGGTCTGGTGTAGATTTTAGGGGGAACTCCATGCTAAATATAAAAAAAAATTCTGAGATACTGAATTTGGGGTTTTCACTAGCTGTAAGCCATAATCATCAAATAATCCATACCAGACCCTTATCCGAGCATGCAGCCTGGAGGTCAGGATAGGGGGGACGAGTGAGTGACCCCCTCCTTATCCGAGCATGCAGCCTGGAGGTCAGGATAGGGGGGACGAGCGAGTGACCCTCTCCTGAACCATACCAGGCCACATGCCCTCAACATGGGGAGGGTGCTTTTGGGTGCCCCCCAAAGCACCTTGTCTGTGGGTGGGGGGCTTATCCCACCCCCCATGTTAATGGGTATCGGGTACATTGTACCCCTACCCATTCACCAAAAAAGTGTCAAAAAATACAAACAACAAGAGACAGTTTTTAACAAATCCTTTATTAAAATAATAAAAATAAAGTGTCCCGCGATGTACATCCATCAATCACAGCTTCCAATGGACCCAAAAAATTTGAAAAGAAATAGAAACGCTCTGCCTCGATGGGAGGGCTCCCACCGTATGCGCTCTGTGCGCTTTGACAGTTCTTTTATAGGCAAGGGCGGGGCCACCTAGGTACGTCACCCGGTGGCCTTGTCCCCCTCTGTCATGTGACGTCAGAAGGGGGTAGGGTCACCCGCTTACGTCTGGGTTGCCACGCCCTTGCAAAGATAACACCTGTGAAAGTGATGAGACAGCAGCTGGCGGGAACCCGGTTTTTTTCTATTTTTCGGGTCCATCGGGCACCATTTTGGTGTGGAGTTCCCCTTAAAATATACACCAGAACCAAAGGGCCTGGTATAAATTTTGGCGGGGGGGGCACCAATTTTTGTTTTTTTTTTAATAATTGTTTTTGGGTTTGTTTTTCTTAATTTGGTGCTTAGAGAGAATTCACATTTAGTTGACATATTTAGTAGTTTACCTACTCCACAAAAGAATAGAGCCCTGAAATTCGGCATTTGATCAGGGATTTTTTTTTGTTTTGTTTTTTTGGGGGTTTTCTCCCCCCTCCCCCATTACATGTTCTACTCAAGGACGTGCATGTGTGCACAGCCAAATCCTTTTGTATGCAACTAGATTCAATACAGATTTGAAGGGGTATGAATAGTTTGCACTTAGAAAATATGTATTTCTAGTCTGCAAAAGTCAAACAAAGCAAAAACAAATCAACTTTTTATTTCAATATTAGTATAAACATTTGGTACATTAATATACTTGGGCCAAAAAGCATAAAAGGCATGGAAATTATGCTGCAGCATTTGAAATTATAGTTAGAAGAAAATGAAAAAAGAAAAAACTGCGCTAGACAAAAATAAAAACAAAACACTCACACCTGGGATGTTCCTCAGCATAACATACGATCCGTGGTACCATTCAAATATCATAGGAAGGAGAAGGACCATAGCGTGATACCGTAGAAATTGGTTTAATAATAAAGGTAATGTACTTGCAACAAAGCAAGGATAAAAACGCATAGAAAACTTTCCGGCCGGCAAAGTACAGGAGCCCTTCCTGCTCAAAACGACCTGGTGACGTCACGACGTGCCATCCCAGACGTGTTTCGTCACAATCTGACGTTCTCAATGGGGATAGGGCAACGCACTGACTCGCCACTATTTATAAAACCAGACCTCGTTGTGAGATGCAAGGATCAAGCTGAAAAGCGCCATATTAACAATGGGCACAAATGCCAGTAACCGCTGGGAGAACCTATTACGGCAATCAGCTTGGCAAAAACATAATTAAATTAGATAAAAAATATATTGCAATAATGCAACAGAGCAACCCACGACCAAAAATATTGTTACTAAGATTGATTGGATAAAAAAGTAATTGTCAAGTGGCTAAGATCAGACGGAACCACCACCAGAAATAGCTCTCATGACCCCTAGTGGAAACCAATCCAAATTGCAGATAATGGGATTGATAAACCTGTATAACTGTATACAAATAAATAAGTGCATACTTTATGAATGTATGCCTAATTTTAGAGAGAAATAAAAATTGTTGACGTGTAAAACTATATATAAATAAGTGAATACTAAGTGAATATATGCTTATTTAACGATCTAGATGATATCAAATGTACATCTCATAATAACACAACCAAATTACATATTGTGCATAGTAAATAAATTAATCTTCACATGGAGTGAATATTGTGCTATGGTGATGAAAACCCAAATAGTGAGAAGAATTCCCAACAATAAAATTATAGAAAAAATAAATTAACAAAAATAAAAATAGAATAAAAATTAAAATTAAAAAATAAAAACTTTATAAAATTAATTAATCAATTAAAAATACATCCTTGCATAGCACACCAAGTTTACACTTTGGCTGCATCATGAGTTATTAATAAAGGCATTCACATCTGTGTCTATATTTAACCCATGGGGGGGCATAGGTCTTTAATCTATGGATCAAATCCATCACAAGTTTGGAGATCTCCCTTACCAATAGACTTCCCCTCCAGTGGGGTTCGAACTTGTCAATACCTAAAAAAAGGGTTTTGGATGGGTCCCTATTGTGCTCCAACAGATAGTGCTTAGACACTGAGTGATTCTTAAAACCCATCTTTATATTTGTGATGTGCTCGTTGAGGCGGACTTGCAAAGGGCGTTTGGTCCGCCCTTCCTATTGCAGGCCACACGGGCACTGCAACATGTAGACCACCCCAACAGTAGCACATGTGATACAAGGCTTAATGGTGTGTTGTTTCTGCGTAGCAGTAGATATAAAGGCGGTAATCCGTTTTTGAGAGCAGGAATTCAGGGAACATACCCTACACCGTCTACACTGGTAGAAACCGGTTAGCTGATCGAAGAAACCCCTAATGCTGACCGGTGGGTTGAGGACATTGGGGGCCACCTGATTTCGCAAAGATGGTACACCACTAAAGATCACTCTAGGTTTTTCTGGTAGGATACTTTTCAAAATAGCATCATTGCTAGCAATGTGCCAGTGTTTGTTGATAAGTTGTTTGATATTCCTATGCTGCAGAGAATAAGAAGTTATGAAGGGAACTCCCAGAGGAAACTGATCTCCGTCACAAGGTTCTCTTTCAACCAATAGATCCTCCCTGTTAGTGGCTGTGACTGTCCAAGGTCTCCATAAGGGACTCTCTTTGGTAGCCCTTTTCGAGAAACCAACTGGTAAGGACCTCAGCCTGTACCAGAAACTCGTGTGGATCAGAGCAGTTTCTTCAGAGTCTGAGATATTGGCTCTTAGGAACTGCCCTGAGCCAGGAGCTGTGATGGCAACTGTCAACAGGTATGAATGAGTTCCTGTCAGTCCCCTTAAAGAAGGTGGAAGTCACAAACCAATTGTCCTTAATCCCAACTTTAAGGTCTAGATAATGAATCTCAGATTGACTCGCCTCATATTTGAGGCGTATCCCTCTCTGATTCAGATTTAAGGACGTCATGAACTCAACCAGATCTTGGTGCTGGCCATCCCATAGGAGGAGGATGTCATCAATATACCAAGCCCAAAGGGCTAATTGGGGTATATCCTTGGTATAGATGACATCCTCCTCCCACCTGGCCAGGAAAAGGTTAGCCAGGCTGGGGGCATATTTAGCCCCCATGGCTACCCGCGTATCCTGTCTGTAAAAATTTCCATCAAATCAGAAATAGTTTGAGGAGGCTGCAGATCTCAATAAGAAAAGCCACTTGCTTCTAAGGGAGATCAGAGTCTCGTTCCAAAAAACATTGTACCGCCTCAAACCTTAGCTCGTGCGGGATGATGGTATAAAGGGACGTGATGTCCACAGTCACCACCCAAATACCATTCTTAGGGGAAATGCCAGAAAGTAAATTGATGATGTGCCTCGAATCCTGAACAAAGGAAGGCATTTTGCGCACAAGTGGCTGCAGGTAGAAGTCAATATATCTGCCCACCCGACACGTTATGGAATCCATCCCACTGACTATGGGATGTCCCGGGGGGCAGACAGGATCTTTATGAAGTTTCGGTAGGTAGTAAATGGTGGGGGTATGTGGGGCTTTAGGTATCAGATAAAGCTTCTCCTTTGGACTGAAAATTCCCTCCATAGGACCCCCTCACTACTAGTAACTCAAGGTCTTTAATATATTTAGCCTTGGGGTCGGAAGGCAGTAGAGTGTAAGTGCTGGAATCACCAACAATGTTATACATCTCAGCCAAGTAGTCCGCCCTATCGAGAACCACAATCCCCCCCCCTATCAGCTGGCCTTATAACCAGATCCTTATTGTTACATAAGGAATCAAGACCCTCTTGTAGGGTTTTGTTCAACCTGGCTTTCTTAACCTCCATAAGTTCCAAATCCCTTATCAACACATCACAAAATACCCTTAATGATGGTGCAAGGGTGCCTGGAGGATTGAAAAGGGATGCATTTGACAGCCCTGAATTAACAAAATCACTAGCCAACACCTGATTGCTAGATGGAATACCAGCCATGTAACGCATAATATTCAACTTCCTAACAAACTTATGTATTTCCATAAAAGTATGGAACCTATCCAAACTCTTAGGTGGTGCAAATTTAAGACCTTTGTCTAAAATGAATTGTTCTGACTCTAATAATACCTTAGGCCCCTTTCACACGGGCGGACCGTATGTCCGTTTTTCATCCACCCGATTTCGGATGAAAAACAGACATGCATGTACCCCTATGGGATAGCGGATGAACATCCGCTGACATCCGATCTTATCCGTGCCCGCAATGCTCCGTTTTTCTGGATAGAAAAATTCCTATTTTTCTATCCGTCTGCGGAGCGGATGAACACGGACAGACGGTCCGTGTTCATCCGATCCCCCCATAGGGGAGAGCGGAGATCTGACAGGGCCGTCCCTGCACAGTGTGCTGGGACCGCCCTGTCATCCGCCGGCTCAGCGGGGATCAACGGAGCGATCCCCGTGTGAAAGGGGCCTTACTGCTTAGGTTAAAAATCCCCTGTCCCACTACATTTTTGGTCGTTTTAGCTGCTCTTGCCCACCTCCCCCTCTGGTTCCTCTTTCTCCCTGCCTTTTTACACCTTGAGCGGGTTTGTGAAAACCCCAACTACTGTGCCCACTAGGCACTAAAGGTCCCCGAAAGCTGGAGGTCCTATTGGGAGCCTGATAAAGAGGGATGGAATTGGCACCTCCCCCTTGCTGGTAGTACTGAGAGCCATCAAAACCAAATTCATTCTCAGGACCATCCCTGTCCCTAAGAGGAAAAAAGGAATTATGTACAGGGACATTGTAATCCCAGCCAGATCTACCCTCTGATTGACTAAAGGAGGGAGATTGAAGGTCCAAATCACAGTTATGGCCCTGTCTCCACCCGTCCAAGTGGTCAATATAGGAACCTCTCCCCCGCTGGTTAGATTGGCCCCATCCTGTTCCACGAGATGGTTGCCCTCTCTGGTTGGGTGGTGGGCCTGGATAATAGGGTCCTGATTCATAACCTGGGACCTAGGCTGATCTGGGGGCACCAAAAGAACGTGCCTGGCTCGTCTGCGGGGGACCACCCCTAAATCCCCCATAACCCCTATGAGGTGACTGATGAGGTGGATGTCCCCCCGTTCTTTGAAGGTTTGGTAATGGGTAAACCTTGTTTGGAGGCTACAGGATGTGCTTGCTGTTGTCCCATACTGCTCACTGTCCCCCCTGGTGGGGCAGAGACCTCCATATCCACATTATTTAGTTTGGATTGCTCCTCTAAAAGCTTTATTTGCCAATCAAATACAATGTTCCCGTGATAGTCGGCAAGGACCCTATTGAATTTTTTCTTTTTTTTGGCCCTTTGATCTTTATCCTTTCTCAAGGACTTTAAGAAGACTCTGAGATTTCTCTCTATAGTCATCCCCATCCCTAATAGGGTTCAATTTTTCTTTAATGAGTTTAATTTCCTCATCAAGTTTAACCAGTTTGGTAGCCTTCCTCTCTACCAAAAAATCGAAGGAAGGAGACTCCAGCCTGGTTAAAATACTTGAACCACTCCTCGAGGTCAGTATCGCCTTTCTGGGGTGCCACATCCCATCTGAAACTCCTCGGGACCATTAGGTGCTTGATGTAGGTTTCAAGGTAAGCGATGTCCCATTTGGTGTGATTTTCAGATACCATCAGGTTTTTTAACCTAGTGAAAATCCCACCCAGGTCGCCCTCCTCATCTTTATATGATTCAAAGACCCCATCAATATTAACCACCTGTTGGAGGACAACCTAGTATACTCCTAAGGTTTCCACACATCTGTTTTTACAGCCAAGATCAGATGACACTTGCAGTCCCTAAACAGATTCTGCATAGCAAAAAAGGGCTTGTCTCGAGCCCCCCCCCCCCCTAGTGTGTTGGAAGCTTCAAAGAGTTTGATGACAATGGACTGCAACATCGCCCCCATAGGCCAAGTATGGCAGGACAGTCGGTGAATAGGAAAATTGTCCTGTGAAAGGATTGGCCCAGAAGGCACAGGGGGTTGGCAATGGGTGGTGTTTGAATGACTGAGTTTTGTAAACGTAACACAGAGCTCAGCCTCTCTCTCTTCGAAGCAAGCCTGCCATGAGGTTGTGTCTCTGCCATCTTGCTTGTTTCTTGCTCTGATGGCCATTTTGGGCCTAAGACATACGGCCTGCAGAAGCCTACAAAGGCCTACAGAGGCCTAGCTCTCTCTTTCCATCTGGAGTTCAGCCAGCAAGGGGACTTTACCTCGAGGAGGGGATAAGTATCGTTCATTATTAGTATTATTGTTATAGGCTTTATAGATATCTGTTAGAATATGATATTCCCACCTTGAAGGAAATAAATGTAACATATTTTACTAAGCAAATACGTCTGAATTTATAGCTAGCATTATAGCATTAGGCCTAGCATATTCTGGTTAGATGATATTAGTTAATAAAGGGACATACAAATACAATTAATACATAGATGCAATAGTTATATACTGTAGGTTACAATAGAATATATAATATTGCATAATTTACATCACCACCTTAGTGGCCCTAAATTCAAAAACATCCATTGATAGGGAAGGTAGGTAAATATTAAAACCACCTAAAGATCATCACAGCTGCAGTAATAGTATCAGGCAAACAAAAGAAAAAACTGTGCTAGACAAAAATACAAATAAAACACAAAGGCAGCAGCTTAAGGTGGGATACACACAATATAAACAAGCAAAAAAGGTAAACTGCGCCAATGATAAAAAAAAGTCCACATCTGTCCTCAAAATGACATAGGAGTTGTATGTGAGCAGATGCTGCTGTTATAAATTACGCTTCAAGCCATAATCTGCTTCTATCGTATCAAAGGAATGGTAAGAAATTTCATAATTAAGAAGTGAGCTATCAGGTCAGGAGGTATATTCCAGCATCTTAAATGTTACAAAGTTCACCTGCAAGGCTGGAAAACATTAATAAATAACCAATAAATTTAGCACTGTACTGTAAGAGATTTGCATATAACGGGTGGTCTGAAAAGGTTTTTTATTGCAACACCTTGTGACCAACCCACCAAACACCCAGTGGCTGCATTAACACCTGAGCGTTTCAAAGTTGTGTGTTTTTACCACGTTTTACCGCGATTTTGTATAGGTCCCCAATGTAAAAAGCAGAAAAAACACCTGTAATCTGCCCCAAAGAAGCTTGTGTTCTTTTTTTAGCTTAAGGCGTTTTTCAGGCATTTGGTTCAGGTGACAAAATGCTCAGATGTGAACAGGTGCCATTGAAATAAATGGGATTTTGCTTGTTGGGAGTTTTTCAGGCGTTTTTATGAGCTGAAAAACGCTCAGGTATGAATGCAGCCTTAATGTTCCTATATTCATTTCGTTTTTCAGGCGTTTTTATGAGCTGAAAAACGCTCAGGTATGAATGCAGCCTTAATGTTCCTATATTCATTTCACTAGTCTAAAATGTAAACAAAACGTGTATATACCGCGCTAATAATTAAAAAAAAACACTCAAATACTAAATAATCCTGTGCGAAAAAGAAGCAGCGACACAGAAACAAATCGTGCAATATATTCATGCAAACAAAATGTGTAAAAGGGAAAAAGTTGCGCTACTAGAATAAAATTATATCCTCAAATACCCTAAATTGATAATAATATAGTGCATAAACTCAAAAGTAAACAGATAAACGAATAACCATTTCAGTGAACAAATGGAAATTGTGAATACATATAAATAAATGAAAGTCCACATATACTGATCAGTGAATCCAAAAGAAATATATATTGTATTTGGGGTATTTTTTTTTCTTAATTTGGTGCTTAGAGAGAATTCACATTTAGTTGACATATTTAGTAGTTTACCTACTCCACAAAAGAATAGAGCCCTGAAATTCGGCATTGGAGCAGGGATTTTTTTGTTTGTTTTGTTTTTGGGGGTTTTCTCCCCCCTCCCCCATTACATGTTCTACTCAAGGACGTGCATGTGTGCACAACCAAATCCTTTAGTATGCAACTAGATTCAATACAGATTTGAAGGGGTATGAATAGTTTGCACTTAGAAAATATGTATTTCTAGTCTGCAAAAGTCAAAACAAAGCAAAAACAAATCAACATTTTATTTCAATATTAGTATAAACATTTGGTACATTAATATACTTGGGCCAAAAAGAATAAAAGGCATGAAAATGATGCTGCAGCATTTGACATTATAGTTAGAAGAAAATGAAAAAATAAAAAACTGCGCTAGACAAAAATAAAAACAAAACACTCACACCTGGGATGTTCCTCAGCATAACATACGATCCGTGATACCATTCAAATATCATGGAAAGGAAGAAGGACCATAGCATGATACCGTAGAAATTGGTTTAATAATAAAGGTAATGTACTTACAACAAAGCAAGGATAAAAACGCATAGAAAACTTGCCGGCCAGCAAAGTACAGGAGCCCTTCCTTCTCAAAATGACGTGGTGACGTCCCTACATGCCCACCCAGGCGCGTTTCGTCACAATCTGACGTTCTCAATGGGGATAGGGCAACGCACTAACTCACCACTATTTATAAAACCAGACCTCGTTGTGAGATGCAAGGATCAAGCTGAAAAGCGCCATATTAACTATGGGCACAAATGGCAGTAACCGCTGGGAGAACCTATTACGGCAATCGGCTCGGCAAAAACATACCGTGTTTATATAACACACACTGGCGTATAACACGCACCTTAATTTTAAGAGGGAAGTTTCAGGAAAAAAACTACATTTTAAATAAAGAACTTTAAAGCAAAACCAGGGTAGCTCAATTTTTTTTTTTATTATTAATATTTAATGGCTGTATGGCTGAATTTGCATCGCATTCGGACCAAACTCGCACAGGACCCTTTTTTTGGTCCGCACCAGAATTGGATCGCATGGGTGTTCACACCTATGCGATCTGATTCATGTTTGAACTGTCAGTTCGCAGTGTGATATGCGAGCTGAAATGGGGGTGTCATTAACAATGTATTGACACTCCCCGCAGATCGCATAGGACAGTGTGAATTGCTATGTGAATCGGGTGCGATGCAGGAACCTGCAGTGAATTTGTAGGGTTCCCGAATCGCACCCAACTCACACAGCAGTTCACACTGTCATATGCGGGGAGTGTCAATACATTGTTAATGACACCCCCATTTCAGCTCGTATATCACACTGTGAACTGACAGTTCGGACATGAATCGGATTGCATAGGTGTGATCCGATTCTGGTGCGGACCAAAAAAAGGGTCCTATGCGAGTTTGGTCCAAATGCGATGCAAATTCAGCCATACAATCTGTTTGGCGGAAATCACATCGCACCGACATCGCATGCGATTTACACTGCAGTGCAAATCACATGCAATATCACAGAGCGCACAAATGTGAACCGCACTGAGATAGATTTTTTTACATTTTTTTACATTCTTTCATTTCATTAATTACAGATTTCATATTCTCCCCCATTATTGGGAACTAACAATTCCCTTTTACATTTAGGTGGCATTTTTTGCATTATTCAGGGCTTGGACAAGGGGTGTCAGACAGTGTGTATCCTTGCTCAAGCCCCCCCAATCACCCCCCCACTCTTTTCACACCCTGCCATTTGAAGTACCTGTCACGACTCACTGGAGATTCCTGTCAGATTCCAATCAGCATAACTCCCGCAAGCTGTGCAGAAGGTTACTATGGTTACGCTCTGACAGCCGCGTGATTTAGAGCTGCCGCGAGAGTTAGACTGGCTTCCTCTGTAAACTGCAGTGGGGCATGGCTGCCGGAGGTCTGCAAAGCAGAATCAAGTGGCCCGAGACCCCCACATTCCCCAGGCTGTCTCCGATGGTGTCTCCGATGCTGTCCACTCGCCATGCGATCAATATACAGTATGTACCATGCTCTTTTTTAATACATATCGGCGTATAACACGCACCCGCGATTTTCCCCTGTTTTTAAGTACGGTAATTAAATTTGATAAAAAATATATTGCAATAATGCAACAGAGCAACCCACGACCAAAGATATTGTTACTAAGAATGATTGGATAAAAAAGTGAATGTCATCCAGGTAAGATCGGACGGAACCACCGACAGAAATAGCTCTCATGACCCCTAGTGGAAACCAATCCAAATGGCAGATAATGGGATTGATAAACGTGTATAACTGTATAAAAATAAATAAGTGCATACTTTATGAATGTATGCCTAATTTTAGAGATAAATAATATTTTTTGACGTGTAAAACTATATATAAATAAGTGAATATATGCTTATTTAACGATATAGATAATAAATGTACCTACATCTCATAATAACACAAAGCATATATTCACTTAGTATTTACTTATTTATATATAGTTTTACACTTCAACAATTAAATAATAATTGTTGAAGTGTAAAACTATATATAAATAAGTGAATATATGCTTATTTAACGATATAGATAATAAATGTACATCTCATAATAACACAAAGCATATATTCACTTAGTATTCACTTATTTATATATAGTTTTACACTTCAACAATTATTATTTATCTCTAAAATTAGGCATACATTCATGGTGCATCTCTACAGTCCTTCGCCATACTTTAAATCCTAGTTCTTATTATTCTGTCTTTTTTTGTTTAATCTGCTGCCGCCTGTGTCAGTAACTTCATCCCCCCATCTTTTTGGGGGGACAGGCGATCTGCAGCATACATACGGTTACCTTTTGTATATAAGATGACCTCTTTATTATAGCCTTTTCAGAACCATTTATTTTTTGTATGTTTATCCCAATTTTGCAATATATGCAGCTTGCATCTAATTTTCTAAACCTCCCTCTCCCTTTCTTACCCCTCGCAGTTATTCATATGTGACATCTCCATTAACAGACGTTTGTCTGTAATTCAGGCACCCTTAGTCTATCTTTAATTTTTGTCTTTTGATGTAAGTACGCCACACTGTTACGTGGTCCATAATAATACTAATTCTGAGCACACCTATGATAATCACTCACTATTTTGGGTTTCCATCTGTTTATTCAGGTGTTCACCCTCTTACTTTTTATTTACTTTCACCCATCACCTATATTCTATCATTCCCTCAAGCTTTATAAATCGTTCCCCTTTCTCTATCCTCCGTCACCTTTCCCTTCTTTTTCTTCTTCCCTTCTCCCTTCCTTTTCCCACTCCTTCTTTCCTTTCCATCCCCCCCCCCCCCAGTGTCATGGATATGCAGTAGTGTTTGTCTGTCAGCTTACCTTCCTTCCCATGTGTTCATCTTAGAGGCCTGAGCCCTTTCACCTGGCTTCCTTTATAATCTCCTCCCAGCCAGACTCCACCCCAGGCCCTATCACAGAACACTATATTAACCTGTGCACTGCAAGCCTGCTTGGCTGATCAACGTGTTTGTTAGGCATTGTGTGTTTGGGTTCCTGCCTGCCATGTGCTACGTCTGTCTCTCTGTTACATATTTGGCTTGTCCCCGACTATCCCTGTCTGCTCGTGACCCTTGACCTTCGGCTCGTTCTTTCATTATCCTTGTCTGCTTGTGGCCCCTGACCTTCAGCTTGTTATTTGTTTCTCTCATATCTTGTGCTGCTGCTTCCCCTCTTTTCCCCTTATCCTACAGGGCGTGAGCTAGGAAACTCCAGGGGCCGCGACCTGGTCCCAGCCTGCAGCATAACATCCTCACCACTAGAGGCTCTGGAGAAGACCTGCTGGGTCTTAGACTCCGCGCCCTGGGGAATCTTGGCTCTAGCTTCCGTTAGGATCCCGGTTGTGCTCCTCTGGTCCCGCTTTCCACAACCACCCAGTTTCCTATCCGCAGAAGCCAGCCATAGGGTTCACTACCTTGCGGTGCACTCCTGTCCCCCTACGGTGTGCATCTGTCACCTGGCCACAGGTGACCTTGACAGTTTGATCAGCCATGAACCCGGCTGACATCCCGTTACCCGTGGATGATCCGTTGCAGGGCATAGTTTGCAGACTTGAAACCCAGGAATCGAATCAGACTCAGGTGATGCGATTCCTCCAGGATCTGGCTTCTCGCTTCGAGCAGCTTCAGGCCTCCTTGGGAACCCTGAATCCGCAACCTCAAATACAACCAGCGGCTGCACCTATTGCAACAGTCGCAGCCACACACTCACTACGACTGCCAGCTCCGTCCCGTTTCTCTGGGGACTCCAAGGCTTGCAGGGGGTTCCTTAGCCAATGCACAATTCATTTTGAGCTCCAGCCCCAAAACTTCCTGTCTGATCGGGCTAAGGTAGCCTATATCATTTCCCTCCTCTCTGGTGAAGCTTTAGCCTGGGCAGCCCCTCTGTGGGAACTGAATGATCCAGTGGTTTCTAGCCTGTCTGGCTTCTTGAAACTTTTTCGGAATATCTTCGAAGAACCGGCTCGTGTCTCTTCAGCGGCCAGCACCCTTTTACGTCTCCGCCAAGAGTCTGCTTCTGTGGGACAGTATGCCCTTCATTTCCGCATACTGTCGGCTGAGTTGAGCTGGAACAATGAGGCCTTAGTCGCAACCTTTTTGCATGGCCTGTCTGATAGAGTGAAGGATGAATTAGCAGGAAGAACCATCCCCACTGATCTGGCCGGCGTTATCTCCTTGTGTAACCAGATCGATATTCGCTTTCAGGAGAGGACCTTAGAAAAGCAACGCCAGCACTCCTCGGTTCTTAGTCAGCCTGAGCTCCCCTCTCTTCGACCCGTAGAGCATCTCCTACCAGCTGAAGAACCCATGCAGCTGGGTCGGACCAGGCTATCCCCCGAGGAACGTGCTAGGCGCAGAACTCTTGGTCTGTGTCTTTACTGTGGGGGCAAAGGTCATTTTCGTGACACTTGCTCTCTTTGTAAACAAGAAAAAAGTGAAAGTGCAGCGCTAAAAAAACACCAATAATGGAATTATAAATAGGTGATGGTAATATAAAGGATATAAATGAATGATATTCAATTAAACTAATTATTAAACCAAACTTGGAGAAAAAAATTAGGAAAATTATATAGGTGAAAAAAGGGGAAAAAAACGAATGCAGAGTCTCCAAATGAATGAATATATACAATTAGTAACAGGTGATATTGAAAAAAATTTTGAGTGAAAAAAATGAATGAAATGAAGTCCCAAACAAAATAAGTGGTAGTGAAAATTCCAATCAGAAAGTGTCCACAGTGAAGGTAGAATGGATCAATCTTCCCAAGAAAACTTCAGGTATAACACCCTTGTGGTAAAAGATCTGCTTACCAGAATGCCGTGACTGTATTTAAAACAGTCTCTCCCAGCACAGGGAATAGGTTTCCCCAAGACCTCAAAGTCTTCACGACAGTACTGCAGATAATGGTAGTCCTCACACGCTCATGTGGAAAAAAGGGATATGCCCATAGTGTAATATGCAAAACCAAGTACTTTATTGAAAAAAGGAATGCACTTACAATGTAGTAGATAAATTATAGCGGTGACAGTGGTGTATCGAAGCGGCGTCTCAATGGATCCTGTGTATGTGTGTTCCTATGGCGTCCGCGGCACCTCCTCTCAGTAAGGTATTGCGTGATGACGTCAGCGGCCCCCTACGCACGTTTCGTCACAAGTAGGACGTCGTCTGGGGATTGGCCGTCAACTTGCTCTCTTTGTCCAGAAAAACGTTCGGGTCCACTTCATCTGGAAAGTGGAGTATTGGACCCAGAAATATCACCTTCCCCTTCTCGTCTTCTGCTTTCTGTGTTCCTTCATGTTGGTGCTTCTTCTCATTCGGTCTCAGCATATCTGGATTCCGGAGCCGCTGGTAATTTCATGGACTGGGAAATCGCATCGTCCATGAGACTTACTCTTTTGCCCCTCACCACACCATTGGTGGTCTTGGCGATTGATGGTACTGTTCTCCCAGGGGGACCTATCCGCTTCCAGACCCTCCCTGTTAAGATGTCGGTAGGGACACTCCACCAGGAGTGGATATCCTTCCTTATCTTACCCAAGGCCTCAACGCCTATAATTTTGGGTCTCCCATGGTTACAGCTCCATTCTCCTCATGTGGACTGGACTACTGGACAGATCCTGGCTTGGGGTCCCTCCTGTTCCTCGTCCTGCCTACCCAAGGTTGCCCCCTGTGAATCTGAGCCGGTCATTCATTCCAGGTTGCATAACCATTTACATTTCTCTGTCCCTAACCACCCTTGGACGCACAGCCAGGCTAGCTTGTCTATAAGTCCTGCAGTCGCTACGTCTTGCGATGCGATTCAGGTAGTCGCTACACCTGACTCAGCTATTCACTCTGCCTCTGTACTAGTTATGCCAGTCCAGCCCATGCCCAGTGAGCCTCCTACTTTTTCTTGTTCGGGACATTCTGCTTGTCCTTCAGCTATTCAGCTTGACTTCGGCGACATGTCACCTTCTAACCAACCTGACTTCAGGGTTCCACTGACATCTGCCCAGTCTGATGGTCCTGTGCAAGATGACCAGTTCCCCTTTAAGGGTCTAGGGGACCCTCCTCAGATTCCTGTTGATCCTCTCATGCCCTTGCTTATTCCTAGAGAGCCTTTGGTACTCAATAGATCTTCTTGTCATCTCCCTACCTCGTTTTCGGTCTCTGAGGATAATCTTAAGTACGAGGTTAGACAAGTTCTGGATTCTCGGCTCTGCAGAGGCATTCTTCAGTACCTTGTGCATTGGAGAGGTTTTGGTCCTGAGGAGGCGTCTTGGATCGCTGCATCTGATGTCGCTGCACCTCATCTGTTGGGAAGGTTTCATCAGAGATTTCCCTTTAAGCCTGGGCCCAGGCGGGGGAGGGCCCATAAGAGGGAGGGTACTGTCATGGATATGCAGTAGTGTTTGTCTGTCAGCTTACCTTCCTTCCCATGTGTTCATCTTAGAGGCCTGAGCCCTTTCACCTGGCTTCCTTTATAATCTCCTCCCAGCCAGACTCCACCCCAGGCCCTATCACAGAACACTATATTAACCTGTGCACTGCAAGCCTGCTTGGCTGATCAACGTGTTTGTTAGGCATTGTGTGTTTGGGTTCCTGCCTGCCGTGTGCTACGTCTGTCTCTCTGTTACATATTTGGCTTGTCCCCGACTATCCCTGTCTGCTCGTGACCCTTGACCTTCGGCTCGTTCTTTCGTTATCCTTGTCTGCTTGTGGCCCCTGACCTTCAGCTTGTTATTCGTTTCTCTCATATCTTGTGCTGCTGCTTCCCCTCTTTTCCCCTTATCCTACGGGGCGTGAGCTAGGAAACTCCAGGGGCCGCAACCTGGTCCCAGCCTGCAGCATAACATCCTCACCACTAGAGGCTCTGGAGAAGACCTGCTGGGTCTTAGACTCCGCGCCCTAGGGAATCTTGGCTCTAGCTTCCGTTAGGATCCCGGTTGTGCTCCTCTGGTCCCGCTTTCCACAACCACCCAGTTTCCTATCCGCAGAAGCCAGCCATAGGGTTCACTACCTTGCGGGGCACTCCTGTCCCCCTACGGTGTGCATCTGTCACCTGGCCACAGGTGACCTTGACACCCAGCACCCATCCCCCACAACCCTCTCGCTTTTTCCTCCCCCCTTTCTTTCCTTCCCCCTCCTCTTTGTCCCTCCCTCCCCTCCCCCTTTTCTTTTCCTTTGACCTACCAATATCCTTCCCTTCCATCTCTCCCATCCTTTGTCTTTCCTCTCCCATCTTATTTTCCTTCCTTCCCCCTTTCTAATCCTCCCCCCTTCCTGTTCCTTCTCTTCCTTTCCCCTTTATCTTAAACTTTGTCTTTTCTCCCCTTTCCCACCCTTCTCCCCTCCCCCCCTTCTCCCCTCCCCCCCTTCTCCCCTCCCCCCCTTTTTTTTCCCCCCTCCTTTCCCGTCCCCTCTCCCCCTTTTCCCACGTCTCCCCCCCACCCCCATCTTCCTCTTTCCCCTCCCCCCCATTCCCCTCCCTCTTCAACCCTCTTTCCCTCACCTCACTTTTCACTACTGTTTTCCAGCAATTGCCTTCCCTTTCCTATTATTCACTTAACACTTTCTCTCCTCAATGGAGCGATCTTAATATTCTACATAAAGTAACCCTATTAACCACTTTCTACAATGTTCTGTTGGCTAGATTTCAGCCGAATAATTCTGGCATTTTCCTATGTGTGCTACCCATTGACGGTACCCTTTTCTGACCTAACATCGAGCCACAACTTCAAAGATCTCCATATGGGTGAGTGATCGGGGGTGGGCATGGCGATTGACAGTCTATTTTGTTATTTTATGTTATGTTAAAAACTTTTATAAATGGTTTTAACTGTGTTCTGTTCTATGCAGTTTACATCTAAGTGTCTCTAAAAACATCCCCTGAGGAAGCCCTGAGTGGCGAAACATGTTGGGACAATCACTCAAATGCCATTGTTGAGTGACACTTCTCCATCTGTTTTGAACTCTAGATGTTTGACTTTATTTATGCACACAACCTGTAGCCAATATTTTTAACTATGTCTTGTCTAATAAAAAATTTCTGTTATTTTCCATTTTTGGAGTATTGAACTTACTATTGTTTGCTGGCACCCGTAAAATTCCTCCCAAAAAACCTCCCTTGTCTACATATATTTACAGGGATGTTGGTGCCACTTCTATGACATTGTCAACTATCAGTATCACCTCCCCTTACTATATAACAGCGCAGCACTACTTATTTGTTAATCCTTTTTTTGGTTATGGAGTAACCCTTCAGTGCTTTGCATCAGTTATAGATTCTATTTATTAAGTAGCGTGGGAATATCTTGTACTTTTCATTCTACCTTATCCCACCCTATCCTGCAGCCACTATGGATGTATTTTTTTTTATGGACAAAAGACAAGTTAATTTAGATGAAGTTGCTAATACAACCAACACTAGTAAAAAAAGTAGTGATTTGGAAAGCCTAATGAGGAAATTGTTCCACAATATGGAAAAGAAAGTTAGCTTATGGTTGGATGTAACATTTTTCGAAAAAGATATATTAAAGACAGCATAGTCCTGATGCGATTTAGGTGGGATGTAACACCTAATGATGGTCTATTAGACCAATAATCTATAGATGAATGGTTTCAATTCTTCAACAGTAAAGGTCTAGAACTTCTAGTATTTCTACTATATATAAAAAAAAAATGTTTATTGAGTTTTGAACGTACATCATACAACATTTGGACGTGTCAACGGGACACCATCCGCTCGCAGCCAAATATGACCCAAAATTATCTGACTAACATAGTCCAACTATCTAACATGTATGCTCCAAAACAACCCCTCCCTCCCTTTCCCTCTCTCTCCCTCCCTTTCCCCCTCCTTCCCTCCCTCTCCCCCTCCTTCCCTCCCTTTCCCCCTTCATCCCTCCCTTTCCCCCTTTAGTCACAGCTCAACGAAGAAGGATCCTTCAGTTTTTCCTCAAAGTCCAGTATTTGACAGGAATCTAATGGTGTAACTCACTACGGACAAAAGGGGATCTAGTATTTCTACTAGAGAGAAAACAAAAAAAGATCAAGAAGATTGACCAAACCATAGCAGAAGTAAGGGGAGAATTAGAAGCCTATAAAGAAACAGAAGAATTTATCACGCTCACAACGCAACTAAATAGGGACCTCACGAAGAAAGACAAAGAAGTCCAACAAAGGAAAAGTAAGTAATTTATTAGGGATATTAACGATTTTAAAACCATTCAAGCGTTTAAATGGCAAAGCTAGCTCGAGCAAATGGATCTCATTTCCACCTTCTCTACACCTAAAAAAACTGTCGGAGTTTATCCACAGTATGTGAATACAGGACATGACTGTAATATGCAAAAAAGACCCCATCAAGAGCCAAGAGAAAGAAATAGAGTAGAAACCCCAGGGCATCGAAGATATGAGGAGAGACATGGGAACCAGAATCATCATACCTCTTACTGTGCTGATAGAAGACCCCCACAAAATGAATGAACCCCACAGAATGGATGGAAGAAACCCCATCCAAAAACAGGAAGCCCAATAATGGACATAATAATTGGCATAGACCACCCTACGACCAGAGAGACAATAGGAGACCACCGTATGAACAGAGATAACAGGGGTGCACCTTATGAACAAATAGAATATAGGGGACCACCGCATGAACCATATGGACAACGGGGAAGAAGCCCTGTACCCCCGTACGAAAATGGGCATGGAGAAAGAAGAGGCCCACCACAGGGTCCCCATCATCCATATGAACGCAGCCCAGTACCTGAAAGGATTACAAGTGTACTCCAGGTACCTGACAGACCAGCCAAGGGTTAATACTGCAAACTACCAGAAGACCCCCAGTACCGTGAGGCACTTCAAATGAACAGAAGATACACGGAATAAGTTAAAAGAAAATGCCTAATTTATTGAGCGTGCATACAGCTTATATCTAGTTCAGCTTTTCCAATCACAATAGGGGAGGGGGAGTGGTTAGTAAAGGGATACAGTAATATCATGACTATAATTAAACAAGTCAGCAATATATGGTTTATACAAGTCAGTGACCCTCTAAGATACGTCATCATGTGTTAACACATGTCAACAGGCCATCTGGTTATGAATCATAAGTCATGCATCCAGTCCCAGACACACCAACCCACAATGATATATATGGAAGAACTAAGGCTGCGCAACTGAATACAAAAAGTAAAAAAACAAAATTATGTTATAAAAACACAATATGATATCATTTGTATATGACGTGAATAAACAATATAACTTATGGAGTAAAGGATATTGTTCTATGTACGTCTCTGGGTGATAGATGGTACTTAAACTGTATTTCTAGATATTGACATGCAAAAAAATTCAAAGATAGTCCATAAGTAACAAAAAGTCCCCAGAAGGAAGAAATAAAGGATTCCAAAACTCTTCAAAACTGCATAAGTGACTTCAAAAATGAAACACCATAGAAGGAGTGATGATATGACAGGAGAGAAATCCACCACCTTGTCCCTTTCAGGCTGCTTACCAGAAATTTTGTTCCCTGAAAGAGATCAATCTGAATAGGTGGCTGTTATCCCCGCCAAGGGCTCTAATTGGCTCTCTCTGTGCTCTCTGTTCGTCTAGGTTCCAGTCTGTTAGTCCACCAGGCAGCTCCGTGAGTCACATTTAGGGTAAAAGAGAAAACCCCATAGCGTAATCCAGTATATAAAAACGTTTATTATAATAAAAATGCACTTACAGCATGTTGAAGTAAAAACAGCAGTGGTTTAGTGTGCGGCCGGCCGGCTCTCACTACCCGTTGCTTCCGGGATTCGTATCGTGGTGACGTCAGCACGCCGCTCCTCCCTTTGTGTGTGTCCCACATTTTTTGGTTGCTGCATAGATATTAAGTTATCACATACATTTTACATTTTATTTAGACAGCGCAGTATTTTCACACTTTTTATAATGATATATATATATATATATATATATATATATATATATATATATTAGTACAGTGCTTATGCCAGCATCTTTCCAAACATCATTTGATAGTTGCAGATCTAAGCTATTTTGTATACTGAGGTGGCCGAGAATGTTTTGGGCATATTACAACAGTACCAACATATAATTAACCCTTTGCCGACTGATGCACGACAATATACGTCGGCAGAATAGCGCCGCTGGGCATATGGATATATATACGTCCCCTTTAAGACGCGACCGCCGGGTCCCGATTGTCTCACGGAGAGGAAGAATGGGGAAATGCTGATGTAAACAAGCATTTCCCCGTTCTGCCTAGTGAAACGACACTGATCACAGCTCCCTGTGATCGGGAGCAGTGATCAGTGTCGTGTCGCACCTAGCCCAGCCCCCACACAGTTAGAACACATCCCTAGGGCTCAATTAACCCCTTCAATTAACCCTACAGGTTAATCCCTTCACTGCCAGTCACATTTACACAGTAATCAATTAATTTTTATAGCACTGATCGCTGTATAAATGTGAATGGTCCCAAAATAGCGGCAAAAGTGTCCGATGTGTCCGCCATAATGTTGCAGTCACGATAAAAATCGCTGATCGCCGCCATTTCTAGTAAAAAAAAAAAAAATTATAAAAATGCCATAAACTATCCCCTATTTTGTAGACGCTGTAACGCTTATTGAGATTTTTTTTATTTTATTTGTTTTTTACAAAAAATGTGTAGAAGAATACGTATCGGCCTAAACTGAGGAAAAAAAATTTTTTCTATATTTTTGGGGGGAAATTTATTATAGCAAAAAGTAAAAAATATTGCTTTTTTATCCAAATTGTCGCAATTTTTTCGTTTATAGCACAAAAATTTAAAACCGCAGAGGTGATCAAATACCACCAAAAGAAAGCTCTATTTGTGGGGGAAAATGCATCAATTTTGTTTGGGAGCCACGTCGCATGACCGGCAATTGTCAGTTAAAGCGATGCAGTGCCGAATCGCAAAAAGTGCTTTGGTCCTTGGGCAGCCAAATGGTCTAGGGCTGAAGTAGTTAATATGCCCCTCTTAGGAAAATCAGTATGAAGGAGATGGGCATTGTCACGAGGATGCTATACACAGACATCCAATACAGGTGATCAGATCATTGGGCTGCACATTAAGGAATCGGGAACAGAGTAAGTGAAAAATATATATGTTTATTAAAGATAAAGACACACGTGTAAACAAAACCACAGCAAACCATAAGCAAGAAACGAATACAAAGGAACACAACAAACCCCAAAAACAACCTAATCTAACTAGCTAACTAATATGTACAAAAGAGAACACACATACATGAACAAGGCAGGGATGAGAGACAAGGGGAGCAGAAGGCCAGGTACTGGGAGCAGTCAGCAAGGGGGAGCTGGTATCAGGGGACAGGTCTCAGGGGACAGGGTACAAGGATCAGAGTCCAGGACAAGGCAGGGAACAGATCAGGTTCAGGACCAGGTAACGGATCAGGTTCAGGCAGGGACCAGGCTTACAGAAGGAATTCTGGAGCACTGAGCTTTGTTAAGGGCGGGTTTATATAGTCCAGCAGACCCAGATCAGGTGTGCTTGATGGCTAGTGGAAAGTCTTGGTGAGGAGACACCCGCTGGTGGTCACCAGAACTACACCCACTGCTGCCGAATGCAACAGTGCCACCAGCAGGTGAGCCCAGTAATGACACCATTCCTGACAGTTCCCCCCCCTTAAGGAGTGGCCTCCGGACACTCCATTCAGCCCTTGGTTGGACAGTCCGAGTGGATGCGGAAACACCCAAAAAAGTCTCCATACTATGTCTGCGGACTTCTTCGCACTTCCTAGGCCAGAGTCCTTTAGTTCACTGGGGGACGTGCCACTAGAGTCTGAAAATAGGGCGCGCATCCCACCACCAGGGTCAGGAAGTTTAGATTTAGAAGTAAAAATTAGCAGGGCAACGGGCAAGAACCCATCGGAGGCAGACCACGCAGGGGCATTACATTCAGGCTGGGTGACCATCAGGATTAAAATAGTGGAAAAAAGGGCATCCATCAGGAAGATGTCAGCGGCCAGCTGGGCATCAGGAACAGGTCTTAGCAGGGACCATATCCTCAGGCTGGACAGCGGGCTCCGAGTCATCAGGCTAGGCAGCGGTAAAGGAACCACCAGGAAGAGTATCAGGAATGGAACCATCAGGAACTGGATCGTGAGGCTGGATACCAGGTACAGGGTCACCAAGCAAGACAGTAGGCTCTGGAACATCAGACTGGGCAGTGGGCAACGGAGCAGCAGACAGGAACATCTCCGGCTGGGCAGCAGACGGAACATCTCAGGCTGGGCAGCAGGCGGGATCATCTCAGGCTGGGCAACAGGCGGGATCATCTCAGGCTGGGCAACAGGCGGGATCATCTCAGGCTGGGCAGCAGGCGGGATCATCTCAGGCTGGGCAGCAGGCGGGATCATCTCAGGCTGGGCAGCAGGCGGGATCATCTCAGGCTGGGCAGCAGGCGGGATCATCTCAGGCTGGGCAGCAGGCGGGATCATCTCAGGCTGGGCAGCAGGCGGGATCATCTCAGGCTGGGCAGCAGACGGGGTCATCTCAGGCTGGGCAGCAGACGGGATCATCTCAGGCTGGGCAGCAGACGGGATCATCTCAGGCTGGGCAGCAGACGGGGTCATCTCAGGCTGGGCAGCAGACGGGGTCATCTCAGGCTGGGCAGCAGACGGGGTCATCTCAGGCTGGGCAGCAGACGGGGTCATCTCAGGCTGGGCAGCAGACGGGGTCATCTCAGGCTGGGCAGCAGACGGGGTCATCTCAGGCTGGGCAGCAGACGGGGTCATCTCAGGCTGGGCAGCGGGCGGGATCATCTCAGGCTGGGCAGCGGGCGGGATCATCTCAGGCTGGGCAGCGGGCGGGATCATCTCAGGCTGGGCAGCGGGCGGGATCATCTCAGGCTGGGCAGCGGGCGGGATCATCTCAGGCTGGGCAGCGGGCGGGATCATCTCAGGCTGGGCAGCGGGCGGGATCATCTCAGGCTGGGCAGCGGGCGGGATCATCTCAGGCTGGGCAGCGGGCGGGATCATCTCAGGCTGGGCAGCGGGCGGGATCATCTCAGGCTGGGCAGCGGACGGGATCATCTCAGGCTGGGCAGCGGACGGGATCATCTCAGGCTGGGCAGCGGACGGGATCATCTCAGGCTGACAGGCTGGTACAGGGTCCTCAGGCTGACAGGCTGGTACAGGGTCCTCAGGCTGACAGGCTGGTACAGGGTCCTCAGGCTGACAGGCTGGTACAGGGTCCTCAGGCTGACAGGCTGGTACAGGGTCCTCAGGCTGACAGGCTGGCACGGGAACCTCAGGCTGGCACGGGAACCTCAGGCTGGAAGGCTGGCACGGGAACCTCAGGCTGGAACAGGTTGGTGGGTGTGGAGGCAGGTTGGGATACCGGTAAGATTGTGTGGGTTGGAAAGTACTTCCGCTTCTTTTTGGGCTTAGTCACTGCAGGTTTGCAAGTACCGGGGGGAATATATGAAAAGGTTGGGATTGGGCAAATGGAAGAAAATGGCAGAGGCACAGGGACAGTGGCTGGAGGAGGTTCTTGTGGATTGGCTACGGATAGGAGGGAAGAAGCAGGTGGATTGAAGGCAGGGTAAGTGCAGCAGGAGGAGACAGGGTACTGATACTTCATTGTTAGCTGGGTGCATTGTTCAGAAAAAGTGGGAATTGTGGGAAAAGGAGAGGAAGACATCCCAGCAGGTTGGTATCTAGACATACAAATGGATGGTTGGGAGCTGACAGGGGCTGGATACAACAAACTTGACCAGGCCTGTAATAAGGGTTTCACAAAATCAGGTTTGCACACTGCTTGTCTGACCAGAGACTGCACTGAATCAATACATGCTGCAAGCACCTGTTCAGGACAAGCTGAGTACTGCTCATGGAAAAAGGCTGAGTCATCCTCCAACAGCCACACCAAAGATTCTACTTGAGCTGCATTAAAAGGAGGTGTATAATCGTCAGTTCCAATAGAGGCATCAGACAGGGCCAACTCTGTACAGATACAAATCAAAGCTTGTACATCCTCAAACACAAAATTGCCCTGATCCACAAAAACGTGAGCTATGCGGATGCATTCTAATAACTGCTCTCTGGTATATTCTCTTAGTGTCTGATAACAGAAATCTCTGTCATCTGTTGCCAGGAGCGAAAGATAAAAAATATCGTCCACCTCCATCTCAGTAATTTTAACAAATGCTCAGACCCAATTCCAAGGTGCAGCCGATCTGATTGTATGGCTCCAGAATTCTGTCACGAGGATGCTATACACAGACATCCAATACAGGTGATCAGATCATTGGGCTGCACATTAAGGAATCGGGAACAGAGTAAGTGAAAAATATATGTTTATTAAAGATAAAGACACACGTGTAAACAAAACCACAGCAAACCATAAGCAAGAAACGAATACAAAGGAACACAACAAACCCCAAAAACAACCTAATCTAACTAGCTAACTAATATGTACAAAAGAGAACACACATACATGAACAAGGCAGGGATGAGAGACAAGGGGAGCAGAAGGCCAGGTACTGGGAGCAGTCAGCAAGGGGGAGCTGGTATCAGGGGACAGGTATCAGGGGACAGGTCTCAGGGGACAGGTCTCAGGGGACAGGGTACAAGGATCAGAGTCCAGGACAAGGCAGGGAACAGATCAGGATCAGGTTCAGGACCAGGTAACGGATCAGGTTCAGGCAGGGACCAGGCTTACAGAAGGAATTCTGGAGCACTGAGCTTTGTTAAGGGCGGGTTTATATAGTCCAGCAGACCCAGATCAGGTGTGCTTGATGGCTGGTGGAAAGTCTTGGTGAGGAGACACCCGCTGGTGGTCACCAGAACTACACCCACTGCTGCCGAATGCAACAGTGCCACCAGCAGGTGAGCCCAGTAATGACACCATTCCTGACAGGCATGATAGATACCACCATTCTGATGCAGACTAAAATAGGTCTTTTTTAGGGAGAGGCAGAGAAAACTATCCACCGAGGAATATAGACGAAACAAGAAATACGAGAAGAAGTCCAGAAAGAAAAGAGGATGCAGATCAGGGAAGAGACAACAAAAGAGAATAAAAGGAGAGGATATTTTTAACCTTAGTGGCCAACCATTGACACAAGAAAAAATTGAAGTACTAGACAAAGGGCTAAAGTATGCACCCACAAAGAATTTGGACAAATTCCAAACATATATAGGTATTCAGAAATATATCAGAAAGCTGAACATCAGGAAATATATTGTCAGCAATCCGTCCAAACCTACAATTCCAATGGAAAATTAAGAAGTCGTACATAGTACATTAAGAAACAAATCCATTTTTAATCCTCCAACAAAGGACAATAAACATATTGAGGTGTTCAAGAGAGTAGTCCTACAATAATTGAAGGACCTAAGAGATCAAGAAAAGAAGAACCAAAGCACATAAAGAGTGGCATTCGGAAACTTACTAAAAGGAAAGATCTGGTTATTCGACCAGCGGACAAAGGGGGCGGGATTGTGATCCTTGCCAAAGAACATTATAATTAAAGTATGAATCAACTATTACAGGACGAAAGTACATATAGTCGACTATTCGGTAATCCCATGTTCAAATGCAGGAAAGCACTTGAACAAATAATCCACCTAGGCCTAAAAAGGAGTATACTCAACAAAAAGGAAGCAAAATTCCTGACGCCACCCCCGATAGTTAATGGGATAGATTCACTCAGCCAGAATGGGACAGTATATCGACAATTATCTACAGCCAGCAGTACAAAAAACAAGCGCATACCTGAGAGACACCAAGCACATGCTACAGATTATAGAAGAGATACCAAAAGAAGGAGGCCCTTGGATTATGACCACGGCCAATGTATCCTCATTGTATACCGTAATATTTCATCATCAAGCATGTGAAGATGTAAAATGGGGATTAAGAAAATATACCACGTTACCCTGTGTCCAAAGGAAGTATCTTGTGAAATGTCTGGACTTTTGTCTTAAAAACGGCTAATTCTGGTATAATCAAAACTATCATCAAAAAGCAGGAGTTGCTATGGGAGAAAAATTTGCTCCCAGCGTAGCAGGCCTATTTATGGCACAATGGGAAGAAGAAACAGTCTTTACAAATACACCAGGCAAATTGGTCATCTTTAAAAGATATATCGATGATATCTTTATCCTATGGAAGGGAGAACAGGACCATCTGGTCCTTTTTCTTGAGAATTTAAATAAAAACTATAGAAATATTAAACTAACCTGGGATATCAGCGAGAAGACGATTTAATTCTTAGATTTAAAAATCATGCAAGAAGAACATACACTCACCTCGCATACACTCAACTCGCCACAACGCATTTTAAGAATGTAGATGGAAACAGCTATCTTCTGCTAGAAAGCTGTCACCAAAGAAACTGGCTCTACAATATCCCAAAGGGTCAACTGATGCGCCTGAGACAGAACTGCACCCATAAAGATGATTTTTTAACTCAAGACGAGAATATGGGACACAGATTTACCAAGAATGGCTGCGGCAAACAGTACATTAAAGAAAGAATATCAGAAGTAGCAGAAATGAACCGTAATGATTTGATTAAAGACAAGAAAAAACAAGATTCTCTTATGGACATGGTACCGATCATTCTTGATTACAATATTCAACAAAAAATAAATAGAAAAAATCATAAAGCGACACTGGTGTATATTTCTGGCTGATGGACATTTGCAGGAAGTACTCCCTAACAATCCCAAATTTGTATATAAAAGAGCCCCCACGATCCACAATAAAATTGTGAAGAGTATACCAGATCCACCTAGAAGTTTTTTCACCCTGCAAACGGCACTTTGTATGCACCAAAACAAAACGTCCAAGTGAGAAGAAATTTTATTTTACCTCTACAAGCACAGGAAACACCTATGAAGTTAAAGACTTCATATGCTGCAACACGGAAGGGGCAGTATATGCTTTAGAATGCAGCTGCGGGTTGCAATACATAGGACGCACTAAAAGACCTTTAAAAATACGCATCAAAGAACACGTGCAGAAAATTATATAAGGATTTGACAGGCACAGCATATCTAAACACTTTGCTATATGTCACAATAAAGATCCTACCCATCTAAAGTTTTGGGGGATAGAAGCTTACATTAAGCACTGGCGGGGTAGTCACAAGGTGAGGACACTGAGCCAGCTGGAGTCAAAATGGATTTTTACATTAGATACTTTTACACCTCGAGGATTGAATGTTGAATTTGATCTTAAAGCGGAGTTCCTACGGAGTTTTAAAAAATTAAAAGTCAGCAGCTACAAATACTGCAGCTGCTGACTTTTTTTAATCGGACACTTGCCTGTCCCAGGGTCCAGCCAACCGGGGGAACAAAGCCCCGCTCCTCTCCCCCTCCTCTCCGCGGCACCGGAATCACTACTGTGGGATTGGGCATGCACTGCGTATGCACGAGCCACGCTGCGCACTGTTACTGGATGGGCAATCATCTGGGACCTGTGACGTGTCCCAGATGATTGCCGAGAGGGAGGGGGAGAGGTGAACTTCCTTCCAGCGCTGCGGTGCCCCGGGAGGAAGTGGGAGCTGGAACCCTCTAAAAAGAGGGTTTCTGCTCCCCCCCAAAAAAAAGACATGCCAAATGTGGCATGTCAGGGGGTCCCCTTCCCTTAAAGCGGAAGTTCCATTTTTGGGTGGAACTCCGCTTTATTTGTTTTATCAGTGATTTTTAAGCTTATGACCTTTACTTTTACTAGTTACCATAAATCTTAATTGTGTTAACTTATATATTATAGTGTACCTAAAATTTCTCGACTTTAATCAGATTTTGATGATTTTATTTTATTTTAAATTTGATATTACTGGGATTGTTTTACACACATTCTTATATATCCTATTATACTTATATTATCTGTATACTGCGCTGACATCATTTCCGGTGTCCCCATTACTCTAAAAAATAACTAATTAGCGTTAATCACACCTCCCAGTGGGATACATCACCTTTTTTATAAATTTTTATTTCTATAATTTTTTTTAATCTCTTCCCATGGATACTCTTGGAGCTAGTTTACACTTTTAAATAATATCTTGTATCTAATTTTTCGCCATTTATTTATCCCTGTGTTTAATATGCTTCTTTTTTGCTTTGTTGAACTCATAAGTCATTAAAAAAACGGCTGCTATGTTGTATCGTAGCGTAGGACCACAATAAAATGGGCGCAATACTTATTCTATGAGAAAATGGCCGCCGCTTCACTTCTTTACATTGCGCTACGGGAAAATGGCTGCCCAATTAGCTCAATGGTGAACATTTTTAGGGACACTTCCAGTGCCAGTAAGCATCCCCTGATGAAGTCACGTGACTGTGACGATACGCGTTGGGAAACACAGGCACTGGAAGTGACGTCGGTGAGTTCGCTGCTCGTGGTGAATTGAATTGTTTTTCTATTATGAAATTTGAGTACCTAAAGCTTTTAAACAATAAAATGTTTTAAAAATATACTACACTATCTGGAATCCCCATATACCTCTTATACATACCGACTGAGCGAGTGATGCCTTTGCCACTATTGGCTTTAAATGAGCTGTTATATATTAATATATTGCAAGAGCAGGATCACAATCAAGATATACAGTGGGAATACCCGCAATCCCCAAAGCCACATATATATATATATATATATATATGTATATATACGCTGTTACATTACACCCGTAAGGTAAGAGGCCACCTTACATTATAGTGAAATGCCCCTGGGATATTACGGACAAGGACAAATTTGTAGATCAGGATATATCGGACACAGCATGTAAAAAATGTATAAAGTATTTTATTATATCAAACAATTTCAAAAAATTATAACAATCACATATAAAGCTCATAAAAACATTGAAGGTAATAAAGTGTTAACAATGAACAGCTACCAATATTGTTTGGACGCATCCAAATTGTAGACATCGCCATCTTGAATGTAATGTGTTGACCAAACTTCCCAACATGTTTCGGGAGGGGGAACAAGTTTTTTTATTTTTTTATTTATCATAGGAACAAGGCCCACAAGGACCAACAGGTTACATAGTAGCATACTATACAGTACAAACATTGATCAGTCAACACATATCAGATATTAGAACAGACTAGTATTTCTGAACATTCCCTTGTTGGTGTGGAATAATGGATCAATAACCCGCGTTGTGTTGGAGCTTAGAATTTTTGCCCATCTGCTCTGAGTTAATATAGGATGTGTTGTGTTTGGGGCATCTTAGGAGCCTCCGTTCCAATGAGGAGGCCTCAATTAACCTCCCCTTGAGTGTAATCTGAACTGTCTGGTACTGTAAAAAACTGTATGAATGATTGCAGTCCCGTGGGTTCCCGCCTCCCATTTTTATTTTTATCTTTTATCCCTTCACGCGCCCCCGCGGCCCCTCGTATAGGGGGAGCCACCGTGGTGTGGGGCAGCGAAGACCGAGGCAAAAAGAAAACAAACAACAAAAGAAAAAAAAAAAGGAAAGAATAAAAAGAAAGAGAGAGAGGATAGATGGGGTAGGGGGTGGGATAGCGGGTGGGAGGAAAAGGGGGTGGGGTGGGGGTCCGCCCACGGCCATGGAGCATCAATAGGTCAGTGCCACTTTCTATCTACTTATTGACATGTTAACCCAGCTCGAATTCACCGATGTTAAGGGTTGTAATATAGTATGGTTAGGGGTCTATTTCAGAGCCTCTTAAGGCCTGGCCCTCTGTAGAGTATATGAACCTAGTCCATAACTGCCAGGTTTTGGTGAATGTCTCCTGTCTTTTTCGCGCTGTGAGGATAAGGTGCTCCATTTTCCTTATTTCCTCCACTTTTTGGAGCCATAAGTCAATGGTCGGCGGGAGGGCAGATTTCCAGCGAAGCGGGATGCAGGCTTTGGCAGCATCCAATACGTGGCGAATAACTGATTTTTTCTATTTCCTGTCAGGGATGTCATTCGCATGTAAGAGAAAAAATGCTGGTTCGGCCGGAATGGGCCACTCCGTGAGGTTTTGTATTGTCTCGTGTATCACTTTCCAGAAATGCTGTAGCTTGGGGCATGACCAAAAGATATGCAGCAGGCTTCCCTTCTCGGTTTGACAGCGCCAGCACATGTTTGATGTTGCCAGAAAAATCTTATGTAATAGTGCCGGGGTCTTGTACCACCTTGATATGATTTTATAGTTGGTTTCCTGGATCTTGGCGCAGATAGAGGATTTATGTGTGTATTTAAGGATATGGAGTCTTTTGGTGGGGCTAAACTGGGTCCCCAATTCTTCCTCCCATTTGAGTAAGCCCGGGGGTACAAAGTCCTCCGGGGTGTATTTATGAGAGTATAAGTCAGTGAAAGAGCATGTGGCAGGTCGCCCGTGGCACTACAAAGTTCCTCTAATGTTGTGAGCGCCTGATCGCTGTCTGTAGGTGGTGGAATGACGCTGAGGAAATTGCTTAACTGCAGTGCTCTCATAAAGTCTAGGTGGAAAGGGCCTGTAGGTTCGGACAGTTCCGCAATCGATTTCCATCTTCCTCTGAAACTAAAATGGGAGGCTTGATGTATGCCTGATTCTGCCAGGGACTGGAAGGGTCCATCCCCAATACCTGGTGTAAATAAGGGGTTGCCCAGTATTGGATATAGGGGAGAGTTTTGGGAGGAAAGAGATGCCTGGGATATGAGGCGAGCGCATACTCGTGACGTGTTTCCAATCAGTGGGTGGTGCTTGACCCCTGGTGGTAGTCCCATGTAACACCATGGGGTACCTCGGAGGGGAACCATGCTTTGTGCCTCTTCCACCTGAGCCCACAACTTAGACTCCTGGTGTCGGCACCAATCTAGCAGTCTCCCTAGGTGAACCGCCTGGTAGTAAGCGTGTATATTCGGTAGTGCTAGACCACCCTGTTTGGAGCGAACAAGCAATTTGTTGGCCAGCCTAGGTCTCTTTTTGGCCCAGACAAATTCCGTGAACAGTGATTGTATTTGCTTAAAATATGTAGTTGGTATGTGTATGGGCAGGGCCTGCATTAAGTAGAGAAATTTCGGGAGAATAGACATTTTCAGGATGTTACAGCTACCTAGCCATGAATGTAGGCCGGATTGCCATTGCTGCAGTAGCGTCTTTATCTTTTTTAAAAGGGGTGGAAAATTGAGGTCGTAAATTTTTTAAAATATGTGAGGGATGTATGTACCTAAATATTTCAGGGCCGAGTACGTCCATTTCAACCTAAAGTTGGACTGTAGATGCGGGAGCTGAGACGACGGTATATTCACACCCATCGCCTCTGATTTAGCAAAATTGATTTTAAGGTTGGAGAGTGTGCCATATGTTGTAAACTCTCGTAGTAGGTTCGGGAGAGAAATCAGTGGATTCGAGAGGGTAAACATCAAATCATCGGCGTAAGCCGACACTTTGTATTGGTTTTGATTAACTACAATCCCTGTGATGTTCGGGTTTTGCCTTATGTGGGCTAAGAAGGGTTCAAGGGATAGTGCAAATAGGATGGGTGAGAGTGGGCAACCCTGTCGCGTCCCATTAATGATCGAAAAGGGGTCTGATAGTATCCCGTTGACTCTTACCCTTGCTGCTGGTGATTTGTATACCGCCGAGATCCAGTTCAGCATATTGTTTCCTAGTCCCATATGTTTCAGTGTGGAAAACATGAAAGCCCAGTTCACCCTATCAAAGGCTTTCTCAGCGTCTGTGCTGAGAAAGACGCTTGGTGTTTTGGTTAGGGTTGTTTGGTATAGCAGGTTCAACACTTTAGTGGTGTTGTCCCTCGCTTCCCTAGATGGAACGAAGCCCACTTGGTCCAGATGAATAATTTGGGGTATATGTGACTGTAGTCTCGTGGCCAATATCTTTGTGAACAGCTTCAGGTCCGTGTTCAGCAGGGATATAGGGCGGTAGCTCCCACACTGGGCCGGGTCTTTACCATCCTTGGGGGGATCACCGCTATTTGGGCTTGTAACGTAGTGTCATGTAGCTTGTCTCCTTTGCTGAGGGCATTCAGGAGCGTGACTAAGTGGTTACCCAATGATGGGAGGAATGTTTTGTAATACTGGACCATGAGGCCATCAGGTCCCGGGGCCTTACCTTGTTTAGTGCTACCTATCGCCCTCTGTATCTCAACCAGGGTTATGGGGTCCTCTAAGAGTTTGCAGGTGTCTGTCGGCAGAGAGGGCATTGTGGAATCGGCTATATATTCCCTTATCTGGTCCGTAGTTGGTTGTGTTGTGTTAAGGTTGTACAGGGTTTCATAATAAGACTTAAATTCATGGGCTATTTGTTTGGGTAATGTTTTTTTCTGTCCTGTTGGCGTGTGCATCTGTGGTATATAAGATGCTGCTGTCTGGGCTCTTAGAGTCTGCGCTAATAATCTGCTGCATTTATTCCCTGACTCGTAAGCCTTTTTACGAGCAATCTGTAAGGCCGCCTTGGCTTTGAACTGAAGTAGGTCTGTCAGTTGTGTGCGGACTGTGTCGAGTTCGTTCCCTACTCATCTGGTCGGTGTCTGTTTGTGTTCACTTTCTAGTTTCTGGAGTTTGTCAAGTAGCAGCGATATCTGGGCAGATCTCAGTTTTTTGATCCTTGCGCCGTGCTTTATCAGCACTCCGTGAATCACAGCTTTGTGTGCTTCCCAAACAAGCCCCATGTCACAGTCAGCTGTAATGTTGGTATGGAAATATTGGGTAAGTTCTTTCGTGACGTCTGCTAGTGTTTCTGGGTCCTGGAGAAGACTCTCATTTAGTCGCCATGTCTGTCTCTGTTTTGCGTTATAATCAGTCAGTGCATATTGCATTGTAACCGGAGCATGGTCTGACCAGGTGATGGACCCTATGGACGTGTCTTTCACTGCTTGTAGTTGATTGTGTGGAATCAGGAAGTGGTCTATACGTGAGTATACCTGATGCGTTCGGGGGAAAAAAAGTGTAATCCCGTTCGCCGGGGTGTAGCAGATGCCAAGCATCTACTAATCTTGCGTTGTGAAGAGCCGTGTGGATCACTTTACGTGTCCCCCTAGAGGAAGAGGATGTTCCTGTAGATGTATCCTCTGATGGGATCAAAGAGATGTTTAAGTCTCCCCCTACAATTAGTTGGCCCTCTGAGAAGTTCTGAAGTATTTCTAGGTGCTTTCTAATGAAGGAGTCTTGTTGGCTGTTCGGGGCATAAAGGTTCGCAATAGTCAACTTCACCCCCCTGATCAGCCCTTTCAAAAATAAAAATCTCCCCGCCGGGTCTGTCCTCCTGTCCACCAGAGTCCACGGGACTCTCGCTGCGATCTGAATGGACACCCCTCGGGATTTAGCTTCCGAGTGGGTGGAGTGATAAACTATTGGGTAAAACCTGTTTTTTAAAATCGGAAACCTGTTTTCCCTAAAGTGCGTCTCTTGTAGCAGCACAATATCAGCCTTTATACGTTTCATATCGTGTAATAGCATCCTCCTCTTTTATGGGACGTTAAGTCCCTTGGCATTTAATGTAACAATTTGTATCACATCCATGGCCGTGTGAGGTTAGGGGGGATGGTGTAGAGAGGTAGGGAGTGGGGGAATGAGGGTAATAAGGGGGGAAGCAGAGGTCAGAAAAATGCGAATAGGAGAGAAAGGAAAATGAGGATGGACTCTCTAGGTAGTCCTAAGTGTCTTTTGAGCAGATATGCTCTCAGTGAGCACTGACCAGCAGTGTCTCACCCTAAGATGTCAGCGAAATTGCTGTATAGATGTCCACCAGACCTAGCTGGGTGGACGTTTACCTAAGTGGGGGGGTGCGTTCAGCAAGGGACCTCGGGGGGAGCTCCCCCCCTCCCCTGGCCCCCAGACCTCTTGTTGTAGTCTGAAATGTGAGGTTACAGGGAATAAGAGTGTGAGCAGCGGTGTCATACATGTGCAGGAGAAGTTTCTAAAGTGCAAAGTAGACCAATAATCATATACAGTACCGGTAATATTTATAGTCGCTAAACCATATAATTTGTCTATTCAGTATATCAACATAACAATAACAAGCCGGCTGGCAATTTTATAACTGAACAGTGCAAAAACGCAGAAACCCCAGGCTTACAGGGGCGGCCCTCTCTCCTCTCCTCCAAGACCAGAACCGACAGAGCACCCACAGCAACCGTTGTGACCCAGTGATCTAGGCATGGGTGCCAGGCTATCAGGAAAGAGGAGAGGTCACCGCACTGCATCGCATCCCCCCCTCCCCCCCCGCCAGCCAAAATATTGGGCATGCAGCCCGTGTCCCCTGCCTTCACTAAACAGATAAGGACCACAGGATTGGGTACACATTTCTATGTGAGTAATAAGACGGACCCTGCTCCCTCCATGACCAGTATTGAGGTGCGTCCCCACCCCCTGTCCTCCATACACCTCAAAGCAGCCCCTCACATGATTTTCCTCCGTGGGAATTCCTGACCGACCTCCGTTTTCCAAAGTGCAAGGTATGTCCTGTTTGCGTGGGTCTGGTGAGAGGCCTGACCGGGGAGGGGTGATGGGGGGCAGGGCTAGGCAGTGTTGGATCCAGCACCTCTCTCGAGTAACGATGACCATGAGGGGGGTTACGGGGAGAGGGGCCGTCGCCACTAGTTCCCACCTGGGCAAGGGGCAGATCAAATCCAGGGTGTGCCACGCACTGCAGCACAGGGCGTGGGGTCATCCAGGTGTGTCTGCTCTCCGGGCGACTGTCTATGTTGAGAGCATAGGTGGGCCGACCGGGTGACGTTGTCCCAGTCACCCACAGTCTCCAGGGGGGGAGTGGGGGGTATCAAAACATGGGGGTCAACTGCCGGGGGAATAACCTAGTCAGCCGGAACAAAGCAGAACTGAGTGTGAGTGGGAGTAGTAAGGTTTGCGGTGCGGTTAGGACTCACGTGTACCATCGATCGGTGAAGGTCGGTATCTTCCCCTCGGCCTCTGTGAACGAGCAGGTAGGTTGGATCCGCTTCTGAAAGGGCCCGTACGTCCGGATGGTGTTGGTAGTTTCGCCAGCCAATTCGGTATGGGGATCGGTTCTGTTCCCAGGAAGGAGAATAAAGCTGGAAAGTCCTCCAGTGTGCGCATAGTAAAAGAGGTACGGTCGGTGCGGAATATCACTGCCAAAGGGTATCCCCATCTGTATGTGCAGCCCTGTCTCCTGGCTACTTCAAGAGCCGGTTTCGAGATAGCGCGGCGTTGCAGCGTGGCTCTGGACAGGTCTGGAAGTATTTGAATTTGCGCTCCGTCAAATTCGATCACCCCATGATCCCAGGCCTTGCGAAGTAGGACTTCCTTTAGTGTATAGCGGTGCAGGCGACAGAGGATGTCACGAGGCCGGTCCGGGTCTGCAGATTTGGGGCCTAAAGTGCGATGCACTCGATCAAATTCCAGAGTAGGAGGTGGATTTTCCAGGAGGGTGTGGAATATGCCCGTGACGGTCGCGGCCAGATCTTCTGAGCCTATAGCCTCTGGGATCCCCCTCAGCCGCAGATTGTTGCGGTGGCTGCGGTCTTCCATTTCTTCTAAATGGAGCTGCATCTCCTGGGCCGCCCTCGAGTGCATGTCTTGGGCTCATTTCAGTGTTTGTACTCTGGAGGTCAGCAAGGACAAGAGGGTCTCCCCGGATGTAACACTGTCCTCTATAACATGAATTTCGGCCCTCACCTCCTGTAGGTCTCTGCTATGCGCTTCTTCAATCCTCAGGATCAGGCCTTCTATGTCCGCCCTCGTTGGTAGGGCCTCTATGTCTGCGCGTGTGGGGAGGGCCCGCAGCATATTGCGGAGATCTCTGTCCAGGCTGCCCTGGCTCTGGACAGAGCTGGCCATGTCTGATCGGAGTATAGCTGGGGTTGCCGTGAGAGATTCCGGATCTGGCGTGGTTGTTGTGTGCAGGGTAGCGCCGGTCGTTTCCATGCGGGCTGCACGTGACGCGGTCACAATGGCGCCTGGGGAAGGTCTCTGGTTCCCTCGGAAAAATTGTGTAATACCGGGTTGGGAGGTGGGATGACGGGACCCGCGGGTTGCCGATCGTGTCCTGCAACTGTTAGTGTTGCTCATGCCGCGCTCACAGGGTAATAATGATGGCTTTTGGTCTGTATAGGCTGGTTCAGGCCGGGAGCTCCCCCAGGACACGTCTCTACTCGGCCATCGCTAAGCCACGCCCCCCGGGGAACAAGTTTTTGAGACAACAGATAAACTTCCTTCTTCTGGGGTCATATATGGGTACACTGTTACATTTCTATCAAGAGAAAAGAGTATTTCATCAACATTATAGTAACTTTGTAACACTTTAACCACTTAAACCCCGGACCATTTGGTAGCTAGAGGACCAGAGGTGAATTCAGAATTTTGCACTGCGCTGCTTTAACTGTAAATTGTGCGGACATGCAATGTTGTACCCAAACGAAATTTGCGTCCTTTTCTTCCCACAAATAGAGCTTTCTTTTAATGGTATTTGATTGCCTCTGCGATTTTTATTTTTTGCGATATAAACGGAAAAAGACCGAAAATTTTGAAAAAAAATGATATTTTCTACTTTTTGTTATAAGAAAAATCGAATAAACTCAATTGTAGTCATACATTTAGGCCAAAATGTATTCAGCCACATGTTTTTAGTAAAAAAAATGTCAATAAGCGTATATTTATTGGTTTGCGCAAAAGTTATAGAGTTTACAAACTAGGGTACATTTTCTGAAATTTACACAGCTTTAAATTTATGACTGCCTATCTCATTTCTTGAGGTGCTAAAATGACAGGGCAGTACAAAACCCCCCCAAATGACCCCATTTTGGAAAGTAGACACCTCAAGGAAATTGCTGAGAGGCATGTTGAGCCCATTGAATTTTTTATTTTTTTGTCCCAAGTGATTGAATAATGACTAAAAAAAAAAATTACAAAAAGTTGTCACTAAATGATATATTGCTCACACATGCCATGGTTATATGTGGAATTTCACCCCAAAATACATTTTGCTGCTTCTCCTGAGTACGGGGATACCACATGTGTGGGACTTTTTGGGAGCCTAGCCGCGTACGGGACCCCGGAAACCAAGCACCGCCTTCAGGATTTCTAGGCACAAATTTTTGATTTCACTCCTCACTACCTATCACAGTTTCGAAGGCCATAAAATGCCAAAATCGCACAAAACCCCCCCAAATGACCCCATTTTGGAATATAGACACCCCAAGCTATTTGCTGAGAGGAATGGCGAGTATTTTACAGCTCTCATTTGTTTTTGAAAATGAAGAAAGAATATATATATATATATATATATATATATATATATATATTTTTTTTCAATTTTCAAAACTTTGTGACAAAAAGCGAGATCTGCAAAATACTCACAATACCTCTCAGCAAATAGCTTGGGGTGTCTACTTTCCAAAATGGGGTCATTTGGGGGGGTTTTGTGCTATCTGGGCATTCCATGGCCTCCGAAACTGTGATAGGCAGTGAGAAGTGAAATCAAAAATTTACACCCTTAGAAAGCCTGAAGGCGGTGCTTGGTTTTTGGGGTCCCGTACGTGGCTAGGCTCCCAAAAAGTCTCACACATGTGGTATCCCCGTACTCAGGAGAAGCAACAGAATGTATTTTGGGGTGTAATTCCACATATGCCCATGGCATGTTTGAGCAATATATCATTTAGTGACAACTTTGTGCAAAAAAAAAAAAAAAATTGTTGTTTTTCCGCAACTTGTGTCAACATATAAAATATTCCATGGACTCGACATGCCTCTCAGTATATAGCTTGGGGTGTCTACTTTCCAAAATGGGGTCATTTGGGGGGGTTTTGAACTGTTCTGGCATTTTATACACAACATTAGGAAGCTTACATCCACTCTTCTAACCACTTGAAGACAAAGCCCTTTTTGACACTTTTTGTTTACATGAAAACATTTTTTTTTTTGCAAGAAAATTATGTTGAACCCCCAAACATTATATATATTTTTAAAGCAAAGGCCCTACAGATTAAAATGGTGGGTGTTGCATTTTTTTTTCTACACAGTATTTGCGCAGCGATTTTTCAAACGCATTTTTTGGGTTAAAAAATACACTTTTTTAATTTTAATGCACTAAAACACACTATATTGCCCAAATGTTTGATGAAATAAAAAAGATGATCTTAGGCCGAGTACATAGATACCAAACACGACATGCTTTAAAATTTCGCACAAACGCGCATTGGCGACAAACTACATACATTTTTAAAAGCCTTTAAAAGCCTTTACAGGTTACCCCAGTAGATTTACAGAGGAGGTCTACTGCTAAAATGATTGCCCTCGATCTGACCTTCGCGGTGATACCTCACATGCATGGTGCAATTGCTGTTTACATATGACGCCAGACCGACGCTTGCGTTCGCCATTGGGCAAGAGCAGGGCAGGACAGGGGTGCTTTTTTTTTTTTCTTTTTTTTTTTATTATTAATTTTGCTTTTTTATTTTATTTTTAAATTGTTCCTTCCAAGTATTTTTTTTTTTTATCATTTTTATTGTTATCTCAGGGAATGTAAATATCCCCTATGATAGCAATAGGTAGTGACAGGTACTCTTTTTTTGAAAAAACTGGGGTCTTCTAGACCCTAGATTTTTCCTCTGCCCTCAAAGCATCTGACCACACCAAGATCGGTGTGATAAAATGCTTTCCCAATTTCCCAATGGCGCTTTTTATATCCGGGGGGGGGCATTCCCTCCCACTGCTTGTAAAAGCAGTCCAGAGGCTAATTAGCTGCTAGGATTGCTTTTACATGAAAGCCGGCCGCAGGCTGAAAAGAATGATACCAAGATGATACCTAAACCCGCAGGCATCATTCTGGTATAAACATTCAAAGTCCAGCAACATACCAGTACGTTGCTGGTCCTTGTTGGACATGTATTGTAATCTTTTTATTTCATGCAGCCAGTTGGCTGAACGAAAAAAGAGATTGATTGGTGGGTATGCCCACCATTAGAATACTGCCCTTCATCCACCCACTTCCAATGATGGGCATACACGCACCATTTATATATGCCGAAGCATGGGGGCATCCTCCCGCAAAAAAGTTATGCCGCACACACATGGTCGGACTTTTCCACGGGCAAGCCTCCGTCGGAATTTCGACCGTATGTACGCGGCATTAGGAGCAAAATCGCTCCTCCGCCCCTGCTGCCCCAATGCTTCGGCATATTTGCTTTTTTTTTTTAACTGTGGTGGTGAAATCACCTCCTACAGCACTGGAGTCGCAGGGATCAGGCCTGTCTCTGCGAACGCTGCAGTTATGTGTGTTTTTGTTTTGTAAGTGAGAGTGATCGATCGATACTGCACTTGGGTGGCCTGGGCTGGACGGAGGGGCAAAACGCAGGTGCCAGCAGGTATCTGGGCTGATCCCGCTAACACTGCGTTTTTGGGAACCCTAAACTGCTGGGGACGCTAGTATAGATCTGATCAGATCAGATATTGATCTGTTCAGATACTATACCACTAAGGGGGGTGTATGCTTCACGCGTGGGTGTTAGCGCTACTGGCACTAACCTGACGCTGCCTGGGGTGTGACGCAGACCCTCTCTGACGCTAAAACCTAATTGATATCACCCGCCGGGCGATCAGGGGGTTAAACCTTTATTGGGTTATATACACGGCGGGTGCCCTGACACTATAAAAAGCAAACTAACTAACCAGCGTCACCCGTAACACTTATATGGTGATCACTGGTGAAAGGGTTAACTAGGGGCAATCAGGGGGTTAAAACCTTTATTAGATAATATATGGGGGTACCTGACGCTATAAAAACCTCCGGCGAACCTAAAAAAAATTACCAGCTACCGATCTGCATCACCGACACTAAGACAGCGTTTAGAAAAACGATTGCTTAGCGACAGTGGTGATGGGGGTGAAAGGGTTACCTGGGGGGGCGATCAAGGGGGTTAAACCTTTATTAGATAATATATTGGGGTACCTGACGCTTTAAAAACATGCGGCGAACCTAAAAAAAATTACTGGCTACGATCTGCATCACCGACACTAAGACAGCGTTTAGAAAAACAATTGCTTAGCGACAGTGGTGATAGGGGGTGAAAGGGTTACCTGGGGGGCGATCAAGGGGGTTAAACCTTTATTAGATAATATATTGGGGTACCTGACGCTATAAAAACCTGCGGCGAACCTAAAAAAAATTACCGGCTACCGATCTGCATCACAGACACTAAGACAGCGTTTAGAAAAACGATCGCTTAGTGACAGTGGTGATAGGGGGTGAAAGGGTTACCTGGGGGGCGATCAAGGGGGTTAAACCTTTATTAGATAATATATTGGGGTACCTGACGCTATAAAAATATGCGGCGAACCTAAAAAAAATTACTGGCTACGATCTGCATCACCGACACTAAGACAGCGTTTAGAAAAACAATTGCTTAGCGACAGTGGTGATAGGGGGTGAAAGGGTTACCTGGGGGGCGATCAAGGGGGTTAAACCTTTATTAGATAATATATTGGGGTACCTGACGCTATAAAAACCTGCGGCGAACCTAAAAAAAATTACCGGCTACCGATCTGCATCACTGACGCTAAGACAGCGATCAGAAAAATGATCGCTAAGTGACAGTGGTGATAGGGGGTGAAAGGGTTATCTGGGGGGTGATCAGGGGGTTAAACCTTTATTAGGGGGGGTTAGGGGGCTACACTGGACCTAAGACTAAACTTTGGTGACACTTTTACAGTCACAAATGTCACTGATTGCAGTGATCACTAAATAAATGGTCACTGCAATCAGTGACACTGTGACTGGGGGCTGGGGGGGTGATCTGGGGGGTGATCTGGGGGGGCCTGGGGGGGGCGATTTATGTCCCTATGTGTCCTGGTGTCAGTGTAGTGTTGTGTGCACTGACCTGATGTCTTCTCTTGTACGGCGCTCGGTATATGTGAGCGCCGCACCAGAGATGACATCACTTCCTCCTGCTCCCTCTGTCTGACACAGACAGAGGGGGCATTTCCATTCGCCGGGAGCGATCGCGAGGGGGTGGCCAGAAACGAATGGCTGCCCCCTCATCCCAGGACGCTCCCGGACACTTAGCCACCGCTCACTGTACAGAAGGGGGGTCCGATTGGACCCCCCAACTATACAAAGGCGATCACGTACACTCTACGTGATTGTGCCTGTCGGTGCCATTCTGCCGACGTATATATACAGTGAGCGGTCGTTAAGTGGTTAAGGAAATGTAGTTGCATCAAGCTGGCTTGGCTATGAATCTAAATATTGGGTACAATGCTATAAAGTAAGAAAATGGATACTCGCAGCTCAAAATTATTTGCACAAAACATGCATGCCAAAGAGATGAAGCCCTGGATCACAAGGTCCACTGGACTGCAGCCCAACACCACGAAGATGAATAGACTCCAATTGGGAGTAGGTATGATGGTGGAAATATATGCGTATATGGGGAGCTAGTAGCTCCAACTATATAACATCAAGGGATACAAAACAGATAGCCAGGACCGAGCATGACATCAAAGCTCACAGGGATTGCCAAAGGATGGAAACGCCAATGTCTAATGTAAAATAGAGTAAAGAGGGGATATATATATGTGTAAGTTACTGATTATGGTACAGGACTGAGTGCTCACAGGAAAAAATTAGATTTTTAGGTAAGTATACAGGGAAAAGTGAGAGATATCCATGTATCTCTGGTATAGAGTAAGTTCAATTACCTGTATAGGTGTGAATTGAGTGCGTGTCAGTCCTGGATAGCTCCTGGCAATGCAGTGATATGAGCTTAGCATGTCCAGGTTTATAAGAGGTCAGATGACTAGCGGACATCCAATCAGAGTTTGAGCTGATTGGCGCCAAAGAAGGAGATAATCACAGGTGGATGTGGTGGATAGAGTGGGTCCACCCACATCACCTGGGAATCAGGTGGATCTGGGATACGCTACCCAATGGCATTCCCCCGGCCAATGCGGCGTCAGCCCGTTCGCAGCGCGGTGACGTCAGACGTTGACACAGTCGCAAGCACAACGGTGGGCGGAAGTCTGGACGCGACGGGTGCATCCAGTGCACATGTGTGGAGAAAGGCGGTCTCCACAGAGCACAACGCCAAATAGTATACAGGGAAAAGGGAGATATATCCATGTATCTCTGGTATAGAGTAAGTTCAATTACCCGTATAGGTGAGAATTGAGTGTGTGTCAGTCCTGGATAGCTCCTGGCAATGCAGCGATATGAGCTTAGCATGACCAGGTTTATAAGAGGTCAGATGACTAGCAGACAGCCAATCAGAGTTTGAGCTGATTGGCGCCAAAGAAGGAGATAATCACAGGTGGATGTGGTGGATAGAGTACCGTATATACTCGAGTATAAGCCGAGTTTTTCAGCACATTTTTTTTTTGTGCTGAAAATGCCCCCCTCGGCTTATACTCGAGTCACCTTTTTGCGCCTGATCTCCCGGATTTTGGGGACGAGGTACCGGCCGGCCGTAGGTCCCCTGTACCCCACTCTTGGCACACATGTAGCCCCACTCTTCCTCTACAAGTGTGCAAAGTTTCTTGTCCAGGGAACCTACGGCCGGGGAGCACCGATTTTTCAAAGCCGGGCACCCCTTCCATAGACTCCCATGTTAAACTGTATTTTCTCCGGTAAATTTGGGGACCTGTTACTGGCCGGCCGCATGTCCCCTGGACCCGAATCTTGGCACACATATAGCTCCAATTCTCCTCTATAAGTGTGCAAAGTTTTCTGTTTGGGGGACCTACGGCCGGGGAGCACTGATTTTTCAAAACTGGGCACCCCTTCCACATACTACCATGTTAAACGTAAGTCTAGTCATGGGCACAGTGAGGCATGGGCACAGTGAGGCATGGGCATAGTGAGGCATGCACATGGACACAGTGAGGCATGCAGATGGACACCCTAGGCTTATACTCGAGTCAATACGTTTTTTTGTGGTAAAATTAGGTGCCTCAGCTTATATTCGGGTCGGCTTATACTCAAGTATATACGGTAGGTCCACCCATATAACCTGGGAATCAGGTGGATCTGGAATGCGCTACCCAATGGCATTCCCCCGGCCAATGCCGCGTCTGGCGTCAACGTGTCGCAGTGCGGTGACGTCAGACGTTGACACGGCCGCCAGCACAAAGGTGGGCGGAAGTCTGGACGCAATGGATGCATCCAGTGCGCATGTGTGGAGAAAGGCTGTCTCCACAGAGCGCAACGCCAAATAGCCGCTCATAAGGGAAGCTGCCCAAGAGTGGCATAGCCAATCAGGTGCCCGGATAAAGATTCGAAGAGCGATGATTCTACAGTTTAATGGGTGGTGTTGGGGGGAGCAGTGCATCTGTGAAACATCTGGTGCCTTATCTGTACATCTGAAGAACATGGTGCAAGATGGAATAATTTCTAGAGCAAAAACAAACACAAAGAGAAGAGTAAAACATATATCATGGAATAATTGTAACGTACAGCAATCATTAAACTCATCACTAAATTGCATATATACATTGTACCATATATTTACATATTATAGTTAATATAGTAGGCAGAAATCAGAGGGAGAATGCAGGAAAAGAAAATAAGGAGACCGGGAGAGAAGATGTTTCTATGCATTTTGGTATCGAAATGATGCACAGATACTGAAACAGAAGTGTGGTTGGAACTCAACCTGAATAATTACAAAATGACCTCAAATTAGTCATGACAAAAAAGCAATGTGTAGTTCTCCAAAGATAGAAAGGAGGTTTCTTAAAGGGGTTGTAAAGGTTCGTTTTTTATTTTCTAAATAGGTTCCTTTAAGCTAGTGCATTGTTGCTTCACTTACCTTTTCCTTTGATTTACCTTCTAAATGTTTGTTTTCTTTGTCTGAATTTCTCACTTCCTGTTTCTCCTCACTAAACTTCACACCATCATCTGAGTGGTGTGGAGTCAGCCAGAACAGCTTACTGAATAGCTTACTGAGGAGGAACAGGAAGTGAGAAATTCAGACAAAGAAAAAAAACATTTAGAAGGTAAATCAAAGGAAAAGGTAAGTGAACCAACAATGCACTAGCTTAAAGGAACCTATTTAGAAAATAAAAAACAAACCTTTACAACCCCTTTAACCCCTTCCTTACTGGGCACATATACCCCCTTCCTGCCCAGGCGAAATTTCAGCTTTCAGCACTGTCACGCTTTGAATGACAATTGCGCGGTCGTGCGACGTGGCTCCCAAACAAAATTGACGTCCTTTTTTTCGCACAAATAGAGCTTTCTTTTGGTGGTATTTGATCACCTCGGCGGTTTTTATTTTTTGCGCTATAAACAAAAATAGAGCGACAATTTTGAAAAAAAAGCAATATTTCTTACACTTTGCTATAATAAATATCCCAATTTTTTTTTTTTTATATTTTTTTCCTCAGTTTAGGCCGATACATATTCTTCTACATATTTTTGGTAAAAGAAAATCGCAATCAGCGTTTATTGATTGGTTTGCGCAAAAGTTATAGCGTTTACAAAATAGGGGGATAGTTTTATGGCATTTTTATATATTTTTTTTTTTTATTAGTAATGGCGGCGATCAGTCATTTTTTTTGTGACTGCGACATTATGGCGGACACATCGGACACTTTTGACACTAATTTGGGACCATTCACATTTATACAGCGAACAGTGCTATAAATATGCACTGATTACTGTATAAATGTGACTGGCAGGGAAGGGGTTAACACTAGGGGGCGAGGAAGGGGTTAAATGTGTTCCCTGGGAGTGATTGTTACTGTGGGGGGAGGGGACTGACTGGGGGAGGTGACCGATCTGTGTCCCTGTTTACACACACAGATCCATGTCCTTGTCTCTGTAACCGCCGATCGGGGGCGCCTGGCGGACATCGCGGCCGCCAGGCACGCGCATCGGCATTGCAGTGAAGCGCCGGGCGCGTGGCCAAATAGCGGAGGCCGTATAATAACGGCCTCCCCGCATTTGACAACCACCTTGCGGCCGTATATTCTCGTACGGCGGGCGCGAGGTGGTTAATAATTAGTTCATTTTTGTAAATCTTTGTCAAGAGTTCCAGAAGAAAAACCTGACAAGAAAGGTTTAAGATTAAAGGCCTCCATTGAGGCCAGGTGGAAATGTAGCATTGAGATTGGATATCCACCTCAGTTCCCGTTGTAGGAGGAGCTTGTCAAAATCTCCTCCTCGGGAACTGGGGTGTACCCGATCTAGGGCAAGCACTGTTATTCTTGGACAGATACCACCATGGGTTTGCAAAACATGTCTGCCCAGTGGTAAATCTGGGTCACTAGTTTTCATGGCCTTTAGATGACGATAGAGTCTCTGCCATAGTTTCTGGATAGTCTTACCAACATAAAAGCAGTTACAACTGCATAAAATTAGGTAGACCACCCCCATGGTCTGGCAGTTTGAAAGATGTCTGGGAATGAATCGTATTCCATTGGGTAAACAAATGTCCTTCCTAGTTCTTTGGAGAACTACACATTGCTTTTTTGTCATGACTAATTTGAGGTCATTTTGTAATTATTCTCTGGTCAGTAGAGTTCCAGACACACTTCTGTTTCAGTATCTGTGCATCATTTCGATACCAAAATGCATAGAAACATCATCTTCTCTCCCTGTCTCCTTATTTTCTTTTCCTGCATTCTCCCTTCGATTTCTGCCAGCTATAATAACTATAATATGTAAATATATGGTACAATGTATATATGCAATTTAGTGATGAGTTTAATGATTGCTGTACGTTACAATTATTCCATGATATATGTTTTACTCTTCTCTTTGTGTTTGTTTTTGCTCTAGAAATTATTCCATCTTGCACCATGTTCTTCAGATGAGGCTCTGGATGTTTCACAGATGCACTGCTCCCCCCAACACCACCCATTTAACTGTAGAATCATCACTCTTCGAATCTTTATCCGGGGGCCTTGTGAGACATTGAGGCTCCCCAGCACATAGGAGCCCCTGATTGGCTATGCCACTTATGGGCTGCTATTTGGCGTTGCGCTCTGTGGAGACAGCCTTTCTCCACACATGCGCACTGGATGCATCCATCGCGTCCAGACTTCTGCCCACCGTTGTGCTGGCGGCCGTGTCGACGTCTGACGTCACCGCGCTGTGACGCGCTGACGCCGGATGCCGCATTGGCTGGGGGATTGCCATTGGGCAGCGCATCCCAGATTCACCTGATTCCCAGGTGATGTGGGTGGACCTACTCTAGGATCCACCACATCCACCTGCAGTGGTGGCCCGCCAATAGGGAGCACAGGGCCCCCTCCAAAGCTACTTTATTTTAAAAAAAAATGTAAAAAAGTGTCCCTTTAAGTGGGTGTGTTAAGGGCGCCAGACACGGGGTGCTATTGGAGGCATGACCCATGTGTAAACACGTGATTGGAGCTAAGAAGCTCTATTGGCATAGTTTAGAGTGTGTTCGGGGCGCAAATGCTGTAGCCACGAAAACTCCACATCTAGGCTCTAGCATTAGGTTTCCAGTGCTTGTAATTGATTGGGTCCATAGGGTGGGGCTTTAATCAGACCTGCAGCGTCATTGGCTCACAGGCTGACTGTCTCCTTCAGTAAGTGAGGGGGAAATCACGAGCAGAAGAGAACTGGTCAGGGCAGACAAGCGAGCTGAGACAGCTCCATTCATCCCTGTGACACAGACTCGGCATCCAGCAATGAACACAGAGGGATCACACAGAAATCTTCAGGTACATTTGTACATGCCAGGACTGTAGGGGGGAGGGGGGCAGGAGGGGCTATTATCACTGTGTCCTGACTCCTGAGAGACTGTAAAGCAGCATTTTAATCTCCAACTTTACTTCACCTCTCTCCATATAATGCAAGTTAGTACACCTTCCCTTTTCTCCCCTGCCTGTTCATCTGCTTTAGAGAAACAAAAGGCATTGTTCTTAAATTAACATTATTCACATGTAAATCGTGTGGGCATTGTTATGCAAATTAGATTGACCGCCGCGATTCAGATGGGGGGGCACAGTAGGTGTACAGACCCAGGAACTCAGCACAGGGATGATGGGAACCCCTCATAATGGGCACAGCAGGTGTACAGACCCAGGAACTCAGCACAGGGATGATGGGAACCCCTCATAATGGGCACAGCAGGTGTACAGACCCAGGAGCTCAGCACAGGGATGGTGGGAACCCCTCATAATGGGCACAGCGGGTGTACAGACCCAGGAACTCGTTACAGGGATGGTGGGAACCCCTCATAATGGGCACAGGTGTACAGACCCGGGAACTCAGCACAGGGATGGTGGGAACCCTCATAATGGGCACAGTAGGTGTTCAGACCCAGGAACTCAGTACAGGGATGGTGGGAACCCTCATAATAGGCACAGCAGTAGTACAGACCCAGGAACTCAGCACAGGGATGGTGGGAACCCTCATAATGGGCACAGCAGGTGTACAGACCCAGGAACTTGTTACAGGGATGGTGGGAACCCCTCATAATGGGCACAGTAGGTGTACAGACCCAGGAACTCAGTACAGGGAGGGTGGGAACCCCTCATAATAGGCACAGTAGGTGTACAGGGATGGTGGGAGGAACCCTCATAATGGGCACAGCGGGTGTACAGACCTGGGAACTCAGTACAGGGATGGTGGGAACTCCTCATAATGGGCACCTCAGGTGTACAGACCCAGGAACTCTGCACAGGGATGGTGGGAACCCTCATAATGGGCACAGTAGGTGTTCAGACCCAGGAGCTCAGTACAGGGATGGTGGGAACCCTCATAATAGGCACAGCAGGTGTACAGACCCAGGAACTCAGCACAGGGATGGTGGGAACCCTCATAATGGGCACAGCAGGTGTACAGACCCAGGAACTTGTTACAGGGATGGTGGGAACCCCTCATAATGGGCACAGTAGGTGTACAGACCCAGGAACTCAGTACAGGGATGGTGGGAACCCCTTATAATAGGCACAGTAGGTGTACAGGGATGGTGGGAGGAACCCTCATAATGGGCACAGCGGGTGTACAGACCTGGGAACTCAGTACAGGGATGGTGGGAACTCCTCATAATGGGCACCTCAGGTGTAGAGACCCAGGAACTCTGCACAGGGATGGTGGGAACCCCTCGTAATGGGCACAGCAGGTGTACAGACCCGGGAACTCACCACAGGGATGGTGGGAACCCTCATAATGGGCACAGCAGGTGTACAGACCCAGAAACTTGTTACAGGGATGGTGGGAACCCCTCATAATGGGCACAGTAGGTGTACAGACCCAGGAACTCAGTACATGGATGGTGGGAACCCTCATAATGGGCACAGCAGGTGTACAGACCCAGGAACTCAGTACAGGGATGGTGGGAACCCCTCATAATAGGCACAGTAGGTGTACAGGGATGGTGGGAGGAACCCTCATAATAGGCACAGCGGGTGTACAGACCTGGGAACTCAGTACAGGGATGGTGGGAACTCCTCATAATGGGCACCTCAGGTGTACAGACCCAGGAACTCAGTACAGGGATGGTGGGAATCCCTCATAATAGGCACAGTAGGTGTACAGGGATGGTGGGAGGAACCCTCAATGGGCACAGCGGGTGTACAGACTTGGGAACTCAGTACAGGGATGGTGGGAACCCCTCATAATGGGCACCGTAGGTGTACAGACCCGGTAACTCAGTACAGCCTGTCCTTATACATTTACTTGAGATCACTTAGACCCGGTGGGTCTCTATAGTGGGAGGTAGCGCCAACACACCATTCTTTTATATTATGTCCTATTCTCCCTAGGGAGTTATTAGGGGGGCTGCAACCTCTGTCTGGTGTTTTCCTGAGCGCGGATTTCCTACTTCTTTAACCACTTAACGACCGCCCACCGCCGATTTACGTCGGCAGAATGGCACCGACAGGCAGAATCACGTAGATCTACGTGATCGCCTTTGTGCAGTTGGGGGGTCCATCCGGACCCCCCTTCACTGCAGTGAGCGGCCGTTAAATGTTCGGGAGCGATCAGGCATGAGGGGGCGGCCGCTCGATTCCGCCCCCCCCCTCGCGATCGCTCCCGGCGAATGAAATTGCTTCCTCCTGCCTGAAATGTAAACACAGGCTGGAGGAAGTGATGTCATCTCCCTCGCAGCGGTCTTTTCGTTCCCGGCGCCGAGAAGAGAAGAAGCAGGTTAGTGCACCAACAGTCCACTGACACGTAGGTACACATAGGCACACAAATCACCCCCCAGTCACCCCCAGATCACCCCCCAGGTCACCCCAAAGCCCCCAATCACAGTGTCACTGATTGCAGTGATCATTTATTTTACTGATCACTGCATTTAGTGTCATCTGTGATTGTAAAAAGTTGCAGGGCAGTTAGGATTAGGCCCCTTTAGGTCCAGGGTAGCCCCCTAACCCCCCCTAATAAAGGTTTAACCCCTTGATCACCCCCCAGGTAACCCTTTCACCCCCTAACTTCAGCGTCACTAAGCGATTGTTTTTCCGATCGCTGTATTCGTGTCGCTGGTGTTTTAGATAGGCAGTTATTTTTTTTTAGGTTCGCCGCAGGTTTTTATTAGTGTCAGGTACCCCCATATATTATTTTAACCCCCTGATTGCCCCTAGAGTTAACCCTTTCACCAGTGATCGCCGTATAAGCATCACTGGTGTCACTGGTTAGCCAGTAAGTTATTTAGTTATTTAGGTTACCCGTCAGGTTTTTATATAGTGTCAGGTACCCCCATATTTAACCTAATAAAGGTTTTAACCCCCTGATTGCCCCTAGTTAACCCTTTCACCAGTGATCACCATATAAAGGTTACGGGTGACGCTGGTTGATTCGTTTGCTTTTTATAGCATCAGGGCACCCGCCGTATATAACCCAATAAAGGTTTAACCCCCCTGATCGCCCGGCGGGTGAGATCAATTAGGTTTTAGCGCCAGAGAGGGTCTGCGTCGCCCCAGGCAGTGTTAGGTTAGTGCCAGTAACGCTAACACCCACGCGCAAAGCATACACCCCCCTTAGTGGTATAGTATCTGATCAGATCTATACTAGCATCCCCAGCGGTTTAGGGTTCCCAAAAACGCAGTGTTAGCGGGATCAGCCCAGATACCTGCTAGCGCCTGCGTTTAGCCCCTCCGCCCAGCCCAGCCCAGCCCACCCAAGTGCAGTATCGATCAATCACTGTCACTTACCAAACACAACACACATAACTGCAGCGTTCGCAGAGACAGGCCTGATCCCTGCGATCGCTAACAGTTTTTTTGTAGCGTTTGATATATTTGCTGACGACAGTCAGGTGCTTTTTTTCCTGTGAATCTTACTAGTGTACCCCTAAATTTAGAGCCCAAAATGGCAAGACGAAGGTACACTAGTAAAGAGGCCTACGAGATTCTGAGCATGACAGATAGTGAAGAGGAGGTCACGTATCTGTCAGATTCAGGCTCAGAATATCTTCCCGTAGAAGACAGTGACGTCAGCGGCCCCACGTCAGATAGCTCTGACGACGAAGTTGAGGTCCCTGCTAAGGTCAGGTGTACCCAATCCCGATCTTCTGAGGTTGTTGAGGAGCAAGAACCGCAGGTCTCTCGTATCATGGAGCAGAGTAGTACTAGCGCCGCTATTCCTTCTGGTGAACTGGCAAGCACCAGCGGCCTAGTACAGCCTGGACGTACATCCAGCACTGCAGTAACACTTGGTGACGTGGCGAGTCCCATAAGTGCAGTTCAAGCTGGCGAAGTGGCAAGCACAAGTAGTGTCCCGCTGCCACCAAGAAGACAAAGGCAGGCCCGTCGTGCCCATACTGCCCTTCCTGCAGAATTCGCCTATCCTGATTGGGTCCCCACCACTTCTGCAGAACCCGTACTTCCCCCATTCACTGCCCAACCCGGTATTCAGGTGGAAACAGCTGATTTTATTCCAATTGATTTTTATTCGCTGTTTTTCACGGAAGATCTCTATAGATCTATTGTGGACCAGAGTAATTTATATGCTGGTCAATTTATCGCCGCTAACCCCCAGTTGCCTAAAATTGCCAGAAATTGGAAACCAATTACAGTTTCCGAATTTAAGACCTTTCTGGGCCTTTCCCTCAACATGGGCACACATAAATTTCCGTCATTGCGTGCTTATTGGTCCACGCACCCAATTGACCACATGCCCGTGTTCTCTGCCTCCATGTCCAGGGCACGATACGAGCAGATTTTGCGGTTCATGCACTTCAACGACAATGAACTTTGTCGTCCACGTGGGGACCCTGAATACGACCGGCTCTATAAAATTTGGCCCCTCATAAACCACTTCAACGAACGTTTTGCAGCCTTGTTTACTCCCGATCAAGTTGTCTGCGTTGATGAGTCCCTGATTAAATTTTCTGGCCGCTTGTCTTTCAAGCAGTACCTTCCCAGCAAGCGTGCCAGATACGGGGTCAAGCTCTACAAGTTCTGTGACAGGGCAACAGGCTATGTAGTGAACTTTACGGTTTATGAGGGAAAAGATAGTCAGATTGAGTTGGTCAACTGCCCGGATTACATAGGGAGCGCTGGCAAGATAGTGTGGAACTTGGTGTCACCCTTATTCGGAAAGGGGTACCACTTGTATGTGGACAATTATTACACGAGCGTGCCACTGTTTAGTCACTTGTTTGATCATCAGATTGGAGCATGTGGCACCGTGCGACCTAATCGCCGGGGCTTTCCCCAGCGGCTTGTAGATGCCCGTCTTAGGCTGGGGGAGAGAGCCTGCTTGAAGTGTAATAACTTGCTCGCTATGAAGTGGAGGGACAATAAGAATGTTTTCCTTCTTACCTCCCTTCATGCAGACACGACAGTCCAAATTCGTACGGCGACTGGTGTTGTGGAGAAACCCCTCTGTGTCCACGAATATAACCAAAATATGGGAGGGGTGGACCTCAACGACCAGTTGATGGCGCCGTATCTAATTGACCGTAAGGCGAGACGCTGGTACAAAAAAGTGTCTCTATCATTATTCCAATTGGCTTTGCTGAACGCTCATGTGCTATACAGAGCTTCAGGCGGGACGTTATCTCTTCTAAAATTCCAGAATGAGATAGTCACAGAACTCCTGTATCCAGGCGGTTCTGCACCTCACCATCCCCTACCAAATGCAGTAAGCCGGCTGCATGAGAGACATTATTCGTATGTCCTCCCGAGTACCCCTACCCAAAGCCACCCCCAAAAAAGATGTCGTGTCTGTAGCAAGCGCGGATTTAGGCGTGACACCCGTAGTTTTTGTCCACTCTGTCCTGACAAGCCTGGTCTTTGCCAAGGTGAATGTTTTGAACGCTACCACTCAAAAGTGAAGTTTTAGCGTAGGGTCTCCCAAGATGCCATTACATTTTGAGAGACCCGAACCATTACAGTTGTAAAGTTACAAAAAAAAGTGTAAAAAAGAAAAAAAAAAACGTAAAAAACAAAACACAAAAAAAATATAAAATAAAAAAAACAAAAATAGTTGTCGTTTTATTGTTCTCTCTCTCTCTCTATTTTCTCTCTATTGTTCTGCTCTTTTTTACTGTATTCTATTCTGCAATGTTTTATCATGCTTGCTTTTCAGGTATGTAATTTTTTGTTTTCAGGTGCGCCATTCAACTGCAGCGCGGAATTATTTATCTTGACAGCAACAGCGTTTGCTCCCACGATACATAAAGCCGTGACTCCAGTGCTGTAGGAGGTGATTTCACCACCACAGTTAAAAAAAAGAGCATATATGCCGAAGCATGGGGGCAGCAGGGGCGGAGGAGCGATTTTGCTCCTAATGCCACGTACATACGGTCGAAATTCCGACGGAGGCCTGCCCGTGGAAAATTCCGACCGTGTGTACGCGGCATAACTTTTTTGCGGGAGGATGCCCCCATGCTTCGGCATATATATATTTTAGGCACAGGTTGCGTTAAAACATTTTTTTATTTTTTACTAGGTTTTGTTTTGGTATTTGCTTTGCAGGTATGGCATGGTAAGGTCTTACTGTTGTACTGTAATGTTACTTTGTTTTAATGTTAACCACCATTTGCTTAGCAGGTACGCCATTCAGTTGCAGCGCGGATCTATTTATCTTGACAGCAACAGCGTTTGCTCCCACGATACATAAAGCCGTGACTCCAACGCTGTAGGAGGTGATTTCACCACCACAGTTAAAAAAAAGAGCATATATGCCGAAGCATGGGGGCAGCAGGGGCGGAGGAGCGATTTTGCTCCTAATGCCGCGTATATACGGTCGAAATTCCAACGGAGGCTTGCCCGTGGAAAAGTCCGACCGTGTGTACGCGGCATAACCTTTTATGCCGCGTACATACGGTCGAAATTCCGACGAAGGCTTGACCGTGTGTACGCGGCATAACTTTTTTGCGGGAGGATGCCCCCATGCTTCGGCATATATGCCCATCATTAGAAGTGGGTGGATGAAGGGAGGTATTCTAATGGTGGGCATACCCACCAATCAATCTCTTTTTTTCGTTCAGCCAATAGGCTGTATGAAAAAAAAGATTACAATACATGTCCAACAAGGACCAGCAACGTACTGGTATGTTGCTGGACTTTGAATGTTTATACCAGAATGATGCCTGCGGGTTTAGGTATCATCTTGGTATCATTCTTTTCAGCCAGCAGCCGGCTTTCATGTAAAAGCAATTCTAGCAGATAATTAGCCTCTAGACTGCTTTTACAAGCAGTGGGAGGGAATGTCCCCCCCCCGGATATAAAAAGCGCCATTGGGAAATTGGGAAAGCATTTTATCACACTGATCTTGGTGTGGTCAGATGCTTTGAGGGCAGAGGAAAGATCTAGGGTCTAACCCCCCCAATTTTTTTCAAAAAAAGAGTACCTGTCACTACTTATTGCTATCATAGGGGATATTTACATTCCCTGAGATAACGATAAAAATGGTAAAAAAATAAAATATGGAAGGCACAGTTTAAAAATAAAATAAAAAAGCCAAATAAATAATAAAAAAAAGCACCGCTGTCCCCCCCTGCTCTTGCGCAAAGGCGAACACAAGCGTTGGTCTAGCGTCATATGTAAACAGCAATTGCATCATGCATGTGAGGTATCACCGCGAAGGTCAGATCGAGGGCAGTCATTTTAGCAGTAGACCTCCTCTGTAAGTCTAACGTGGTAACCTGTAAAGGCTTTTAAATGCTTTTAAAAATGAATGTAGTTTGTCGCCGCTGCGCGTTTGTGCGCAATTTTAAAGCATGTCGTGTTTGGTATCCATGTACTCGGCCTATGATCATCTTTTTTATTTCATCAAACATTTGGGCAATCTAGTGTTTTTTAGTGCATTAAAAATAAAAAAAGTGTGTTTTTCCCCCAAAAAATGCGTTTGAAAAATCGCTGCGCAAATACTGTGTGGAAAAAAAAAATGCAACACCCACTATTTTAATCTGTAGGGCCTTTGCTTTGAAAAAATATATAATGTTTGGGGGTTCAACATAATTTTCTTGCAAAAATTTTTTTTTTTCATGTAAACAAAAAGTGTCAGAAAGGGCTTTGTCTTCAAGTGGTTAGAAGAGTGGATGATGTGTGACATAAGCTTCCTAATGTTGTGCATAAAATGCCAGGACCGTTCAAAACCCCCCCAAATGACCCCATTTTGTAAAGTAGACACCTCAAGCTATTTGCTGAGAGGCATGTTGAGCCCATTGAATATTTTTTTTTTTTGTCCCAAGTGATTGAATAATGACCAAAAAAAAAAAAATGTACAAAAAGTTGTCACTAAATTATATATTGCTCAAACATGCCATGGGCATATGTGGAATTACACCCCAAAATACATTTTGTTGCTTCTCCTGAGTACGGGGATACCACATGTGTGGGACTTTTTGGGAGCCTAGTCGCGTACGGGACCCCAAAAACCAAGCACCGCCTTCAGGATTTCTATGGGTGTAAATTTTTGATTTCACTCCTCACTGCCTATCACAGTTTCGGAGGCCATGGAATGCCCAGATGGCACAAAACCCCCCCCCCCAAATGACCCCATTTTGGAAAGTAGACACCCCAAGCTATTTGCTGAGAGGTATGTTGAGTATTTTGCAGATCTCGCTTTTTGTCACAAAGTTTTGAAAATGTAAAAAAAGAAAAAAAAATGTCTTTCTTAATTTTCAAAAACAAATGAGAGCTGTAAAATACTCACCATGCCTCTCAGCAAATAGCTTGGGGTGTCTACTTTCCAAAATGGGGTCATTTGTGGGGGTTTTGGGCTATTTTGACATTTTATGGCCTTCAAAACTGTGATAGGTAGTGAGGAGTGAAATCCAAAATTTATGCCCTTAGAAACCTTGAAGGCGGTGCTTGGATTTTGGGGTCCCGTACGCGGCTAGGCTCCCAAAAAGTCCCACACATGTGGTATCCCCGTACTCAGGAGAAGCAGCAGAATGTATTTTGGGGTGTAATTTCACATATAACCATGGCATGTGTGAGCAATATATCATTTAGTGACAACTTTTTGTACATTTTTTTTTTCTTTTTGTCATTATTCAATCATTTGGGACAAAAAAAAAATATTCAATGGGCTCAACATGCCTCTCAGCAAATAGCTTGGGGTGTCTACTTTCCAAAATGGGGTCATTTGGGGGGGTTTTGTGCCATCTTGGCATTTTATGGCCTTCAAAACTGTGATAGGTAGTGAGGAGCGAAATCAAAAATGTATGCCCTTAGAAACCTTGAAGGCGGTGCTTGGTTTTTGGGGTCCCGTACGCGGCTAGGCTCCCAAAAAGTCCCACACATGTGGTATCCCCGTACTCAGGAGAAGCAGCAGAATGTATTTTGGGGTTTAATTTCACATATGCCCATGGCATGTGTGAGCAATATATCATTTAGTGACAACTTTGTGCAAAAAAAAAAGTTTGTCATATTCCCGCAACCTGTGGCAAAATATAAAATATTCAATGGGCTCAACATGCCTCTCAGCAAATAGCTTGGGGTGTCTACTTTCCAAAATGGGGTCATTTGGGGGGGTTTTGTGCCATCTTGGCATTTTATGGCCTTCAAAACTGTGATAGGTAGTGAGGAGTGAAATCAAAAATTTGCGCCCTTAGAAATCCTGAAGGCGGTGCTTGGTTTCCGGGGTCCCGTACGTGGCTAGGCTCCTAAAAAGTCCCACACATGTGGTATCCCCGTACTCAGGAGAAGCAGCAGAATGTATTTTGGGGTGCAATTCCACATATAACCATGGCATGTGTGAGCAATATATCATTTAGTGACAACTTTTTGTAATTTTTTTTTTTTTTTTTGTCATTATTCAATCACTTGGGACAAAAAAAAAAATATTCAATGGGCTCAACATGCCTCTCAGCAATTTCCTTGGGGTGTCTACTTTCCAAAATGGGGTCATTTGGGGGGGTTTTGTACTGCCCTGCCATTTTAGCACCTCAAGAAATGAGATAGGCAGTCATAAATTTAAAGCTGTGTAAATTTCAGAAAATGTACCCTAGTTTGTAAACGCTATAACTTTTGCGCAAACCAATAAATATACGCTTATTGACATTTTTTTTACTAAAGACATGTGGCTGAATACATTTTGGCCTAAATGTATGACTAAAATTGAGTTTATTCGATTTTTCTTATAACAAAAAGTAGAAAATATCATTTTTTTTCAAAATTTTCGGTCTTTTTCTGTTTATATCGCAAAAAATAAAAATCGCAGAGGCAATCAAATACCATTAAAAGAAAGCTCTATTTGTGGGAAGAAAAGGACGCAAATTTCATTTGGGTACAACATTGCATGTCCGCACAATTTACAGTTAAAGCAGCGCAGTGCCGAATCCCAAAAACAGGCCTGGTCCTAATGGCCCGAAATGGTCCGGGGCTTAAGTGGTTAATAATAGTCTAATGTCCATAACATTTCATAATCTACTCAATAGACCTCATGCACACAGGGTGTTTGCTTTGCTCCTCTAAACATCAGAACTCCTGGCAGGAGAAAAGCCCACTGCAGGCGCGTCATGCGTTTTATCGTAAATGTATCCTATTGGCCAAAATATTTATTTGTTCTGCCCATTTAAATGCATTACCTCTCAAATGCGCCTAGCGTTTCAGTGTGTTTTAGCTTTTTTTTCTGCGCTTCATCTCCTCTCCTAAACGTGCTTAGCATGGGTTTTTTTTTTTTCAGACTGTAATTGCTCTGCTTCTAATATGTCTGTAAACGCCTGTGTGCACATGGACACATAAGCTAACATACAGGTGCTTTAACAGGCTGAGAAAAAAAATGTCAAATGCCAGTATTTTTTAAGCTTTAATCGGAGCCCTTTGTAATCTCATGTAGCCATATTCCTAAGCGATCATCACAAGTCTCTGTGCTTGATATACCATCAGTCCGATTCATGCTTCAGAGTAAGTTTAAAGCGGAGCTCCGCCGGAAAAAAAAATATTAAAAGCCAGCAGCTACAGCAGCTGCTGGCTTTTAATATTTGGACACTTACCTGTCCTGGAGTCCAGCGACGTCCGCAGCAGAGGACGAGCGACCGCTCGTCGCTCTGCTGCTCCCTCCACCATCCTCGCTGAGGGAACCAGGAAGTGAAGCCCTGCGGCTTCATGCCCGGTTCCCTACGGCGCATGCGCGAGTCGCGCTGCGCCGTTCTGATTGGTGCTCCTGTGTTCTGGGAGCCGAGTGTCTCCCAGAACACCAAGGGAAGTCTGCAGGAAGTGACGTAACTCCCGCAGATTCCCGGAGAGAGGACTCCCGGATGTGGGTGAAAATACCTGTCTTAGACAGGTATCTTCACCCCCCTCCCCCCTGAAAGGTGTCAATTGTGACACCGGAGGGGGGGAGGAATCCAAATAGCAAAAGTTGCTATTTAGGGTGGAGCTCCACTTTAAGGCCCTGTTCAGGCTAGATTCACACTTGTGCAGAGAGGCTCACAGCAGGGGTCCGGTGCGTCCCTGTTCTCCATTTCAGGGATGAATCGGGCCCGAGTTTTTGCCTGCATTTGGACCTAAAACAAAGCATATTTCCAGGTTGTTAGTTGGCAAATGTCATTGCAGATCCCTACTTGTTATTGCTTGTATTGAAACTTACATAACACAGTAGGTGTTCTGTACATTGATCGTGTACAAAACACCACCCTACATGTACACCATGTTTAAACATTTGCCAGTTTTATGAGTCATAGCGGGCAGCAGATGAAACTACATAGGTACCGTATTTTTCCGTGTATAAGACGCCCCCATGTATAAGACGCCCCCCACTTTTCCAACCCAAAATCAAGAAATCAATGTTTTAAACATAGGTAAAACAGAACACATTTTTATTTAGTAATGTTTACATACCAGTATATTATGCAGAATATCACTTTATTCAGCCTCTGTTGCATCAATGTTCTCTTCTTCATCACTAGTTCCAGACATAATTTCTTCAACTTCTTTTGCATCACTGCTGTCTTCTGAATCACTGTTTATATATGTGAGATCATCCTCAGTTCCGTCCATGGCATTGCTGATTCCACATTTCTTGAAGGACTTCACAATCACCTCTTGTTTGACGCCATGCCATGAGTTTAGGACCCAATTGCAGACCTCAGTAATGGTTGGTTTTTTCACTCTTCCTGCCGGTGTCAAGTTATCACCTGCTTTTTGCATCCATCTACTCGATTCTTCTCTCATCAGGACCTTAAATGGCTTATTTATTGAAACATCTAGTGGCTGTAGCTGCCCTGTAAGGCCACCAGGAATAACTGCTAGGTATGTTCGCAAATCCGATGCAACCCTTTTAGTCTTTTCTGTTAAATGTGCTCGGAATTGATCATAGACAAGCAGAGCTGGCTTCTTTAAGAGCCCTCCAGGTCTTCTGGACCAAACCTTTGCAAACCAAATGGCCATAATGTCTTCATTCATCCATCCCTTCTCTTGAACTTGCACAATAATGCCAGGTGGTATGGTCTCTTTAGGATAGGTTTTCCTCTTAAAAATAAGCATAGGAGGCAGTTTAGTACCATCTGCACAGCATGCAAGCACAGCAGCATAGTGTGTCTTTTCATGGCCACTTGTTTTGATTGCCACTGTTTTTATTCCTTTCACATCAACAGTAGGGATGGGCCCGGTGCTCGATTCGAACCCATGTTCGAATCGAGCATCGGGCGTTCGCTCGCTCGTCGAGCCCAGAACTATTTGGGCCGTTCGCATCACATTCGTGTGATGCGAGCGGCCCCGCAATGCATTGCGGCCGGCGCGGCCGGCGCAGTGCATTGCTGGCTGATGATTGGCCAAGCATGCACTGTGACCCCGCATGCTTGGCCAATCACAGCGCCCGAAACTCGGAGAGCAATAATTGGCTACAGGCAGGACGCCTGTAGCCAATTACAGCTCAGGGGCTTTAGTACACGCCCCACCATTTAAAAGGCCGCCACGCCATCGGCCCCGGTCACATGAGTTCCGGCTTTAGGAGAGATTAGTCTGCTGATTCAGTCTTTGCTTGATACTGAAAGATTTGCTCTTCTTTGCTAAACCATTGGCTATTTCTTTGCTAAACCATTGCTACCTAAGTTATTGATCGTTCATTGCTGCTGATTGCACAGTTAGTGTGTTATTAGCTGCTGCTGGGGATTAGTCTGGTGCGTGCTTACTGTTAGTACAGTATTGCAGTAGTACCAACCGCAGTGCTGTTAGCACAGCATTGCACCCCAACAGCACCCATAGGACTTCTAGTGTGTTAGTGGCAGCAAACAGAGCTCCTATATTTTCTTCTCAGCAGCACCCATAGGACTTCTAGTGTGTTAGTGGCAGCAAACAGAGCTCCTATATTTTCTTCTCAGCAGCACCCATAGGACTTCTAGTGTGTTAGTGGCAGCAAACAGAGCTCCTATATTTTCTTCTCAGCAGCACCCATAGGACTTCTAGTGTGTTAGTGGCAGCAAACAGAGCTCCTATATTTTCTTCTCAGCAGCACCCATAGGACTTCTAGTGTGTTAGTGGCAGCAAACAGAGCTCCTATATTTTCTTCTCAGCAGCACCCATAGGACTTCTAGTGTGTTAGTGGCAGCAAACAGAGCTCCTATATTTTCTTCTCAGCAGCACCCATAGGAATTCTAGTGTGTTAGTGGCATCACACAGAGCTCCTATATTTTCTTCTCAGCAGCACCCATAGGACTTCTAGTGTGTTAGTGGCATCACACAGAGCTCCTATATTTTCTTCTCAGCAGCACCCATAGGACTTCTAGTGTGTTAGTGGCAGCAAACAGAGCTCCTATATTTTCTTCTCAGCAGCACCCATAGGACTTCTAGTGTGTTAGTGGCAGCAAACAGAGCTCCTATATTTTCTTCTCAGCAGCACCCATAGGACTTCTAGTGTGTTAGTGGCAGCAAACAGAGCTCCTATATTTTCTTCTCAGCAGCACCCATAGGACTTCTAGTGTGTTAGTGGCAGCAAACAGAGCTCCTATATTTTCTTCTCAGCAGCACCCATAGGACTTCTAGTGTGTTAGTGGCAGCAAACAGAGCTCCTATATTTTCTTCTCAGCAGCACCCATAGGACTTCTAGTGTGTTAGTGGCAGCAAACAGAGCTCCTATATTTTCTTCTCAGCAGCACCCATAGGACTTCTAGTGTGTTAGTGGCAGCAAACAGAGCTCCTATATTTTCTTCTCAGCAGCACCCATAGGACTTCTAGTGTGTTAGTGGCAGCAAACAGAGCTCCTATATTTTCTTCTCAGCAGCACCCATAGGACTTCTAGTGTGTTAGTGGCAGCAAACAGAGCTCCTATATTTTCTTCTCAGCAGCACCCATAGGACTTCTAGTGTGTTAGTGGCAGCAAACAGAGCTCCTATATTTTCTTCTCAGCAGCACCCATAGGACTTCTAGTGTGTTAGTGGCAGCAAACAGAGCTCCTATATTTTCTTCTCAGCAGCACCCATAGGACTTCTAGTGTGTTAGTGGCAGCAAACAGAGCTCCTATATTTTCTTCTCAGCAGCACCCATAGGACTTCTAGTGTGTTAGTGGCATCACACAGAGCTCCTATATTTTCTTCTCAGCAGCACCCATAGGACTTCTAGTGTGTTAGTGGCAGCAAACAGAGCTCCTATATTTTCTTCTCAGCAGCACCCATAGGACTTCTAGTGTGTTAGTGGCAGCAAACAGAGCTCCTATATTTTCTTCTCAGCAGCACCCATAGGACTTCTAGTGTGTTAGTGGCATCACACAGAGCTCCTATATTTTCTTCTCAGCAGCACCCATAGGACTTCTAGTGTGTTAGTGGCATCACACAGAGCTCCTATATTTTCTTCTCAGCAGCACCCATAGGACTTCTAGTGTGTTAGTGGCAGCAAACAGAGCTCCTATATTTTCTTCTCAGCAGCACCCATAGGACTTCTAGTGTGTTAGTGGCAGCAAACAGAGCTCCTATATTTTCTTCTCAGCAGCACACATAGTACCTATAGTGTGTTAGTGTCAGCACCCATAGGACCTACAGTGTGTTGTGAGCACACATAGGAGTTCTATTTTTTATACTATATACACTACCGACTACAATGGCTGGAAGACCGCCAAGGAGAGGCAGAGCGTGCCGAGGCAAGAACACAGGGCAGGCAGGCTCTGTTTCTAGAGACAACAGTGCTGGCCGTGGACGTGGTCGTGCATCGTCATCAGCACGTGGCCATGGGACACGCTTGTCTTTGTTTTCGGCAGCTGGACATGTGGAGCCGCATCATGCCGAAGGCTTGGTAGAATGGATGACCAAGCCCTCCTCATCCTCCTCATCCTCTCTCACCCAGGCTCAGGGTACTGGCAGAGCAGCTGCCAACGCGTACTCAATGGCATCATCAGCCACCCCTTCCCTAGACCCACCATGTCCTCCTGAGGAGTCCCCCGAACTGTTTGAGCACAGTGTTGGGTACATGCTCCAGGAGGATGCCCAACGATTCGAAGGCTCGGATGATGATACCCAGCTTGAGGAAGTCAGTAGTGTGCGCGCAGAGAAAGGGGATGCTGAAGGACAGCAATCTGGCAGTAGTGTTCCACCAGCTGCAGCTTACTGCCAGGTTTGCTCTAGTGGTGAAGAGGGAGGGGATGATGAGGTCACTGACTCCACGTGGGTGCCTGAAGGGAGAGAGGAGGAGGAGGAGGAGGATGCAGCGTCACATGTCCAACGAGGCAGGATGCCCCCTGGAGGCCAGCTAGAGGCCAGCACAGCAACTGTACCACACCGCAGAGCTCCGCCTGTGCAGGGCGCTGCCTCTGCACGTTATCACAAAAGTTCTTTGGTGTGGGCCTTTTTTGAGACGAGTGCATTAGATCGCACCACTGCTGTATCTCGCGTGGCCAAAACATCAGCCGCTTGGGCACCACAAGCATGAGCAGACATATGTCGACCTGCCATGCAGCTCGTTGGCAAGCACACATAAAAGACCCACACCAAAGAACAAAGCGGACCTCTCCTTGCTCCTCATCAGCTGGGATCTCCATCCCCACTATATCTTCAGTCCTCTCTGAAAGCTGCTCTGAGAGGACTGAAGGTGTAGAATTAGGTGTGTCACAACCAAGTACTTGCAGTACACCGACGTCCGATTGTAGCAGGCAAATTTCCCTGCCCCAGCTGCTGGACCGTCGAAAGAAGTATACTCCCAGCCATCCACATGCCCAGCGGTTGAATGCTAGCTTGGCTAAATTGCTAGCACTTCAACTGCTGCCTTTTCAGTTGATAGACTCGGCCCCCTTCCGTGAGTTTGTTCAATGTGCGGTTCCTCAGTGGCAGGTTCCCAAACGCCACTTTTTCTCACGGAAGGCAATTCCGTCTCTCTACTGGCATGTGGAAGGCAATGTCCATGCCTCGCTGGACAGGGCGGTCAGCGGTAAGGTGCATATTACCGCTGACTCATGGTCCAGCAGGCATGGACAGGGACGTTATCTTTCTTTCACGGCCCATTGGGTCACTCTATTGGTAGCTGGGAGGGATGCAGGACAAGGTGCAGTAGTGTTGGAGGTTGTTCCGCCACCACGCCTCCAAAATGCTACTACTGGTTGTGACACACCTCTCTCCTCCACCCCCTCCTCTTCTTCTTCCTCCATGTCCTCTTCGAGTGCTCTGTCCTCGGAACCAGCGGTGCTCCGTAGGCGTACAAGGGGCTACGCGAGTACGCAGGCAAAAAGATGCCATGCCGTGCTTGCGCTGGTGTGTTTGGGGGACAGGAGCCACACTGGGCCAGAGGTTCTGGCAGCTCTGCAGGGGCAGGCCGAGAGGTGGTTGACGCCACGCCAGCTTAAGCCAGGAATGGTCGTTTCTGATAATGGCACCAACCTCCTCTCCGCCCTGCGACAGGGGCAGCTCACCCATGTGCCCTGTATGGCTCACGTCCTCAACCTGGTGGTGCAGCGGTTCTTGGGCAGGTTCCCAGGCTTACAGGATGTCCTGAGGCAGGCCAGGAAAGTCTGTGTGCATTTCCGCCGATCTTATAATGCCAGTGCTCGGCTGACTGAGCTGCAAAAGGAGCTGAACCTGCCCAAGAACCGCCTAATATGTGACATGCCCACCAGGTGGAACTCAACGTTGGCCATGCTGCAGCGACTGCACACGCAGCAGAGGGCCATCAATGAGTACCTTTGCGACTACGGCACCAGGACAGGGTCAGGGGAGCTTGGCTTTTTTTCCCCACGCCAGTGGAGCATGATCAGGGATGCATGCACTGTCCTCTCACCATTTGAGGAGGCCACGAGGATGGTGAGCAGTGACAGTGCATGCATCAGTGACACTGTACCTCTTGTCCACCTGTTGGAGCATACGCTGCGTGGGATAATGGACAGGGCACTTGAGGCAGAACAGAGGCAGGAAGAGGAGGACTTCCTTGTCTCTCAAGGCCCCCTTTATCCAGACAATGTTCCTTCTGTCCCACCCATCACACAGGAAGAGGAGGAGGAGGAGGAGGAGGATTGTGTGAGCATGGAGGTGGAGCCTGGCACTCAGCATCAGCAGCAGCAGTCTTTTAGGGATGATGTACAGTCCCAACAAACCAGTGGACTTGTACGTGGCTGGGAGGAGGTGGCTGGCGATCATGTCATCCTCAGTGACCCAGAAGACTCCGGACCGAATGCCTCAGCTAACCTACGCTGCATGGCCTCCCTGATCCTGCAAAGCCTGCGGAAGGATCCTCGTGTTCTTCGGATCAAGGAGAGTGACCATTACTGGCTGGCCACTCTCCTTGATCCACGGTACAAGGGTAAGGTTGCGGACCTTATCTTGCCGTCGCAGAGGGAGCAGAGGATGAGACATCTCAGGGAGGCCTTGCAGAAAGGTCTGTGCAACGCGTTCCCAGAAACTGGGAGGTTACAAACTCCTGGTCCTGGACGACGAGTTGCTGAGGCTTCGGTTAGTAGCAGAAGGAGCGGTGGGGAAGGTGGACGTCTGACCGATGCGTTCAGACAATTTTTTAGTCCGCAGCCCCAAGGTATGATCGGTTCCAGCAACCATCGCCAGCGTCTGATATACATGGTGCAGGAATACCTAGGGGCAAGGTCAGACTTGGACACCTTTCCCACCGAAAATCCTCTGGCTTACTGGGTCCTGAGGATGGATCACTGGCCAGAGCTTGCACAGTATGCAATTGAGCTACTGGCCTGTCCTGCATCCAGCGTTCTTTCCGAACGCACATTCAGTGCTGCTGGAGGATTTGTCACCGATCATAGGGTGCGCCTGTCCACCGACTCGGTTGATCGACTGACCTTCATAAAAATGAATCAGTCTTGGATCACCACCAGCTACCAGACACCTGAAGCGGATATAACGGAATAATTTATAATGTCACATCCCTTCAAGACTGCCTATGCTGATGCTGAGTGACTGTCCTGTTATGTTCACTGACTATCCTCTTCCTCCTCCTCAATGATCCATGCCACCACACCAGTGCCTAAGGCACAATTTTTCAGCCCCTGTATAACAGGGGCGTGTAATTACAATTTTTTAAAAAGATGCTTCGCAACAGGTGTGACTGCTGTGCTCAGAGTACAGTATCTGTGAGGGGTTGCAGTGTTGTGGCACCAGCACCAGTGCCTAAGGCACAATTTTTCAGCCCCTGTTGGGGCGTGTAATTACAATTTTTAGGCAATGCTTTGCAACAGGTCTCATTGCTGTGCTCAGAGTACAGTATCTGTGAGGGGTTGCAGTGTTGTGGCACCAGTGCCTAAGGCACAATTTTTCAGCCCCTGTATAACAGGGGCGTGTAATTACAATTTTTTAAAAAGATGCTTCGCAACAGGTGTGACTGCTGTGCTCCAAGTACAGTATCTGTGAGGGGTTGCAGTGTTGTGGCACCAGCACCAATGCCTAAGGCACAATTTTTCAGCCCCTGTTTAACAGGGGCGTGTAATTACAAATCTTGATCTAATAGTTCACAGCAGGGCCCATTCCTGCGCCCACCAAGAGTAACTATGAGGGCCTACAGTCTTGTGGCAACACCGTCCACCACCACCACCACCACCAAAGGCCCAATTTTTCTGCCCTGTTCAACAGGTGCATGCAATTACAAATCTTGATCTAATAACTCACAGCAGGGCCCATTCCTGCACCCACCAAGAGTAACTGTGAGGGCTTACAGTCTTGTGGCAACACCGTCCACCACCACCACCACCACCACCAAAGGCCCAATTTTTCTGCCCGGTTCAACAGGTGCATGCAAGTACAAATCTTGATCTATTAACTCACAGCAGGGCCCATTCCTGTGCCCACCAGTCTTGTGGCTACACCAATATCTAATAGGGCAAATTTCTGCAGAGTATATACGGCAGGCCCCTACTTTCAAACATCCAACTTACAAACGACTCCTACTTGCAAACGGCAAGAGAAAACAGGAAGTGAGAGGAAATCTACCCCTTGGAAGGAAAATTCTATCCTGTTAGATTTAATTTGGGAAAAAGGTATCTCCTCTCTACTGATGCTTTATCACCAATCCTTGTTTCAATTAAAACCCCACTTTTCCAAAAACATTTGTCATTGGGACGGAAAGTGAGGTGACATGTTCTGAACAGATGTGCAAAGACAGCAAATGTTACAGGGGTGATAACCCCTCCCTATGTTCTCCAAAAAGCTTAAAAATTGATTTTTTTGGGATGTAGCTACACTTCATAATGTACCTGTTCAGATTCTACTTAAGAACAAACCTACAGTCCATGTCTTGTTTGCACCACCTATATACTGCTGTTCAGAGTATATAGGGTTGTAGGTATAGGGTTTTATTTTGGGTGCGGGGTCCCCCTTAGTATCCATACAAGACCCAAAGGGGCTGGGGTGGGGGGGGGGTGATGGGGTAGCCATGCCATTTTTCTCAAGGATTTTCAGCCATATGGCGGCCAGGACAAGACATGACATTAAAGCCGCAAGTGGTTTTAAATGGCTTCTTTTTTTCCTTTACAAATGTCATTTTGTGCAAGGACAGTTCTAAACACGGGAAACACATGCCACTTCACAGGCATACTTTAGACACCCCCCAGGTACCGTATTTAAAGGAAAATTTCACTTTTTTTTTTTTCACTTTATGCATCATTAAAATGACTGCTCCCGAAAAAACTTTAGTTTTTAAAATTTCTTTTTGCATTGATATATGTCCCCTGGGGCAGGACCCGGGTCCCCAAACCTGTTTTATAACATTAACATGCATATTGGCCGTTGTAATTAGCAATTTTGATTTCGAACGTTCGCGTCCATTATAACGAATAGGGTTCGAAAATTCGCGCGAACTTTCGGTCCGTTCGAAGGTTCTGGTGCGAACCGAACCCGGGGGTGTTCGGCTCATCCCTAATCAACAGTTCTGTTGGAAGGCACATCAAAATTGAGAGGGACCTCATCCATGTTTGCAATCTGACTTGGTTCAAAATCATATTTTTTCCTAAGTTGTATGACATAGGAGTGAAACTGTTGGATTTTATCCTCATAAACTGGTGGCATTTTCTGAGCTAACTTTGTTCGTGTTCTCATGGCCAACCCTTCTCTCCTCATGAAATTGAAGCACCATTTTGCCTTTCCTGTAAAATCAACAATGTTCATTTCGCTTGCAAACATTCTTGCCTGACATTGAATAAGCTTGGTTGACACACATAAGCCACTCTGGCGCTGCTCCAAAATCCAAGTCTTAAGCCTCTGCTCCAAATTTGGCCATTTTGCTGGTTTTCCTCTTAGGGCCTTCTTCTTTTTTGGCATCTTAAGGAGTTGTTCTTCCTGTTTTCTCCACTGTCTGATCATACTCTCAGTGGGGGGAGGTCCAAACTGTCTCTCTGCAGCTCTATTTCCATGCTCTTTTGCATAGCTGACAACATTCAGTTTGAATTTTGCAGAATAAGACAATCGCTTACCGGTACTTTTATTATTCTGTGACATCTTGGGCTCAATATGCTCCGGTCCCTGATCTGCGCACTCTCCACGTCCAATAGGATCGCATCTGCACACTATCCACACTCTCCACCTCCTCCTCCAACTCCAGCTGACGTCACTAACACAAAGCTCGTGATTGGAGGAAGCCGTTCGACGACCTATGACCCGCTACGCACCCGCGCGTCTCTCTCCAAGGCTGACTGACCGTGTATAAGACGCTGCTTGATTTTCCGTTGAATTATTTTAGCAAAAAGTAGCGTCTTATACACGGAAAAATACGGTAATTGTAATTGTAAAAATACAAAATGTAGTGTAGTACTTAAATTTTTTTCTTATCAAAAGCGAAATTGCCTTTTAAATGCAACCCCTGTCGTCTAACGTTTAATGTTGTAGAGAGGCTATGCAATGGGTTAATAAAGTCAGAACTTAAAATGCAAGTTTAAACCAATTCCTAGTCTGTGATCTCCAGATATCGTCTGGGTTTTAAAACAAATTGAAGCTTCCTCAGTGTATAATGTGCAGCCTGGTATATGATGTGCAGAGCCCTGTGTATAATGTGCAGCCTGGTATATGATGTGTAGGGATGAGCTCTGGTGTGTTTGCATACTCCATGTGCAGAGCCCGCCAGGAAGTCGGCACGGCGCTGCGCTAATCACAGGCAGGGAGACATTGTCCTGATGCTCAGCTGCAGAGATCGGGAAATGTCTCCCTGCCTGTGATTAGCGCAGCGCTGACTTCCTGGTGGGCTCTGCACGTGGAGTATGTGAACGCGCCAGAACTCATCCTTAATGATGTGCAGAGCCCTGTGTATAATGTGCAGCCTGGTATATGATGTGCAGAGCCCGGTGTATAATGTACAGCCTGGTATATGATGTGCAGAGCCCTGTGTATAATGTGAAGCCTGGTATATGATGTGCAGAGCCCGGTGTATAATGTACAGCCTGGTATATGATGTGCAGAGCCCTGTGTATAATGTGAAGCCTGGTATATGATGTGCAGAGCCCTGTGTATAATGTGCAGCCTGGTATATGATGTGCAGAGCCCTGTGTATAATGTGCAGCCTGGTATATGATGTGCAGAGTCCGGTGTATAATTTGAAGCCTGGTATATGATGTGCAGAGCCCTGTGTATAATGTGAAGCCTGGTATATGATGTGCAGAGCCCTGTGTATAATGTGCAGCCTGGTATATGATTTGCAGAGCCCTGTGTATAATGTGCAGCCTGGTATATGACGTGTAGAACCCTGTGTATAATGTGCAGCCTGGTATATGATGTGCAGAACCCTGTGTATAATGTGCAGCTTGGTATATTATGTGCAGAGCCCTGTTTATAATATACAGCCTGGTATATGATGTGCAGAGCCCTGTGTATAATGTGCAGCCTGGTATATGATGTGCAGAGCCTGGTGTATAATGCTGACACTATGAGTGGAATACAGGGGACGGAGTGGGTGGATTCTATAAGGGGTGTGGCTTATGAGAAGTGGGAGGGGCCAACCATGGAGGGGCAGGGTCTTGCGCCCCCCATCTTAAAACTTCACCTGCCGCCACTGTCCACCTGTGATTATTTCCTTCTTTGGCGCCAATCAGCTCAAACTCTGATTGGCTGTCCGCTAGTCATCTGACCTCTTATAAACCTGGACATGCTAAGCTCATATCGCTGCATTGCCAGGAGCTATCCAGGACTGACACGCACTCAATTCTCACCTATACAGGTAATTGAACTTACTCTATACCAGAGATACATGGATATCTCTTCCTTTTCCCTGTATACTTACCTAAAGATCTAATTTTTTTCCTTTGAGCACTCAGTCCTGTACCATATTCAGTAACTTACATATATATATATATATCCCCTCTTTACTCTATTTTACAGAGTAAGAGATTTTAGACATTGGCATTTCCATCCTTTTGGCAATCCCTGTGAGCTTTGATTTCATGCTCGGTCCTGGCTATCCGATTCGTATCCCCTTGATGTTATATAGTTGGAGCTACTAGCTCCCCATATACGCATATATTTCCACCATCATACCTACTCCCAATTGGAGTCTATACATCTTCGTGGTGTTGGGCTGCAGTCCAGTGGACCTTGTGATCCGTGGCTTCATCTCTTTGGCATGCATGTTTTGTGCAAATAATTTTGAGCTGTGAGTATCCATTTTCTTACTTTATAGCATTGTACCCAATATTTAGATTCATAGCCAAGCCAGCTTGATGCAACTACATTTCCTTAAAGTGTTACAAAGTTACTATAATATTGATGCAATACTCTCTTCTCTTGATAGAAATGCAACAGTGTACCCATATATGACCCCAGAAGAAGGGCGTTTATCTGTTGTCTCAAAAACTTGTTCCCCCTCCCGAAACATGTTGGGAAGTTTGGTCAACACATTCCATTCAAGATGACTTCATGTCTACAATTTGGATGTGTCCAAACAATATTGGTGATTGTTATAATTTTTTGATATAATAAAATTATTTATACTTTTTTACACGCTGTGTCCGATATATCCTGATCTACACATTTTGTCTTTGTCCATAATATCCCAGGGGAATTTCTCTTTAAATTTTCATATATTTTGGGATTTGACTCAGACAGTCAGGATTATCATCATACCTGGTTAGTTTCTCCCTCATCCTCTCTAATACCATACATTATAGTGTGCCGCACAGAAGAGGAAAAGTCACTTCGCACTTTATTTTTTTCTATTTGAACCCTCTGCACAGAAGAAGAGAAGTCACTTTTGCAGGTTTTGCACATTAGAAGGAAAAGACACTTCCTAGATCACTTTTCAGAGGGGATTCAACACTTGGGTCTATCCTCCATTAAGACTATTAATTATATTTATTTTTGTGATTTGCACATGTGCACATTGTCAATTTTGGAATCTAGCACTTTACTGTATTTTTCACTATGATGAACTACTTGGCACTTAGTCACTTTTGTATTTAATTATGTATGGATTTTAGTTTACTTCAATAGTGTAATATTATTTAGATTAATTGATTATTTGCTAGCTATTATATATAACAGCGCAGCACTACTTATTGTATATTAATCCAGATGTTAGGGGAAGTCACCCCAGGGATAAAGGAATGAGGGAATGCTCCGACCACAACCTGAGGCCTATAGAGGAAACCAGGTTGAAATCTAATAGAGACTGTGAGACAAAAATGCAGTCCCTCCTACTGTAGGAATTGTGAGGAATGGGATAGAAACTGTAGTCGCTCTCGTTGGGGTGCAGTCAGAACCCGCCACACATCCACTAGTCAACAGTCATGGATTTTGGTCAGGAGGCTAGGGTACAAAGAGGATTTACCCGTAGACAAATCCAGCTGAGGGATCAACAGGACATTGAGATCTCCCCAAAGGATCAAGTTTACAGGGCCAAAGTGTTCCAGGCGTGTAATAATGAAGGGGAGGAAGTGTAGTTGCTCCCCTATGGGAGAGTAAACGTTAGCCACAGCAAAAACCGATTGCATGCATTTCAACTTCAAAAAATATAAGGGCGAGATGAGTCAACTGATGAGTCCAAAACCTTGGGGGTAAAAAGGCAATGAAATACAATGGATACGCCTTTAGACTTATGAGATCTGAAGTGGGTTTCTTGCAGAAGAAGGATTTGAGTCTTGGCCTTATGGAAGTGAAATAAAATCTGACTACGATTTTCAGGTAAGTTCAAACCTCTGCAGTTAAGGGAGGACACCTTCAGTGACAGAGCACTTGCCATGATGTGGGGTACAAAAGGGAAAAAAGTAGTCACTCTGGGAAGTTTCATTTCCAGGAAAATAAAAGAACAAAAGCAAGGAAAACAAGAAAAGAAGCAGAGGAACAAACAAAGGAAAGGGGGAGAAAGAAAAAGGAAGTAGCTTTAGAAGCATTCACATAAACAAGGGGGCACATTTTGGATCACACCTGCTTGCAAAACAGTAACAGTGAGTATGAATACACTGTGTCCCCCAGTGGCCATGTAGGGGCAAAGACAGATTGCTGAAGGCCAAAGCAATAATAATAAACTAAACATCAAAACCAGAGCCAATGTAGGTGCTAAGGTGGGGAACATGGGTAATGCACGGAGTGGCTTGCTCCGACAGGTACAGGCAGATGAACAATAGGCCATAGTGAGATGGCAAAGGTGGCATCAAAAAGCCTACAAGGAGTCTCCCTCCACCCTGCCAAGATCACCGCAGCAGGCAAAAAATAAAGCAAAACAGCAAAAAAAAAAACAAGCAATACAGAAATGAGTGCATGGCAAACAGAATGGATGTCTACAAAATGGATGGCAATGACAATCAGAAGTGCCAGTTGAAAGGGAGAACATGGGCAGTCAGTCCAAGTGGCAGCCTTCTATGTCCATCATCCCACAGCCAGTGAGAGATTAGAGGCATTAGTCCTAGATCTCTTCTTCTATGGACTATGCTGCCAATACGTAGAGCTGGGGAGGCCAGGGGTCGCAGCTTTAAGTGGCCAGTCAAACAAGATAATTTGAGGGAGTTCAAATGTTCTGAAAAACATTGGAAGGTCCCCCAGGGTGCCAAAAGCAGCTGACTTTTCATCTTAAGAGGCTGTAAGTTGGAATGGAAAACTCCAGCGGTATTTAATACACTTAGATTGCTGGACCTCTGTAAGTGGTTTTAGGGCTCAATGCATCTCCAGTGTTTATTTAGAGAGGTCAGGTAGAAGCATGATGGAGAAGAGAATAGTGTCATACGTCTGGGTGGCTTGCATGATTTTCACCTATACTTTGTAAAATTTAACTCTGCATATAACATTATGTGGGAATGCAGGACTAGTACTCCACGGACGCCCTGTAAAATGCGACCAAGTTCCAACGGAGAATGCTAAGATTTTTGCAGGAGTTGGTTGAAAATCGCCACAGCTGCAGATGCCAAATCTTTGGTTTCAAGCAATTCAGGCAAACCGCATATCTGATTTATTACGGTGGCTCCTATTCTCCAGATAAAAATTGAAAAAACCTTGTGAGCTGCTATAAAGATTAAAGCGTAGCCACCAGCACTCCCCACACTTCCTTATAATATGGGATAAACAATATATGCAAAATAGTTCAGCGCTAAAGAACATGCTAGTGTATAACACAAAATTAACCATGTGACAATGCAAACATTATAAATTATTTTGGTGCAAAGAATAAATTATAAATACATCACATAAGTCCAAAAAAGGTGTTATACACTTGCATGTTCTTTAGCGCTGCACAATTTTGCATATATCCTATTTTCCAGGTATCTTGGCGGTAAAAAAGTTGCTGTATCTGAATAGTATGCTCCTGTAAGATCCCCTTGCGATCATTAAGTTTAGTGGTTGTCGTGTCCAGTGCCTGCTCAACATCCTCCAGCCTGGAGCCCAGATAATTTCTAAAGTTCAGAAATTTCCTGCCTGTATGTGTGCTCCAGCCTTTTTACATAAGATTCAAAGTCCTGGTGGGTGGGTAAAGCTTTACGTATGCCTCCAAAACCTAAACCTCTCTGTGAAGGGCTCCAGGGTAAAGCCACGATCAGAGTCCTGGGGGACAGGGCATGGTGCCGTGTGCTCACCTGGGTGGCCTCATGCTGATCAGGAGAGCGGGCTGGCACCATCTTGTGAGCCTGGAAACCTCTGGTGCAGAAGGCCAAATGTGTAACGACTGATCTGACCCAAGGTGTGGCCGTCGCTTGAGTGTCTGCCCTCACTGTTACTCCACTTTCCCATCCTGAAGCAGGTGTTTGCACGAGAGAAGTCCCGGCAGCCATGTATAGCCCTATCAGAGCGGAAGTCAAAGGTAAGTGCGTCCTATCTACCCATGCACTTGGCCATGCCCTGGAATTTTAAACTCTGGGTTTGAAACTCAGGAATGGGAGCTCAAAATCTGGAATTTTAAACTCTAAAATTGGAACTCTGAATTCATAAATTGGAACTTGGAATTTAGAACTCAGAATTTGTAACACAGAGTTTGGAACTTAGAATATAGAATAATAAACTCAGAAATTGGAACTCAAAATCTGGAATTTTAATAACAGAATTTGGAACTCAGAATTTAGGATTTAGAACCCAGGATTTGGAACTCAAAATCTGGAATTTTAAACTCAGAATTTATATCTATAAATTTGGAATTTTAAACTCTGCATTTGAAATTCAAGAATTTAACTCAAAATCTGGCGTTTTTAATTCAGAATTTGGAACTCAAAATTAATAACTTAGAATGCAGAATTTAGAACTAGGACTTTGGAGCTCAAAATTGGAACTTAGAATTTAGACAAATTAATTTGGAACTAGGAGCTTGGAATTCAGAATTTAGAATTTGAGATTTGGAACTGAAAATCTGGAATTGGAACTTGAACTCAAAATTTTGACTTATAAATATGAAACAAAAATTTTTTGAATTCGGGATCTAGCATTTGGATCTAGAATTCTAAACTCAGAGTGTGGATCACGGAAGTTAGAATTTGAAACTTGGAACTCAGGATTTGTAACTCAAAATTTGGAATTTTAAACACAAAATCTGGAACACCGAAATAAGAATTTGTAATTTGAACTTGGAATTTCAATTTTAGAACTTTTAATTTGGAGCTCAAAATTTGCAACTCAGATTTTAGACCTATGCAGTTACCACTCCGAAAAAGTAATTTGGAATTTAGAACTCAGAACTAGGGATTTGGAATTCTGAGTTACGTACTCAGAATTTAGACCTATAAATTTGGAACTCTAAATCTGGAATTTTAAGAGTGTGAAATTCGGAATCTGAAATAATAAACTTGGGATTTGAATTCATGAATTGGAACTCAAATCTAGAGCTTTAAACTTAGAATGTGGAACTCGAAATCTGGAATAAAATTTTTGAATTTAGACCTATGAATTAGGAACTCAGGATTATTAGCTGTGAATTTAGAACTATTCATTTGGAACTCAAAATCTGGAATTTGGAACTTGAAGTTCAGCATCTGGAATTCTAAACTTGGAATTTGGAGCTCAGAATGTAGAGCTTGAAATATAGAACTTTGGATTTCGAACTTGGAATCTGGAATTTTAAACTAAGACGTTAGAGCTCAGAATCTAGAACTCAGGATTTTGAATTTAGAACTAGAAGTCTAGAACTCAGAATTTGGACCTCAGGGTTTGGACTTTTAAACTGAGATTAAAATTCAGACATTAGAACTTGGAAGTAAGAACTCAGAAGCAAGAACTCAGAATTTGGATCTTGAGATTTCACACTCAGGATTTTAAATAAAATGTGAGTTTGGGACTTGGAAGTAAGAACTCAAACATAAGAACTTGAAGTTTGAAACTTGGTATCTTGAATTTACAGCTCAGATACTAGAGTTTTGAGTTTAGAAATCAGAGTTTAGAGCTTGAGATCTGTAATATTAAAGTGGAACTTCATTACATCTGAGCACCACAAACCAAAAATGCTTTATAATTCATTTTTAATATTCAAAACAAATTCTCCCAACCATCCATGTGTCCATTCTTTATTTTGCTGAAAGATAACTTTGAAAAAACACCCCCTAGCATTTCTGGCCGTGGCCACCTTGAGCAAGGGCAGATGATTCATGTAGCATTTACTCCCTAGAATCCATCTTGCCTTAGCTCAGGCATGCAGGTAGGACGGTGTACATAGCGGAGAAAACCTATCCTCCCCTCCTGAAGACATAATTTGCCTAGACCATGAAACCAAGAAGTAACTAAAATTTTTTTTTTTTTTTTTTTTTTTTTTTAAGTTTATAGGTTAGAGAAGTTTGCTCTACCACTTTCCATGCGTTTTCTATTACATACAATTAAGGCATGCCATAATAGCTCAGAGAAGATCTTCAGAGTGGTCTCAATCTCTGCCACCTATATTTAACTTGATCAAGGGGGCCTCTACCTCCAAGGGGATTATATTGCAATGTTATAATATGCTCCTGCAGAACGTTCTGAAAAAACACCCTTTACGAATGAGAGATAAATGGGAGGGGGATGTCGGTCAGATGGATGGAGATCAATGGGAGGAAGCTTTTTAGCCGGTACCGATCTGCTCCCTGAATTTTTCCCAAAGATTAACGCAATTGTATATCCTTTTGAGGCTATATTATACCCCACACAGACTGCATACTATGGGGCTCTGGTCTACACCGACATGAACTAGATGTGAACAGGATCATGGAGACCTGATTCATCTACTGTGGAGGTGCCTAAAACTACATTCCTATTGAAAGGGAGTGGTGGACACTCTTGACAGGATATTTCAGATCTCTATCCCTCTACATCCTAAACCCTGCTTGCTCAATCTGCTTGAGGAATTTGAATGGGAAGAGCGTACTAGAGTTGCAATTGTGAGAACCTTATTCTTGGCGCGTAAGATAATTATGACACATTGTGAAGGAAAAAATTGCGCTACTAATATGCAACAGCTGCCAGCATCAGCAATAAGACTAATTGCATGAAATATAAAGGACAAGGGAGATGCAGCACTGAAAAGGTGAGTGTGCCAAAGATAGATGTCTGGGGATAAGATACAAAATATATAAAGTGCTACATAAAGTGCTAAGTACATATGAATTCAAGGAATGAACCTGCAAGTAAAACAGTGATACAGTACAAGATACTTGAAGTCCAGATGTGCAGTTTCCACAGTCTGTTGATTTGGGGACCCATGTCATCTGCTGGTGTTGGTCCACTGTGCTTCATTAAGTCCAGGGTCAACGCAGCCATCTACCAGGAGATTTTGGGGCACTTCATGCCTCCTTCCACAGACGAGCACTATGGGGATGCTGACTTCATTTTCCAGCAGGACTTGGCACCTGCCCACACTGCCAAAAGCACCAAAACCTGCTTCAATGACCGTGGGATTACTGTGCTTGATTGGCCAGCAAACTCGCTAAACCTGGCATTGCCAAGAGAAAGATGAGAAACATGAGACCAAACAATGCAGAAGAGCTGAAGGCCACTATTGAAGCATCCTGGTCTTCCATAACACCTCAGCAGTGTGTGAGGGGGTTAGCTCGGCAGCGGGTGTGTGTGACCCCCGGGATGGGCTCCCCAGACAAAAACAGGCCCAGCAAACGGAGGTTGTGGTTTTCAAAATCAAAAAGGTGCGGTTTATTTTCTATTTACAGTGACAAAACACAGCAAAGCAAAAGAAACATAAATAAAATAAATCCTGGTCAACTTGACCTCTGACTAAACATACAGGTTTCCTAACTAACAACTGGGATCAGCCTAGTGCTGTCCTAGTCCCTAAGTCCCTGGTTTTAAATGTCCAAGCAAATAGCCACACAGGCTTTGTCTCACCGCACAGGGGTTCACTCTCCCTAGACAGTCCACACAGGTCTGGTTCCAGGCATGAGCTAACACCTAATGAATCTGGGAGTTCTTATAGAGGCCTAAATGAGCTGACAAGCTTCAGCTGGCCTCATCAACTCCCTGTCTGTACGACGCCCCACACTCTCCCTAGAGGTATGAGTCATCCATGAGCCCACTAGCCTTATACAACTCTCCACCTAGTTGTATAAGTCGGCGTAAAGCCTGAATCTGGGCGAAATATATCTACCCCCCTGGATGCAACCAGGTGACTTTACCTTCCTGCTGTCACATACCCCCCCCCTCTTGTTTTAACCTCGGGGTTGGAACACCAGCAATCAGGCATTCATGTACTCGAGACAAAGCATCCACATTCCCCATTTGAACGCCAGGGCGATGCTTTACTGTGAAGTTGAATTCCTGGAGGGCCAGGAACCACCTATTCACTCTTCTATTTGTTTCCTTGTTTTGAGCCATCCACTTTAACGGAGCGTGATCCGTAACCATGTCAAAGTGCCTACCTAGCAGGTAGTACCGAAGGGAATCTAGAGCCCACTTCACCGCTAAACACTCCTTTTCAACGGTGGCGTAATTTACCTCATGGGACTTCAACTTCCTGCTGAGGTAAATGACTGGGTGCTCTTCCCCGTTCCAGACCTGGGACAATACTGCTCCTAACCCCACATCTGACGCATCACTTTGTACGACAAAGTCTTTAGAGAAGTCGGGTGAGTACAACACTGGCTGGCTACATAAGGCTTGTTTCAAGAATTGGAATGCTGCCTCAGCCTCGGGGGTCCATTTAATCATGACCGACCCTTTCCCCTTCGTCAGGTTGGTTAGGGGCACAGCCTTAGAAGCAAAGTGGGGAATGAATCGCCGATAATACCCAGCGATTCCCAGAAAGGCTCGTACCTGCTTCTTGCTGTTGGGACGTGGCCAACTCTGGATGGCCTCGACTTTGTTGAGTTGGGGTTTTATTACTCCCCTCCCAATGGTGTACCCAAGATATTTGGCCTCCTCCTGCCCAATGGTACACTTCTTGGGGTTAGCCGTAAACCCCGCTTCCCGAACAGAGTCCAGGACTGCTTGCACTTTTGGCAGATGTGAGGCCCAATCTGTGCTATGGACAATTACGTCATCCAGGTAAGCCGCAGCATACTTCCAATGGGGCCTCAGCATCTGGTCCATTTTCCGCTGGAATGTGGCTGGTGCATTCTGTAACCCGAACGGCATTCTTTTATATTGGAACGCCCCGTCTGGGGTTACAAATGCGGTTTTCTCTTTGGCCGACTTGGCCAGGGGGATTTGCCAATACCCTTTTGTGAGGTCAAGAGTCGTCATGTATCGGGCTGTTCCCAGCCGGTCGATCAACTCATCTATACGTGGCATGGGGTAGGTGTCAAATTTTGTAACTTTGTTCAACTGACGAAAATCGTTACAAAATCGCCAGCTCCCATCCGGTTTAGGCACCAACACAATGGGACTAGACCAATCACTTTGGGACTCCTCTATCACCCCTAAGTTCAGCATTTTCTGTACTTCCTCCCGTATTGCCTCCCGTCCGGCCTCTGGGATCCGATAGGGTTTTAACTTCACCCTTTCACCGGGCGGGGTAATGATGTCATGCTCTACCCCAGATGTTTGTCCCGGCAGCTCAGAGAATACCTCCTTGTTGCGAAGCACAAACTCCTTAACCTCCTGTTGTTGGGGTTGTGACAAGGTGGCTGCTATTCCAACCTCAGGAATCACGTAACCAGTTTGAGCTGGTGACCAAGTGTCTGCGACTAGGGACTCTCTATCCCTCCAGGCTTTCAACAGATTAACGTGATAGATCTGTTCGGGCTTTCGCCTTCCTGGTTGTCTGACCTTGTAATTCACTTCGCTCACTTTTTCCATTATCTCATAGGGGCCTTGCCATTTGGCAAGGAATTTACTTTCAACCGTAGGGACAAGTACCAGTATCCTATCCCCCGGGGAAAAGGTACGGGTCTTGGCTCCACGGTTGTACACTCTCTGCTGTGCTAACTGCGCTTGGGCCAAATGTTCCTTCACGATGGGCATTACCTGTGCAATTCGGTCTTGCATCAGGGCGACATGCTCAATCACACTCCTGTGGGGAGAACTCTCACTTTCCCAAGTTTCCTTGGCAATATCCAACAGCCCTCTTGGGTGTCTCCCATACAGTAACTCAAAGGGGGAGAATCCCGTAGAGGATTGGGGCACCTCCCTAATAGCAAACATCAGATAAGGAAGTAGACAGTCCCAATCCTTTCCATCTCTATCCACCACTTTCTTCAACATTTGTTTTAGGGTTTTGTTGAATCTTTCAACCAGCCCATCGGTTTGGGGGTGATACACAGATGTACGTAATTGCGTCACTTTGAACAATTTACACAGCTCCTTCATAACCCGGGACATAAAGGGTGTACCTTGGTCCGTAAGCAGTTCTTTACAAATACCCACCCGGCTAAACACAAGAGATAGCTCTTTGGCTATGGTTTTGGCCGAGGTATTTCGGAGAGGGATCGCTTCTGGATAACGGGTGGCATAGTACATTATAACTAATATGTACTGGTGCCCCCTAGCGGACTTGATTATAGGCCCTACCAAATCCATGGCGATCCTCTCAAACGGGACCTCAATGATGGGTAGAGGGACCAGCGGGCTACGGAAATGTGGCATCGGGGCCGACCTCTGACACACAGGGCAGGAGGAACAATAATTTTCTATGTCCTTCATCACCCCCGGCCAATAGAATCTCTGTAATACCCTCTCTCTGGTTTTCTCTGTCCCCAGATGACCTCCAAGAATGTGCCCATGGGCCAACTCCAACACCAACTTCCTGTAAGGTTTGGGCACCACAAGCTGCTCAACGGTTTCTTCTGCCCTTTTTGCCACCCGATACAGTAGGTCCTTCTCTACGCTGAAGTATGGGTAAGTGCAGGTATTATCTGGGTTCACTAACTCGCCATCTATTTTCACTACGTTTTCCCGTGCCTTTATTAGGGCGGGGTCTTTCAACTGTTCTGTGGCAAAGTTTTCCCTGTGAACCTCAAGATCAGAAAACTCCACAGACGGTAGGTTTTCGTCTGAGGAGGTGAGCTCCTCTCCAGTTTCTTGAGTCTCCCCTGCCAATACTGATAAGGGAAATTCCGGAGAGTCCTCACCACTCTCAGGGGAGTTCTGGCTATCACATTCCTGGTACATAGGGGCACCAGTGGGGGGCTCAGGATCATCCCACAGTTCCCAGAACTTCGGAAAATCCCTTCCCACAATGGCGTCATGCGGTAACTGAGATACTAAGCCCACTGGATGAGAGAGGGTACCTTTGGGGGTCTCGAAACACACTGTAGTCACTGGATACTCTCGGGTGTCCCCATGCACACAAATAACAGCTACCTTGCTATTCCCAAAGACCTCTGTTTTAACTAACTCAGCCTTTATCAGGGTCACAAGGCTACCTGAATCCAGCAATACCACAACATTTCTACCATTAACACACATTTTGCATAAATGTTTCTCAGTTCCTCGAATGGCAGTGCATGCGACTGTCGCACACAGCGACTGACGTCTGCCCGTCAGAAAGTCACACTGCATGGGTTCCTCCACAACCGGGCAATTGGCTGCAATATGTCCCGCTTGCCGGCAGCGGTAGCAAACGATCCTTCTTGCCGCCTCTTGAGCCGCTGATTTCCCAGGCTGTTCTCGCCAAACTTGGGGTAGAGCTCCCACCCTCTCACTCTCTCCACCCTCACCCCTTGGAATCCTCTTATCCGCCCCTGGGGATGGTCTGGTCTTAGGGTGGAAAGTCCGAGTGTCTCTGGAAGAGGCCGTCAGGTTCTCTGTAGCCAAGTATTTCTCCACACGATCCACAAGACCATCGGCCGTCTCTGGGTCTCCATGGCTTACCCACTTTTGGATGGCAGTAGGAAGAGCTCTCAAAAACCGATCCATTACAACACGTTCCACAATCTTTGGTGCGGACAAAGTCTCTGGCTGTAGCCACTTTCTGCTCAGGTGAATGAGATCATACATTTGAGACCTGGGGGGTTTTCCAAGCTGGAAAGTCCAGTTATGCACACGCTGAGCCCGGACAGCCTGGGTGACACCCAGCCTTGCCAATATTTCAGCTTTTAGCATCACATAGTCTTTTGCTTGGTTAGGCTCTAGGTCAAAGTAAGCTTTCTGCGATTCACCAGTTAACAGAGGAGCCACCAGTCCAGCCCACTGCTCCTCAGGCCACTTTTCTCTTTCAGCGGTCCTTTCAAATGTGGTCAAAAATACCTCTGGATCATCCTCTCCAGTCATTTTTGTCTATAAACGACTCACCCCAAAGGACGCGGTATTAGTGGGACGGCTTTCCTCACTGGTCTGCGGACGTTGCTGCATTACTGCTTCCATTTGTTGTAGTCTCTGCTCTTGCTTCTGTAACAGGTCTATGAAGCGGGCCTCAGATTGCTGCTGGGCTTGTTGCTGAGCTTCCAGACTCTGTTGGTGAGCTTGCTGCTGGGCTGCAAGGCTCTGTTGATGAGCTTGCTGCTGGGCTGCAAGGCTCCTTTGCAAACCTGCATTTGTCTGCTGTTGATTGGCATTTGCTAGAGCCAGCTGTTTCAGTATCTCCTCCATGCTGGCTTAAAAAAAAACTGCCTGCATTCTCCACCAACTGTGAGGGGGTTAGCTCGGCAGCGGGTGTGTGTGACCCCCGGGATGGGCTCCCCAGACAAAAACAGGCCCAGCAAACGGAGGTTGTGGTTTTCAAAATCAAAAAGGTGCGGTTTATTTTCTATTTACAGTGACAAAACACAGCAAAGCAAAAGAAACATAAATAAAATAAATCCTGGTCAACTTGACCTCTGACTAAACATACAGGTTTCCTAACTAACAACTGGGATCAGCCTAGTGCTGTCCTAGTCCCTAAGTCCCTGGTTTTAAATGTCCAAGCAAATAGCCACACAGGCTTTGTCTCACCGCACAGGGGTTCACTCTCCCTAGACAGTCCACACAGGTCTGGTTCCAGGCATGAGCTAACACCTAATGAATCTGGGAGTTCTTATAGAGGCCTAAATGAGCTGACAAGCTTCAGCTGGCCTCATCAACTCCCTGTCTGTACGACGCCCCACACTCTCCCTAGAGGTATGAGTCATCCATGAGCCCACTAGCCTTATACAACTCTCCACCTAGTTGTATAAGTCGGCGTAAAGCCTGAATCTGGGCGAAATATATCTACCCCCCTGGATGCAACCAGGTGACTTTACCTTCCTGCTGTCACAAGTGCCACAGGCTGATAGCTTCCATGCCACACCACATTGAGGCAGTAATTTCTGCAAAAGGGGCCCAAACCAAGTACTGAGTACATATGCATGCTTATACTTCTCAGAGGTTCGATATTGTTCTATGTACAATCCTTGTTTTATTGATTGCATGTAATATTCTAATTTTCTGAGATGGTGGATTTGGGGTTTTCATGGGCTGTAAGCCATAATCATCACAATTATGACAAATCACGGCTTGAACTATTTTGTTTTGCATCTAAAGAGTCTATCTCATATATTAGTTTCACCTTTTAAGTTGCATTAGTGAAATAAATGAACTTTTTCACGATATTCTAATTTTTCGAGTTTCACCTGTAATAGAGTTCAAAAATGTTGTCTCTTAAACATGATCGCATAATATTGAAATTCATAAGATGTAATAATGAAGCTGATTCATGCAGAGTGATGTTCACACACGAAACCCGGGAATGTGCCTCCAACACCAGGGGAAGGGGATGGGTACTATTTTTTTTCAGAAAAAAACAACTTTCTTGAGATGCAAACATGGTAGATATATACATTCAACATACTTGTAGTAAATAATAAAGTACGAAAGTCACAAAAGATAAAACAGTTTTACAGTGTTTTATATTCTTGAGTTGTCCCTCTCACCGAGGTGCTGGTTGTTTAAGTACATGTTTCACCATCCTCCAGCCATCTATCTTAAACTCTGGAGAATTTTTGTGGGCAACCTCTGTGGGTGTATATCGTTTTCCTATATGGAAGGGTATCATTTATCTATTTTTTCCATCCCTGAATTGTAGGGGGTAGTGCCTGCATCCATACCTTGGCAACAACTTTTCGTGCTATGAATAGGGTCTCATATAGAAATATAGCTTGATATTTGTCCACATCCGTCTCAGGCAGTAGGCCCAGTAGGCAAAGACAAAAAAATAGATGATATGGACAGCCGCATTTCAAAAAACCTTGACGGTTGCCTTTATTGTAAAAAACAAATAGATTTGCCCGTTAGACATATACCGTATTTTTCGGACTATAAGACGCACTTTTTTCCCCCAGAAATATGGGGGAAAATGTCCCTGCGTCTTATAGTCCGAATACATAACAGGGGCCCCGCTGTCGCTGGCACCGCCCCTGCCATCCGCTCACAGCCTCTGGAATCCCCGACCGCCGCCACTAGCTCCGCCCCCCCCCGCCGCAGTGTCAGGGGCTTTGCGAATCCAGTTAGAGCCGCTCTCTCTTTCTCTTTGGCTTACAGAAAGGGAGGGGGGGGGGGGCGGCAGGGGATATACAGACAGCCCCGCAGCTCTCCTCTCCCTGTCACAGCGCCACTGCCAAGTTCTCTGGCAAATAGAGCAGCAGCGCTGTGACAGGGAGAGGAGAGCTGCGGGCTGTCTGTATATCTCCCGCCGCCCCCTCCCTTTCTGTAAGGAGAAGAGAGAGAGAGAGAGCGTCTCTAATTGGATTTGCTGGGTCGCCACCCAGCTTCCTACCCACTGTTTCCCCCCCCCCATGATTGGCCACAGCAGAGGGCCAATCAGAAGACACTGGGGGCATCATGGGAAATGAAGTCCCTGCAGAGTTCTGGCACCAGTTCCCCCAGCATGCAAGCACTCTGCTGGAGGGGAGGGAGGGGGTGTTAGAACTTGAAGAGGAGCAAAAGAGAATACTCTGCTGGGGGACACCACCAGAGAGCCACGCTGTACCCCGCGCCACCAGAGAGCCACGCTGTACCCCGCGCCACCAGAGAGCCACGCTGTACCCCGCGCCACCAGAGAGCCACGCTGTACCCCGCGCCACCAGAGAGCCACGCTGTACCCCGCGCCACCAGAGAGCCACGCTGTACCCCGCGCCACCAGAGAGCCACGCTGTACCCCGCTCCACCAGAGAGCCACGCTGTACCCCGCTCCACCAGAGAGCCACGCGGTACCCCGCACCACCAGAGAGCCACGCTGTACCCCGCACCACCAGAGAGCCACGCTGTACCCGCACCGCCAGGGAGCCACCTTGTACCCGCACCGCCAGAGAGCCACGCTGTACCCACACCGCCAGAGAAGGAGCCACACTGTTCCCGCACCACCAGAGAGGGAGCCACACTTTAACCGCTGTACCCGCACCACCAGAGAGGGAGCCACATTGTACCCGCACCACCAGAGAGGGAGAAAGACCGAGCCACTGCCAGGATACAGACATGATACACTACTGACTAGAGTTACCCCGGGCAACCCAGAGTGAGCGAACGTCCAGCCAGAGGGATCACTGTTGCGATTTCGCTGGGTCTGGTAAGAGGGCCTGTTGGCCATTATCCATTACTATTCCCAGGGACTGAGCCATTAGGAAGTGCCTAACCTGATATCCTCTAGGCCTTATTGACCGCCACAACGTCCCTCTCTGTCCTCTTCCCACGGCGTCCCCTCTGTCCTCTTCCCACGGCGTCCTTCTACCAGGGCGTTACTCTGTCCTCTTCCCAGGGCGTTACTCTGTCCTCTTCCCAGGGCGTTACTCTGTCCTCTTCCCAGGGTGTCCCTTTGTCCTTCACCCACGGCAACCCTCTGTCCTCTTCCCACAGCGTCCCCTCTGTCCTCTTCCCATGAAGATGACAGGGCGGGCCTTGACAGGAAGGGGTGGGTCATATTTAAATTAGGGGGTGCGCAAGTTTAGTCAGGCCTAGGGCAGCACAAAACCTAAATACACCACTGATGGCATGGTCACTCTGCGTTTACTGTGGCATGGTCACTCTGCGTTTACTGTGGCATGGTCACTCTGCGTTTACTGTGGCATGGTCCCTCTGCGTTTACTGTGGCATGGTCCCTCTGCGTTTACTGTGGCATGGTCCCTCTGCGTTTACTATGGCAATGGTCAGGCTGCATTTCATGGGCACTGGAAAATATTTTAGTACACCATTTGGTTCAGAATATTTTTTTTCTTGTTTTCCTCCTCTAAAACCTAGGTGCGTCTTATGGTCAGGTGCGTCTTATGGTGCGAAAAATACGGTAATACATAACACCCATGTGCATACTCCCGATTTTATTTTATTAGGGACTGGCACTAGAGATGTAATTAATATATGATTTATATTTTACATTTCATTATTTGTATTTATACTACATATTCCATATATTAATTCATTCATTTACCTAGCGTGTGATATTTGTCTGGATGGTCCTATTTTCAATAGAAGTACGTCAACTAGTCACATGTATATATTCCTTTCTTTTCTTTTTTTTCCTTACAACAGTTACATCTTTAACATTTGAACATGAAAAGGACTCTATAGTTGGGCCATTCATATATGGCTATTCAAAATTGTTGATTTTATTATGCTGTGTTATTATACAGAATTCCTACAATGAGAATACACATGAGACATAGGACGTTATCTTCTATGCACTTCTTTTTATAGGTGCAGTTATATGTGTTATGTTTTATAGGATTATATATATTAAGCATTTTATGGTTTTAGTATACTAGGTGCTCAATTCGATGTTATAACAACAATATCCAGCAGGTTATGGGGCTCTATTTACAATCAAGGTGGGCCCTTTCCATTTTTTCATTTTTTGATGTGTAAGTTATATGCTTATTGTGTTAGGGATCCATCGTTTAATAATACTGAGAACATTAACAATACTATTTAATTATATTATTTATTTGTTAATAGTTTATGATGACATCATAAGCCAATCAGCCCTATTTAAACACTAGACACACATTAATTTATATATAAACAAATGCTTGCATGCATTGTTATATGCTTGCACAGAGATATGTTGTTATTGCCTTCACTAACCATTTATCTAAACATACAGACACTGGCACTATAGTTATATCTATTATAATTATATTTGCCAATTAGTTCATTATGATATTATAATCCTATTAATTCATTATTCATTATTCACCACACATTACATATTTCCATCATTATATTCACAATTCTATGGTTTGGGACCATTTATATGGTTTTCACGTAATTATTTATAAAAAAATTTTACATATTGGAACTATTTTGCACCAATTTTCTTTCTTATATGACTGATTAAATATCTACATATTATTTGTTGTTCACATGACACAATTAATCTTGGCCACTTGTTCTTACACATAAGCCCGTAATGGGACAAGTAAAATTATTTACATTTTTACACTTTTTCACTCTTGCTATACTACATTATATTATAAATCTAGTTGCTGTATATTTTAACATCTACAGGAACATGGTTTCATTTATGGCTCTGATAACTTTATAGTTCCACACATTATGATGTTTTTACATTCTATTCATTTACATGTTGGGCGTTTAAATACACTTTTTAATTATATTCTCACATTAATTTTCCACATGTATCGCTCACATATTTACGTTTATATATGCATGTACATGCATACATATATATTCGGTATGTTTTAAGTATGCACATATCAAGGGTTAAAGTGTTTTAATTTTTTTTCCCCCCATGGGATTTACCTATGTATTTAGGTGGTTTTCATTAATTAATTAATTATGGTTTGATTGTCATTAATTCATTGATTGGTCAACACAAGCCAATGGTCGATTTTGATCACATGGTTTTTTAGATTGATTATATATTAAAAGTGTTGTTTTATACATGCTAAGCTATGAGTAAGCACTAGACTACAGTGCGAAACGCGTCAGTTGCTATCCCTGTCTTGCTGTGATTCGTATTGCACCTATTCGTTTTTTACAATAAAGGCAACCGTCAAGGTTTTTTGGAGTGCGGCTGTCCATATCATCTATTTTTTTGTCTTTGTCTGCCTTGTGCATTGCCAGCACCCACGGCCTCCTGAGAGACTATTGATTGTCTAAACATACTCACCTGAGCGGTAACTCCCTTCCTTCAGTAGGCCCAGTAGGCATAGCTTTCTGTCAAGGCCCACAGGGGAACCCATATTATCATGTAGAAATTGGACCACCTGTAGCCAGTAGGTCTGTACGTTCGGGCAACTCCATAGCAAATGGTAAAATGTACCGGGAGCCAGCGTGCATAGGGGACATAATGGGCTTCTCGTGGGTTGAAACTTGGCTATCCTCAGTGGTGTTAGGTATGCGCAATGTATAATGTATAGCTGTGTCAGTCTGTTGGAAATCTTAGGGGATGTTGTCTTGACTCCTTCTAATATTTTCTCCCAATCTGAGTCACCTATGGGTCCCACATCTTGCTCCCATGCTATCTTAGCTGTCTGGGTAACCGTGTTCACCCTGTGAAGTCTAAGTACGTAATATAAATTGGATATGAGCTTAGTCGGATCTGGCCCAAATATGATATTAAGGACCGGTGGGGTGTCGCGTGTGATGGCACTAGCAGATTGCGTGCGGACCGCATGCCTGAGTTGCAGGTACATAAACAGGAAGTGATTCGGAAGTGAGAATTCTTCTTTGAGTGTTTGGAAGTTTTTTGGCCCTGTCTCTGTCAGGACTTGAGACAGGTATAGTATACCATACAGAGAACAAGAAGAAGCACACCGCTCCAGGCAGAATCAGGTGTAAGGTAGATCACAGGTGCAGACCTCGGCTCACCACGGTGGAAGACGAATAAAACAAGAAATTGGTCGCACACTGGAACTCCAACTTATCTTGATGTCATCTTTATTGTCAACAGAGTCAGACAGATACAGGCAATGGTAGACGTGTTTCACAAGCGATAGCTATCGATGACATCAAGATAAGTTGGAGTTCCAGTGTGCGACCAATTTCTTGTTTTAATAGTATACCATACGATGCCCATATCAGCGGATCTGGTACAGTACCCAAGTCGGGCAAGTGGCTGTTAAACCAGTCCCCTGAAGAAGTCACGAGTTACGTGACGTAACGCCGTAGGGAAGGATTGAGGCATCGCACCACAGATCGGAAGCAGCGGAGGAACAAGTAAGACGGCGCTCACAACGCCGCTATTCACCTGAACTGCATAATTTACTTTTAGTGATGTAAGAGTCCACTTCTTGATTATTTTAAATAAAGTCCTATATTCAACATACTACACCATCAGAGGTCTCATTCTCGCCCCATCCTCGGTTCCTGGCTGGAGCTCCACTTAGGACGGCTGGCAATTTAGGATCAGCGTGAGTGGTGGAGGACATAGTCCAGTAGGGAGCACAGTGGAGAAGATACCAAGGAGAGATAAGATCATCCTTAATGCCAGATATCTTATTACAGAGGTGAGAGTTCTGGGAGACTGGTGTAGGATTCACACGCTGGTTCAATACTACAATTGTGCACCCACTGTGGAGGTTTATGACACAGCTTATCGAACATCTGACCCAATTTAGTACTCTTTCCATCGGAGACAGTTATATGGGACCTCTTGGAGATTGTTTTTCTCATCATTACCATCAATTGCAATATTGAACTTTCTATTAGTTATTTGCAAAGCACCTTTTGCACTTTATTGTTTGCACTTTATACTGTTAGCACTTTATATTGTTAGCACTTTTGGATTGATTGTTCGAACTTTTGGCACTATTCAACATTTCCTTATCACTTGGCAGGATTGCACTTTCACCGCAATATCTAGATTTATAGCTGCACGATTTTAGGTGCACTAGTGTTTGCATTGTATTATTTCTTTAGCGCAAACCCCCCCCCCCCTTTTAAGTTTATGTGTAAGGTGAACACAGATAGGTTTTGCAGCAACATATACCTCAGTTCCTTTTCATTCACTCTTGAGTAGCGCGAAAGACATCCACTCTTTATTATCTGTTAAACCATAGTGGGGTGTGAGAGTGGATCTGCGACCTTTTCTGCTTTTTTTGTGAAATTTCCCATATTCTCTGATGGTTTGAGAGCATCCCCATATTATAGCGGGGAGATTTGTCACCGTGTCACCCCTTACGGAGAATGGTCTGAATAGGGGTGTACAGTGGGTTCCCCGGTTTATCGCGCACAAGTCCTATAGCGTTGAGCCTCAGTGGTATTCTAGTAATACAGGTGTGAGAGTTGTGAAGCCAAATAGTAGTCTTGGATATCAGGGAGGGAGCACCCACCCTCCATTGTGGGGTTTTTGAGAATATGCCAAGCTAACTTGTGCCTACCCTGTCCCCACACAAAGGAGTTTAGGATAGCTTCCATCTGTTTAAAGATTTTAAGAGGGATATACAGGGGGCGTGCCAAACCATGTATAATATTTTAGGTAGCAGAATCATTTTTATTACATTAATTCTTCCCATCACACCTAGGGGTAGACTTGACCAGGTCTGAGTTTTGGATTTGGAGGACTGCAAATAAGGGCTCTACATTAAGTGAATTATAATCTCTAAGGTTTCTGGTAACCCTCACTCCCAGGTATTTAATCTCTGCCACTCTATTTAAGGGTAGTTCGGGGGTTGCAACGGCTGGGGGAAAATGATCCAATGGGAGAATTTGAGATTTGTCCCAATTAATCCATAGTCCCGAGTAGAGACCCATTGTCTCTATTATAGTTAATGCTGCTTGTAGTGAGGGTCCCTGGTCTGCAAGATATAGTATGGTATCGTCGGCATATAGGCCTATTTTTTCCCAGGAGTCCCCACGTCTTAGGCCTATTACTTCCGAGCTTGCTCTAATGGCTATAGCCAAGGGATCTGCTGCAAGGGCATAAAGTAGCGGTGACAGAGGGCAACCCTGTCTCGTACCCCTCTCAAGGGAAATTTGATCTAATAACCACCCATTCACGAAGATCCGCGCCTTAGGAGTTTGATATAGGAGCTGTACCCATTTGATAAAGTTTGGACAAAACCCATAACAGCGTAGGCACTCCCACAGATATACCCATTCGACAGAGTCGAATGCTTTGGCCGTGTCTACTACCCTGGTTCCCGCATTGTCATGTTGAGCTTCAATGTTCATAAACAATCTCCTAATGTTCATCGCTGTATTTTTCCCCGGCATAAACCCGGTTTGGTCCGGGTGTATTAGAGAAAGTATTACCGTGTTTAAAAAAGAGGCAAAAATTTTAGCTAGTATTTTTATATCCCTTGGTAGCAGGGATATAGGTCGATAAGATTCCAGGTAATGGGGGTCCTTGCCAGGTTTGGGGAGAACTATAATCTAAGCTTCTTCCATAGAAGGGGGGAGGATACCGAATTCAAATTTAAGGCCCGTACACACGGTCGGACTTTTGGGCAACAAACTTCATTTTGAGCAAGTTGGACCAACAATCCGACCGTGTGTACGCTCCATCGGACAAACTTTTGTGGTTATTTTTTGTTTTCATCGGACAAAAGTTAGGTCTGCAAACGGACAAACTTTTGGCCAACAAAAGTCCGATGGAGCAAAGTCCGACCGTGTGTACAGAAAACCATCTGACTTTTGTCTTGGGTACGAACGCGCATGCTCAGAAGCAAGGAACAGCCGGGAGCCTTCTGTCTTGTAAAACTAGCGTTCATTATGGAGATATCACATTCGTGATGCAGCAATTTTGAATTCTGGAAATGTAGCGCACATTTTGTTTATTCTTTATAATGCCCTAATAATACTATAAGCTGTTTTTCTTGTGATGCAGACGGAGTAATTAAAAAACAACGTCTTTCCTCTTATGGATTTGTGTCTTTGTTAATATATATAAATCTGATTTTTAAATATTATTTATGTAGCGAGGTGTTCCCCTTTAATCAGAGACAGGAAATTCCAGAGAGAGGGGAGTCGGGGGGAAGGAATATAAGGAGGGGGCGAGGCCTAGCTCTTTCTCTTTGGACACGGGGAGGCAGAGAGAGAGACACCTGTGCGGATCTGTGCTGTTCCAGGCCTGAAGCCTGGGGCCTGTGGAGCGAACCAAAGAGCCTTCCACCCCTTTGCGAGCCTGGGTGGCATCCAGACTCATCTCTTCTGAAGTTATCTGGATCGGGGATCCGATCGCAGAAGCCGCTGTGGACGAGGACCGACACAGCCGGTGGAAGTTCCGGACTGAGGGAAGTGTTCCGGAGTGGTGAGCGAGCGAAAGCTCATCTTTAAACTGTTACTTTTATACTTTGTGCCTACTAGACTTCCGAGGCCTAACACCTCTGGTGAGGGAGAATTACCCCCCCTATTGGATTACAAATACATGGTTTTAAAAACTTCAAGTGCACCACCTTTACAGATCCTGTGCCGGTGAAGATTTGTGTTTCTTCTAAGACTGAGTTTCATGGTTAGGGATCAGGCCTGATCCGTTAGATAGTATAAGTTAGTTATCACACCACAGGGTGTTTAGGTAACGGTCGCCCCACGTGGCGTTCCGTCCCCTTTTCCATTGCTGGTACACACGCACACAGTATTGTGATTTATAACTGCAGGGACCTGCTTATGTGTTGTGAACCAAATGTTACATGCATGTTATCTTTTTTTTATCTTACCACTAGCAGTAAAGTCAGTTATTATTTACAACATTGTCTATGAGTCTGAGTTACCAATTCACACACCCACATTTAAAGCATAAGTGATTGTTTATGTGAAATTGCTGTGGGTTAGCTGTGCCAGAGCGGGTAGAGCAGATTGCCGGGGGGTTGAGGAAGCTGTACTCAGGGCCCAAAATCAAAACTTGCGGCTCTCTTAAGTTGAGGGTATCGCTACACGTGGGGGCTCGTACATCCGGGATTACTGAGACAGCGGTGAAACCGCCAGAAGCTACCGGCATGGACCCGATAGAGGTGGGACAGTGGTACAAGAGATGGGGCGTAGACCCAGCCAGGACGGCAGTTATAGAACTCCCGGGGATATGGCAGACACAAGCAATGATACAACTCATAATGTCCCTATCACCGATTCACAAACCATGGGTGATAGACGTGAAAACTAATGGGGGACTTTCACATGTCTTACTGGAATGGCAGGCAGAAATTCCTGAACAGTTTAGAGGCAACAGCATACAAGATGAGGACGATCAGGTCTATCATTTGCTGCATGCGCTGCCGCGCACAAGAGACAGCCCTCAGACAAAAATAACACTGTCACCGCAGCCATCTTCCCCGTCATCCCCACAGAAGGACACAAAGAGTCCCAGGACAAGCCCAGGCACCCTTAGTGCAGAATTATGCGCTGTTCTGGGGGAGATTGTAGCTCAGTGCAAGAAAGAGCCCACAGATTACCCGATGTTGGGGTACAGGAAACTCCGGATGTTTTCAGGGAGGAAACCAGTACCCTTGGAAGAAGAGGGATTTGAGGAGTGGCTAGACAGCGCAACTCAGGCACTAGAGGAATGGGAAGTTCCGGACCGCAGAAAGAAACAGAGGGTTGTGGAAAGTTTGAAAGGGCCTGCTCTAGAGGCCGTACGCAACCTGAAGATGAGCAAGGCAGATTGTACTGCACAAGAGTGCCTCGATGTGTTACAGAATGTGTTTGGTGGGACAGAGAAAGTCACGGAGCTTGCTTATCAGCTGGAGCATTGCTACCAGAAGGAAGGTGAGAAACTATCAGACTATATGGGACGCCTGGACAAAATACTGCATAGGATGATCCTAAAGAAGGGGATCAGCCCAGGGAAAGTAGATGAGGCCCGTGCTCAACAGGTAGTGAGGGGAGCTCAACCCATGGATCCAATTGCATGGACACTGCGTGCCCGGCAGGATGGGAAGAATCTGGAGTACCCTGACCTCATCCGAATGATTAGAGAGGAAGAGGCTATATTGGAAAAAAAAAAAAAAGAACGCCTGATAGAGCCCGTCAAACAGCCGGTAGCTATAGTTACACCGGCCATGACTCCCGATAGGGGAGCGGAGATGGACACTTTGAAGTTGCAGATGTCCCAGATGATGGAGATGATGACTGCTATAATGGCAAAAGGTCAAGGTGGAGCAGAGAAACCAAGCCCCAGAAAGGAGTTGTTCCCAGATACGTCAATACCGAGTCCCACTCGGGACCGAGAAGAGATGTTATGCTACAACTGCGGAGGCAGTGGCCACTTTGCCAGTAGGTGTTCCAGTCCTAAGAAGAAGAAAATGGATAATCGCCAGCCGGCGGGAAACGCCAGAGGGCCCCGGTGAGGGAGTCAACCGGGTGCCCATCTCTTTCAGTGAGCTCCAAACTGAATAGAAGGAAGAGAGAGAACAAAACTCCTCAGAAGGAATCTAGGGTCTCTCAACCAAGATACATACCAGAGAGAGGGGACAAGACCCCTCAGAAGAAATTTAGCACTCCCAAGAAGGAATGCCTACAACCAAGAGACAATAACATCCCTCAGCGGGTTTGTACTCCCATTAGGGTGGGGAAGGTCAATGCATACCGGGCTCAAGAGAGAATAAAGTCAAAAACAAACTGGATGAAGACAAGTCCTCAGAAGAAAGTGACCTCAACCCGGCCGTACCCAGAAGAATTGGTCGGCCCGTCCCCCACTGTATCTATCCAGGTAGAAGAAGTATATACGAAGGCCCTCCTGGACACTGGAGCTCAAGTGACTTTGTTGTACAGAGACTTCTACGATAGGCACTTAAGCCATTTGCCTATACAGAAGATAGAAGAGCTGGAGATATGGGGCCTGGGAACGCAGAGGTTCCCCTATGATGGTTATCTGCCCATAAAGCTGACATTCGACCCCTCTGTGGCTGGGAAGACAGAAGTGTTCGACACCCTGGCAGTTGTGTGCCCTAGACCACCCGGGGCCAGCAAGATGTCCCTCATCATAGGCACCAATACGGATCTAGTGAGAAGACTTCTGACGCCCCTGGTGAAGATGAGGAGCCATCAAGATCCAAACATCCATCCCATGCTGAAGACAGCCTACCAACGGTTAGTGTTGGAGCAGAAGACCCCAGGAGAGGGGATAGGGAAGGTGTGGAGACTGGGGAGAGAAGGAGTGGTGCTGCAGCCCGGACAGGTGGCTTGCCTCAAGGCCACTGTGAAGCTCACCTGGGAGCAGCCTGGCCCCTTTGTCATGCTGGAATCCGACCCAAGGGAAGATCACTCAGGCCTGGAAGTGATACCGGAAGTGATTCCAATCAAGGCCTTGAAGAAAGCCAAGGGAAGAGTCCTGGTGAGTGTAAGGAACTCTACAGGAAGGGCCATAGAGGTACCTGCCCGGATGTTGCTGGGACAGGTGAGTCCTGCTGTCCCAGTCAGCTGGTCAGAAGTGAAGCAAGCGGGTGAAGAAGAAGATGTTTGGGAAAAACTTTCCATTGAGAACCCGAACTTGCCTGGGGCCTGGAAGGAGAGAGCCAAGGCCCAGCTGACTAGATGGGAGAAGATTTTCTCAAAAGATGAATTCGATGTGGGGCGTGCGAGGAGTGCTACCCACCGCATCCGCCTGCAAGAAGACAAACTGTTCAGGGAGAGAGTCAGGCGGGTTCCGCTGGCAGATCTGGAGGATCTGAGAGAACAGCTTGCAGAACTGAAAAGGACTGGGGTGATTCGAGAGTCCAGAAGCCCTTATGCCTCTCCAATAGTGGTGGTCAGGAAGAAGAATGGGTCGCTGAGGCTCTGCATTGACTACAGAACTCTCAACAGGAGGACCACCCCTGATCAGTACACCACGCCAAGGATAGAGGACGCCTTACAGAGTTTGTCTGGAGCTAAGTGGTTCAGCGTGATGGACCTCAAGAGCGGGTACTATCAAATTCCCATGCACCCAGAGGATAAAGAAAAGACCGCTTTCATAACTCCTGTGGGGTTCTTTGAGTTTAATAGAATGCCTCAGGGCCTATCTGGGGCCCCAGCTACTTTTCAACGTCTCATGGAGAAGACTGTCGGAGATATGAACCTCATAGAAGTCCTTGTGTACCTGGACGACGTCATTGTCTTCGGGAGAACTTTGGAAGAACATGAGGCCCGATTGGAGAAAGTGTTGAGAAGGCTTAGTGAAGAGGGGCTAAAGCTTTCCCCCGAGAAGTGTCGGTTCTACCAGTCTTCGGTGAACTATCTGGGACACATAGTGTCTGAAAAGGGGGTGGCCACTGATCCTGAGAAGTTGGAGGCAGTTACCTCCTGGCCAAGACCCACAACAGTCACTGAACTTAGATCTTTCCTGGGCTTCTGCTCCTACTATAGGAGGTTTGTGGATGGGTTTGCCCGTATTGCCAAGCCCCTAAATGAACTGCTCAAGACTGAAGGGGAAGAGGATGGCCAGGGACCCAGAAGACCCGGGGAGTCGGTTCAAGATCAGTGGACCCCCAGGTGTGAAGAGGCCTTCAGAACCCTGAAGAGGAGCCTCACCACAGCCCCAGTATTGGCCTATGCTGATCCCACCAGACCATACGAGTTACATGTTGATGCTAGTCATGAAGGCCTCGGTGGAGTGCTCTACCAAGAGTATGAAGAGCAACTGCGACCAGTGGCCTATGTGAGTCGGAGTCTGACCCCCTCGGAGAAGAACTACCCCACTCATAAGTTGGAGTTCTTGGCCCTCAAATGGGCAGTGGTGGACAAACTAAGAGACTACCTCTATGGGGCAGAGTTTACAGTAAAAACAGATAACAACCCTCTGACTTACCTATTCACCACTGCCAAGTTGGATGCCACAGGACACAGGTGGCTGGCTGCATTATCTGGGTTCAACTTCAGTCTTAAATACAGACCAGGGACTGGAAATAGGGATGCAGATGCCCTGTCCCGAAGATCTCATACCATGGCTGATGACTGGGAGGACTGGACTCAGGTAGCACCGGAGGGAGTGCGAGCCCTTTGTCAGGGGGCTGAATTTCAAGCCAGAGGGGGCTCCAGAGCCGAGGAGATAGGAGTTACCACAGTGGGAGTCCCAAAACACTACTGCGGGGTGACTCAACTTGAAGAGGAATGCTTACCGAAGCTGTCTAAGAAGGAACTGAGGTGCGACCAATTGGAAGACCCCATGGGGAGATTGGTCTTTGAGGCATTGGAAAACGAGAGTCCAGAGAAACTTCGACATCACCCCTCCAAGGAGGCTCGTCTGCTAAGGAGAGAGTTAGACAGGCTACAGGTCCATCAGGGAGTGGTCTACCGAAGGGGCCCCTCTGATGGCTCCGAGGATAAATGGCAGTTGTTTCTCCCAGAGAAGCACCGAGAGACTGTGCTGGTGGCCTTACATGACCAGCATGGTCACCTGGGAGCTGAAAGAACCTTCCAACTTGTCAGAAGCCGGTTCTATTGGCCCTGTATAAGGGCTGAAGTGGAGGAATATTGCCACTCCTGTGCACGATGCATCCAGAGGAAGACTCTACCCCATCAAGCTGCCCCAATGGGCCACCTACAGAGTCAAGGCCCAATGGATCTGGTATGCATTGACTTTCTCTGCCTCGAACCCGATTTGAGTGGATTGGGAAATGTTCTGGTGGTAACCGATCATTTCACCCGTTATGCACAGGCGTTCCCCACCAGAGACCAGAAGGCTTCCACTGTAGCTAAGGTGCTTGTAGAAAAATACTTCATCCACTATGGATTACCACAGAGAATCCACTCCGACCAAGGAAGGGACTTTGAGAGTCGCCTGATCCGGAACCTACTGGACTCCCTGGGAGTGGAAAAGACCAGGACTACCCCTTATCATCCACAAGGAGATGCCCAGCCTGAGAGATTTAACCGGACTTTGCTAAACATGCTTGGGACTCTGGAGACAGAGAAGAAGCAGCATTGGAGTCAACACATATCCACTTTGGTGCATGCCTACAATTGCACCACCAGTGATGTGACGGGTTACTCTCCCTATCGCCTCATGTTTGGGAGAGAAGCAAGATTGCCAGTGGATCTGGCCTTTGGCATTTCTCTAGACTATACCTCTGCTACCTCCCACAAAGGATATGTAGACAGACTTAGGTATAATTTGAAAGCGGCCTATGAACAAGCCCAAGCGGCCTCAGACCAGAGAGGGGCCCGAAATAAAAGGAACTATGATTTGAAGGTTCGAGTGCAAGACCTGCAGCCTGGAGACCGTGTTCTGCTACGCAACCTAGGGATCCCAGGGAAACACAAACTTGCTGATAGGTGGAGGTCTGAGCCTTACGTTATTTGTAGGAAACTCCCTGGACTACCGGTGTACAAGTTAAAGCCAGAGGGGAGAGTGGGACCCTTGAAGACCTGGCACAGAAACCACTTACTCCCGCTTAAAGAAGCAGTCAGGATACCTCCAGTGAGGAACCTACCGGAATCTGTTTCCATCTTGGATACTCCCAGACCCAACACTCGGTCTCAGACCTCTCGATCTAGAGGTGGACAGGTTTCTCAACCAAGTGAAGATGGGAGAGGAGAACTGGAGTGGCTATGGCCTTCCCCAACCCCGGAAAATCCCACCATAGACCTTCCACCCACTGAGGATATGCAGGATGGGACCCTGAACCCAGAAGCTACAGAGTTCATTCCATCCAGTGGCGTGCCTGAATGCTGGGAAGATATTCCGGGCCTGTACTCAGATGAAGAAGAGACAGAGCCCCCAGAACCAGTGACGATGTCAGAGAGTGTTCCTGAAACAAAGCCTGTGGCACCCAAGCCTGAAGTCCCAAGGGAGCAGAGAGCTCGCAGAGTCGTGAGACCTCCCATGAAGTTAACCTACCCTCAATTGGGAAAGAGCTCAGAGGACTCTGTTACCACCGCTAGAAGAAGTACCGAGTGCTCCAATCCTTCCACTGTTCATTTGGTGGAGGGCAACCCCAGCTCACCCTCTGGCACAGTTAGGCAGGCCACTCATGCCAGTGTGACCTGTGGGACAGGGAATCCCACCTCTGAGTTTTGGTGGCAATTCCCTGTACCAACATCATACTCCGCACTCTCTAAAATGGTTCAGGAATTTTGTTGAAATGTTTATCTTTGGGGACCAAAGAGTTTTAGTGGGGGGAGTGTGTAGCGGGGTGTTCCCCTTTAATCAGAGACAGGAAATTCCAGAGAGAGGGGAGTCGGGGGGAAGGAATATAAGGAGGGGGCGAGGCCTAGCTCTTTCTCTTTGGACACGGGGAGGCAGAGAGAGAGACACCTGTGCGGATCTGTGCTGTTCCAGGCCTGAAGCCTGGGGCCTGTGGAGCGAACCAAAGAGCCTTCCACCCCTTTGCGAGCCTGGGTGGCATCCAGACTCATCTCTTCTGAAGTTATCTGGATCGGGGATCCGATCGCAGAAGCCGCTGTGGACGAGGACCGACACAGCCGGTGGAAGTTCCGGACTGAGGGAAGTGTTCCGGAGTGGTGAGCGAGCGAAAGCTCATCTTTAAACTGTTACTTTTATACTTTGTGCCTACTAGACTTCCGAGGCCTAACACCTCTGGTGAGGGAGAATTACCCCCCCTATTGGATTACAAATACATGGTTTTAAAAACTTCAAGTGCACCACCTTTACAGATCCTGTGCCGGTGAAGATTTGTGTTTCTTCTAAGACTGAGTTTCATGGTTAGGGATCAGGCCTGATCCGTTAGATAGTATAAGTTAGTTATCACACCACAGGGTGTTTAGGTAACGGTCGCCCCACGTGGCGTTCCGTCCCCTTTTCCATTGCTGGTACACACGCACACAGTATTGTGATTTATAACTGCAGGGACCTGCTTATGTGTTGTGAACCAAATGTTACATGCATGTTATCTTTTCTTTCTCGTACATCACGGGACACAGAGCGACATAGTCATTACTAATGGGTTATATAGATACCGTCAGGTGCTGGCACTGGCAACTTCCAAAACCGGAAGTACCCTCCCCTATATAAGCCCCTCCCATCCGGGAGCACCTCAGTTTTTTGCCAGTGTCTAAGGTGTTGGCCAAGAAGAAACATGTGTTTTTCACTGAGCTTGCGTACAGGTTCTTTTGGGCCTCAGTAAGCTATTCCGGATCCGACCAAAAAAGCTTCATAGCTAAACGGTCGGTACCCGGGCCTTGCAGAGAAGAGCAAGGTTTTGCCTGTAATGCTTCTCTTAGGAGAGCTGGACCCTGGGATCCAGAGCTCTGGTCATACCCACGACCAAGATGTTTTCTGTGCAGGGTGCTATACAGGTCCAGGGGAGTGGAATCCTTGGGAACCCGGTCCCTGAAGGTTTGATTACAATGCCTGCCGTGATAGGTGAAGTTTGGGCTTTTGTGGACCAAACAAAGTCCTGCGGCGGGGAACAGGTAAGTGGGGGCCCCCAGGAACTTGGTTCTATTGGGGGACCCCCAAGCCTAATTTGTCTTTCTGTCTGTTACCTAATGGTATTCCCGCAAAATTCTGTGCATGCCTGTAACTACTAAAAAAATGTAATAATTTTTAATGGTGGTCAAGAAAAAAAAAAAAAAAAAAAAAATTTATTTTTATATATATTTAATATATTAGACTGCGGTACCTGTGTTTGTCCACTAGAGGCCGCTGTGGAATGTTTTCTTGTCATGTGGACTAGCTTCTTCTCAGCAGAGCAAAGTCCAGGCAGATGGTGAGTTCTCTTATAGGAAACTGCTTCCTCTGCCATGTTGCAGTGCTCGTCCATCCCCCGGCCTGCGGCAAAGAGGGGCCCTGGCTCCTGTCCCTTGTTACCATATTTGAAATTAGCGCCGAAGGCGCACGTGCCCGCGCGCGTGCGCGTGCACGCGCCTCTATATATAGAGGTGAGCCGGGAAAGGGGGCGGAGCCTGGGGGATGACGCTCTGTGCGCGCCGCAGCGCTTCTGCGCATGTGCGGGCGTCCCAGCAGTTTAAAAAAAACACAATATTGTAGTGAGCTGGCTATGAAGTACAGAGACAGAGCTGGCAACATTTAAAGGCATACAGCAAGCGGTTGATACAGGCATCCCCTAGAAAGGCACATTAGTAGACACCAACTGTGATATAGCAGCAATTGTGCTAGACTATTCTCAGTAAAAGTGGTGTATTACGGCTGGAATACCTCAGCTTTAGGCTTAGGAATATGCCGTCCAGAAGCTCCGGAACTGAATCTTCCAGGAAGCGAAGGGGGTCTCATCGGGCTCGGAGGATCTTGGGCATACTCCTGCTGCACCAGTCTCCCCTGAAGTTCAGAGGTAAGTGACCGTAGAGACCCCGCAGGGGTACTTGGTACTGTGGCTGTCCTCAGTCACCTGCTCCTGTGTATGTAACAGAGGAGGTTTTTTCCTCAGCTCTGGGAGGATTAGAGAGAGATTGTCAACATTTATCGCTGCCTCCCTGTCAGGGAAAGCACGCCCGATCTCCGTCTCCTCCTTCAGAGTGCCTGTTAGCAGAGCAACAGTCCCATACAGGGATCGACCTGCCTGAAGGGGATCAGGATAAGGTTGATTCTGTTATAGAGGAATCAACAGTGGGGGAACCTTTTCTCAGCATCTCAAGCTGAAAGATTATGGGTTCAGTCTCTGACTAACATGGTCCGATCAGCATTTAAAAATGCACCTTGCGGAACCATCAACCACTACTGTATCCTCGTTTGGGTCGCTAGAAGCCCCCAGACTGTTTGTTCTTTTCCACTTTACCCTTTACTGAAAGGGCTCATTTACCAGGATTGGGAACGTCCTGAGAAAATATTTATTCCCCCAAGAGATTTCCGGTGGTCTATCCCATGGAGGATAAGTTCATCAAAAAAAAAAAAAAAATGGAAGGTCCCTACAATGGACGCAGCCATCTCTTGTATGTATAAATCACTGACATGTCCAGTGGATAATGTCCAAATGTTCAAGAACCCAATAGATAAAAGATTGGAGTCCTTATGAAAATCTGCTTGGTGATACAACCAGCAGTAGCAGCTATTGGGGTCTGCTAAGCAGTGAAGGATCAGTTGAAACAGGTCTTGAGGGACTTGACAGATCAGCAGGCTTTGCCCTAGCTGATCTACCTAGAGCCTTAGGCTTTGCGGTTGACGCCATAGAGGATTCAGTCCATCAGGCCTCCCGCCTTACGCTGTCTATAGTACATATGCGTAGGCTCCTATGGCTCAAAAACTGGTCTGCTGAAGCTCCCTGTAAAGAATGGCTGGTTAGCGTCCCATTTCATGGTGAACGCTTATTCAGGAAAAACCTGGACAAATATATCCAGAAAATTTCCAGCGGTAAAAATACGCTCTTGCCGGTTAAAAGCAGAGTTAGAGGTCCCTCTTTAAGAGGCCTGCTTCTCCAGTCCCTGGGGCATCGGCTGTGTAACAGTTCCGACGGCCTCCTCGGTCAAATCCCGGGGGTAAAAAACAGGGACAGTAGCAGGGTAATGAGAAACCCTGGGTCAGGGGAGGTACAAAACCTCCCCCAAAGTTAAATTCATGAAGCCCCCACTCAGTCGGGTGGGGGGAGGACTCCAGTTGTTCGCAAGAGACCTGGCGGGACACGATCAAGACAGATAGGTGCTCTCCGCAGTAGGTTTGGGATACAGTTTGGAGTTAAAAGACTCTCCTCCTTCCCATTTTTGAGGTCAAACGTGCCAAGGGATCCCCGGAAGAGAGAGTCCCTCCTGTTGGCACTAGAACAACTATTGCTCCAAGGAGTAATTATGGAGGTTCCCCTGGAAGAATGAGGGTTCGGGTTTTACTCAAACCTCTTTACAGTCCCGAAGCAAACGCGGACGGGAGGCCCATATTAATTCTAAGAGGGCTATACAAATTCCTGTATATCAGGACTTTCCGATGGAGTCGATCCGATCGGTGGCCACTGCCCTACAAGGGGAGGATTGGTTAGCCACGATCGACATCAAAGATGCTTATTTGCACATTCCCATCTTTCCAGTCCACCAAAAATGTCTACGCTTTGCAGTAGAAGGGCGCCATTTTCAGTTCAGAGCCTTACCCTTCGGTTTGGCCACAGCACCACGAGTGTTTACAAAAATTCTGGCCCTTTATTGGCCAATCTAAGAACACAAGGTGTAATGATAATGGCATATCTGGATGACTTGTTGCTGATAGACCACTCAGTGAAAAAACTAGACGTGGTCGTTCACAAGACGATCAAGTATCTGGAATCTCACGGTTGGATTATCAACCGAGACAAGTCAGCCCTAAAAACCAGTCAAAAGTCTGGAATACTTGGGGCTAAGGTTGGATTCAGGCCAGAGAAAAATATTCTTGCCTCGAGGAAAGGTGTTGTCTTTGAAAGATTTGATCCACTTAGTGGGTACAAAAAAGACAGCCGTCCATACGCCTGTATATGAGGCTGCTGGGAAAAATGGTGGCATCATTCGAAGCAGTACCCTACGGTCAATTCCATTCAAGGAATTTGCAAGGGGCCATACTGTCAGCCTGGAACAAAAAAGTTCAGGCCCTAGACTTACAATGTCCTTGTCCCCTTCCGTTCGCAAGAGCCTCCGTTGGTGGTTGGTTCCCCAGAATCTGGAAAAAAGGAAATCCTTCAGTCCGATTTCTTGGAAGGTGGTCACTACAGATGCCAGCCTTATAGGCTGGGGAGCAGTACTGGAGCAATAGTCTCTCCAGGGCAGATGGTCGGATGCAGAAAAGGCCCTGCCCATCAATCTCTTAGAGATACGAGCAGCCCGGTATGCCCTAGTAGCTTGGACATCCAAACTCCAAGGGTCCCCTGTCAGAGTTCAGTCAGACAATGCCACAGCAGTGGCATATATCAATCGTCAGGGGGGCACCAGGAGTCGTGCAGCCCAAAGGGAGGTAAATTACATCCTGAGATGGGCAGAAAGATATGTCCCAGCCATATCTGTGGTATTCATTCCAGGGGTGGAGAATTGGAAGGCGGACTTTCTAAGTCGCCAACAATTATGCCCAGGGGAATGGTCCCTTCATCCCGAGGTTTTCCGGACAATATGTCAGCGGTGGGGAACACCGGATGTAGATCTGCTAGCATCCAGATTCAACGCAAAGGTGGACAGGTTTGTCTCTTGGACAAGGGATCCCCTAGCTTGCGGCTCGGATGCCCTAGTGTTCCCTTGGGATCAGTTCAAGCTGATATATGCATTCCCACCGCCACAATTGTTACCTCGATTACTCCGCAGAATCAGGGTAGAAAAGAAACCAGTGATTCTGGTGGCTCCAGCGTGGCCCCGAAGAGCATGGTACGTGGAGATTGTAAGAATGTCTGTGGGGAGTCCTTGGACCCTCCCACATCGTCCGGACCTGCTTTCGCAGGGACCGATATACCACCCTTCCTTACCAGCCCTAGGTTTGACGGCCTGGCTATTGAAGCCCACATTCTAAAAAAGAGAGGGCTCTCTAATGCTGTGGTGTCTACCATGATCAATGCCAGGAAACCGGGATCCAGGCAGATCTACTATAGAATCTGGAAGGCGTACATCGCCTGGTGTGAGGCCAGGAAATGGCATCCACGTAAATACGTAATAGGTAGGATTCTGGACTTCCTACAATGGGCTGTAGATAGGAAGCTTGCCTTGAGTACTATCAAGGGTCAGATTTCGGCCTTGTCAATATTTTTTCAAAGGCCCTTGGCTTCGCATTCACTAGTCAAAGCCTTTATACAAGGAGTGATGCGTATTAGTCCTCCGGTTAATATTCCCATATGTCCATGGGATCTAAACTTGGTTCTGTCGGTTCTACAGAAACAACCATTTGAACCATTACAGCATATTTCCTTGGTTCTTCTCACCAGGAAATTGATTTTTCTAGTAGCCATTTGTTCGGCTAAAAGAGTATCGGAATTAGCAGCTATGTCCTGTAAGGAGCCATATCTGGTTATCCATAAGGACAGAGTAGTGTTACGTCCTCATCCAGCCTTTCTTCCTAAGGTGGTATCGAGTTTTCATTTGAACCAATATGTGGTTCTTCCTTCTTTTTTCCCCAAACCTACTTCGGTAGAGGAAAAGTTATTGCATTCTTTGGATGTAGTAAGAGCAGTTAAAGCTTATCTAAAAGCCACTGCTCAGATTCGCAGAACGGATACTTTGTTTATTCTGCCGGAAGGCCCCAGAAAGGGTCAGGCAGCGTCAAAATCTACTTTAGCCAAGTGGATTCGACAGGTCATAATACAAGCCTATGGCTTGAGAAGTAGACCGCCTCCGTTCAAAGTTAGGGCGCACTCCACGAGAGCAGTTGGAACTTCATGGGCAGTGCATCACCAGGCCTCCCTGGCTCAAATCTGTAAGGCCGCAACATGGTCTTCGGTACACACGTTTACTAGGTTCTACCAGGTGGACGTTAGAAGTCAGGAGGATGTCGCCTTTGGGCGCAGTGTGTTGCAGGCCGCAAAAGATCCTCATGTCTGATAGCGCTCAGCTTATATATGGTGTATCCCCCCCCCTCATTGGGCATTGCTTTAGGACATCCCATTAGTAATGACTATGTCGCTCTGTGTCCCGTGATGTACGAGAAAGAAAATAGGATTTTTATAACAGCTTACCTGTAAAATCCTTTTCTTAGGAGTACATCACGGGACACAGAGCTCCCGCCCCTCTTTGGGGACACTTATTGCTTTGCTACAAAACTGAGGTGCTCCCGGATGGGAGGGGCTTATATAGGGGAGGGTACTTCCGGTTTTGGAAGTTGCCAGTGCCAGCACCTGACGGTATCTATATAACCCATTAGTAATGACTATGTCGCTCTGTGTCCCGTGATGTACTCCTAAGAAAAGGATTTTACAGGTAAGCTGTTATAAAAATCCTATTTTTTTTATCTTACCACTAGCAGTAAAGTCAGTTATTATTTACAACATTGTCTATGAGTCTGAGTTACCAATTCACACACCCACATTTAAAGCATAAGTGATTGTTTATGTGAAATTGCTGTGGGTTAGCTGTGCCAGAGCGGGTAGAGCAGATTGCCGGGGGGTTGAGGAAGCTGTACTCAGGGCCCAAAATCAAAACTTGCGGCTCTCTTAAGTTGAGGGTATCGCTACATTTATTTGTTCAAGTTAGCACAACCCCATTATCCCCTATGTATTTGATGATGAAACCACCAGCTACTAGATTTGTGTCCCTTATTTTTTTAAATATACCTGCTTACTCCCAAACTGTAAATATTAATGTAAAACACAAAATTAATAATTTATTCAACATTTTATTTTGTTTTGTAAATCAAATTAAACATAATAATGGCATATCCTAATTCCAAACATGAAGGCAGCAATAGATCAAATGGTGAAAATGGCGAAGCCTCTGTACCCCAGGGCATACAAATATTAATTTAATGTTGAACTTGGGAAACTGAGCAGTACATACAACAGGGAGGCCAAAGAAGGTTGTGAACTAAAAAAGATGTGAAGCAGCAGCAGAAGACATATCTGTCCCCAGGCTGTGGTACTCCAAGGGGCTGGTATATTTGGCATACCAGACTGAAAAACATACATGGCTTTCCACACTTCGCTCCACATCAGCTGAGGCCATTTTGGATAGTGTGCATTTCCAAACCAACTAAAATAAGGATTTGACTTTTTCTTGGTCAACCACAAAAATGTTTGGCTACAAAAATCAACATGATCCCCCCCCCCCCAAAATGTAATTAAAGTAAAACCCCAAAAAATGATTAAATAACCAGAACTTATTAGTAGCCCCTAAACTCCCCAGACCACTGGCCTTGTTGGGGATCCAGGGTCTGATGTGGCCACTGACCCCCATGTTGCTGGGGTGGGTTGGCTTGCTGGGGGGGGTTGGCTTGCTGGGCTGGGTAGGTTGGATGGGGTGGGTATGTTGTATGGGGTGGGTAGGTTGGATGGGGTGGGTAAGCTTGATGTTGAGGAGCTGTGTGGTCCAAATCACACACATGGGATTTAGGGGTAAGCTCCCGTTTCCTCGCCTTGCTGAGGAGCTGGATGATGAGCCCCTCACAGAGCTCCCTTTGATCCACGTCAACCTCTCTCAGCTTGTTGGCTGTAAAACACCCAAAGCCTTCAGCACTATTGGGTGCTGTGGTGATCACTGCTGTAGCCCTACTTAGAAATTCGGCTGTGGCCTCATCCAGGTGGTGCCTCTTCCTGCCTTTTTTGGTAGGAGGGCGCAGGGTAGGGACTCTTGACTCAGTTGTTTGGCTGCTGGGCCCGGCCTCGTCTTGGGTCAAACTTTCCTGGGTCTGAAAAAGCAACATAATTAGAATATTAGTTATTAGTAGTCATCCCAAAACACATTTTTGCATCTCCTTATTTTTCCAACTTGAATGTCTTCAAAAAGCATTTCTCATTCTTGTCAACATTTTTACTTTTAACTTCTGTCTATTTTCTCATTTCTAATAACTTTGTTTATGTAATAATTTGGGAGGCATCATAACAACACATTTACATAATTTGATATTATTTTGCTCTCTTTTTGACGATGCTATACCTGGGGCAAGCTGAGCTCCTCCTCCTCCTCTTCTTCTTGTGTTGGATCCGCCTCAGTATCTGTGGCCTCAGCTGATGTGGAGGGTAGTGTGGAGGATAGTGTTGAAATATGCCTGCGCGGCACTGTTTGGTCCTTCAAAAATCCCAGGCTTGAGAAGTACCACAGCTTGGGGACATAAACATCTTCTGCTGCTGCTCCCGATCTGTTGGATTCCTCGATCTTCTTTAGCTCCCTGTTGTACATACTCCTGAGGACCCCAATTTTTGTCTTGACCATCGTTTCATCTGCCCTGGGGTACACAGTCTTCGCCAATTCCACCAATTGATCGATTGCTGCCTGCCTTTTATTTTTATTTGAGTAGTCTTTATGTTTCACCTGCCACAGACAGGCGTGAGACCTGTATTGTTCAATGAAGTCAGCCATGAATTCTGGGCTATTCAAAACTGTCCCCTTCATTGTAACTCCAATTAGATCAGATGGCTGCAAGAAAGAACACAAGACAAACCAATAATGTTTAGCTTCTAGCTCATAACCTGCTTAGAATCAAATCTAGGCCTTTATGCAGGCCCGCCATCATTAATTTGGGGTCCCCTTACACAGCTTCATGCATGTGCCCCCTGGAGCATAGGAGAACCGGGGGGGGGGCTTCCGCCATGATTAGCGAAGCGGGGGGTGCAGACGCTCAAAATATTTGAGGTCGGGGGGGCTTTGGGTGCTGACGAACAAGTTAAATAAATGGGTCTGTTGCCATCCGGGGCCCTGGGGACCTCCGTGACCCTTAAAGGTGTACTGCCTGTACCCCCCTGATGGCAGCCCTGCCTTTAGGTAATTAGTATATCGGTATTAGGCCCCATGCACGTGAGACGCTGCTCAACGCGCATTCAGAGGCATTTGTACACTTTCAAACTGCCCCTGAACTAATTCAATGTTATCCTATGTGTCCATGCACACACTGTCACAATGTTGTCACGTACCTTTCTTTCGACTATCCCTTTGGCTTGTTTTCATTTCCAACGTTTAAGGATACGTTCCAGCGTCTGGTACGTCGAACGGTCGTTAGGGATTTATATACCCTGCGCATGCGTCAAACTCCGCTCTCAGTACGTCATGACGCTGGGGCGTGCCCACATTCTTTTTTCTGCATGCGACATACGCGGCGGAACATTCGTGAGGGAGAACATGATGGCCGCGTCACCAAAAACTAACAGGCCCCGCGGTGGTGATTATCGCAAACACAAGGCCACCCCCATGAGCAAGGGGGAGATGGTGGAGATGGTGCGCATCTTAGAAAAATATGACTATGACTGTAAGCTGGAGAACTATGACAGGCCCAATAGCCATAAAGACTATATTCTGGAGAAGGTCCTTGCGGTATTGGAACGTGAATAGGGCGAACAACGAACGAAAGATCAAATTCGCAAACGATGGTCAGATTTAAAACACAGAGAGAGAAAGAACAGTTGGACTCCATTCACCACATCATTATAAAACAAAGTAAGCCCAATTCCTGACTGTACTCATTATATTTATGTTTGAATTAGCTGTCTGTACATGAAATGAATGAATAAACTTATTATTTCTGACTATCCTTTTTTTAGAGCAATATTTAATATACAGTATGTAATGATTTTCACAGGAAAAAGGCACAGAGAAAGACAGCAGACAAGCCACCAGAGGGGACAAAGGGAGGCTTCCCTTGGCCAGGCACCAATAGGGGAGACAACAGTGCCAGCATCATCCCCAAATCGTAAGTCACCACTCAAATAGAATATCTATATCCTCCGACAGGGGAGTTTCTAGGTAGTACAAAAGCCATGGTCTCAGAACGTTACTTTAATAAGGGGTATTGAATTATTAAGCTTTGTTGTGCGTAACATCACTGGACATTAATGACGCCTTTCCAGGGTAGACATGGGTAGAGGAGAGGGCCTGGGGATCACAGTCACACAGAGTCACGCCTGCTAGAATGTTCATCATAGATCCCCTATCCCATAGGACACAAGAGTGGTGTTTGTCAAATTAAATTTTTGTTATCTGTTGGCATATAGGCATTTTGGTGATCATTTGAAAGTACATCATCTACCCATTACAATGTATTTTTGTTAATTTTAAAATGCATATTGCGCATGATAGTCCACTAGTCTGGAGCAAACATTGTCACTAGTGCAAGGTTGGTCTCCTAATTCAGCTCAAGGGATTCTAGGCCAAGATTTTAAATTTGTGGTGGCTTAAATGAATGTTGTTTATTTTATTTTTTAGGGGAACGTGAGTGTGGTCAGCTACAACATTTGGAGGAGTGTGATCAGAGAGCTGGACCCAGCAAAGAGCCTCCAGTGGACATCACATCCCCAGACACAAGTCATGCAGAGGGTGGAGTAGTGCATCAAATAGAAGATGATTTATTGGAGGCTGTTGTTTGCCCCAGTAAGTATTTTGAACATATGTCTTGAAATGTGTAGCCAGTGGCATTTGTGTTTGGTTAATTTTTTAATTTTGTGGGGCGCAAACAAAGTGTAAAAAAATTCCCCAAAAATTATTCCACTGTGCCCATTAAACGCAGCCACTGTGCTCAAAGGGCACCAGTTTTTCCCCTCAAATGCAGACATTTTCCCCCAAAATAAAGGCAGTTTCCCCCCAGCCATGCACTTACCTGCCTTGGCTCATCGCCGGCCTTCTTCAGTCATAGATGTCGTCTCCCGCCCTCGATGTTGCTTCAGCCAATCAGTTTACCGGTAACCATATCCGATGATCATGATTGGCTGATATGCATGTCATGCTTTTACAAGGAACGAATCCCCTCTGTGTCCCCTTGTCAACTATTTAGGGGTAAATTCCAGCGCGAAGTCTGTTAACAGGAAAGCCTATCAGAGCCGCTTGCTCTGATAGACACTTCCAAAACACACCCACCGCTCTAATTCAGATGTCTGGCGCTCAACAGGAGGCCACCCTTCGGAATATTGTTTAGAAGCGGCGACAATACACAGATTCATGCAATGCATGAATCTGTGTATTGTCTTTCAGTGGCATTACAAGACAGAGAGGGGGCGTTTCCCACGTGCCCTATATCCACTTCTCTACTGTGCACGAAAACCCCCTTCCTGCCCAAGCCATTTTTCAGCTTTCAGCACTGTCACACTTTGAATGACAATTGCGCGGTCGTGCAACGTGGCTCCCAAACGAAATTTGCGTCCTTTTTTTCCCACAAATAGAGCTTTCTTTTGGTGGTATTTGATCACCTCTGCGGTTTTTATTTTTTGCGCTATAAACAAAAGAAGAGCGTCCAGTTTGGAAAAAAAACACTATTTTTTACTTTTTGCTATAATAAATACCCATTTTTTTTTTAAAATAAAATTTTCCTCAGTTTAGGCCGATACATATTCTTCTACATATTTTTGGTAAAAAAAAAAAAAATCGCAATAAGCGCGTATTGATTGGTTTGCGCAAAAGTTATAGCGTCTACAAAATAGGGGATAGATTTATAGCATTTTTTTTTTATTAGTAATGGCGGCGATCTGCGATTTTTTTATTGTGACTGCGATATTGCGGCGGACACATCGGACACTTTTGACACATTTTTGGGACCATTCACGTTTATACAGCGATCCCTGCTATAAAAATGCATTGATTACTGTATAAATGTGATTGGCAGGGAAGGGGTTAACCACTAGGGGGCGGGAAGGGGTTAAATATGTTCCCTCAATGTGTTCTTACTGTGGGGGGAGGGGACTGACTGGGGGAGGTGACCGATGGTTGTCCCTATGTACAAGGGACACACCATCGGTCCCCTCTCCCTCACAGGACGTGGATCTCTGTGTTTACACACAGAGATCCACTTTCCTGCTCGTTTCCCGGGCAATCGCGGGTGCCCGGCGGCAATCGCGGCCGCCGGGCACGCGCACCGGGGCCTTGTGAACGCGGCGGCAAGCGCGCGCCTCCTAGCTCATTTTAAAGGGAGGACGTCATATGACATCCTCCCAGAACGAGAGTATCCTCCGCCCGCCGTCAATTGACAGTGGGCGGGGGACAAGTGGATATGGACGCACCACCACTGGTCTAGGGATTGGTTAAAGTTTATTTAAATTAACAGCCAAACACAGAAGAAAAGTAGGTAGTGCATTGAACATTAGCATGTAGAAGGAGACAGGAGGTGGAATGAGCTGGTAGTGTTGCTATGTAACCAATTTTGGGAGACACAGGCACCAGGGACAAGATTATAGAGTAGCTACAGTGTGTACATTCCTAGTAGTGTAGGTGTCTGAAGAGCAAGCAGGTTTCATAATCAAATTTACTGTCTAGGTAAGTATTTATCAAAAATTGCTTGATTACTAATGTGATCATAATTCACTTTTTAGGGCCTCAGCCACTTGTCCTTGATTCACATTTGTATGTTTTCTCTTCTTCCAAGGCCACAAACTACCAAGATGCACAATTGGTCGGATCAGTGCTGATATGCTGCAGGCAATGACTGAACTTGAACAAATAAAGGAGGCTGCCACTGGCGTATCCGTGATTATGTAGACCTGTTAGCCAAATTTTAATTATTTAATCTTTTTTTGGTTTATTGTTTTTACTCTACTTTTAAGCACAGACTCTGATTCTTGATAAGTCAAAATAACACTAGTTCCTTGGTATTACTGGGATTTCGGTTTATTAAGGAACAATGCCATATGCAGTGTCTTTTCATGTGAATTGTCATGTGAAATAGCATGACAATTCACTTAAAGGGGTTGTAAAGGTATAATTTTGTTAGCCAATAGATCTTCCTTTACCTTACTGCACTCCTCCTTCACTGACCTCATCCTTCAATTTTTCTTAGAAATGTCCTTATTTCTTCCTTTAAATCCTCAGTTCCTGTTCTTCTGTCTGACAAAAGAACAGAAACTGAGGATTTATAGGAAGAAATAAGTAAATTTCTATGAAAAATTGAAGGATGAGGTAAGTGAAGGAGGACTGCACTAAGGTAAAGGAAGCTATTTAGGGTTGAAAAATTGTACATTTACAACCCCTTAAAATTTTTCACATATTTTTGGTTAGGTTTGTAGGTCAGTGTTTCTCCACCCCCCTTCGCTAGGTGCTTGACCACCTCCTTTTAGATTTAGGGTAGTCAGTATACCCAAAATCGTTGGGGATTGTAAGTGAAAAAAAAAAAACTGTGACTATAGTTACAAAGAGAGAAAATAATACCTGAAAATGCACCTGGACAATTAGAGTTACCACAAAGTTACCTTTTGCATACTGTTTTTCATACTTGTGTATTTTAGATTGAAAATGTTAAGAAACACAGTGTGTGTGTGTGTGTGTGTGTGTGTGTGTGTGTGTGTGTGTGTGTGTGTGTGTTTTTCAAAATACTAAAAAAAATTAGCCACTACAAGTGCACTTGTATTTTCACCAACATTTTTTGTTTGAAACACCCCCACTGTGCCCACATGTGCTAGCTGCCATCAACACAAAAACAGTGAGATCCCGTGATGTCAGCTAGCACATGTGGACACAGTGGGCTTTGGTTAATAATCTTGACGTAATGACATTTTAGGAAGGGTATCAGAAGTGCAATTTTCTATTTAGCCCTCTTTAACATTTGGCTCGGAAAGGGATGAGCTCTTTCCACCTGAGGAAGGCAATATATTCTCATGTTGAGAATACAATGCAAAATGTCTCGTATGGCCTTTTTACATTATATTTTGTAGGTACTGATTTGGTGATGTGTATTGCTGTGATTTCAAAGATGCATGTTTAGCCACCTCAAAGTTGATAAGAAAAAAAAATCTTTACTACTGTAGCGGGTATGTACTTTCCCGGGTGTAAATTTGAACTTGGCAGAGACATCAGTGATGTGTAATTCCCTGCGGCCCTGTGGGTGGCGCTGTCACCCTGGGGTTGAATAATTTCTGTGAGCGGTGCCTCCTTTTTGTCCTCCCTCGGCAGCGGTATGGTGGGGCGAGGAACCCGCTGTGCTTGCTGGGAGAGGGTATAAAGGGGCCGGCCATCTTTGTCACAGGGTCGAGTCCCAGGCACCTTCAGCTTGTGGACGGTGGTTCGTGTCGGTCCTCTGGGTGGCCTAGGCGCCTAGGAGGTCGTGTTCCATCCCAGGCACCTTTAGCCTGGGGTGAGGTACTCGGATGGAGGTCCAGAGCTCAGTGCCCAACACTGAGTTCCGCGAGGGAAGAAGATCCTAGGGAACCCCGGGAGTGGGTACCCGAATCCGGAAGGCGCAATGGACCGGGGGGGGAGCTCCTCACTTGAAGACCCGGTGCAGCATATTGCCGGTGACAGGTGAGCCTCTCGTCGGAGACCGCCTGGAAGGAAATTCCCCCTCGTGCGGAGACCGTAACCCACTTTCAGGAAGGAAAGTGGAGAACCAAATTGTGTCTGGGCCTATTCGCATCCACACCTCCTTTCCTGTTCTTTTAACCAAGGGAGTTCAACTGATTGTGTTCATTCGCAGAAGAATAAAGGAGTGTTGAACTTTAATGGTGTGGGGCTCATTTCCTAGCAGACATTGTTCAAGGTGACTCTTGGAGGGAGGATCCAGGTGCACAGCACTGACCCGAAGGTAATACAAGAACGTTGCTTATACCGCACTGAAACATGTGGTGGAAGCCAGGCGTGGTGTCCCCGCTCCCTCCCCTCTAAGATACCCCTAGACAAGAGAAAGACGAGACGAGAGAAAGAGGGGAGTGAGGAGGCCGCTACACTACACAAATAACATAATGTTGTTTTGTTGTAAAACCCTAAAAATAACAGCTCAATGTGGTGAAAGTAAATATTTTTGGGATTTACTATGTGTGGCTTCTTTTTTCTATGATTAATAAGAACAGTCTATTTGTTCAGTTGGTGTAGTTACATTGACAGTGTACTTGAAAATGTGTGTAGCAGACCCACAGCACAACATAATACACTACATAGCTCAAGGCAACATTTAGAGCTAATACATTCCAATTATGGTTTGTCAACTAAAATCTAAAATAGAAAATTATATTCAAAGGATATTTGCCAAAATAATAAACACAGACAACAGTATTTCAAATAAATTTGGGTTTTATAACGCAAATATAGCTTATTAGATAGTATCAACAACATTTTTTTGCCAAGGCACTGCCCCACTACCCACAAAATAAGCCTTCTATTGTTCACGCACAACACGGCCATTTTGTGATGAAACCCCACCACCACCAGTTTGCAGAGCTGGCATCACGGGCTCTTCAGCTGCCATAACACCTGATGGATCTTCTGTAGCCACTGATCCAATGTAGTTTGTGCCATTCCTCCTTAAAAAATTGTGCAGGATGCAGCAGCACAACACAACATGATTTATCTTATACTCTGCCAAATTGATAGCAGTTAAAAAAAGACGGAAACGGTTGGAGAGTATTCCAAAAGCGCTCTCGACAACCCTCCTGGCACATGAGAGCCGATAATTGTAGATGCGCTGCTCTGGGGTTAGGTTCCTCATTGGAAAGGGCTTCATAAGATGAGGCCCCAGAGCAAACGCATCATCGGCTAAAAAAACAAAATAAAGCCCCTCAACATTGTCCTGGGCAGGTGGTAAATTTAATGTCCCATTCTGGAGGCGGTGATAGAACTCTGTGTGCATCATCACACCTTCATCTGAATGGCGCCCATTGATACCCACATCCAAATACAAAAATTCATAATTTGCAGAAACTAGGGCTAGCAATACTATACTGAAAAAGCCCTTATAGTTGAAATAGTAAGAGCCAGAGTTGGGTGGTGGTATGATCCGTACATGTTTCCCATCAATGGCACCCCCACAGTTTGGGAAATTCCAGTAATTCTGAAACTGTGCCGCCACATCCTGCCATTGCTGGCGGTTGGAAGGAAACTGTGAATAAAATAAAAATACCAATAAATTAATACTTGAGCACCTAAAATGACAATGATTTATGACACATACATTCTTGTGCCAACATTAAAATATAAAATGTAAAGCAGTATTTAGAGAAAAAAGGATAACAGTTATAATTATATGCTTCCTCACTCCCTCTGGTGGCACATTCCATTTGGGGGGGGGGGGTGAGTTTGAATGGGTAGAGTTTTGTGACAGGTAAGAACCCTCTCCACTTCCATTAGAGCTAAATGAGGACAAAATGAAGGAAAATTTAACAAGCCACTCTGTTTTTTAAATATTGGCAGCCCAGTGGGAAGATAGTAAGTGCCATCACATATAATTATAAAATTAAGTATTTTACATGCATTAAATAAAATTAAAAGAAGTGATGAGTATACATTAATAGTGTACTACATGATAGTAAATACATGCTTTTTGAAAATTCATCCAGAAATATTCCAATCAAAATAAAAAGGAATACTGCGTATGGATTTGGAAAAATGATCAAAAACAGTAGTTGGATCAGTTGAGTATGCATTTTGGGGAGGGGAGGGAGGGTTAAAAAAAATTTGGTTTGGCCAAAAATAAATAATCTTGCACTCAGAATGAATTTGAGACCAACAATACAAATGTGTAGGGTAATCCAAAAAAAATAAATAAAAAAAATGGAATGATAATATGCTCTAAATGGGGATGTGCCCAGGAAAACATGCTGGGGAGGTAAGTGAAGACAAATATGCATGTAGGACATGAAAAATAAACTAAAATCTAAATATAGGACATTCACAGAAAATTACATTACTGGAAATCATGTAAGAAAACATACAGAATCAAAGATTAGAAAAAAGGAAGTAGATAGAATTGGAGATGACATAAAAATACATACCCGAATATAGTCCTTCTGCAGGACTTGAATAATCGCACAACACGTCTCTGGTATGATATGGCCTGGGGAGAGATACAAGTCGTACATTTGATATCTTGGAGACTTCTCCCTGTCGCCAAGTAACGCAAAGTGGCTATGAGCCTTTGCTCTTCAGGAATAGCACTCCTCATGCAGGTGTCCTGCTTCCTAATGTAGGGGGACCGCAAGGACAAAAGGTGCTGGAAGCAGGAGTCTGACATCCGGAGATAATTCCTATAATCGTGGGGATTATTCTCCCTTAGCTCCCTCAGCAAGGTCATGTGAGAAAATTGGTTGCGTTGAAGCAACCAATTTTTGGTCCACAGTCCTCTTCCTATCCCTTGACCTGGACTGGGCATGAGAGATAGCCAGAACTCCCAGGCTATATATAGCACGCTCTCTCTCTGGATTGCGCAACATCTTGAATCAAGAACGGACGTTCAGAACCGACCGTAAAGAAGAAGCACGAATCTGCCCACGCCAAACCGTCACTACCTCGCGCTTAGCAGAACGAGACCAAAGGGTGACGCAGGAAAAATTTAATTTTTCTCGACGGGAAAAATGATCGTGTGTACGCGGCATCACACTCCCCAGGAGGTTCAAACGTACCTGCTCACGTTACAGTTCCCCCGTCTGAACTCTGAACAAGTTAAGCGCTTTCCCAACTAGCTTAATCTAAGGCACCAGGGCTAGATGGTCTGCCCGTGGAATTTTATACTACGTATGCGGAAACACTCACACCTAAGCTTAAGGCCTTGTTTCACTCTATAGCCCCGTACACACGGTCGGACTTCCATCAGACTTTTCCGTGTTTTTTTGTCCGAACTGAGTTGGGCGTAAACGCCCATAGCATACACACGCTCTGACTTTTTCGCCAACAAACATGAACGTGGTGACGTTTCAACGTTCTGACGAGCCTTCAAAAGAGGAAAGTTCTATTTTTCCTTTGGACGAGGAAAACGATCGTCTGTGGGCTTTTTGTTGTTTTTCTCGACGGGAAAACGACATTAATCACGACGTGAAAAATTAGAACATGCTCTAATTTTTCTCGTCGTGATTCCCGTTGGTTTTTTTTCCGCGCCAGTTTTCCCATAGGGAAACACTGCCGGGGAGCCCACACACGGTCGTTTTTTTTCGACCAAAAAAAATATGTCATTTAAAACGGCCATGTGTGGGGGGAACAAGCTGTAACTCGTTTTTCACGACGATTTTCTCGACGGTGTTTTCACCGTCGAAAAAAAACGATCGTGTGTACGCGGCATGAGTGCTTTGCGAGCTATATAGATCCCCATAGAAATTCAAAAACTTGCCTGCCACGAGGGGGGGGGTCAGTGACGACTGTCCCGTCTGGTTCAGCAAATGAGACCACTACTGGCGGTTTATCGTCCAGGTGGGCGAGATAAGCTAATAGCTTCCCTGCCTTCTCCCCATGCTCATAAATTTGCGTTTTACAAAAAAATAGGCGTTGTCTAGCTTTTTCCAAATATAACTGAGAAACCACGTGGGCCTGTAGTTTAACTCTATTTAAGTTGTCAGGTGAAGGATGGGCACTGTAGGCCTCCTCCAATTCCTGTAGCTTATCTGCTGACATATGTATTATCACTTTGGAAGATTGCTTAAGTCTATTTATTTTGGTATCTAATACTCTGCGTGCGTGTAGCCTAAATGAGTCCCAGTGTGAGTTAAATGAAAGGGAGCTTTGATCTTCAGTAAAGTAAAACTGTAGTTCTCTTTCTATAGTGCTATGGTCTGTTAGTACCGAAAGCCAGTATGGGTTAAGTCTCCAAACGTGTTTGGGGGGCTGTGGTCAGGAGTGATGCCCGCAGCCAGCTTGGGGAATGGTCTGACAGGGCCCTAGGTGAAAATCCTACCCCGGTAACCTTGGGGAGTAGTGTTTTAGAGACTAATATGTAATCTATTCTGGACATAGTAGCATGACTGGTAGAGTGGCAGGTGTATGCTCTGGTTGCAGGGTATTTATGCCGCCACACATCTACCAATGCAAACTCTGTCAATAAGCGGCTAAGTCTAGTTTGTCCAGACTCATTGAGTAGATCTGTAGTCTGCACCGGGCGGTCCAAAAACAGGTTCATAGTCATATTGAAATCCCCCATCAATACAGCAGGGACCGTCGGGTGCTGGGTCATAAAGACAGACCCGCCGTGACGACCTCCGAGCTATATGGGGGGGACATAACATGCAATCAGTAGTATAGTAAAACCTTTTATAGCTGCAAGCAAAAACAAGTATCTGCCCTGTTGGTCCGACTCCATAGACACTATTTCAAATGGGGTGGCTTTGGTCACCAGAATAGAAACCCCCCTGGATAGGTTTGTATAAGTACTATCGGAACACCCAAGAGTATGTGACCATTCAAAATATATTAATGCATTAAAGTGTTTGTTCACCAATGCCAGAAGTCTGACAAGCAAAATAGGTGAGTTGGAAGCTCTGGTGCATGAGGAGAGCTATGATGTAATCGGTATTGCTGAAACTTGGCTTCATTCCTCACATGACTGGGTTATTAATATTCCTGGTTATGCCCTCTTTCGGAAAGACAGGGTAAAAAGGAAAGGTGGAGGGGTCTGTCTCTATGTCTGGCTCCCTGCTGATGGTGGCTTGCATGTGGATTTTGTGAACATAAGTGGAATTTTGAACTAAAGTGGACAGTTAAAAACCAGGAGTTTTGCTTTTAACTGCTTCTGCTTGCAAGTGTTGATTTTTATTTTTTGTCCTTTATTTGATACGTTTATCAGTTTTAAAAATACTTTCTCCCCCCCCTCCTTTCTCTGACACTTTTTAAACGGCTTTTTTTTCTTTCTGCTAATTAAGGGGAGTGGTTAATTGTTTACAGGTGAGTATATAAGTGTCTGTACAAACTCCCTCAGGAGCTGGCTCCCTGCTGATGGTGGCTTGCATGTGGATTTTGTGAACATAAGTGGAATTTTGAACTAAAGTGGACAGTTAAAAACCAGGAGTTCAAAACAGGAGTTAAGACAGGAGTCTTCTAAACTGAGTAACATTATAAACTTCCTACAAATAATTATATTGTAACTGGGAAATGAGTACTAGCAGGGTTGAAGGTTTTGCTCAGTGCACAGTGTGCCACATGTATGCAAAATTGGTGCAACAGCTCCAGGATGGATACCGCTGTGACAGATGTGAGCGGGTTGCCCTTCTGGAAGCTCACATTAGAGATCTGGAGGAGCAAGTTGCAACACTGGACAGAAAGGACAACCTTGAAAGGGGTCCTCTGCTCGCTGAGCAGGTGGTCAGTAGGGCTGATGTGGAGGGTGGAGGGGCAAGTCAGAATTATCAGATAGGAAGATGGGTTAATGTAGTTAGAGGGAGTGGAAGGGGCTTGCAGAAAAGGAAGGCCAGTCCTGTATTTGTGCATCAAAACAAATTTTCCAAGTTGGGTGAAGATGTGGAGGTGGCAAACACAGAGGTGGCAGCCCTAGATGTCACTGCTACCCCTAACAGCCGGGAGAGCAACCCATCTAGTATAGGTGGTGAGGGGAGTGCAGGTAGGCCTAGACAGTTGGTGGTTATAGGGGATTCTATAATCAGAAGGACTGATAGAATAATTTGTCGCCAGGATCGCCTCAACCGAATGGTTTGCTGTCTCCCTGGTGCCAGGGTTCGGCATGTGGTGGACCGGGTGGATAAGTTACTGGGAGAGGCTGGGCATGACCCAGCTGTCTTGGTCCACGTTGGAACCAATGACAGTATACATGGAAGGTGGAGGCTCCTTAAGAATCAATTTAAAGAACTAGGCTGCAAGATGAAGGCAAGGACCTCCAATGTGATATTCTCTGAAATATTGCCTGTGCCATGCGCAACACAGGAAAGGCAGGGGGAGATTAGAGAGCTGAATGCATGGCTAAAGACCTGGTGTAGAGAGGAGGGATTTGGGTTTCTAGAGCACTGGGCTGACTTTTCATTGGTGTGCAACCTATATGCTAAAGACGGTTTGCACTTGAATGGAAGGGGGTCTGCTGTGCTGGAGGAGAGGTTTATGGGAAGGATGGAGGAGTATTTAAACTAGGTTTGAGGGGGAGGGTGGACTAGAATTACATCGGGCACACAGGTCAGTTAGGGGTCAGACATTAATGGAGAGTGGAATGGGGATAGATGGGGGGAGGGTTATGGCAGGTGACAAGAAAGTTCCCATGTTGCAAACAGCCATTGGAAACTATAGTGCCATTTGTAGTACTAAAAATTATATGAAAAACACCAGAGAAAAATGTAATACATTAAAGTGTTTGTTCACCAATGCCAGAAGTCTGCCAAGCAAAATAGGTGAGTTGGAAGCTCTGGTGCATGAGGAGAGCCATGACGTAATCGGTATTGCTGAAACTTGGCTTCAATCCTCACATGACTGGGTTATTAATATTCCTGGCTATGCACTCTTTCGGAGAGACAGGGTAAAAAGGAAAGGTGGCAGAGTCTGTCTCTATGTGAGAAGTGATCTCAAAGCAAATGTGAAAGAGGACCTGGTGGATGGAGAGTGTGATGAGGCTGAAGCATTATGGGTGGAACTGCATACAGATGTGCGTAGTTCAAAATTAATCATTGGAGTTTGTATAGACCACCCAATGTTAATGAGGAGGTGAAGACTCAGCTCCTTGCACAGATGGAAAGGGCTGCAAGGGCTGGGACGGTGATAATAATGGGAATTTTAACTACCCAGAAATTGACTGGAGAAATGGCACTGCTGGGACAGTTAAAGGGCAAAAATTTATAAGCCTATTGCAGGACAATTTTATGGTCCAGTTTATTGAGGCCCCAACTAGGAATGATGCTCTGTTGGACCTGGTAATCTCAAACCATGCAGAGCGTATTACTAATGTTCAGATAAAGGAACACTTGGGTAGCAGTGACCATAACATGATTTTATTTGATGTTAGCTGTAAGCAAGAAATACATGCAGGAAAGATAAAAACACTTAATTTCAATAAAGAACATTTTCCAAGGATGAGGGCTGCTCTCCAGGACTTAGACTGGGAGGGAATATTGGCATCGATTAACACAGAACAGAAATGGGAATTCTTCAAAAAGACTGTTTGTGAACTCACTGCAAAGTATATTCCCATGGGCAATAAGTTTAAAAGGCTAAAAATAAAACCTATGTGGCTCACGGTTAAAGTTAAAAAAGCTATAAACAATAAGAAAAGAGCTTTTATAAAAATGAAGGAACACTCGTTTAAATGTTACAAAGAATATAACAGGATATGTAAAAAGGAAATTAAGGGTGCAAAAATTCTAAACGAACGACAGATTGCAAAAGATAGTAGGACAAACCCCCAAAAATTCTTCAAATATATTAATAGTAAAAAGTTCAAGTCTGAGCATGTAGGCCCTTTACAAAATAATCTAGAGTGGGTGACTGGGGACAAAGAGAAGGCTAATTTATTAAATACTTTCTTCAGCTCTGTGTATACAATGGAACATGGGGGAGCTCATGTCCATAATGGGGGTGGTAGTGACACAGCCCCAAATCCACAATGGCTCAAAAGTGATATGGTCCAGAAATATTTAGACAGAATAAAGGTGGATAAATCACCTGGACCAGATGGCATACACCCACGGATCCTAAAATAATTGAGCTCTGTAATTTCAAAGCCATTGTATCTAATTTTTAGGGACTCATTAATGACAGGAATAGTACCACTGGATTGGCGCAGGGCCAATGTGGTGCCTATATTTAAAAAGAGAACAAAGTCTTTACCAAGTAACTATAGACCTGTTAGTTTAACTTCTATAGTTGGGAAGATACTGGAGAAATTAATAAAAGACCACATAGATGAGTTCTTGCTGGAAAAAAATATTTTAAGCAACAGACAGCATGGATTCATGAAAGACAGAAGTTGTCAGACAAACCCGATTTCTTTTTATGAAGAGGTAAGTAAAACCTTGGACAGAGGGGTGGCAGTGGACGTGGTATACTTGGATTTTTCAAAAGCATTCGATACAGTTCCCCACACACGGCTCATGTGCAAGGTAAAGTCTACAGCAGAGATCTCCAAACTATGGACCTCCAGCTGTTTGGCAGAACTACACGTCCCATGAGGCATTGTAAAACTCTGGCATTCACAGACATGACTAGGCATGATGGGAATTGTAGTTCCTGAACAACTGGAGGGCCATGGTTTGGAGACCCCTGGTCTACAGGATTGGAAATATCAGTTTGTAAATGGATCGAAAACTGGCTAAAAGACAGAATTCAGATAGTCGTGGTTAATGATTCTTACTCTGAATGGTCTAAGGTTATCAGTGGTGTACCCCAAGGTTCAGTGTTGGGACCCTTACTTTTTAATATCTTTATAAATGATATTGGGTCTGAGATCAAAAGTAACATTTCTGTCTTTGCAGATGACACTAAGCTATGCAGTGGAATAACGTCCTTACAGGATGTCGCCAATTTACAAGCCGACCTCAATGCTCTGTCTAATTGGGCGACTATGAGGCAGATGAGGTTTAATGTTGATAAATGTAAAGTTATGCACTTGGGGGCTAAGAATATGAATGCATCATACATACTAGGGGGAGTACAACTGGGGGGATCCGTAGTGGGGAAGGATCTGGGGGTTTTGGTAGATCATAAGCTCCGCAGCTTGGCATTGCATGCCATTATTGTTTCCAAAGCGAGCAAAGTCCTTTCTTGCATTAAGAGAGGTATGGACTCCAGAGAGAGAGAGATATAATTTTGCCCCTGTACAAATCATTAGCAAGACCTCATCTGGAATATGCAGTTCAGTTTTGGGCCCCAGTTCTCAAAAAGGATATTGGGGAACTGGAGAAAGTGCAGAGAAGGGCAACCAAACTGATAAGAGGCATGGAGGAGCTCCGCTATGAGGAAAGATTAGAGGAACTGAATTTATTCACTCTTGAGAAGAGGAGAATAAGGGGGGATATGATCAACGTGTACAAATATATAAGGGGTCCATATAGTGAACTTGGTGTTGAGTTATTCACTTTACGGTCAACACAAAGGACAAGGGGGCACTCTTTACGTCCAGAGGAAAAGAGATTTCACCTCCAAATGCGGAAAGGTTTCTTCACAGTAAGGCCCCTTTCACACTGAGGCGTTGAAAAAACGCTCAAAAATTATAGGATTTTGTACCTCTATTTTACCGCGATTTTACCGCGTTTTTACCGCGATCGCGGTAAAAATAGCGCTAACGCGTATGCGTTTTTACCGCGATTTTACTGCGTTCGCGCTAAAATTAGCGCGAACGCGGTAAAAACGTGGTAAAAACGCATAGGCGTTAGCGCTATTTTTAACATAACGCTTATGCCTATGCGTTTTTACCGCGAATCCCATTCATTTCAATGGGGATAGGCGTTTTTACAGCGCTATTTTATGCGCCCTAAAGTTGCTCTAAAAAAGCTGTTTGCAGGATTTTTTTCAACGCCCAGCCAGCAAAACGCCTCAATGTGAAAGCCCTCAGATTTCACATTGAGAATGCTGGGGCAGGATTATTTCAGGCGTTATTACAGCGCTATTTTTACCGCGAAAACTCGGTAAAAACGCCTCAGTATGAAAGGGGCCTAAGAGATGTGGAATAGACTCCCTGCAGAGGTGGTTCTGGCCAGCTCAGTAGATTGCTTTAAGAAAGGCCTGGATTCTTTCTTATATGTACACAATATAACTGGGTACTAACATTTATAGGTAAAGTTGATCCAGGGAATATCCGATTGCCTCTCGGGGATCAGGAAGGAATTTTTTCCCCTGCTGTAGCAAATTGGATCATGCTCTGCTGGGGTTTTTCGCCTTCCTCTGGATCAACTGATCCACATGAGACACTGCAAAAATTACTAAAGAAATCTCTGTTTGATTTGTTTTCTTCTTGGAATCACAGTTTAGGGTAGTATTTATTCAAATGCTTTAATTGTAAGGTATATAAATATATATATTTAACCACCTCCCGCCCGACCTATAGTTCAGTTATCCTGAGTGGGCGTCATATGATGTCCAGCAGGATAACAGCCGATGCGCGCCCGTGGGGGCGCGCATCGTGGCGATCGGTGGTGCGGTGTGTCAGTCTGACACACCGCTGCACTGATCTCAGTAAAGAGCCTGACAGAGGCTCTTTACCATGTGATCAGCCGTGTCCAATCACGGCTGATCACAATGTAAACAGGAAGAGCCGTTAACCGGCTTTTCCTCACTTGCGTCTGACAGACACGAGTAGAGGAGAGCTGATCGGCTGCTCCTGACAGGGGGGGTCTGTGCTGATTGTTTATCACAGCAGACCCCCCCTCGGATGCCTGCCCAGGACCACCAGGATGTCGCCAGGACCACCAGGTATGGCCACCACACTGGACCACCAGGGATATACCAATCAGACATACTGACGGATTGAATTTCTTGATGCACTAAAATGTTAGGACAGTACAAATTACCCCCATAATGACCCCTTCTTGGAAAGTAGACAGTCTGAGGCATTTAGTAAGCTGGGTGGTGAGCTTTTAAAAGTTACAATTTAAATTGGCTACACAGAAATGTACTAAAAAAAAAAATTCACATTTGTACTTTTTTTTTACATACTTTAAGTAGTACAGTACAGCACCATCATATGACTAATGTGGCAGTGATCAAGGACATTGACTAGTGAGAAAAAGTATATGGACTCTATGGTTAACTATATAGCTGCTTCAAGCTAAATTTTATTCCCATAGATTTGTATTGAAATAATTTTTTTATTTTTTGCAAAGTTTATTAAAGCGGAAGTAAACCCATTGATGTAACAGTTTCAAAAAGCAGTTACATTCCCGGCATGCCGGGAATGCCAACTGTCACATTGGTTGTGCTCTCAACCAAACTGTCAAACAATCCAATGGCTGGTTTCATAACTGATCACATGTGCAACATCATGGCAGTTGAAGATTAACCACTTAACGACCGCCCATTGTAAATATACGTCGGCAGAATGGCACCGACAGGCAGAATCACGTATATGTACGCGACTGCCTTTGTATAGTTGGGGGGTCCGATCGGACCCCCCTTCTTTACAGTGAGCGGCCGTTATTCCTTTGGGAGCGATCAGGGATGAGGGGACAGCCGTTGGATTCCGGCCACCCCCTCTCGATCGCTCCCAGCGAATCGAATCATTCTCCTGCCTGTGTAATGTAAACACAGGCAGAGGAAGTGATGTCATCACATATACCGAGCGCCGTACAGGAGAAGATGCAGGTTAGTGCACAAAACACTACACTGACACCAGGACACATAGGCACATAAATCGCCCCCCCAGATCACCCCCCAATCACAGTGTCACTGATTGCAGTGACCATTTATTTACTGATCACTGCAATCAGTGACATTTGTGACTGTAAAAGTGTCACTAAAGTTAGTTTTAGGTCCAGTGTAGCCCCCTAACCCCCCCTAATAAAGGTTTAACCCCCTGATCGCCCCCCAGATAACCCTTTCACCCCCTAGCACCGCCGTCGCTAAGCGATCATTTTTCTGATCGCTGTCTTAGCGTCGGTGATGCAGATCGGTAGCCAGTAATTTTTTTTAGGTTCGCCGCAGGTTTTTATAGCGTCGGGTACCCCCATATATTACCTAATAAAGGTTTAACCCCCTTGATCGCCCCCCAGGTAACCCTTTCAACCCCTATCACCACTGTCGCTAAGCGATCGTTTTTCTGATCGCTGTCTTAGTGTCGGTGATGCCGATAGGTAGCCAGTAATTTTTTTTTAGGTTCGCCGTCAGGTTTTTATATAGCGTCAGGTACCCCCATATATTACCTAATAAAGGTTTTAACCCCCTAATTGCCCCTAGTTAACCCTTTCACCAGTAATCACCATATAAGTGTTACGGGTGACGCTGGTTAGTTAGTTTGCTTTTTATAGTGTCAGGGCACCCGCCGTATATAACCCAATAAAGGTTTAACCCCCTGATCGCCCGGCGGGTGATATCAATTAGGTTTTAGCATCAGAGAGGGTCTGCGTCACACCCCAGGCAGCGTCAGGTTAGTGCCAGTAACGCCAACACCCACGCGTGAAGCATACACCTCCCTTAGTGGTATAGTATCTGAACAGATCAATATCTGATCTGATCAGATCTATACTAGCGTCCCCAGCAGTTTAGGGTTCCCAAAAACGCAGTGTTAGCGGGATCAGCCCAGATACCTGCTAGCACCTGCGTTTTGCCCCTCCGTCCAGCCCAGGCCACCCAAGTGCAGTATCGATCGATCACTGTCACTTGCAAAACACAACACACATAACTGCAGCGTTCGCAGAGACAGGCCTGATCCCTGCGACTCCAGTGCTGTAGGAGGTGATTTCACCACCACAGTTAAAAAAAAAAAGCATATATGCCGAAGCATTGGGGCAGCAGGGGTGGAGGAGCAATTTTGCTCCTAATGCGCGTACATACGGTCGAAATTCCGACGGAGGATGCCCCCATGCTTCGGCATATATAAATGGTGCATGTATGCCCATCATTAGAAGTGGGTGGATGAAGGGCGGTATTCTAATGGTGGGCATACCCACTGATCAATCTTTTTTTTTCGTTCAGCCAACAGGCTGCATGAAAAAAAAAGATTACAATACATGTCCAACAAGGACCAGCAACGTACTGGTATGTTGCTGGACTTTGAATGTTTATACCAGAATGATGCCTGCAGGTTTAGGTATCATCTTGGTATCATTCTTTTCAGCCAGCGGCCGGCTTTCATGTAAAAGCAATCCTAGTGGCTAATTAGCCTCTGGACTGCTTTTACAAGCAGTGGGAGGGAATGTCCCCCCCCCCGGATATAAAAAGCGCCATTGGGAAAGCATTTTATCACACCGATCTTGGTGTGGTCAGATGCTTTGAGGGCAGAGGAAAGATCTAGGGTCCAATAGACCCCAGTTTTTTCAAAAAAAGAGTACCTGTCACTACCTATTGCTATCATAGGGGATATTTACATTCCCTGAGATAACAATAAAAATGATAAAAAAAAAAAATATGGAAGCAACAGTTTAAAAATAAAATAGCAAAATTAATAAAAAAAAAAAAAAAAAAAAAAGCACCCCTGTCCTGCCCTGCTCTTGCTCAATGGCGAACGCAAGCGTCGGTCTGGCGTCATATGTAAACAGCAATTGCACCATGCATGTGAGGTATCACCGCAAAGGTCAGATCGAGGGCAGTAATTTTAGCAGTAGACCTCCTCTGTAAATCTAACGTGGTAACCTGTAAAGGCTTTTAAAAATGTATGTAGTTTGTCGCCAATGCGCGTTTGTGCGAAATTTTAAAGCTTGTCGTGTTTGGTATCTATGTACTCGGCCTAAGATCATATTTTTTATTTCATCAAACATTTGGGCAATATAGTGTGTTTTAGTGCATTAAAATTAAAAAAAAGTGTATTTTTTCCCCAAAAAATGCGTTTGAAAAATCGCTGTGCAAATACTGTGTAGAAAAAAAAAATGCAATACCCACCATTTTAATCTGTAGGGCCTTTGCTTTAAAAATATATATAATGTTTGGGGGTTCAACATAATTTTCTTGCAAAAAAAATTTTTTTTTCATGTAAACAAAAAGTGTCAAAAAGGGCTTTGTCTTCAAGTGGTTAGAAGAGTGGATGTAAGCTTCCTAATGTTGTGTATAAAATGCCAGAACAGTTCAAAAACCCCCCAAATGACCCCATTTTGGAAAGTAGACACCCCAAGCTATATACTGAGAGGCATGTCGAGTCCATGGAATATTTTATATGTTGACACAAGTTGCGGAAAAAAGACCATTTATTTATTTATTTTTTGCACAAAGTTGTCACTAAATGATATATTGCTCAAACATGCCATGGGCATATGTGGAATTACACCCCAAAATACATTCTGTTGCTTCTCCTGAGTACGGGGATACCACATGTGTGAGACTTTTTGGGAGCCTAGCCGCGTACGGGACCCCAAAACCAAGCACCGCCTTCAGGCTTTCTAAGGGTGTAAATTTTTGATTTCACTTCTCACTGCCTATCACAGTTTCGGAGGCCATGGAATGCCCAGATGGCACAAAACCCCCCCAAATGACCCCATTTTGGAAAGTAGACACCCCAAGCTATTTGCTGAGAGGTATGGTGAGTATTTTGCAGATCTCGCTTTTTGTCACAAAGTTTTGAAAATGTAAAAAAAAAAAAATATATATTTTCTTTCTTCATTTTCAAAAATAAATGAGAGCTGTAAAATACTCACCATGCCTCTCAGCAAATAGCTTGGGGTGTCTACTTTCCAAAATGGGTTCATTTGGGGGGGTTTTGTGCTATTTTGGCATTTTATGGCCTTCGAAACTGTGATAGGTAGTGAGGAGTGAAATCAAAAATTTGCGCCCTTAGAAATCCTGAAGGCGGTGCTTGGTTTTCGGGGGCCCGTACGCGGCTAGGCTCCCAAAAAGTCCCACACATGTGGTATCCCCGTACTCAGGAGAAGCAGCAAAATGTATTTTGGGGTGCAATTCCACATATATTGCTCACACATGCCATGGTTATATCATTTAGTGACAACTTTTTGTATTTTTTTTTTTTTGTCATTATTCAATCACTGGAGACAAAAAAAAAAATATTCAATGGGCTCAACATGCCTCTCAGCAATTTCCTTGGGGTGTCTTCTTTCCAAAATGGGGTCATTTGGGGGGGTTTTGTACTGCCCTGCCATTTTAGCACCTCAAGAAATGAGATAGGCAGTCATAAATTAAAAGCTGTGTAAATTCCAGAAAATGTACCCTAGTTTGTAAACGCTATAACTTTTGCGCAAACCAATAAATATACGCTTATTGACATTTTTTTTACTAAAGACATGTGGCTGAATACATTTTGGCCTAAATGTATGACTAAAATTGAGTTTATTTGATTTTTCTTATAACAAAAAGTAGAAAATATCATTTTTTTTCAAAATTTTCGGTCTTTTTCCATTTATATCGAAAAAAATAAAAATCGCAGAGGCAATCAAATACCATTAAAAGAAAGCTCTATTTGTGGGAAGAAAAGGATGCAAATTTCGTTTCGGTACAACATTGCATGTCCGCACAATTTACAGTTAAAGCAGCGCAGTGCAAAATTCTGAAAACAGCTCTGGTCCTTTAGCTACAAAATGATCCGGGGCTTAAGTGGTTAAACAGAGGCCAAGATGGTAGCTTCCTTGCCTGAAAATGATAGGAGGGTTTACTTCCACTTTAAGCCGTGTACACACGACCGTTTTTAATGTCATTGAAAAAAACATAGTTTTTCTCGACGTGATTCTTCTCAAGCCTGCCTTGCCTACACACTATCGTGAAAAAAAAATGCTCGAGCAAAGCGCGGTGACGTACAACACGTACGACGGCACTATAAAGGGGAAGTTCCATTCGGATGGCGCTACCCTTCATGTTAGTAAAGTTTGTTGAGAGACGATTCGCGCTTTTCAGCCTCGTGCTTTTCAGTCCGTTACAGCGTGACCAATGTGCTATCTCCATTACGAACGCTAGTTTTACCAGAACAAGCGCTCCCGTCTCATACTTGATTCTGAGCATGCGCATTTTTTTTCACGTCGTTAAAGCCCACACACGGCCGTTTTTCATGACGAGAAAAACGACGATGTGAAAAATTAGAGCATGTTCCAATTTTTTCATGTCCGTTTTTCACGTCGTGAAAAATGCTCTGAAGCCCACACACGATCATTTTTAATGACCATTTAAAAAAATTTAATTTTTCTCGTCATTAATAACGGTCGTGTGTATGCGGCATCAGACTAACTGAAGCACACAAATACTACTCAACGGTTTTGTGCAGTTGAAAACTGGTTCATGCATCAATACACTACCAATAAAAATGAGTTTCATCTGTTTTGAGGGTGTCGTTTGTTTATGCTGATTGACATACGCAGATACAATACAGGTATGTCCAAACCTAACAGATGGATTTATCCAAAAAGTGTTAACCAGAGGGCCAATGTTCACATGAATATGGATACTAAACCCAATCTCCCCCAATTTTGTCAAATTCAGGAGGACATTTTGCTTTATAAAGTTAGAATGTAGTGCGGTAGGACTTTATTAACCACTTCAATACCAAGCACTTCCGCACCTTCCTGCCCAAGCTAGCTTTCAGCGCTGTCATTTTTTTAAATAACAATTGCTACACTGTACCCAAACTTTTAGCTTTATTTGTGGGAACAAAATGCTTTCTTTTGGGGGTATTGGATCACCTCTGCGGTTTTTATTTTTTGCTAAACTAATAAAAAAAGACCAATTTTTTTGAAAAAAAAACACGTTTTTATTTGTTTCCATTATAAAATTTTGTAAATAAGTATGTTTTCTCCTTCACTGGGCACGGATAAGCTGCAATGATAAGGCGGCACCAATGAGATGTCACTGACAATGGGCACTGATAGGCGGCCCTGATATGCACTTATAGGTGGCACTGGTGGACACTGATAGGCGACACTGAAAGGCTGCACCGATGACTGAAACTGGCACTGGTGGACACTGATAGGTGACACTGAAAGGCTGCACTGATGACTGAAACTGGTAGGCATGACTGATAGCACTGGCAGGCATTTTTAATGGGCACTGATTGGCATATCCGTGGGCACTGATTGGTATATCCCTGGTGGTCCAAGACGTCATATGATGCTCAGTCAGGATAACAGAACCACCCCCTGGCCGTCATTCTGCTATAGGCCTGGCGGGAAGTGGTTAAACAATCGGTGTGCTAATCAGTAAGACCTGAGATGATGCACAATGTAAAATAACATTGCATAACAAAAGAGTAATCCTAAGGTTTTTTCCTTGGGTGCTCCTAAATCTATTTTGTCAAATGCCTAGAAGACCTCATGCAGGGCAAAATATATTGGGAATTACAAAATTCTGAAAGATAAATTCAGTAACCTTTCAACAGATAGCTCTAATAGTTGCACATCATCGGATCATATGAAGAAAATCCCCATTTGTAGCAGGCTGAAGTGTTGGGTTTACCCATTTTAAATAGTTGGACAGGGGTGAAGAATGATACAAAAAAACAGCACCATTAATCTTTTGCAGATATTACTGTATTAAAATAGGAATTACACAATTCTGTCTAGTGCTGTTTAGCTGGCTCAGGCATATTCTTATTTCTAGTTTTTTTTAAGTTGGGAAAATCTTGGATTTTTCCAGACAAAAGGATACCATACTTTTAAGAAACTAGCTGCCAAAGGTAGATCTTGAATCGCAGTCTCAAATGCAGAGTACTAAAAAATCACATCCTGTAGTCCAAACTGGGCCACTGCAGAGATGGACACATGGATATTTACATATAAAATAAACGAGAGAGAGAGAGAGAGAGAGAGTTTAAAAAGGCCACATCCCTAGTATGGATAGAGAAAGGAATCTGCAAACAAAAATAGAACTTTTTAGGCTCAAGGAATATGCAAAGGTCAGGAATAATAGTATTAAATATATTGTATTTATTAATATCAAAAAGTATTTAAAAGAAATACATATGAAAAATGGTCAGTGACCACAAGGCAAAAAAAAAACACTAAATGTGAGTACAAATGTATGTAAACCAATCGCCAACACATTCCAGAGTCCTTAAAGTGGAGTTCCACCCAAAAATGGAACTTCCGCTTTAAGTGATGGTGACCCCCCTGACATGCCACATATGGCATGTTATTTTTTTTGGGGGGGGGGGGCGGTGGATACACCGTTTTTATGGGCACCCAGCTCCCACTTCCTCCTTGGGCTCCGCAAGGAAGTTCACCTCTCCCCACTCTCTGCAATCTTCTGGGACTCATCACAGGTCCCAGAAGATTGCCCGACCATTCACAGTGCGTGCCCGGCAGTTAGCATGTCTGCGCCTTGGAGAGGGGGGGGGAGAGGAGCGGGGCTTCGTAAGCCCGCATCGCTGGACCGTGAGACAGGCGAGTGTCTGATTATTAAACGTCAGCAGCTACACTTTCTGTAGCTGCTGACTTTTAAATGGGTGGAACTCAATGTCAAAAAAATACATTAGAGCAGGGATATGCAATTACCGGACCTCCAGCTGTTGCAAAACTACAAGTCCCATCATACCTCTGCCTCTGGGTGTCATGCTTGTGGCTGTCAGTCTCGCTATGCCTCATGGGACTTGTAGTTCTGCAACAGCTGGAGGTCCACTAATTGCATATCCCTGCATTAGAGCATTCATCATCATTCACATATGTATGACATGGTCCTGGTGGGACAAAGATAAGGGGACTTGCAATGCCTTGATAAAAATAGCCAGCAATGGGATAAAAACCAGTGGAAGTCAGTCAAGGAAAGGTGGTGATTATGTGAAGCAAAGGAAAAAGACAGAAGGGCCTCCCCAACCTTTAGGGTGAATCAAGGGGAGGTGCAGTGGGATCACCTGACATGGACGAAGCGGAAAAGGGGCATACATCTCATAAATAAGGTGCTATGTGAATCTAAAAGAGTAAAATTACCTATTAAACATGAAAACCCCTCAGCCTATGGGTTTGCCTTCAGATCTTTTAAAGCGATCCTTCTGGAACATCAATCCTATATAGCCTTGCTCATAGCATATTCAAAATGGACTAGAAAAGCCTGAGCAGTATGATCACAGGATAGTCATGTACTGGTGTTTATCTGAATCCAGCTGAATAAAAAATGTAATGCAAAGTACTATAATATAATAGGAAAGAAAGATGATATGCATCAAACTTGTTCTCAAATATATATATAAAAAATAAAAATCTAACTGAAGTATTCCACTAAGTAAATGCATACCTGCTAAGATGATCAACACAGCTTGTCACACTCTGCTCATCTGAGAACAGACTACTACCCGAGCTGAAGGTGTTGTCTTAATATAGATAAGTCACCTGTGTAATTAACCACTTAAAGTGGTTGTAAACCCACTTTTTAAACAAAGGCTTACCTGTAGGTGCATGAAATATCTCCTTAACCTACACCAGGGATATGCAATTAGCGGACCTCCAGCTGTTGCCAAACTACAAGTTCCATGAGGCATAGTGAGACTCTGACAGCATCAAGCATGACACCCAGAGGCAGAGGCATGATGGGACTTGTAGTTTGGCAACAGCTGGAGGTCCGCTAATTGCATATCCCTGACCTACACGGTTAAGGAGATATTTGTATGTAAATGCGGCGACGCTGACGTCACCCCATTCACAAATTCGGCTAGGTCGCAACATTCGACGACGTAGCCGAATTCGACAGCTCACGCGTGCATGCGCGGAGTCACGTCTTCGCCGCTCCGGCCAATCACAGCGCCGGAGCGGCGCTGTGATTGGCTGCAGCGGCGATACCCGGAAGTAACATTCCGGCTATCGCCGCAGCGATGGATGCGGCTAGAGGAGGGACACGGACGACTTCGGGGGCCCCGATCGAAGGTAAGTGGTACATAATGAGCTAGTATGCTAGTCATACTAGCTCATTATAGCTTTGTCTTGCAGGTTAGTAAAAAATAAAAAAAAAGTTAAAAGGGTTTACAACCACTTTAAGGGCCGAGCCTCTTTCTGAGATTTGTTGTTTACAAGTTCAAAACATTTTTTTTTGCTAGAAAATTACTTGAAACCCTCAAACATTATACATTATAAATTTTTTTCCCCCTAACACCCTAGAGAATAAAATGGTGGTCGTTGCAATACTTTAGGTCACACCGTATTTGCGCAGCGGTTTTGCAAGCACATTTTTTGGGGAGAAAATATTATTTTTTTATTAAAAAAAAAGTGTAAGACAACAGTACAGGTGAAACTCGAAAAATTAGAATATCGTGCAAAAGTTCATTTACTTCTCTAATGCAACTTAAAAGGTGAAACTAATATATGAGATAGACTCATTACATGCAAAGCAAGATAGTTAAAGCCGTGATTTGTCATAATTGTGATGATTATGGCTTACAGCTCATGAAAACCCCAAATCCACAATCTCAGAAAATTAGAATATTACATGCAATCAATAAAACAAGAATTGTACATAGAACAATATCAGACCTCTGAAAAGTATAAGCATGCATATGTACTCAGTACTTGGTTTGGTCCCCTTTTGTAGCAATTACTGCCTCAATGCGGCGTGGCATGGAAGCTATCAGCCTGTGGCACTGCTGAGGTGTAATGAAAGACCAGGATGCTTCAATAGCAGCCTTCAGCTCTATTGCATTGTTCGGTCTCATGTCTCTCATCTTTCTTTTGGCAATGCCAAAGGCTCAGGAACCCTTTGCAGGTGTTAGAAAAAGACCAACTCATGTAAGGAAACAGTTAGTTTCCATCATCCCTTGTACGTTAAAAATAGAAATAACCTCTAAAGGCGGGATTTTTTGGGCAACGAATATACTCAGAAAAAATTATAGAAAAATTATTTATTACAAAATACAAATACAAAAATTAGAACAATGTCATGATGTACAAAACATTAAAAACATGGACAATGATTGAATTCTAGATATACAATGATACTATCTGTCATTAAATACACGTCACCAGATCAACTGACGACAAGTAGAGGCGGGTAATCCGACGTGTTTCAAATGCAAGGCATCCTTCTTCAAGGGATGTTACAGTATCATAATCTACAATAAATCAAAATACAAATTTCCATTAAATATCAGACAAAAATAAAATGATCCCAATCCCACACCCATTGGGGTGTAACCAAATGGTGACTCACTTTTCTTTAATCATATGTACCAAAAAGTCTGTGGATGCATTTCCCATGACAAAAACCAGGTGGAGGTGCTTATTTCTCAATCCTTCATGTTGAAAACTACTCCCCATCTCTATATCCCATAGGTGAGCAGGATATGTATGATCCAATCAAGTGGCGTTTAATTGCAAGCAAACAGCAGCTATATCAGAAAGTAAGCAAAAAAAAGGGGGGGGGAGAGGGGGGGAAAAAAATGGTGGAAAAAGAGAAAAAAAATTAAGAAAAGAGGGAAAAAGATTAGAAAATCTATGTCTCCAAACGATTCATGGGAAGGGAACCTATTAAATGACCACTCACCCATATATCAAGAAAGAAGGAGAAAAAACTGATCTATCAAGTATATTCCAGGAGCGGGCCTGCAGGCCCAAAGCAGGCAAGGAAAAGCCCTGGTTCCTGCTGTGTGTGCAAGGTACCTCCTAGGCTCTCTGGCTGCGGAGGGGAAATGACGCCAAATGCCCACCTTGGCGTCCTTAAATACTTACCGGTCCAGGTTCCAAGCGATGACGCCGCATCCCCCATGTAGCCGCGTCCGCATGGTGAGAACGCCGCGCATAGTGCCGCGTCATCAAAGGGCGACCGGTGTGCATGCCGTCAATGAAGACAGTATGTGATAACATCACTTCCGGCGATTTGTTTTCTTCTTGGAATCACAGTTTAGGGTAGTATTTATTCAAATGCTTTAATTGTAAGGTATATAAATATATATATTTAACCACCTCCCGCCCGACCTATAGTTCAGTTATCCTGAGTGGGCGTCATATGATGTCCAGCAGGATAACAGCCGATGCGCGCCCGTGGGGGCGCGCATCGTGGCGATCGGTGGTGCGGTGTGTCAGTCTGACACACCGCTGCACTGATCTCAGTAAAGAGCCTGACAGAGGCTCTTTACCATGTGATCAGCCGTGTCCAATCACGGCTGATCACAATGTAAACAGGAAGAGCCGTTAACCGGCTTTTCCTCACTTGCGTCTGACAGACACGAGTAGAGGAGAGCTGATCGGCTGCTCCTGACAGGGGGGGTCTGTGCTGATTGTTTATCACAGCAGACCCCCCCTCGGATGCCTGCCCAGGACCACCAGGATGTCGCCAGGACCACCAGGTATGGCCACCACACTGGACCACCAGGGATATACCAATCAGACATACTGACGGATTGAATTTCTTGATGCACTAAAATGTTAGGACAGTACAAATTACCCCCATAATGACCCCTTCTTGGAAAGTAGACAGTCTGAGGCATTTAGTAAGCTGGGTGGTGAGCTTTTAAAAGTTACAATTTAAATTGGCTACACAGAAATGTACTAAAAAAAAAAATTCACATTTGTACTTTTTTTTTACATACTTTAAGTAGTACAGTACAGCACCATCATATGACTAATGTGGCAGTGATCAAGGACATTGACTAGTGAGAAAAAGTATATGGACTCTATGGTTAACTATATAGCTGCTTCAAGCTAAATTTTATTCCCATAGATTTGTATTGAAATAATTTTTTTATTTTTTGCAAAGTTTATTAAAGCGGAAGTAAACCCATTGATGTAACAGTTTCAAAAAGCAGTTACATTCCCGGCATGCCGGGAATGCCAACTGTCACATTGGTTGTGCTCTCAACCAAACTGTCAAACAATCCAATGGCTGGTTTCATAACTGATCACATGTGCAACATCATGGCAGTTGAAGATTAACCACTTAACGACCGCCCATTGTAAATATACGTCGGCAGAATGGCACCGACAGGCAGAATCACGTATATGTACGCGACTGCCTTTGTATAGTTGGGGGGTCCGATCGGACCCCCCTTCTTTACAGTGAGCGGCCGTTATTCCTTTGGGAGCGATCAGGGATGAGGGGACAGCCGTTGGATTCCGGCCACCCCCTCTCGATCGCTCCCAGCGAATCGAATCATTCTCCTGCCTGTGTAATGTAAACACAGGCAGAGGAAGTGATGTCATCACATATACCGAGCGCCGTACAGGAGAAGATGCAGGTTAGTGCACAAAACACTACACTGACACCAGGACACATAGGCACATAAATCGCCCCCCCAGATCACCCCCCAATCACAGTGTCACTGATTGCAGTGACCATTTATTTACTGATCACTGCAATCAGTGACATTTGTGACTGTAAAAGTGTCACTAAAGTTAGTTTTAGGTCCAGTGTAGCCCCCTAACCCCCCCTAATAAAGGTTTAACCCCCTGATCGCCCCCCAGATAACCCTTTCACCCCCTAGCACCGCCGTCGCTAAGCGATCATTTTTCTGATCGCTGTCTTAGCGTCGGTGATGCAGATCGGTAGCCAGTAATTTTTTTTAGGTTCGCCGCAGGTTTTTATAGCGTCGGGTACCCCCATATATTACCTAATAAAGGTTTAACCCCCTTGATCGCCCCCCAGGTAACCCTTTCAACCCCTATCACCACTGTCGCTAAGCGATCGTTTTTCTGATCGCTGTCTTAGTGTCGGTGATGCCGATAGGTAGCCAGTAATTTTTTTTTAGGTTCGCCGTCAGGTTTTTATATAGCGTCAGGTACCCCCATATATTACCTAATAAAGGTTTTAACCCCCTAATTGCCCCTAGTTAACCCTTTCACCAGTAATCACCATATAAGTGTTACGGGTGACGCTGGTTAGTTAGTTTGCTTTTTATAGTGTCAGGGCACCCGCCGTATATAACCCAATAAAGGTTTAACCCCCTGATCGCCCGGCGGGTGATATCAATTAGGTTTTAGCATCAGAGAGGGTCTGCGTCACACCCCAGGCAGCGTCAGGTTAGTGCCAGTAACGCCAACACCCACGCGTGAAGCATACACCTCCCTTAGTGGTATAGTATCTGAACAGATCAATATCTGATCTGATCAGATCTATACTAGCGTCCCCAGCAGTTTAGGGTTCCCAAAAACGCAGTGTTAGCGGGATCAGCCCAGATACCTGCTAGCACCTGCGTTTTGCCCCTCCGTCCAGCCCAGGCCACCCAAGTGCAGTATCGATCGATCACTGTCACTTGCAAAACACAACACACATAACTGCAGCGTTCGCAGAGACAGGCCTGATCCCTGCGACTCCAGTGCTGTAGGAGGTGATTTCACCACCACAGTTAAAAAAAAAAAGCATATATGCCGAAGCATTGGGGCAGCAGGGGCGGAGGAGCAATTTTGCTCCTAATGCGCGTACATACGGTCGAAATTCCGACGGAGGCTTGTCCGTGGAAAAGTCTGACCATGTGTACGCGGCATAACTTTTGCGGGAGGATGCCCCCATGCTTCGGCATATATAAATGGTGCATGTATGCCCATCATTAGAAGTGGGTGGATGAAGGGCGGTATTCTAATGGTGGGCATACCCACTGATCAATCTTTTTTTTTCGTTCAGCCAACAGGCTGCATGAAAAAAAAAGATTACAATACATGTCCAACAAGGACCAGCAACGTACTGGTATGTTGCTGGACTTTGAATGTTTATACCAGAATGATGCCTGCAGGTTTAGGTATCATCTTGGTATCATTCTTTTCAGCCAGCGGCCGGCTTTCATGTAAAAGCAATCCTAGTGGCTAATTAGCCTCTGGACTGCTTTTACAAGCAGTGGGAGGGAATGTCCCCCCCCCGGATATAAAAAGCGCCATTGGGAAAGCATTTTATCACACCGATCTTGGTGTGGTCAGATGCTTTGAGGGCAGAGGAAAGATCTAGGGTCCAATAGACCCCAGTTTTTTCAAAAAAAGAGTACCTGTCACTACCTATTGCTATCATAGGGGATATTTACATTCCCTGAGATAACAATAAAAATGATAAAAAAAAAAAATATGGAAGCAACAGTTTAAAAATAAAATAGCAAAATTAATAAAAAAAAAAAAAAAAAAAAAAAGCACCCCTGTCCTGCCCTGCTCTTGCTCAATGGCGAACGCAAGCGTCGGTCTGGCGTCATATGTAAACAGCAATTGCACCATGCATGTGAGGTATCACCGCAAAGGTCAGATCGAGGGCAGTAATTTTAGCAGTAGACCTCCTCTGTAAATCTAACGTGGTAACCTGTAAAGGCTTTTAAAAATGTATGTAGTTTGTCGCCAATGCGCGTTTGTGCGAAATTTTAAAGCTTGTCGTGTTTGGTATCTATGTACTCGGCCTAAGATCATATTTTTTATTTCATCAAACATTTGGGCAATATAGTGTGTTTTAGTGCATTAAAATTAAAAAAAAGTGTATTTTTTCCCCAAAAAATGCGTTTGAAAAATCGCTGCGCAAATACTGTGTAGAAAAAAAAAATGCAATACCCACCATTTTAATCTGTAGGGCCTTTGCTTTAAAAATATATATAATGTTTGGGGGTTCAACATAATTTTCTTGCAAAAAAATTTTTTTTTTCATGTAAACAAAAAGTGTCAAAAAGGGCTTTGTCTTCAAGTGGTTAGAAGAGTGGATGTAAGCTTCCTAATGTTGTGTATAAAATGCCAGAACAGTTCAAAAACCCCCCAAATGACCCCATTTTGGAAAGTAGACACCCCAAGCTATATACTGAGAGGCATGTCGAGTCCATGGAATATTTTATATGTTGACACAAGTTGCGGAAAAAAGACCATTTATTTATTTATTTTTTGCACAAAGTTGTCACTAAATGATATATTGCTCAAACATGTCATGGGCATATGTGGAATTACACCCCAAAATACATTCTGTTGCTTCTCCTGAGTACGGGGATACCACATGTGTGAGACTTTTTGGGAGCCTAGCCGCGTACGGGACCCCAAAACCAAGCACCGCCTTCAGGCTTTCTAAGGGTGTAAATTTTTGATTTCACTTCTCACTGCCTATCACAGTTTCGGAGGCCATGGAATGCCCAGATGGCACAAAACCCCCCCAAATGACCCCATTTTGGAAAGTAGACACCCCAAGCTATTTGCTGAGAGGTATGGTGAGTATTTTGCAGATCTCGCTTTTTGTCACAAAGTTTTGAAAATGTAAAAAAAAAAAAATATATATTTTCTTTCTTCATTTTCAAAAATAAATGAGAGCTGTAAAATACTCACCATGCCTCTCAGCAAATAGCTTGGGGTGTCTACTTTCCAAAATGGGTTCATTTGGGGGGGTTTTGTGCTATTTTGGCATTTTATGGCCTTCGAAACTGTGATAGGTAGTGAGGAGTGAAATCAAAAATTTGCGCCCTTAGAAATCCTGAAGGCGGTGCTTGGTTTTCGGGGGCCCGTACGCGGCTAGGCTCCCAAAAAGTCCCACACATGTGGTATCCCCGTACTCAGGAGAAGCAGCAAAATGTATTTTGGGGTGCAATTCCACATATATTGCTCACACATGCCATGGTTATATCATTTAGTGACAACTTTTTGTATTTTTTTTTTTTTGTCATTATTCAATCACTGGAGACAAAAAAAAAAATATTCAATGGGCTCAACATGCCTCTCAGCAATTTCCTTGGGGTGTCTTCTTTCCAAAATGGGGTCATTTGGGGGGGTTTTGTACTGCCCTGCCATTTTAGCACCTCAAGAAATGAGATAGGCAGTCATAAATTAAAAGCTGTGTAAATTCCAGAAAATGTACCCTAGTTTGTAAACGCTATAACTTTTGCGCAAACCAATAAATATACGCTTATTGACATTTTTTTTACTAAAGACATGTGGCTGAATACATTTTGGCCTAAATGTATGACTAAAATTGAGTTTATTTGATTTTTCTTATAACAAAAAGTAGAAAATATCATTTTTTTTCAAAATTTTCGGTCTTTTTCCATTTATATCGAAAAAAATAAAAATCGCAGAGGCAATCAAATACCATTAAAAGAAAGCTCTATTTGTGGGAAGAAAAGGATGCAAATTTCGTTTCGGTACAACATTGCATGTCCGCACAATTTACAGTTAAAGCAGCGCAGTGCAAAATTCTGAAAACAGCTCTGGTCCTTTAGCTACAAAATGATCCGGGGCTTAAGTGGTTAAACAGAGGCCAAGATGGTAGCTTCCTTGCCTGAAAATGATAGGAGGGTTTACTTCCACTTTAAGCCGTGTACACACGACCGTTTTTAATGTCATTGAAAAAAACATAGTTTTTCTCGACGTGATTCTTCTCAAGCCTGCCTTGCCTACACACTATCGTGAAAAAAAAATGCTCGAGCAAAGCGCGGTGACGTACAACACGTACGACGGCACTATAAAGGGGAAGTTCCATTCGGATGGCGCTACCCTTCATGTTAGTAAAGTTTGTTGAGAGACGATTCGCGCTTTTCAGCCTCGTGCTTTTCAGTCCGTTACAGCGTGACCAATGTGCTATCTCCATTACGAACGCTAGTTTTACCAGAACAAGCGCTCCCGTCTCATACTTGATTCTGAGCATGCGCATTTTTTTTCACGTCGTTAAAGCCCACACACGGCCGTTTTTCATGACGAGAAAAACGACGATGTGAAAAATTAGAGCATGTTCCAATTTTTTCATGTCCGTTTTTCACGTCGTGAAAAATGCTCTGAAGCCCACACACGATCATTTTTAATGACCATTTAAAAAAATTTAATTTTTCTCGTCATTAATAACGGTCGTGTGTATGCGGCATCAGACTAACTGAAGCACACAAATACTACTCAACGGTTTTGTGCAGTTGAAAACTGGTTCATGCATCAATACACTACCAATAAAAATGAGTTTCATCTGTTTTGAGGGTGTCGTTTGTTTATGCTGATTGACATACGCAGATACAATACAGGTATGTCCAAACCTAACAGATGGATTTATCCAAAAAGTGTTAACCAGAGGGCCAATGTTCACATGAATATGGATACTAAACCCAATCTCCCCCAATTTTGTCAAATTCAGGAGGACATTTTGCTTTATAAAGTTAGAATGTAGTGCGGTAGGACTTTATTAACCACTTCAATACCAAGCACTTCCGCACCTTCCTGCCCAAGCTAGCTTTCAGCGCTGTCATTTTTTTAAATAACAATTGCTACACTGTACCCAAACTTTTAGCTTTATTTGTGGGAACAAAATGCTTTCTTTTGGGGGTATTGGATCACCTCTGCGGTTTTTATTTTTTGCTAAACTAATAAAAAAAGACCAATTTTTTTGAAAAAAAAACACGTTTTTATTTGTTTCCATTATAAAATTTTGTAAATAAGTATGTTTTCTCCTTCACTGGGCACGGATAAGCTGCAATGATAAGGCGGCACCAATGAGATGTCACTGACAATGGGCACTGATAGGCGGCCCTGATATGCACTTATAGGTGGCACTGGTGGACACTGATAGGCGACACTGAAAGGCTGCACCGATGACTGAAACTGGCACTGGTGGACACTGATAGGTGACACTGAAAGGCTGCACTGATGACTGAAACTGGTAGGCATGACTGATAGCACTGGCAGGCATTTTTAATGGGCACTGATTGGCATATCCGTGGGCACTGATTGGTATATCCCTGGTGGTCCAAGACGTCATATGATGCTCAGTCAGGATAACAGAACCACCCCCTGGCCGTCATTCTGCTATAGGCCTGGCGGGAAGTGGTTAAACAATCGGTGTGCTAATCAGTAAGACCTGAGATGATGCACAATGTAAAATAACATTGCATAACAAAAGAGTAATCCTAAGGTTTTTTCCTTGGGTGCTCCTAAATCTATTTTGTCAAATGCCTAGAAGACCTCATGCAGGGCAAAATATATTGGGAATTACAAAATTCTGAAAGATAAATTCAGTAACCTTTCAACAGATAGCTCTAATAGTTGCACATCATCGGATCATATGAAGAAAATCCCCATTTGTAGCAGGCTGAAGTGTTGGGTTTACCCATTTTAAATAGTTGGACAGGGGTGAAGAATGATACAAAAAAACAGCACCATTAATCTTTTGCAGATATTACTGTATTAAAATAGGAATTACACAATTCTGTCTAGTGCTGTTTAGCTGGCTCAGGCATATTCTTATTTCTAGTTTTTTTTAAGTTGGGAAAATCTTGGATTTTTCCAGACAAAAGGATACCATACTTTTAAGAAACTAGCTGCCAAAGGTAGATCTTGAATCGCAGTCTCAAATGCAGAGTACTAAAAAATCACATCCTGTAGTCCAAACTGGGCCACTGCAGAGATGGACACATGGATATTTACATATAAAATAAACGAGAGAGAGAGAGAGAGAGAGAGAGAGAGAGAGAGTTTAAAAAGGCCACATCCCTAGTATGGATAGAGAAAGGAATCTGCAAACAAAAATAGAACTTTTTAGGCTCAAGGAATATGCAAAGGTCAGGAATAATAGTATTAAATATATTGTATTTATTAATATCAAAAAGTATTTAAAAGAAATACATATGAAAAATGGTCAGTGACCACAAGGCAAAAAAAAAACACTAAATGTGAGTACAAATGTATGTAAACCAATCGCCAACACATTCCAGAGTCCTTAAAGTGGAGTTCCACCCAAAAATGGAACTTCCGCTTTAAGTGATGGTGACCCCCCTGACATGCCACATATGGCATGTTATTTTTTTGGGGGGGGGGGGGGCGGTGGATACACCGTTTTTATGGGCACCCAGCTCCCACTTCCTCCTTGGGCTCCGCAAGGAAGTTCACCTCTCCCCACTCTCTGCAATCTTCTGGGACTCATCACAGGTCCCAGAAGATTGCCCGACCATTCACAGTGCGTGCCCGGCAGTTAGCATGTCTGCGCCTTGGAGAGGGGGGGGGAGAGGAGCGGGGCTTCGTAAGCCCGCATCGCTGGACCGTGAGACAGGCGAGTGTCTGATTATTAAACGTCAGCAGCTACACTTTCTGTAGCTGCTGACTTTTAAATGGGTGGAACTCAATGTCAAAAAAATACATTAGAGCAGGGATATGCAATTACCGGACCTCCAGCTGTTGCAAAACTACAAGTCCCATCATACCTCTGCCTCTGGGTGTCATGCTTGTGGCTGTCAGTCTCGCTATGCCTCATGGGACTTGTAGTTCTGCAACAGCTGGAGGTCCACTAATTGCATATCCCTGCATTAGAGCATTCATCATCATTCACATATGTATGACATGGTCCTGGTGGGACAAAGATAAGGGGACTTGCAATGCCTTGATAAAAATAGCCAGCAATGGGATAAAAACCAGTGGAAGTCAGTCAAGGAAAGGTGGTGATTATGTGAAGCAAAGGAAAAAGACAGAAGGGCCTCCCCAACCTTTAGGGTGAATCAAGGGGAGGTGCAGTGGGATCACCTGACATGGACGAAGCGGAAAAGGGGCATACATCTCATAAATAAGGTGCTATGTGAATCTAAAAGAGTAAAATTACCTATTAAACATGAAAACCCCTCAGCCTATGGGTTTGCCTTCAGATCTTTTAAAGCGATCCTTCTGGAACATCAATCCTATATAGCCTTGCTCATAGCATATTCAAAATGGACTAGAAAAGCCTGAGCAGTATGATCACAGGATAGTCATGTACTGGTGTTTATCTGAATCCAGCTGAATAAAAAATGTAATGCAAAGTACTATAATATAATAGGAAAGAAAGATGATATGCATCAAACTTGTTCTCAAATATATATATAAAAAATAAAAATCTAACTGAAGTATTCCACTAAGTAAATGCATACCTGCTAAGATGATCAACACAGCTTGTCACACTCTGCTCATCTGAGAACAGACTACTACCCGAGCTGAAGGTGTTGTCTTAATATAGATAAGTCACCTGTGTAATTAACCACTTAAAGTGGTTGTAAACCCACTTTTTAAACAAAGGCTTACCTGTAGGTGCATGAAATATCTCCTTAACCTACACGGTTAAGGAGATATTTGTATGTAAATGCGGCGACGCTGACGTCACCCCATTCACAAATTCGGCTAGGTCGCAACATTCGACGACGTAGCCGAATTCGACAGCTCACGCGTGCATGCGCGGAGTCACGTCTTCGCCGCTCCGGCCAATCACAGCGCCGGAGCGGCGCTGTGATTGGCTGCAGCGGCGATACCCGGAAGTAACATTCCGGCTATCGCCGCAGCGATGGATGCGGCTAGAGGAGGGACACGGACGACTTCGGGGGCCCCGATCGAAGGTAAGTGGTACATAATGAGCTAGTATGCTAGTCATACTAGCTCATTATAGCTTTGTCTTGCAGGTTAGTAAAAAATAAAAAAAAAGTTAAAAGGGTTTACAACCACTTTAAGGGCCGAGCCTCTTTCTGAGATTTGTTGTTTACAAGTTCAAAACATTTTTTTTTGCTAGAAAATTACTTGAAACCCTCAAACATTATACATTATACATTTTTTTCCCCCTAACACCCTAGAGAATAAAATGGTGGTCGTTGCAATACTTTAGGTCACACCGTATTTGCGCAGCGGTTTTGCAAGCACATTTTTTGGGGAGAAAATATTATTTTTTTATTAAAAAAAAAGTGTAAGACAACAGTACAGGTGAAACTCGAAAAATTAGAATATCGTGCAAAAGTTCATTTACTTCTCTAATGCAACTTAAAAGGTGAAACTAATATATGAGATAGACTCATTACATGCAAAGCAAGATAGTTAAAGCCGTGATTTGTCATAATTGTGATGATTATGGCTTACAGCTCATGAAAACCCCAAATCCACAATCTCAGAAAATTAGAATATTACATGCAATCAATAAAACAAGAATTGTACATAGAACAATATCAGACCTCTGAAAAGTATAAGCATGCATATGTACTCAGTACTTGGTTTGGTCCCCTTTTGTAGCAATTACTGCCTCAATGCGGCGTGGCATGGAAGCTATCAGCCTGTGGCACTGCTGAGGTGTAATGAAAGACCAGGATGCTTCAATAGCAGCCTTCAGCTCTATTGCATTGTTCGGTCTCATGTCTCTCATCTTTCTTTTGGCAATGCCCCATAGATTCTCTATGGGGCTAGGGGTTCAGGTCAGGCGAGTTTGCTGGCCAATCAAGCACAGTAATTTGGTGCTTTTGGCAGTGTGGGCAGGTACCAAGTCCTGCTGGAAAATGAAGTCAGCATCCCCATAGAGCTTGTCTGCGGAAGGAAGCATGAAGTGCTCCAAAATCTCCTGGTAGACGGCTGCGATGACCCCGGACTTAATGAAGCACAGTGGACCAACACCAGCAGATGACATGGCTCCCCAAATCAACACAGACTGTGGAATCTTCACACTGGACTTCAAGCATCTTGCAGTGTGTGCCTCTCCATTCTTCCTCCATACTCTGGGTCCTTGGTTTCCAAATGAGATGCAAAATTCACTCTCATCAGAAGAGATGACTTCGGACCACTGAGCAACAGATCAGGTCTATTTTTCTTTAGCCCAGGTAAGACGCTTCTGACATTGTTTGTTGTTCAGGAGTGGCTTGACAAGAGGAATACGACATTTGAAGCCCATGTCCAGGATCCGTCTGTGTGTGGTGGCTCTTGATGCACTGACTCCAGCCTCAGTCCACTCCTTGTGAAAGTCCCCAACATTTTTGAATTTCCTTTTCCTGACAATCCTCTTGAGGTGGCGGTCATCCCTGCTGCTTGTGCACCTTTTTCTTCCACACTTTTCCCTTCCACATAACTTTATATAATGTGCTTTGATACAGCACTTTGGGAACATATAACTTATTTTGCAATTACCTTTTGAGGCTTTCCCTCCTTATGGAGGGTGTCAATGATGGTTTTCTGCACAACTGTCAGATCAGCAGTCTTTCCCATGATTGCGGTTCCTACTGAACCAGACTGAGAGACCATTTAAAGGCTCAGGAACCCTTTGCAGGTGTTAGAAAAAGACCAACTCATGTAAGGAAACAGTTAGTTTCCATCATCCCTTGTACGTTAAAAATAGAAATAACCTCTAAAGGCGGGATTTTTTGGGCAACGAATATACTCAGAAAAAATTATAGAAAAATTATTTATTACAAAATACAAATACAAAAATTAGAACAATGTCATGATGTACAAAACATTAAAAACATGGACAATGATTGAATTCTAGATATACAATGATACTATCTGTCATTAAATACACGTCACCAGATCAACTGACGACAAGTAGAGGCGGGTAATCCGACGTGTTTCAAATGCAAGGCATCCTTCTTCAAGGGATGTTACAGTATCATAATCTACAATAAATCAAAATACAAATTTCCATTAAATATCAGACAAAAATAAAATGATCCCAATCCCACACCCATTGGGGTGTAACCAAATGGTGACTCACTTTTCTTTAATCATATGTACCAAAAAGTCTGTGGATGCATTTCCCATGACAAAAACCAGGTGGAGGTGCTTATTTCTCAATCCTTCATGTTGAAAACTACTCCCCATCTCTATATCCCATAGGTGAGCAGGATATGTATGATCCAATCAAGTGGCGTTTAATTGCAAGCAAACAGCAGCTATATCAGAAAGTAAGCAAAAAAAAGGGGGGGGAGAGGGGGGGAAAAAAATGGTGGAAAAAGAGAAAAAAAATTAAGAAAAGAGGGAAAAAGATTAGAAAATCTATGTCTCCAAACGATTCATGGGAAGGGAACCTATTAAATGACCACTCACCCATATATCAAGAAAGAAGGAGAAAAAACTGATCTATCAAGTATATTCCAGGAGCGGGCCTGCAGGCCCAAAGCAGGCAAGGAAAAGCCCTGGTTCCTGCTGTGTGTGCAAGGTACCTCCTAGGCTCTCTGGCTGCGGAGGGGAAATGACGCCAAATGCCCACCTTGGCGTCCTTAAATACTTACCGGTCCAGGTTCCAAGCGATGACGCCGCATCCCCCATGTAGCCGCGTCCGCATGGTGAGAACGCCGCGCATAGTGCCGCGTCATCAAAGGGCGACCGGTGTGCATGCCGTCAATGAAGACAGTATGTGATAACATCACTTCCGGCGATCGTAGTCGCCGGAAGTTAGTCGGCGGCCATGATGGTCATGGGCATTAGTGGCTGCAAGGCTGACATCACTTCCTGTGATCCGTAGATCACAGAAGGTTGCTCAGCAGCCATGATGGAGAAGCCCATCTGCAGGGAAGGAAGAGAGGACACTTCATGCCCTATATATCCCTGCCATCCAAGGCGTGGAACCTGTTCTTATAGGAGAGTGAAAACACTCTCAAAATAATATATCTGCCCCTAGATTGAACATAAACAGGGGCTAAGAAAGAAAAAGAAACTAATATCACCATTGCCAAGGAATGCCTGTATGGATATATCCAAAAAGGCATAAAGAGAGGAAACAGATGCCTCCAACTCTCCCTCGGCAACGGATGGGAAAAAGAGTGATAAAGGAGCAGATACATGAAGGAAGAGAAACAATAGGGGGAATCCCCCAACTCGGGGCTGCGGGACTGATCCACCCGGGAAGTAACATATCCCAAGCCCCAGCGGGAGGACCCCAACCTACAACACCTGTGTTGCCGTTGGCAAATACCCCACGGGAAATGCAAACCCACAAAAAGAAGTGGAACATACTCAATTATTTGAAACATGAATACCTAAACGATGTTCATGAAACTGAATTGTGACAACAATGACGATTTTTGGGAAACACCTACACAAACTATATAGGTGCCAACACAAAAAAGCCTGAAAAAATACACAATCAAAAACACTATGTTTCCCCAATTTGTCTATGGATTCCAGGTCTCCCGCATAAGACAATGGTACATCCAGGGGGAGGGACAGTTGTAAAATATGGGAACCCCGATGTCAATGACCCCTTCGGATCTTGACAGGGGGGACCCCACGTGGAAAAAACGCAAGGTGACCAACCCAGGTAGAGAAAATAAAGCAGAAAGCTCCAAACCAAGGTATACCTAGGTCCAAAATCCAAAACTCCAAATTAATCTGTTTTACCAGAACTATATCCCTCCAAAAAGGGTCTGTAGCTTTCTGCCTCATTCAGGCCAGGGGGTGTCGTGACTTTCAGGTACCTGATCCAGCGCATTTCGCGCTGGAACAGGACTTTATTCCAATCCCCCCTCTGACCGGAATGTGGATCCTGTCCAATACAGTAAAGTTACCTGTAGGCATTCTGTAATTGTGGCATTTAGCCACATGTCTTCCCAATGGGAGATATAGGTTGCCAATAGGCATGGAGTGTACATGTTTCTCCACGCGTTTCCATAATTCCTGTTTGGTTTTTCCTACGTAGAAAGAACCACACTGGCACTGCATGAGATACAGGAAGCCCCGAGTTCTGCAGTTGGCAAAGTGTCTCAAGGTGAAGGTCTCTCCATTAGGCAGTGCCAGTGTGGTCCTCCTACCAATTACTGTGCATTGCGCACAGGACCCACATGAAAAAGTGGCATGGATCTTGCATGGGTCCTTTCTAGAGGCACCCTTGTATTCACTTTGGACCAGCATGGTACCGATTGAACCTGCTCTTTTAAAGGTAATTTGTGGCCTATCTGTCACAAGATTTTTAAGGATAGGATCCTCGGTGAGGATTGGCCAAAATTTTTAAATGATTTTTCGTATCTTGAGGTGTTCATTGGGAGTACCCCAAGATAATCCTTGTTGTATTATTGTCTTCACTCTTTTTCTTGGAATTAAAGATGACATTTCGTCTATTTGAGGCTTTTACCCTATTAAATGCCTTTTTGGGGCTAAATTTTGTGTACCCTCTTGCCAGCAAACGAGTTGTTAGAGAGTCACTTTCCCTTTGGAAGTCTATATCTGAGGTACAATTCCTTCTCAACCGAATGAACTGGCAGAAGGGAATCGACTTCTTCAATGCCTCTGGGTGGAAACTATCTGCATGTAGCAGTGTGTTACTCGCCGTCTCGTTTTTTGCCATGAGTTCCTCCCACTCCCCACCCTGAAGGTCCCCCATGTCCAAAGCAGGTGTTGCCCAGACAAACCAAAAACAACATTTGAGGATAAACAATATAAGTTGCAAGTCTCAAAAAACTATGCTAATAGATAGTTATACATAAAAAATAGGGTTCATGTGCCAGTGCATGAGTTGTAAATGAGGTTAATGGGTGTGTTGTCCACCCTGGTTATGTTAGAAAAAGACCAACTCATGTAAGGAAACATGTTGTTGCCATCATCCCTTGTAAGTTAAAAATAGAAATAACCTCTGAAGGCGGGATTTTTTGGGCAATGAATATACTCCGAAAAAATTATTAAAAAATTATTTATTACAAAATACAAATACAAAAATTAGAACAATGTCATGATGTACAAAACATTAAAAACATGGAAAATGATTGAATTCTAGATATACAATGATACTATTCGTCATCAAATACACGTCACCAGATCAACTGGCGACAAGTAGAGGTGGGTAATCTGATGCGTTTCAAATGCAAGGCATCCTTCTTCAAGGGATGTTACAGTATCATAATCTACAAGAAATCAAAATACAAAACTTCCATTAAATATCAGACAAAAATAAATGATCACAATGCCACACCCATTGGGGTGTAACCAAATGGTGACTCAATCGAGTGCTAAAGCAGCGACCCACAACCGATTGGAAGTTCAACCGCTTTATACTAAGTATGTTGGACTTCATTCTCAAACACAACACCTTTCTTTACCAGGGCTCCCACTACCTCCAGGTGCAGGGAGTGGCTATGGGGACGTGCTGTGCACCCTTATATGCCAATCTGTACCTGGGGGAGCGGGAGTTTTGCTCGGGGATCATGCATCTATGTGCGCTGCCAACATCTTAATGTGGCAGCGCTACATAGATGATATTTTTATTGTGTGGGATGGCTTGGAAAGTGATTTGAATTGTTAAGGCTGATGAACAACAGCTTTAATTTGTTCTTCACCATGACATACAACTGTGCAGAGGTCAGTTTTTTGGACATTTGTATCCACAAAGATTTTGAAGGGAAGATCAGTAGTACTCTATTTAGGAAGGAGACGGCGTGTAACACACTGCTACATGCAGATAGTTTCCACCCAGAGGCATTGAAGAAGTCGATTCCCTTCTGCCAGTTCCTTCAGTTGAGAAGGAATTGTACCTCAGATATAGACTTCCAAAAAGGTAAAGTGACTCTCTAACAACTCGTTTGCTGGCAAGAGGGTACACAAAATCTAGCCTCAAAAAGGCATTTAATAGGGTAAAAGCCTCAAATAGACAAAATCTCATCTTTAAAGTCCAAGAATAAGAGTGAAGACAATAATACGAGGATTATCTTGGGGTACTCCAATGAACTCCTCAAGATATGAAAAATCATTTAAAAATGTTGGCCAATCCTCACCGAGGATCCTATCCTTAACCACTTCTCTACTGGGCACTTAAACCCCCTTCCTGCCCAAGCCATTTTTCAGCTTTCAGCGCTGTCACACTTTGAATGACAATTGCGCGGTCGTGCGACGCTATACCCAAACGAAATTTGCTTGCTTTTTTTTCCACAAATAGAGCTTTCTTTTGCTGGTACTTGATCACCTCTGCGATTTTTATTTTTTGCGCTATAAACAAAAGAAAAGCGACAAGTTTGAAAAAAAAAAAACACAATATTTTTTTACTTTTTGCTATAATAAATATCCATTTAAAAAAAAAAAATATGTCCTCAGTTTAGGCCGATACGTATTCTTCTACATATTTTTGTTTAAAAAAATAAATAAAAAAATAAATAAAAAAATTGCAATAAGCGTATATTGATTGGTTTGCGCAAAAGTTATAGCGTCTACAAAATAGGGGATAGATTTATAGCATTTTTATTTTTTTTCTGTACTAGTAATGGCAGCGATTTTTATCGTGACTGCAATATTGCGGCGGACACATCGGACACTTTTGACACATTTTTGGGACCATTAAAATTTATACTGCGATCTGTGCTATAAAAATGCATTGATTACTGTATAAACATGACTGGCAGGGAAGGGGTTAACACTAGGGGGCGAGGAAGGGGTTAAATGTGTTCCCTATTAGTGATTCTTACTATGGGGGGAGGGGACTGACTGCGGGAGGAGACCGATCTGTGTCCCTATGTACAAGGGACACACCATCGGTCTCCTCTCCCTGACAGGACGTGGATCTGTGTGTTTACACACAGATCCACGGTCCTGCTCAGTTACTGGGCAATCGCGGGTGCCCTACGCGCATCGGGTGCCCAGTGACGCGGCGCGCGCGCCCCCTAGTGGATTTTAAAGGCGCAAAGTCATATGACGTCCGCCCAGAATAACAGTGTCTTCCTGCCGCCGTCAATTGACGGCGGCCGGTTGACAACTGGTTAAAAATCTTGTGACAGATAGGCCACAAATTACCTTTAAAAGAGCAGGTTCAATCGGTACCATGCTGGTCCAAAGTGAATACAAGGGTGCCTCTAGAAAGGACCCATGCAAGACCCATGGCACTTTTTCATGTGGGTCCTGTGCGCAATGCACAGTAATTGGTAGGAGGACCACACTGGCACGGCCTAATGGAGAGACCTTCACCTTGAGACACTTTGCCAACTGCAGAACTCGGGGTGTGGTGTATCTCATGCAGTGCCAGTGTGGTTCCTTCTACGTAGGAAAAACCAAACAGAAATTATGGAAACGCGTGGAGAAACATGTACACTCCATGCGTATTGGCAACCTATATCTCCCATTGGGAAGACATGTGGCTAGATGTCACAATTACAGAATGCCTACAGTTAACTTTACTGTATTGGACAGGATCCACATTTCGGTCAGGGGGGTGGATTGGAATAAGGTCCTGCTCCAGCACGAAATGAGCTGGATCAGGTACCTGAAAGCCACGTCACCCCCTGGCCTGAATGAGGCAGAAAGCTACAGACCCTTTTTGGTGGGATATAGTTCTGGTAAAACAGATTAATTTGGAGCTTTGGATTTTGGACCTAGGTATACCTTGGTTTGGAGCTTTCTGCTTTATTTTCTCTACCTGGGTTGGTCACCTTGCGTTTTTTCCACGTGGGGTCCCCCCTGTCAAGATCCGAAGGGGTCATTGACATCGGGGTTCCCATATTTTACAACTGTCCCTCCCCCTGGACGTACCATTGTCTTATGCGGGAGACCTGGAATCCATAGACAAATTGGGGACACATAGATAGGGTTTTTGTGTATTTTTTCAGGCTTTTTTGTGTTGGCACCTATATAGTTTTTGCAGGTGTTTCCCAAAAATCGCCATTATTGTTGTCACAATTCAGTTTCATGAACGTCGTTTAGGTATTCATGTTTCAAATAATTGAGTATGTTCCATTTCTTTTCGTGGGTTTGCATTTCCTGTGGGGTAGTTGCCAACGGCAACACCGGTGTTGTAGGTTGGGGTCCTCCCACTGGGGCTTCGGATGTTACTTCCCGGGTGGATCAGTCCCACAGCCCCTAGTTGGGGGGATTCCCCCTATTGTTTCTCTTCCTTCATGTATCTGCTCCTTTATCACTCTTTTTCCCATCCGTTGCCGGGGGAGAGTTGGAGGCATCGGTTTCCTCTCTTTATGCCTTTTTGGATGTATCCATACATCCATTCCTTGGCAACGGTAGTATTAGTTTCTTTTTCTTTCTTAGCCCCTGTTTATGTTCAATCTAGGGGCAGAAATATTATTTTGAGAGTGTTTTCACTCTCCTATAAGAACAGGTTCCACGCCTTGGATGGCAGGGATATATGGGGCATGAAGTGTCCTCTCTTCCTTCCCTGCAGATGGGCTTCTCCATCATGGCTGCTGAGCAACTTCCTGTGATCTACGGATCACAGGAAGTGATGTCAGCCTTGCAGCCACTAATGCCCATGACCATCATGGCCGCCGACTAACTTCCGGCGACTACGATCGCCGGAAGTGATGTCATCACATACCGTCTCATTGACGGCATGCACGCCGGCCGCCCTTTGATGACGCGGCACTATGCGCGGCGTTCTTACCATGCGGACGCGGCTACATGGGGGATGCGGCGTCATCGCTTGGAACCTGGACCGGTAAGTATTTAAGGACGCCAAGGTGGGCATTTGGCGTCATTTCCCCTCCGCAGCCAGAGAGCCTAGGAGGTACCTTGCACACACAGCAGGAACCAGGGGAGGTCTCTTGGGAAATAATTCCGGTGATAGCAGGACTTTTCCTTGCCTGCAGGCCAGCTCCTGGAATATACTTGATGGATCAGTTTTTTCCTCCTTCTTTCTTGATATATGGGCGAGTGGTCATTTAATAGGTTCTCTGCCCATAAATAGTTTGGAGACAGATTTTCTAATCTTTTTCCCCCTCTCCCTCCCCCCCTTTTTTTGCTCACTTTTTCTGGTATAGCTGTTTGCTTGCAACTAAAAGGGAAAATTTTATACTTACCCGACGGTAATTTTCCTTTCCTGATGCAAGCATGACAGCATATACGTATGGGAAGGCTCCGCCTCCCTGCCCAATTCAGGACCGGTTATATTATAAAAGTAGGTCTCCTCCCTTCCTGCAGTATTCTCGTAACTTAGTATCACTGCGAAGGCCTTTATTATATTTTCGTGTTATTTTTATTTTATATATTTATTTTATTTTTATTTTTTTGGGAGGGGACCTATATGCTGTCATGCTTGCATCAGGAAAGGAAAATTACCGTCAGGTAAGTATAACATTTTCCGTTTTCCTGACACAGCATGACAGCATATACGTATGGGATGTACCAAATCACCAGACAACAAGGGTGGGTACTGCTCAAGTGTTTAAGAGGATTAGCTCTATCCCCACTAACGACTGAGATGTATTGTAGTTAAGACTGCTGGGTCCACAAGAATGGACACCAAACGTGTTGAATGTAGACCAGGTCGTAGTTTACATATTAACTCTGGAGGAACTATTTTGGAGTTCCGTCAATGCATGCGCAATCAGACTGGAAGAGCGGTCTCTGCCCTCATCTGATGGGTTTGTCCTAGTCATCTAAGCTTTGACTAACTTGATCCGCACCACTGCGATTGTCTTCGTTAGACAGTGATTGTCTTTTTCCGATGCCGTTAGGCCTGATGAGTCTATCGTTTTTCTCCTAGAAGAAGGGCCAATTCTAGGTCTCTTTTAAACCTTGACTATTTTCAATGTTCGTGGTACTTCAAACACTTTAGTTTGGATATGCCAAAAGGCCGATGTTCTATCCCAGATTGCAAAGATACCAACCTTTGTATAGTGTTGAGGAAGAGACTAGAGCCATTTTGCCTGATCATTTCAGCAACAAGGTAGTTTATAGCTTGACACTTGCATGTCTGAGATCTTTCTAGACCTATTCGCCAAAAGGAATACTTATTCCATGTTACTGGCCATATTTAGGATGTCCTATCCCTCTAAATGGAGAGTGAGATAATGTGTCTCACACTATTTGGAAGACTAAATGGGGAAAGAATAACTTGCCCAGGTCTTTCGGAATTGGTTGCTAAGATATGCAAACGTTACTGGATCCCACCGTTGCCGGATACCACCGTTGCCGGATACCATAGAGTGAGGACACGACTGAGTTTCATGTATCCTTTAATGCCGTATCTAGGCTTACTTGTATACAATGCAATCCTTACAGTAAGGAGTAGAGAATTCCATCCTTTAAATTCTGTAGGTTTTTCTCGTATCTAATGTACTTGAAGTTTGGAGTAGGCGCTCTGACCTCCATAGGATTTCAAACACTAAACGGTGAGACCTCTACTTCTTGGTCTCCAGCCTCTAGATATAACTTGTATGAAATTTGGAAGATACCGTTGGCTACGCTGTATGAGGTGTTGGATCTCAGGAAGGAGAATAGGAGGAGGTTCTCGGATCTGAGACTGTATCCGCGGATATTATGGCCTGCAAGCCACAGGGCAATTATTGTTATCACCACCGAATGACTGCGAATCCGGATAAGGATCCTGGAGAGTATTAGGTTTGTTGAATATATATATTGGCTAATTTGCCGACCCAGTTGGCTGTCATTAGTTTCTCTGCTTCCACCTCTGGGAAGCCACCCAGGTTACAGTCAGACCAATATCTTGATAGCCTTATCTGTTGCCCATCTCTTGACCAGCTTTTTGTTTTGGAGACCGTCCCTTGTCATCCGACGGCTTTTGTATCTTATGCCCTCTGGCCGTAAGTTCTAGAAAACCTTACTTAACGTGCTGGGAGATACATCTGACAGAAGTTGACTAGTTTTGCATTCCTTCTTGACAGCGAAGATAGGACTTCCCCATTTTGCTGAGTCTTTTCAGCATAGTTGAGGCTTATTTGTTGCGTTTTGGAAAGACTCCAGTCTGCGACCGCTATAACTCTGACTTTTGGACACCTTGTCCTCCATTGGCATGAATACCCGACGAGTAACCACTTGGGATGATTGGTATGCCTAATAGCTGATACGCTGACAGATTAGTTTGTTTAGCTACCTCCCCAAGAGGGGACTTTTCTCCTCTGTGGAGTTACTGTTTCTAGTGCAGGAAGTAAGTCTTTCCTTACTACAAAACCAGTTAACACAGTTGTCAACCTTCCCTTGGGCACCTCGGACCTCATGGTTTACTACCGGCTACTTTATTGCTCTTGCGACCGTGGGATGCAACCCATGGGAAAGAGCCATTTGTTCAAGTGAGATACTTATACTGTTGCTCTCTCTGAGTGTAACTTTATTGTATTTATTTTCAGAGATTCAGAATTGCTTCCCGGTAGGTCATTGTTGTGATGAGACTAGTTGGTCTCTCGATGATGGTCTCTCGATGATGGTTCCTCCCAACTCGATCAGAGTCTGTACTGGGACTCTTTTCCCAGAATCTGGAAGTCATTGCGCCAGTCTGTTGTCCAGACAAGGCTCACCAGAAGTCCTTGGTCCCGCAAGTCAGCCCTTACTGGACCCAATATCCCAGGAAATGTCTGGAGTTTGTGGAAAGGTCACAGTCTGCCAGATGAACTCGTAGTGAACTCTAATTGCCAGGCGAAGGTACTTGCTGCAACATGGGTCTTTTGAAGTGTGTATACAGTATACACACACACACACACACACACACACACACACACACTTGTGGATGACCACAACATACAGGATATATAAGGTAATATCGACATATACTCACACATAGGTTGGACTTGATGGACCTGTGTCCATCCTCAACCTCACCCCCTATGCAACCATGCAAATATACAACTTGCTAGGTCTAAAGACCATCGACAGTCTTAGCCTAGGTTTCCACTATTGCGACCTAAAATCGTGCGATTTACTGCGATTTCTATGTGTCTTGAATCAATGCCTGTGTATTCTTGATGTCTATGGCCCCAAGTTAGATCACAGTGGGCTTAAAAGTAGTGTAGGGACCACTTTACCGTTGCAGCGACTTGGGGGGGGGGGGGGTCGCACCGCTATGAACGATACTCCTTGGAAATCATATGGTATGATTTGTGGAGGTCAAGCCTTACTGACGGCTGGAGAGATTAATTGCAACGATGGCCTGTGCAATTTTTGGATCCTTAATAGTGATGAGCCGAACACCCCCGGGTTCGGTTCGCACCAGAACCCGCGAACGGACCGAAAGTTCGAACGAACATTAGAACCCTATTAAATACAATGGATGCGAACGTTCGAATTCTAAAGTGCTAATTATAACAACTATTATGCATGTTATTGTCCTAAAAAGGGTTTGGGAACCCGGGTTCTGCACCAGGGGACATGTATCAATGCAAAAAGAAGTTTTAAAAACGGTCGTTTTTCGGGAGCAGTCATTTTAATGATGCATAAAGTGAAAAAAAAAAAGTCAAATATTCCTTTAAATATCGTACCTGGGGGGTGTCTAAAGTATGCCTGTGAAGTGCCACGTGTTTCCCGTGTTTAGAACTGTCCCTGCACAAAATGACACTTCTAAAGGAAAAAAAAGCCATTTAAAACTGCTTGCGGCTTTAATGTAATGTCTGGTCCCGGTAATATGGATGAAATTCTTTAAGAAAAATGGCATAGCTACCCCATGACCCCCCCCCTACCCCAGCCCATTACCAGCCCCTTTGGGTCTTGTATGGATATTAAGGGGAACCCCGCACATAAAATAAAAAAGGCCCTATATACTCTGAACAGCCCTATACAGGCGGTGCATACAAGACAGGGACTGTAGGTTTGTTCTTATGTAGAGTCTGTTTGTAATTTTGAACAGGTACATTGTTGAAGTGTAGCTCCAGCCCAAAAATCTATTTTTAAACTTTTTGGAAAACATAGGTAAGGGTTATCACCCCTGTAACATTTGTTTTGCTGTCTGTGCCCCTGTTCAGAACATTTCACCTCACTTTCCGTCCCAATGACAACTGTTTTTGAAATGTGGTGTTTTTCTTGAAACAAGGATTGCTGATAAAGCATCAGTACAGAGGAGACACCTTTCTCCCATATTTATTCTTACAGGAGAGAATTTTCCTTCCTAGTGGTAGATTTCCTCTCACTTCCTGTTGTCTTCTTGCGTTTGCAAGTAGGAGTCGTTTGTAAGTTGGATGTTTGAAAGTAGGGACCTGCCGTATATACTCTGCAGAAATAGGCCCCTTAGTTGTTGGTGTTGGCACAACACTGTAAGCACTCACAGTTACTCTTGGTTGGTGCTGGAACGCCCTGCTGTCAACTATTATATCAGGAATTTTAATTACATATAATTGTTGAACAGTGGTAGTAAAAATTGGGCCTTTGATGGTGGTGCTGGTGCCACAACACTGTAAGCCCTGACAGTTACTCTTGGTGGGTGCAGCAATGGGCCCTGCTGTGAATTATTAGATCAAGAATTGTAATTACATGCCCCTGTTGAACAGGGGCTGAAAAATTGGGCCTTAGGCACTGGTGGCACAACACTGCAACCCCTCACAGCAACTGTACTTGGAGCACAGCAATGAGCCCTGTTGCAAAGTATTGCTTCAAAAATTGTAATGACACGCCCCTGTTAAACAGGGGCTGAAAAATTGGGCCTTAGGCACTGGTGGCACAACACTGCAACTCCTCACAGATACTGTACTTGGAGCACAGCAATGAGCCCTGTTGCAAAGTATTGCTTCAAAAATTGTAATTACACGCCCCTGTTAAACAGGGGCTGAAAAATTGGGCGTTAGGCACTGGTGGCACAACACTGCAACTCCTCACAGATACTGTACTTGGAGCACAGCAATGAGCCCTGTTGCAAAGTATTGCTTCAAAAATTGTAATTACACGCCCCTGTTAAACAGGGGCTGAAAAATTGGGCGTTAGGCACTGGTGGCGGCACCCATAAACAAAAATGATCTTACAAGCTATCATCATCAATCGTATCATTGAGGACTCGGAGGAGGAGGATAGCCAGTCAACATAACAGCACAGGCACTCAGCATCAGTCTTGAAGGGATGTGACATGTTAAAATCAATTAGTCTGTTATATCAGCATCAGGTGTGTGGTAGCTGGTGGTGATCCAAGACTGGTTCATCTTGATGAAAGTCAGTCGATCAACCGAGTCGGTGGACAGGCGCACCCTGTGATCCGTGACAAATCCTCCAGCAGCACTGAATGTGCGTTCCGAAAGAACGCTGGATGCAGGACAGGCCAGTAGCTCAATTGCATACTGTGCAAGCTCTGGCCAGTGATCCATCCTCAAGACCCAGTAAGCCAGAGGATTTTCGGTGGGGAAGGTGTCCAAGTCTGACCTTGCCCCTAGATATTCCTGCACCATGTTTATCAGACGCTGGCGATGGTTGCTGGAACCGATCATACTTTGGGGCTGCGGACTAAAGAATTGTCTGAACGCATCGGTCAGACGGCCACCTTCCCCACCGCTCCTTCTTTGACTGGCCGAAGCCTCAGCAACTCGTTGTCCAGGACCAGGAGTTTGCAACCTCCCAGTCTCTGGGAACGCGTTGCACAGACCTTTCTGCAAGGCCTCCCGGAGTTGTCTCATCCTCTGCTCCCTCTGCGACGGTAACATAAGGTCCGCAACCTTACCCTTGTACCGTGGATCAAGGAGAGTGGCCAGCCAGTAATGGTCCCTCTCCTTGATCCGAAGAATACGAGGATCCTTCCGCAGACTTTGCAGGATCAGGGAGGCCATGCAGCGTAGGTTTGCTGAGGCATTCGCTCCGGAGTCCTCTGGGTCACTAAGGACGACATGATCCGCAGCCACCTCCTCCCAGCCACGTACAAGTCCACTGGTTTCTTGGGACTGTAAATCATCCCTAAAAGACTGCTGCTGATGATGCTGAGTGCCAGCCTCCACCTCCATGCTGACACAATCCTCCTCCTCCTCCTCCTCCTCTTCCTGTGCGATGGGTGGGACAGAAGGAACACTGTCTGGGTAAAGGGGGCCTTGAGAGGCAAGGAAGTCCTCCTCTTCCTGCCTCTGTTCTGCCTCAAGTGCCCTGTCCATTATTCCACGCAGCGTGTGCTCCAACAGGTGGACAAGAGGTACAGTGTCACTGATGCATGCACTGTCACTGCTCACCATCCTCGTGGCCTCCTCAAATGGTGCCAGGACAGTGCATGCATCCCTGATCATGCCCCACTGGCGTGGAGAAAAAAAACCAAGCTCCCCTGACCCTGTCCTGGTGCCGTAGTCGCACAGGTACTCATTGATGGCCCTCTGCTGCGTGTGCAGCCGCTGCAGCATGGCCAACGTTGAGTTCCACCTGGTGGGCATGTCACATATAAGGCGGTTCTTGGGCAGGTTCAACTCCTTTTGCAGCTCAGCCAGGCGAGCACTGGCATTATAAGATCTGCGGAAATGCACACAGACTTTCCTGGCCTGCCTCAGGACATCCTGTAAGCCCGGGTACCTGCCCAAGAAGCGCTGCACCACCAGGTTAAGGACGTGAGCCACACAGGGCACATGGGTCAGTTGTCCCTGTCGGAGGGCGGAGAGGAGGTTGGTGCCATTGTCGCAAACCACCATTCCTGGCTTAAGCTGGCGTGGCGTCAACCACCTCTCGGCCTGGCCCTGCAGAGCAGACAGGACCTCTGCCCCAGTGTGGCTTCTGTCCCCCAAACACACCAGCGCAAGCACGGCATGGCATCTTTTTGCCTGCGTACTTGCGTAGCCCCGTGAACGGCTACGGAGCACCGCTGGTTCATAGGACAAACCACAGGAAGAGGCCATGGAGGAAGAAGAAGAGGAGGGGGTGGAGGAGAGAGGTGTGTCACAACCAGTAGTAGCATTTTGGAGGCGTGGCGGTGGGACAACCTCCAACACTACTGCACCTTGTCCTGAATCCTTCCCAGCTGCCAAAAGAGTGACCCAATGGGCCGTGAAAGAAAGGTAACGTCCCTGTCCATGCCTGCTGGACCATGAGTCAGCGGTAATATGCACCTTACCGCTGACCGCCCTGTCCAGCGAGGCCAAGACATTGCCTTCCACATGCCGGTAGAGAGCCGGAATAGCCTTCCGTGAGAAAAAGTGGCGTTTGGGAACCTGCCACTGAGGAACTGCACATTGCACAAACTCACGGAAGGGGGCCGAGTCTACCAACTGAAAAGGCAGCAGTTGAAGCGCTAGCAATTTAGCCAAGCTAGCATTCAACCGCTGGGCATGTGGATGGCTGGGAGTGAACTTCTTTCGACGGTCCAGCAGCTGGGGCAGGGAAATTTGCCTGCTAGAATCGGACGTCGGTGTACTGCTAGCAGAGTGGGCGCAAGTACTTGGCTGTGACACACCTAATTCTACACCTTCATTCCTCTCAGTGCATGTTTCAGAGAGGACTGAAGTTATAGTGGGGTTGGAGATCCCAGCTGATGCGGTGCAAGGAGAGGTCCGCTTTGTTCTTTGGTGTGGGTCTTTGAGGTAGGCTTGCCAACGAGCTGCATGGCAGGTCAACATATGTCTGGTCAGGCATGTGGTACCCAAGCGGCTGATGTTTTGGCCACGCGATATACGCTTGAGACATATGTTGCAAACAGCAGCTGTGCGATCTGATGCACTAGCCTCAAAAAAGGCCCACACCAAAGAACTTTTTGAATGACGGGCAGAGGCAGCGCCCTGCACAGGCGGAGCTCTGCGGTGTGATTCCGTCGGTGTACTGCCCTTACGCTGGCCACCAAAGGGCATCCTGCCTCGTTGGAGATGTGCCTCCTCCTCATCCTCCTCCTCCTCCTCTCTCCTATTAGGCACCCACGTGGAGTCAGTGACCTCATCATCCCCTCCCTCCTCATCACTGGAGCCAATCTGGCAGTATGCTGCAGCTGCTGGAACATGACTGCCAGATTGGTGTCCTTCTTGAGCATCCCCTCTGTCTGCTCTCACGCTACTGCCTTCCTCTAGCTGGGTTTCATCATCAGACCCTTCGAAACGCTGGGCATCCTCCTGGAGCATGTACCCAACACTGTGCTGAAACAGTTCGGGGGACTCCTCAGGAGGAGGACATGGTGGGTCTAGGGAAGGAGTGACTGATGATTTGTCTGACATTGATACCAGGGAAGACGACGCTTTGGCAGCTGCTTTTCCAGTACCCTGAGCCTGGGTGAGAGAGGATGAGGAGGAGGAGGAGGGCTTGGTCATCCACTCTACCAAGTCTTCGGCATGATGTGGCTCAACATGTCCAGCTGCCGAAAAGAAGGACAAGCGTGTCCCATGGCCATGTGCTGATGACAATGCACCGCGTCCACGACCAGCACTGTTGCCCCCAGACACAGAGCCTGCTTGCCCTCTTTTATTGCCTCCTGACTGTCTGCCTCTCCTTGTTTGCCTTCCAGACATTCTAATAGATGGCCTGCAGGGAGATGGGAAAAAAGCAATAAGGGCTACCTTCAGGTGTCCTTCTCTGTCCCTTGAAACAAGGACTTGCAGAGTGAAATAAACTGACACTCTCCCTACCTACAGTTTTCTGTCCCTAGAATAAATGTTTTTTTTAAGCACAATATAGCACAAGGACAATTCACTCACTGTCCTTACAGGTCCCTGGAAACAAGGACTTGCAGAGTGAAATAAACTGACACTCTCCCTACCTACAGTTTTCTGTCCCTAGAATAAATGTTTTTTTTAAGCACAATATAGCACAAGGACAATTCACTCACTGTCCTTACAGGTCCCTGGAAACAAGGACTTGCAGAGTGAAATAAACTGACACTCTCCCTACCTACAGTTTTCTGTCCCTAGAATAAATGTTTTTTTTAAGCACAATATAGCACAAGGACAATTCACTCACTGTCCTTACAGGTCCCTGGAAACAAGGACTTGCAGAGTGAAATAAACTGACACTCTCCCTACCTACAGTTTTCTGTCCCTAGAATAAATGTTTTTTTTAAGCACAATATAGCACAAGGACAATTCACTCACTGTCCTTACAGGTCCCTGGAAACAAGGACTTGCAGAGTGAAATAAACTGACACTCTCCCTACCTACAGTTTTCTGTCCCTAGAATAAATGTTTTTTTTAAGCACAATATAGCACAAGGACAATTCACTCACTGTCCTTACAGGTCCCTGGAAACAAGGACTTGCAGAGTGAAAGAAAAAAAACACTCTCCCTACCTACAGTTTTCTGTCCCTAGAAAAAATGTTTTTTTTAATCACAATATAACACAAGGACAATTCACTCACTGTCCTTCCAGGTCCCTGGAAACAAGGACTTGCAGAGTGAAATAAACTGACACTCTCCCTACCTACAGTTTTCTGTCCCTAGAATAAATGTTTTTTTTAATCACAATATAGCACAAGGACAATTCAGTCACTGTCCTTCCAGGTCCCTGGAAACAAGGACTTGCAGAGTGAAATAAACTGACACTCTCCCTACCTACAGTTTTCTGTCCCTAGAATAAATGTTTTTTTTAATCACAATATAGCACAAGGACAATTCAGTCACTGTCCTTCCAGGTCCCTGGAAACAAGGACTTGCAGAGTGAAATAAACTGACACTCTCCCTACCTACAGTTTTCTGTCCCTAGAATAAATGTTTTTTTTAATCACAATATAGCACAAGGACAATTCAGTCACTGTCCTTCCAGGTCCCTGGAAACAAGGACTTGCAGAGTGAAATAAACTGACACTCTCCCTACCTACAGTTTTCTGTCCCTAGAATAAATGTTTTTTTTAATCACAATATAGCACAAGGACAATTCAGTCACTGTCCTTCCAGGTCCCTGGAAACAAGGACTTGCAGAGTGAAATAAACTGACACTCTCCCTACCTACAGTTTTCTGTCCCTAGAATAAATGTTTTTTTTAAGCACAATATAGCACAAGGACAATTCACTCACTGTCCTTACAGGTCCCTGGAAACAAGGACTTGCAGAGTGAAAGAAAAAAAACACTCTCCCTACCTACAGTTTTCTGTCCCTAGAAAAAATGTTTTTTTTAATCACAATATAACACAAGGACAATTCACTCACTGTCCTTCCAGGTCCCTGGAAACAAGGACTTGCAGAGTGAAATAAACTGACACTCTCCCTACCTACAGTTTTCTGTCCCTAGAATAAATGTTTTTTTTAAGCACAATATAGCACAAGGACAATTCACTCACTGTCCTTCCAGGTCCCTGGAAACAAGGACTTGCAGAGTGAAATAAACTGACACTCTCCCTACCTACAGTTTTCTGTCCCTAGAATAAATGTTTTTTTTAATCACAATATAGCACAAGGACAATTCAGTCACTGTCCTTCCAGGTCCCTGGAAACAAGGACTTGCAGAGTGAAATAAACTGACACTCTCCCTACCTACAGTTTTCTGTCCCTAGAATAAATGTTTTTTTTAATCACAATATAGCACAAGGACAATTCAGTCACTGTCCTTCCAGGTCCCTGGAAACAAGGACTTGCAGAGTGAAATAAACTGACACTCTCCCTACCTACAGTTTTCTGTCCCTAGAATAAATGTTTTTTTAATCACAATATAGCACAAGGACAATTCAGTCACTGTCCTTCCAGGTCCCTGGAAACAAGGACTTGCAGAGTGAAATAAACTGACACTCTCCCTACCTACAGTTTTCTGTCCCTAGAATAAATGTTTTTTTTAATCACAATATAGCACAAGGACAATTCAGTCACTGTCCTTCCAGGTCCCTGGAAACAAGGACTTGCAGAGTGAAATAAACTGACACTCTCCCTACCTACAGTTTTCTGTCCCTAGAATAAATGTTTTTTTTAATCACAATATAGCACAAGGACAATTCAGTCACTGTCCTTCCAGGTCCCTGGAAACAAGGACTTGCAGAGTGAAATAAACTGACACTCTCCCTACCTACAGTTTTCTGTCCCTAGAATAAATGTTTTTTTTAATCACAATATAGCACAAGGACAATTCAGTCACTGTCCTTCCAGGTCCCTGGAAACAAGGACTTGCAGAGTGAAATAAACTGACACTCTCCCTACCTACAGTTTTCTGTCCCTAGAATAAATGTTTTTTTTAATCACAATATAGCACAAGGACAATTCAGTCACTGTCCTTCCAGGTCCCTGGAAACAAGGACTTGCAGAGTGAAATAAACTGACACTCTCCCTACCTACAGTTTTCTGTCCCTAGAATAAATGTTTTTTTTAAGCACAATATAGCACAAGGACAATTCACTCACTGTCCTTCCAGGTCCCTGGAAACAAGGACTTGCAGAGTGAAAGAAACTGACACTCTCCCTACCTACAGTTTTCTGTCCCTAGAATAAATGTTTTTTTAAGCACAATATAGCACAAGGACAATTCACTCACTGTCCTTCCAGGTCCCTGGAAACAAGGACTTGCAGAGTGAAAGAAACTGACACTGTCCCTACCTACAGTTTTCTGTCCCTAGAATAAATGTTTTTTTTAAGCACACTATAGCACAAGCACAAAACACACTGACACTCTCCCTACCTATCCTTCTCTTTCCCTAAACTAAAGGAATCCAGGTTAAGCAAGAAAGAAATAACAGTCACTGTCCCTGCCTATGCTGCTCTATCCCTGCTCCGGAACACACTACACTAGGCCGCCGTGCTGGCGGCCTTTTATAGTGTGGGGCGTGTACTAAACACCCTCAGCAATAATTGGCCACAGGCATCCTGCCTGTGGCCAATCATTGCTCTCCTCGCTGCCGGCGCTGTGATTGGCCAAGCATGCGGGGTCACAGTGCATGCTTGGCCAATCACAGCGCCTGGATGACACTGCGATGGCGTAGTGCATTGTGGGCCGTTCGCGTCACTCGAATTTGGCGCGAACGGCCCAAATCGTTCGATCTTCGTCGAACGATCGAACAGCCGATGTTCGAGTCGAACGTATGTTCGACTCGAACACGAAGCTCATCCCTAATCCTTAACCTTCTGCCTGTTATTCAAGTCTTACTTTTGACTAACGACCATGTAATCACAACCCTTGTGCTCTGATGCATCATGAAGGGAATGCAATGAATTGGTAGAGAAATGAAAAAAATTCCATTGGCTGCCTTAATGCACAGGACCCACAGATCCTAAGCTCAAATTTACATATAACTGTCAGCTGACCCTATTGGGCGACTTGGGTTTAGGCAAATAAAGATGATTCTTTATTCTCCGCTATAGTTCTCCAAGGTCTAACCTGTCAGTCAATCACTCTGTTACTTTGCCTTTTGGCCATCCTCTGGTCATTGGTGATTAACATAAGGAATTAATCCTCCTTCTAAATATCACCAGATCCGACTTGAACAGTCACCACTCTGACTTAAAGCGGCATGTGTTTACTTGTGGGATGGGACATAAGGGTTCACTGACCACAATGATTACTGGAGAAACCGCATATAGTTTTGTATTCGCAGTGTCTGAACTGCATCATTGGCTACTCCATTTTCAATCTAGGATCCGCCATCATAGAGATTTTATCACAGACCAGAGCTCTGCTTTCATCCTGTCTGGGGTCCTGACAGTCTGGCTACCGAAGTGAGCACAATCGCAGGACACAAAACACTACTTAACAGCAGTATGAACCTTCTTCATCTCTGGCTCTATTTGCTGTCCCAGGGTCTCTGCAAAGGATATTGCCTCTTCTGTTGGAAGAATGACACCCATGGTTAATCTGATGCAGCCTGTTAGGCCGACTGCTTTTGAGGCAGAGGTACCCTTTAGATGCCTTTGTTTGAATAGCTTAGTCCCCGAGCTCCACACAGTCAGCTTGGATGGGGTTAAAGTATCCACCTTTTGCTTCTGATATGCCAACTTGTCATAGCAATTTCCCAGAAGCAAGCTCTGAGGTAGAGGTTGCCTTTAAACAAGCACAATTGTTTTATTAGGCTTGGTATGGAACCATTAGTGACTGTAGGCCTTTTCAGTCTCTGCACCTTTGTCACTGTCTTTGGCCTGCCACCTTGTTTTGCATTTTGGCCGACACACCAGTTACCACCAGACCACTATGATTACTGTAGAGACTTCTTGATCTGCCTCCACTGGCAGTTAACTACATAGTGGTTCTTTCAGGGCTGAAGAGGATCTGTCCACTGTTGCAGAAGTAGGTTGACTGGTGTTGGTGTTGAGGGCTGGAGAGATTTACGCTCATTATGTCCATATTGTGCACTCTTTTAGGATATACCATATACCTACCTGCCCTCACCTTAGTTAAAGTTGCTGGTCTCTAGGAAGGCTGATTGCTACTGGTTCACAGATGAGCTGAAGCCTGGAGCCATGCCTGGGTATTTGCCATAAGTAGTAACCACTACAACCACATATCTTTCTGTGGGGTACCCCAAATAATACAAGCAATTACATATTGCTAACAGGTAAGTACTAAGGAATGTGACTAAACAGATCCTGACTTTTATTTTAGAACCAAGGTCAGCATGTAAATGCATAGAAATAAACACATCACAGTCATTCACACTGTAGAGTTAATGTAATCATAGACAAGCAGCGCAAGTTAATAGTCATCTGACAATTAGCACTAGCAGGTTAAACCTACCTTAGACACATGTACCACCAAGGATCATACCACAAGCAAGCATCAATACACAGTGAGCCCAGCCTGCAGGGCCAGGCCCTGCATTAAGAGGAAAGGGTTCAATATCACCTGTTATCAGTTCAAGCATTAGCAAAACTGCAGACACAGACTTCAATCTGTGAAACATTAGTAAACAAAGTGGCACTATGGATAGCCAGTTAGATTCACAAGTGTGATATATGCTTTTCAGAAATGCAAACCAACAGCATACCTGCAGAAAATAAGTCAAGACTGTAGGGCCAGGCTTGTTCAGTTAGTAGGAAGGCTTCAGCACAGCACAGCACACCTGCTATCATCATTAGCAGTATTGCAGACACAACCACAACCCTTCAGAAATGCAAGCTTAACCACATACTTGCAGCAGTAACTGAATGGAATTTTGCACCATGTGGTGCCTTACCACCTGCATGCTTCATGTCCAAACAGACAGTCCAATGAATGTCCATCCATGGCATCATGATAAAGGAGCACTCCCTAGAGACCAGATGTCCTCACCCCCATATCTTCCTGGATCTTGAGAGGGGGGGTGGGGTCTCCCCCATATAGGCGTTCATGTCTGCCTTTACAGCGGGGAGCTTCGTCACAGGAGAGGCTTGAACCTGTGCGGCTTGGCCAGAAGCGTCCGGCAAGGTGAGGGAATAATAAAAATTAAGCTTTTTAGCATTAGCATAACCGGCTGTAGCAGTGAGGAAAAAAAAAGAGAATACTGCAGGAAGGGAGGAGACCTACTTTTATAATATAACCGGTCCTGAATTGGGCAGGGAGGCGGAGCCTTCCCATACGTATATGCTGTCATGCTGTGTCAGGAAACGCCACTTGATTGGATCATGCATATCCTGCTCACCTATGGGATATAGAGATGGAGTAGTTTTCAACATGAAGGATTGAGAAATAAGCACCTCCACCTGGTTTTTGTCACAGGAAATGCATCCACAGACTTTTTGGTACATATGATTGAAGATGAGCGAGTCACCATTTGGTTACATCCCAATGGGTGTGTGATTGTGATCATTTATTTTTGTCTGATATTTAATGGAAATTTGTATTTTGATCTATTGTAGATTATGATACTGTAACATCCCTTGAAGAAGGATGCCTTGCATTTGAAACACGTCGGATTACCCGCCTCTACTTGTCACCAGTTTATCTGGTGACGTATATTTGATGACGGATAGTATCATTGTATATCTAGAATTCAATCATTGTCCATGTTTTGTACATCATAACATTGTTCTAATTTTTGTATTCGTAATAAATAATTTTTCTTCTGAGTATATTCGTTATCCAAATAATCCCCTTTAGAGGTTATCCCTTTGCAGGGGTTATGGTTTAATTAGCGGATTAGAGTGAGGACACTTTGAGCCTAGAATATTGCACCTTTTCACAATATTCAAATTTTCTGAGATTGTGGATTTGGGGTTTTCATGAGCTTCAAGCCATAATCACAATTATGACAAATCACAGCTTGAACTATCTTGCTTTGCATGTAATGAGTCTCTCATATTAAGTTTCACCTTTTAAAGCGGAGGTGCAGCCACAAGGAAAAAAAGTCAGCAGCTACTAATAGTGTAGCTGCTGACTTTTAATAAGGACACTTACCTGTCCTACTCGCCTGCAATGTCGGTCCCGCCACGGCAATCATTCGCTGCTGGCAGGTCCTGGCTCCTCCATCCTGAGTAAGGGAAACAGGCAGTGAAGTCGTAAGGCTTCACTACTCGTTTCCTACTGCACATGCGCCACTCGCACGGCGCTTTGTGAATGGGCGGCTTGCCTCCTGGGATACACACAGTTCCCAGAAGGCAACACGCCCCATTCACAAGAAGCGGAAGGAGACCCACCGCGGATGAGAAGAGGAACATTAGAGGCAGATTAGGGGACTTCCGCATAGCAACAGGCATTTAGGGTGAGTAAAAAAGAATTCTATAAAAAAAAAAAAATTTTTATTTAGGATTTTTAATGTAAATATTTTTTCAGGATGGACCTCCTTAAGTTGCATTAGTGAAATAAATTAATTTTTTGCACGATATTCTAATTTTTCGAGTTTCACCTGTAAAGTTAGCCCAATTTTTTTATATTGTGAAAGAATGTTATGTCAAGTCACGCTTCAAAATTACACCCGCTCATGGAATGGCAGCAAACTGTTACCCTTAAAAATCTCCATGGGCGACGATTAAAAAAAAAATTCTACAGGTTGCATGTTTTGAGTTACAGAGGAGGTCTGGGGCTAGCATTCTTGCTCTACCGATCGCGGCAATACCTCACGTGTGGTTTTCACACAGTTTTCATAGGCGGACGCTGCTCTCCTATGCATTTGCTTCTGCACGTGAGCTCGGTGGGACGGGGCATGTTTAAAAAGAGGATTTTTTTACTCACTGTAAAATCTTTTTCTCTGAGTTCATGGACTGACACAGCTTCCTATTGACAAGTGGGTATTATTCTATCTTTAGGAGTGACTAGGCAGAAATTTTTTTTCGTAAAAAGTGTTACATCACACCTTCTACAGCACCGCCCGGGGGGGGGGGGGGGGCAGACCCTCTTCTGGGTATAATTCCTCTCTCTGCACCTCGCAGATCAGTTCATCAAAAAGCAGTACAAACTTAACAAAAAAAGGAGGGGTGGGTGCTGTGTCAGTCCGTGAACTCAGAGAAAAGGATTTTACGGTGAGTGAAAAAAAAATCCTATTTACTCTTTCATTCATGGACTGACACAGCTTCCTATTAACAAGTGAGACGTACCAAAGCAGTGTCAAAAACGAGGGGTGGGAACAGCATTAAAACAACTTCACCCCAAAACAAAAACAGAGGAGTTACAACTCTAAACAGCCGCAATACTTTGCATCCGAAGATGCACACACATCAACTTGTAAAGTTTAGTGAAAGTGTGCACGGACGAGCAGGTCGTCGCCACCGCCTTACACACCTGGTGAAATTTACGCTAGATGCTCTCAGAGCTCGGGCAGCGTCCAAAAAATATACAACATCATCTCCTAGGATTCAACAGATCAAGACACAAGGATGGTAGTACAATGTCTTCCTTGAGATGGAAGGTCAAAGACCCTAGGAAAAAAGAAGGCTGTGGACGCAGCAGCACCTATCCTTGTGGAAGATCAGATAAGGAGCCTTGCATGACAAGGCTGCCGGCTCAGAAAACCGTCTTAACTGACGTAAACCAAGAGGCATATCTTGCCCTGGTGGAATGCGCCAGGAAAGGGAGGCGTCTGACCATTCCTGGAGTAAGCCTGATCACGATCTGTCAGATCCACCTAGAGATGGTGGCCAACGAGACCGCTGGGCCCTACTTGGGACCAGCCACCGAAACAAACAGTGAGTCTGAACTCTGGAACGTAGCAGTACCAGACAAGCATTCTCTCAGAGTTTGGACAACGTCCAAGGAATGCAACATCTTCTCCTTAGGATTCGACGGATGAGGACACAAGGATGGCAGTACATGTCTTCCTTGAGATGGAGGGTTGAAACATGACCTTAGGAAGAAAAGAAGGCTGTGGACGCAGAAGCACCACCTTATCCTTGTGGAAGATCAGATAGGGAGGCTTGTATGACAAGGCTGCCCGCTCAGAAACCCGTCTTACTGGCATAACAGCCACCAAAAGGACCACTTTCTGAGAAAGTGTCAACAAGGGAATCTCCCTGATGTACTCAAACAGTGGTTTCTGAGACACTTAGAGGCAAAGCCATTGACTGCAAGCAGGATGGCATATGATACCCTGCACCAGCAGGTCCTCTCGTAGTGGTAGACGCCAAAAGGATGTCTGCTACACAAGCCCCACGGCGGCAGTGGAGGGTGGACCGGAGAGGCCGCCTGCCGAAACACACTGTACAACATTCTCACTAGAGAGTGAGGCACCAGGGGTCGTTGAAAGAGAGACAGCAAGGGCAGATACCTGCCCCCTAATTGAACTTAAGAAAACATTTTGGCCCGTTCCCTGCTGAAGAACAGCAGGACTCTGGAACCAAATAAGTACGCGGATGCCACCTCATGTCCTCACAATTGGATATGCAGGTCTTCCAAGTGAGATGGTAAATCTTCCTAGGGGATGATTTCCGAGCACTCCTCATGGTAGAGATCATCGCGTCTGACAGGTCCCGGTCTCATAGGACCTGGCTCTCAAGCCAGTGACTGTAAAAACAGGATGGCGTATGGAATCAAACGACAGCAGGTCCTTCTTAAACGGTAGATTCCAAAAGGCGTCTGCTACCAGACGCACTAGATCGGCGTACCAAGGATGCCGAGTCCAATTCAGAACAATTGGGACCATTGTAATCCTCTCTGCCTCCAGTCTGCGAAGCAGATGAGGAAGGAGCTTCCGCGGAGAAAAGGCATAGATTAGCCGGTACCGACTTCACAGTGCCCTCAACACATCTGTCGTGTTTGCCCATGGGTCTCTTGACCTGGCCACAAACCTCAATACCTTCCGATTGAGTCGAGAAGCCAGAAGATATACGACTGGCATGCTTCCCCTCTGGTAAGCGACCTCCGATACTGCAGCAGAGCTGCTTGTTCCTCCCTGATGATTGAGATACGCCACCACTGTGGTGTTTGTCCGACTGGACACCCTTGTAGCCTCTGAAACCATGTGGAGAGGCAAAGCCAGATCGCCCGGATTTCAGGTCAATGATCTGCAATGGGATTCCTCCGAAGTCCAGCGACCCAGATTGACTGCGCTCCTCAGACTCCTCTGCAACTGGGAAGACAGACGTCCGCCGTGACCACCATCCAGTAAAAGGGAAGGCACAACTTCCCAGACAGAAATTCCGGTGATGTTGGACACCAACTAGGTAGGTCCTGATTAGATGGCTCACCCGGATTTTGATAATCCAGGGATGAAGGGCAGTTGACCCTTCAGGACAGAGTTACCCCTGTAACACTCGCGTGTAAAATAGTGCCTATGGTACCGCCTCAAAAAGGAGGCTACCATGAGGCTCAGGACTCGCCTGCAAAAGTGGCGTGACAACCCATCTTTGGGATGTCAACTGCCGCACCGCAGCCCGAGGGGTCTGCAACTTTCCCCTAGGGAGAAAAAAAAAACTCACGCCTCTGAGCAGTCCAGAATCAACCCTAGCCACACTAGAAGTTGGGACGGTACCAATACTGACTTCTGAGTGTTCAGCACCACACCAGTATCGGAGGGTATGACAAGTTATAGACACGCTTGCTTCTAAACTTAAGTCTGATGTGACCCCAGAATAGGGGCAAGCACCTTGGTGAACACCCTTGATGCCGATGCCAGGCCAAAGGGGAGAGCCACCATTGGTAGTGGTCTTCCCCGGCCGCCAACGCAGACATCTCTGATGCCTGGTGCATATGGAGACATGCAAGTATGCGTCCTTGATGATCAAGGATGCCGGAAAATCCCCTGGATGGAGGGGAGCGCAACAGAGCGAGCCAACTCCTTTCCGGACCCTTTGTACTTTGACAAAGCAGTTGAGGGTCCTGAGATCCGAGACAGGACAAACCCCCTCCTTCTTCAGCACTACGAACAGATTTGAGTAGGACCCCTGAAACTGTTCCTGTACGGAGACAGGAAGGCCCACCCTGCGTATCAGCAGGTCTTGGACCGCCCCATGTAGGGCTTCCCAACAAGTCGGCTGAAGCTGGTGGTTAAGAGGGGGAAAAAAAAAAAACTGTTCGGTAGGCAAGCAAGGTTGGGCTTGCAAACCCAGGGGCGCTTCTGTCCCTCAGCAGGTGCTTTAATCGGCCTGGTGTTATTTTCTTGCCGCACTAGGCAGACGAAAGAACAGTTTGTGCGCGGTGAAGGAGGGCCCTAGCCTATGGCATGGCTCCTTACCTTCTCTGGATTGCAGAAGCAATGTGCTCTTACCTCCTGTGGCATCTTAAAATATGTCATCCAGAGAGGCCCTAAAAGGGCAGATCCAACAGGGCCTTCTAGGAAGATTGGTCCGCAGACCAGCACCTTAGCCAGATCAGGCGGCGTAACGCCACCACCTAAACGGAGGCTCAAGACAGCAAGGGAATACTATATATGTCTGACTCGCAGACAGACTCAAGGCCCTGTAACCAACTGGTCGGCCAGAGCTACCTCGTTAGGAGTCTCCCATGTCTTTAACCCAGGGCTTGACAAATTTGCTTTGAATTTAGGAGCCAGCTAAAAAAGTTAGGAGCCAGTTTTTTGTTGCGTAGTATGGTTTGTCAGTACCTGGGGTAAGGCCCGCTCACACCTGTATATACGTCGGGCCCCCCCCCACACACCTGTATATACGTCGGGTCCCCCCTCCCTCACACCTGTATATACGTCGGGGTCCCCCCCTCACACCTGTATATACGTCGGGGTCCCCCCCTCACACCTGTATATACGTCGGGTCCCCCCCACACCTGTATATACGTCGGGTCCCCCCCTCACACCTGTATATACGTCGGGTCCCCCCCTCACACCTGTATATACACGACGGGTCCCCCCCTCACACCTGTATATACGTCGGGTCCCCCCCTCACACCTGTATATACGTCGGGGTCCCCCCTCACACCTGTATATACGTCGAGTCCCCCCTCACACCTGTATATGCTCAATGAGACAGAGCAGCAGAAACTGCCAAGTTTGTTTCTGTATTGCACAACACTGCTCTCCTTCACCCACTCCTAACCCGGCCAGGCCCCAGGGCCCCTTACATTTGTATCGGCTGTCCCCCACTGTTGGCAGCCCAGGCAGCTTCCCTGCTCCATCTTCCACCAGAAAACCTCCCGCTCCAAGTACTGACAGTCTGCCTATTCTGTCAGGTGGAGGCTACCGGGTCACCCTGTGGTGAAGCCTGTCCTCCGCCCACCAACCCCTCCCACACTGTGTAGGTGGGCTCTGGGGTGGGGGGAAGGCCAGCTTGGCAGCGTCGTGGTGCAGGCAGCAGAAGCGAGCCAACATAGCTCCCAGAGAGAAGCTGTTCACCCTCGGACCCTGCTCGGGCATTCGGGAGGAGGGGGGATAACAGGCCGTATGAGGAGAGGAGGCCAGCCCTCTCCCCTCCCATGCATCTCACAGCCGGACATCAGACTACTGCCCGCCTCTTGGGAATCAATGGAGACCAGCCGGGGAGGAGAAGGACCGGCTGCCCGGAGCTGCATGTCTGGGGCGTCGGGAGTTGCAGTGAGCGGGATGGCGACAGCCTAGGTGCCAGGACGTGGTTTCTGGGCGGCCTGGGGTTTGTCGAGCCCTGCTATAACCCCTGGAGTAGCCTTTTTGCGTAGTCAGTGTCTGTAAGGAAAACATCAGTTTCGTCCAGTGCGCATGCGCACCAACACGCATGCGCGGGCGCACGCAACGGATTGTGTGCACGCGCAGGAGCGCGTCCCTAGCACCAATTGGCGCCAGACGGCCTATTTAAGGAAGTGCCCAGCCCCTTGCTGACTGGTCTTCAGCTGTTTCCTGATACCCTGAACTCTGTTGTTATCCTGCTTGATACCTGTTGCTGAACCTGGTTTGCCTTGACCCCGCTTCTGGACTCTGCTTCTTGTCTGACTACCGGTTCCTGATCCTGGCTACCCATTTGACCCCGCTTCTGCCTGCTGCCTTGTACCTCGTTGCCCGCCTGTTACCCGACCCGGCTACCCTTGTGACTTGCATCTGCTTCCTGAGAGGCTCTGCACCATCCTCCGAGAGTCTGCGACTTCAGTCTTGCGACTCAGCGACTTCCTGCTACAAGTCTTCCTGGAACGTAACACCCTTTGAAGTTCCTGTGCCACTGTTCCAGCCTCTTTAACCTCGGATGATCCTTGATGCACAGCGGCCTTCCGTGATCTGATGGTCCTCCAGCTCATCCAGGCTCGCACCCCCTGCTACTGGTTTCCGGGCCTACATCTGCAGGCACTCGTGTTCCTCCTGTCCCTCTGTTCCCTCTGTTCCACCTCCAGCGAGACCAGGGCTGGAGATACAAGAGAGGCCAACCTCGTCATTTCAGTCTCCTTTCAGGTACGTGACAGTACCAGTCAGCCAGTGATGGAGTCTGAAAGGGAGGTCTCTCTTCAGCTTACCCACTGCCGGACTGTTACCGCACTCTCTCATGCGGTGCAAGGGTTACACATGGACTTTGTTCAACTCCACAACCAACTGCAGCCTGCACCCAGTCTGGCTCCCACCTCTGAGGGCTCAAGATTCAAGGATTCTGCTGCTCAAACCATGACTTATACTCCTGTTAAACTTTCCTGTTCTCCTGAGCCCAGAGTTCCTCTACCTGAGCATTTTTCTGGAGACCGTAAAAGATTCAGGACTTTCCAGAATGCCTGTGAACTTTACTTTTCTTTATTACCCCGCACCTTTTCTACTGAAGAAGTCAAGGTGGGATTCCTCATCTCTTTACTGCTGGAAGAACCCCAGGCTTGGGCTCACCAGCTTCGGGAGCAACGTGATCCTGTCCTAGTGTCTGCAAGTTCCTTTTTCACCGCCATGGCTCAACTATATGCTGACCCCTTCCGACATCAGACGGCTGAAACTACTCTGAGCTACCAACAGGGTTCCAGACCTGTTGAGGATTATGTATCGGACTTTCGCTTGTGGAGCGCTGATACCAAATGGGATAACGCAGCCTTACGTTTCCATTTTCGTCTCGGCCTGTCGGAAGCTATTAAAGATGAACTTGCCAGGGTGGGCATACCCACTTCTCTAAATGACCTGATTCATCTCAGTATACAGATTGATCGCCGCCTCCGGGAGAGACAGTCTGAAAGAGCCAGGAATCTCCATCTGTTGCCTGTTCACTCTGAGATTCCTTTACCGGCCTCCTCCACAGCTATGCCTGAACACACCAAGGAGGTTTCACAAGCCAGTTTTCCGAGGTCTCCTCTGTCCCAACAGGAACGATCTCATCGCTATCATAATAAACTCTGCCTTTACTGTGGCGTTGAAGGACATTTTCTTCGGTCTTGTCCCCGAAGACACCGTAAGAGACCCTCACCTCCATCACATACGGTTGCCTCTCTAAGTCCGGGTCAGAACCACACTTCATTGCCAATCTCTCTTCAGTTTGCAGGAAAAACTCTCACAGTCTCCGCCATCGTGGACTCCGGGGCCTGTAGCTGTTTTGTGGACTCTTCCTTTGCAACCATGCATGAACTGCCCTTGTGTGCCAAGAAAAACAGCTTCTCGGTCCACCTAGCACAGTGGTTCTCAACTCCAGTCCTCAGGACCCACTAACAGACAGATTTTAAGTATTACCTTGGTGAGATGCAGACTAGAATACTGCAATCCCTGAGCAGCAAATTATATCACCTGTGATGCATTTCAGTTATCTTGCAAACCTGGCCTGTTGGTGGGCCCTGAGGACTGGAGTTGAGAACCACTGACCTAGCGGATGGTTCAGGTATTAAGTCTGGACCCGTCGCTCTAGAGACTGTACCTATTCCCTGTTCTACAGCTTCTGGGCATCGGGAACTTCTACGTCTTGATGTCATCACATCTCCTCTTTTTCCTGTCATCCTTGGGCAACCCTGGTTAAGAGCACATAATCCCCTCATCAATTGGTCCTCTGCGGAAGTGTTTTTTTCTTCTAATTACTGCAAGGAACACGGTCTTCTTCCTACACCCAGTTCTGAAGAATCATTCCTCTGCATCAATGTAGACTCTGAGACTGCTAAACTTGTGCCCCCTGTCTATCATGAATACCTAGATGTTTTCAATAAGAAAAATGCTGACACTCTTCCTCCTCACAGACCGTACGATTGTCCTATGGAACTTTTACCTGGCGCTGAAATTCCCTTTGGCAGGATCTACCCCCTCTCTGAACTTGAACTTCAAGAACTACGGAAGTACATTGATGAAAACCTTGACAAGGGTTTTATCCGACCTTCATCGTCCCCTGCCGGAGCAGGAATGTTCTTTGTTGAAAAGAAAGATCACACACTCCGGCCTTGTGTTGACTATCGAGACTTAAATAAAGTAACCATTAAAAATCGTTACCCCTTACCACTCATCCCTGAATTGTTTCAAAGACTGCGTGAAGCACATGTTTTCTCCAAATTGGATTTAAGAGGAGCATACAACCTGATCAGAATCAGAGAAAGGGATGAGTGGAAGACGGCCTTTAGGTCTCGTTTTGGGCACTTTGAATACCTGGTGATGCCCTTTGGACTCTGTAATGCGCCAGCTACCTTCCAGCATTTTGTGAACGATGTATTTCGGGACTTTCTTGATGTGTTCACCATCGTCTACTTAGACGACATCTTAATTTTCTTAACTTCCCTCGAGGTTCATCGGGTCCATGTTAGGAAAGTATTAGACAGACTAAGGAAACACCATCTCTATGCCAAAGCAGAAAAGTGCGAGTTTGAGAAGTTTACCATTCAGTTCCTGGGTCTCATTATCTCCGCAGATGGGATTGCTATGGATCCACAGAAGGTATCTGCAGTACTTGACTGGCCAGCTCTGACTGATAAGAAATCTGTACAGCGGTTTGTGGGATTCTCCAACTTTTACAGGAAATTCATCAAGAACTTTTCAGGTATCATATCCCCTATTACACAATTAACCAGACTACGCACAACCTTCGCATGGACTTTTGAAGCTCAAGCTGCTTTTGAAAAACTGAAGGGCCTTTTTCACATCTGCACCCATTCTGAGACACCCTGACCCTACCTTGCCCTATGTTCTCGAGGTTGATGCCTCTGAAATTGCCGTGGGAGCTATTCTATCCCAACGACAGGGGACAAAGTCCCTACTTCACCCTGTTGCCTTCTTTTCCAGAAAACGAAGTACCTCAGAAAGGAACTATGACGTTGGTGATCGGGAATTACTTGCTATTAAATCTGCCTTGGAAGAATGGCGATATCTTCTTGAAGGAGCGGCCCATCCTATTCTCGTGTTCACCGATCACAAGAACCTTGAATATTTAAGAGCAGCCAAGAGACTAAGACCCCGCCAGGCTAGATGGGCCCTCTTCTTCGCAAGATTCTGCTTCCACATTACCTATCGGCCCGGATCTAAGAACGGGAAGCCTGACGCCCTCTCCCGTATGTTCCAGGACACGGAAGCTCCCCCTGAACCTGACACTATTTTACCGGCTAAGAACTTTCTTTTGTTACAGATTGATCTCATCCCTCAAATCAAATCAGCAGTCCAGAACCATTCTCCATCCCGGGAACTCCACCTTCAGTTGAAAGAGGGTCTCTATTTTCATGGTGAGCAGATCTTTGTTCCTGAACACTTATGGATGGCAGTTCTTTACATGTGCCATGACCACCCCTTGGCAGGGCACTTCGGAGTTCTTAAGACTTCAAATCTGGCTCTTCGCTCCTTCTGGTGGCCCAACCTGGTACAAAACTGCAAGGACTATATTAAATCCTGCACAACCTGTCTTCGGAATAAATCTTATAAAGCCAAGAATTGGGGCCTATTGGAACCCCTTCCTGATAAATTATGGACCATGATCACTATGGACTTTATTGTCGAATTACCTCCATCCGAAGGGTTCACCACCATTTTTGTGATTGTGGATCGATTATCTAAGATGGCCCACTTTGTGCCCCTGAAAGGTACCCCTTCCGCTGCAGAGACTGCTTCTTCTTTTATCAAGGAAATTGTACGCCTACATGGTATCCCTACTAGCATCACCTCTGACCGTGGGGTACAATTTACATGCCGATTTTGGAGATCCTTATGTGAAGTCCTGGGCATTAAACACTGTTTGTCATCTGCCTACCATCCACAGACTAACAGTCAAACAGGACAAACCAGACCCTAGAACAGTATCTGCGTTGTTTTTCTTCATTTGCACAAGATGACTGGGTCCCTCTTTTGCCGTTAGCAGAATTTGCATACAATAACTCTATACATGCTGCAATCAAACAAACTCCATTTTTCGCAAATTACGGGTTTCACCCATCCTTCTTGCCTGATATTCCCCAGGAATCTTCAGTCGCGGCAGTACAGGATCGTCTGGAATTCTGGAGGTCCAACAACCAGCTCTTGCAGGAAACCATCACCAAGTCCCAGGAGAATAACAAGAAATTCTATGATCGGAGAAGGGGTAACCTAGACCTTCAACCAGGGGATAAAGTGTGGCTTTCTACTGCAAACCTGAAGTTGGCTTGTCCCTCTAAAAAATTAGGACCAAGGGACATTGGCCCATTTCCAGTAAAGAAGAGGATCAATGCTGTTGCCTTTGAGCTTAGCCTGTCGGTGAGTTTGAGGATTCACCTGGTGTTTCACGTCTCCCTCTTAAAACGATCCATGGCTAACCCCTTCCCTGATCGTGAACCCGAAACTACTGCTCCATTACTTGTTGAAGGGAACAAGGAATTTGAGGTTGAAGCTGTTTTGGATTGCAGGAAGAGAAGAGGTCAAACCCAGTTTTTAATAAAGTGGAAGGGCTATGGCCCTGAAGACAACTCATGGGAACCTTCCTCCAACGTACATGCTCCACAGTTAATTCGGGCCTATCTTCACCTTCAGGGCCCATTTAAGGAAGTGCCCAGACCCTTGCTGACTTGTCTTCAGCTGTTTCCTGATACCCTGAACTCTGTTGTTATCCTGATTGATACCTGTTGCTGAACCTGGCTTGCCTTCACCCCGCTTCTGGAGTCTGCTTCTTGTCTGACTACCGGTTCCTGATCCTGGTTACCCATTTGACCCCACTTCTGCCTACTGCCTTGTACCTCGTTGCCCGCCTGTTACCTGACTACCCTTGTGACTTGCATCTGCTTCCTGTGTGGCTCTGCACCATCCTCCGAGAGTCTTGCGACTCTCAGCGACTTCCTGCTAAAAGTCTTCCTGGAACGTAACACCCTTTGAAGTTCCTGCGCCACTGTTCCAGCGGAGTGCCTCTTTAACCTCGGATGATCCTTGATGCACAGCGGCCTTCAGTGATCTGATGGTCCTCCAGGCTCGCACCCCCTGCTACTGGTTTCTGGGCCTACAACTGCAGGCACTCGTGTTCCTCCTGTCCCTCGGTTCCACCTCCAGCGGGACCAGGGCTGGAGATACAAGAGAGGCCGACTGTCATTTCAGTCTCCTTTCAGGTACGTGACAGTGTCTGAGCCATCAGGAAAAAAAAACCCAGCCAATGCTGGACGTACCACTGAGCATAGGTAGCGAGTGTCCCTGAAGACAATTTACCATGATTCCAGTGGAAGGGGCTCCTAAGTCTGGACCCAGGTGGGGGGGGGGGTCCACTATCGGGGGAGAGGTCCATTTTTTCAGGAACTCTCCTCAAGGGGTACCGAACCACCCCAAAATTTTTGGGGCTGCAAAAAACCCTCAGTGGGTCTTCCCACTCCTTGTACAAAAGCTTATCAAGATAAGACACAAGGAAAACACCTTAGCAGTGTGGGGCGGTTTACGGAACCCAAAGGGGACCGGTGTCTCTGCTGCTTTAGCAGCATTCTCCCATTTTAGCATATTCCACATTGCCGTGATAAGGTCAGATACCAAAGCCTTTTTGTGTGCTGACCCGGACTTTGTCACTCACTGTCCGACCAGTCACGGTCTGCAGTCTCTGATGCATCAGAATCCGGGCCATGAGCCACAGCCGAGCCTGGTTCTGCATCAGAATAATCCCCAGAAGATGGCGGGGGACAGGGGCGATTTCCACCCCCCCCCCGCATTCTCATGCGCCGCTTCTACCTTGGCAACAAAGCCTCCAGGGGCACCAGCTGCCAAATCAGGTATATCAGGGGGAAAAACGTCTACTTCAGACGCCATGCTGACCCACAGGGACTCCAGGCAAGGTAACAATAGGCCACCCTCCTAGCTGATACAGAGATGCAGATCTCCCAGAGGACTCACTTAGAACGGTACCGCTATCGCTGCCCTGTGCTCCGCCTGTGATGCTATCCCACCGCTGCCTGTGTCAGTCTGATTCTCATCAGCGTTCCCTGTGTGAATTCGCACCAGTGACATGCACCCTAGAGGCCGATGCCTTCCGCAAAATGGCCACCAAGCGGCCATATTGAAAACAATGTGGGCCCTAAGAAAATGGCTGCCAAGCCGACAGAGGCAAAAACAGCTGCGGGCCACAAGAAACATGGCCACCGAACAGTCGATATAGGCCAAAACGGGCGCGAACCACAAGAAAATGGCTGCCGAGTGGCGTTATATACACATTGGCGCGAAACACAAGAAAATGGGCACCAGACAGTCACTAGAAGCCAACAGGCATGGACCACCCCAAAATGGCCGCATGGAGGGAGAAAGGCACACGCAGGTAAGCAAAATGACATTTTTTTAAACGACAGCCCGAGCTCACCCACCGGACAGGCTACTGCGACTCGGCCGCAAGGTCAGCCGAAGCTGATCGGTCCGATGCAAGCCCTGGAGCGTAGGCTCACTGGCCACCCGTAGAGCGACGGGCATGTCGTGGAAAACCCAGCCCATAGCTCGATGGCTGATACTGGGGGGACTACAAGGATCAAGTATCCAGCCTGTCACCCAGTCGGCAGTTGATCGCAGGAAACAAAAATAAAAACGTAGAATTTTTTTTTCCTCCGGACCAGTGGGCCCGAAGGGAGCCATGTCCTTCTTGCTAGACAGAAAAAAAACCTGATCTGCGAGGTGCAGAGAGGGATTATACCCAGAGGGTCCGCCCCCTGGGCGGTGCTGTAGAAGGTGTAATGCAACACTTCTTACAAGTTTTTTCTGCCTAGTCACTCCTAAAGATAGGATAATACCCACTTGTCAATAGGAAGCTGTGTCAGTCCATGAACGAAAGAGTAATTTTTATTTTCTTTCACCTTTTATTTTTTACTGTTTTTTTTAAAAAAATCGTGTCAATTTTATTCCTATTACAAAGAATGTAAACATCCCTTGTAACAGAAAAAAGCATGACAGGTCCTCTTAAATATGAGATCTGGGGTCAAAGACCTCAGATCTCATATTTACACACAAAAAAACTAAAAAAAGGCTCTGTAGGAGCTATGGGCCGAAGTAACGTTTTGACGTTGCTTCCACCCTGCTATGGAGACGGGTGGGGGCCTTCTTCACCTCACTTGTCTCCATACCCAGCCACCAGAAGGACCCGATTGCCTCCACCGCTGCCGACAGCTCCGGTAAGCAGTGGAGGGCACGGGAGGAGAGAGGCGGGAGTGGCAGCTCTCCCGCCGCCAGCGGTGATCTTGCGGCGAATCTGCCGCAGAGACCACCATTATCAGAAACCAGACCGCCGGCTGAAGAGGATACCTGGGTTATGGCAGCTAGCTGCTGCCATAATAATAACAGATCTCCCTCTTCAAACAGCCGACGTATATCAGCATGCGGCGGCCGGAAGTGGTTAATCAATCCACCTCCGTGGGAGGGGAGAAGAGGGTCTATCCATCAAAGCCTCTGCATTCAGGTTGTCAGCCCATGCCATAAATGGTATATCCCCAGGGAACGGGGCGCACGGTGTGACCCCACACCACCCAGGAGAAAGGGGCGGGGTAACGCCCTGCGTCTGGAACCCACGACATGCAAGCACTGTACAACCCAGTGGGTGTAGTCATCGCCATCACAGCGGCGACAGGGATCCAGGTGGAAATTTTCATCCCATTGCTGGCTGTGTTGACAATTTTCATCAAGGCATTGTAAGTCCCCTCATCTTTGCCCCACCCAGACCATGTCATACATATGCGAATGATGATGAATGCTCCAATGTACGTTTTGTTTTATAGACCATATGTACTATGATTGTTAAAAGGAGCTTTAAGGACTCCGAAACGCATTAGAGATTGGTTTACATAAATTTGTACTCACATTTAGTGTTTGTTTTATATTGTCAATTTCTTTCAAATATTTTTGATACCAATAAATACAAAATATTTATTATTGCTGACCTTTGCACATTCCTTGAGCCTTGAAAAGTCCCAATTTTTCTGAGGGGAGATTTTTTTTCTCTATCCGTGGATATTTACAAAGCAAAGTATCAGAGATCTCCAATTATTTTTCACACTGTGAAAGTGTTGAAATTACCCTGAGAATACAGATTTTAATTCTACCTTAGCCCACTTTAGACCATTTGGATCAGTCAAGGATTATTAAAGCTCAGGGTAACACCAAATGGGGTTGTTAGGGAAAATGGCCTGGCTTGCTTGTGGGATAATCTGGAGACATTTAAATACCTTCAAAAGACGTTGCTAGGATAGGGGTAGAAGAAGTGCAGTTCTGACAAAAAATTTAAAATAAGCCTTGTCATTACACAAATCTCTCAATTCACACAGAACAGATACACAGAGGTTTATAGAAATCAGACGGGTTGAAATGACAAGAACCACAACTGAAGTATTTTTTGTATTTAAGTTTTATGTTCTGAAAAGCAGCAATTACATTACACATACAGAAAGCAAATGTATGCATGAAATAATATCATTGCTGTAGTCGCATTTTTTACAGCCTAGTGAGAATACTTCAGTAAATCATGGTGTTTTACAGGTGCAGGGAACATGGTGATTTATCACCAATCAGACCTGCATTAAACATATACAGTATATGTTGAGCTCTTATGTTTAATTGTGCTCTGCATTTTTTTTTTTACATACAGTAGGTAGCCATTTTATCAGCTATCCAAGAAAACTAAAAGATGCCACCGAGGTGAAGATGTAGTTTATTTAGCAGTTCAATAAAAATGTGTCTCATGCCTTGGTGATCTTAATAGCCTCAAATAAAAAAAACACGTGCCTTCAAGTGTCTGAAAGTCTCCAATAGCAACTAGAACTTAAGTGGCCAACCTGACAGAACACGAATGAATGCAAAATGGCTCGATTTAAAAGAAAACACATTATTTTTTTTGCATTACATGGCAACCATGTTAGGAGTGGTCCAGTATTCGGACCATAGCTCTGCTTCCTCTTGAGAATTACAAACATGCATAAGCAGCACATAGTTTTCTTCATGCTTTATTCATGACAGACTTGAGATCATCAACCTTTAGGTAAGCTTAAAGCAGTAGTAAACCTAAAAAAAAAACTGAAATTTTTTGTGTATTGCAGCTTAACTAAAATGTGGGATACATTAGCCCCCCCCCCCCCATTTATTTACACCTGCTGATACCCCCAGTAGGTGGTGTGTTTTTTTCTCCATCTGCCTTTAACTGACTTTCCTGTCGCATCATGGCAGCATACACCTTTTGGTTGTGGCTCCGCCCCTCACAACCTGATAGGACCGTTTAACTATTAAGCCCATAGCGGGCCCCCACCCAGGTATTCTCTTTTTTTCCACACCTAAGACCTGACAAGGACAGCAAAGATGAAGAACCCCCCCTTACCGCTTCGCCCCAGCCAGGTTTAGCCTCTCCTGGGTGGAAGTCCTATCCTGTACAGCCTCTAAATGAGCTAGATGGAAGGAACCCCACTCTAATGGTCTCAGGGGTATGTACCAGCTTTATATTACAAACCTTAAATAGGTTTTCTCTTGGCAGCGACCTCCAAGCTCTTCTGTGCACTCTGTCACTAACCTGAGACTTGTAGTTCCTCAGCATCCCAGTCTGATGAGCGCCAGCTTCCCACAGACCTTAATTGGGTCTCTATTGCAGCCTCTAGCTCTCCTGATAACCTGCATAAAAACCGGGCCTACAGCGATCTGTAGTCCCACACATGCATAGCGCCGAGCGACAGCTACTTCCGCAGACAGAGAGAGGCATTCACATCGATAATTCCTATGCATGCCAGCTTCCAAGATGGCGCCGGTTCGCTCACGACACATGCACGGTCATGACGTCATCACCGGGCGACGGCAGTTTTAAAAACCAAATCCTTTTCTGCTGTTTTCCTCTTGAACACTGCACCTGTCAACAGCACTTTTCAGTGGGATAGATTGCACTACTGTCTCTTCCTTAAGGTAAGCCTCACCTACCACTGCCTGCATGCTCATTCCCCACTATCTGTTGTAGGGGACACGGACACACACACACGGACACACACACACGGACACACGGACACGGACACACACACACGGACACACACACACGGACACACACGGACACACACACACACACACCTCTCCTCATGGAGGTCGCTGCCCCGGTAGACCATCACCAGCCTAATAGGTAAGGGAAGATTGGTAAGTAGTGAAGATTGAAAAAGAGAGCCTGCCACTAATGCTGAGTAAATTGGACAGCCCTACCAGGTCGGCCAGATCGTCGGACTCAAGACGACAAGAGCCATCTAGAAGGAGCCCAAGCCATAGACAAAGCCACTCAGATCGCGGTAGAAGTCGCTCACGCACAAGACGAAGTCGCTCAAGTCACAGAAGGAGCCGTTCAAAATCCTATTCACGGCACAGACACTCCTACCGGAGGTCTCCTTCACGCAGACGCTCTCCACCCCCTCAGCATTCCCGTCCATCAGGGAACTCATGCTGGGTGTGCGGTGCCATTGTACTTCTGGACAAGCTAGCCTGTCGCACATGCTTGGACGAAGCAACCAGAGAGAGCCAAGTAGAGAACCGACCATATTTACACCCCTGCAAATCGCAGAGTCAGAAACAAGCAGATCAGTGCAAGGCACTTCACCTGCGACTCCCTCCACATCTAAAAAGTCAGACCCCCTATCTGACAATGAGGACTTGGGAGGTATCCACTGGCTTTGACTTCACACTTATAGAACCCTTCATAAAGTCAGTGAAGGAAGCTATAGAATGGGAAGAGGAAAAAGAAACTCCGCAAAAAGCGAATAAATATTTTCCGAATCTCAAAAAAGAACCAGAAACCTTCCCATTTATAGAAGAACTGGGAGGAATTGATTAAAGACTAATGGCAAAAACCTGAGAAAAAGACCAGTCTCAGCAATAGACTTGCCAAACTGTACCCATTAAAGGAATCCAGTGCCAATCCACTAGTAACTCCACCAGTGGTGGACTCCTCCCTGATGCGCCTAGCCCGGCACGCAACTCTTCCAATAGAAGATGCAACCACATTCAAGGATGTATTGGACAGAAAGCTCGATCTGGATCTCAAGAGAGCCTACTTATCCGCAGGTGGTGCCTGCAGCCCCGCAATAACACTAGCAGCAGTGGGAAGGGCTATCTCAAGTTGGTCCTCCAACGCTGAGAAGTTGGTAGCAGAAGGAAGAGAACAAGAGCGAGTAATCACAGCTCTCAAGGAACTCAGCCTTGCAGGCGACTGTCGCAGAAGCCTCTCTAGACATAATTAAGTCAACATCCAGAGCAATGTTAAGCTCAGTGATGGCCAGGAGGGCACTCTGGCTAAAGCCATGGTCAGCAGACCCCTCCTCAAAGTCCAACTGGTGTAAAATCCCATTTGATGGCACAAACCTCTTCGGGGAGAAACTGGACTCGGCTATTTCAAAAGTCACAGGCGGGAAGTCTTGACTCATTCCTTCAGATAGAAGGCCTAGACAACAAAGGGCACCCACATTCAGATGGAACCTCCCAGATAAATACAGGGAGGCAAAGTCCTACAAGCCCGGCAGGGAGTACAGAAAAAAAATTGGAGGAATCCACAATCTTCCTTCCTAAAACTCCAAAAATCTAAGACCCCCTACCCTGGGGGACCAGAAGTCTTTTTGAAGTTACGCCCGCCCAACCAGCCATAGTAGGAGCCAGACTAAAGGACTTCAAGCAGGTTTGGGCGGAGATAATAAGAGACCCATGGACAGTGGCTACTATCCAAGACGGACACAAATGGAGGTTCAAGAATCGACCTCCCAGGGACCAATTCATCGGAACCAGAATGCCAACATCCCGAGAAAAGAAACTCATATTGGCAGAATATGTGCAGGATCTAATCCAAAAACAGGCCATAGTGGAAGTCCCACCTCCACAAAGGGGAAAAGGTTTCCACTCCCCCCCTGTTCTTGGTAAAGAAAAAGACCGGGGATCTGCATCCCGTCCTAGACCTAAAAAGTCTCAATCGCTCAATCCTGGTGGAGACTTTCAAGATGGAAAGTCTACAATCAATCCTCCATGCCATAAATGTCAGCGATTGGATGCTCTCTGTGGATTTAAAGGACGCTTACCTGCATGTTCCCATTCACACAGCATTCCAAAAATGTCTCCGCTTTTCGGTAAATCACCAACACTTCCAGTTCCAAAGTCTCCCATTCGGGATCTCTACCGCTCCCAGAACATTCACCAAGGTCCTGCTACCAGTGATAGCTCTACTAAGGGAGCAAGGATTGAGAGTCCACCACTATCTGGACGACATCCTATTGCTGGCAGACAACCAAGAGTCTCTTCTACTCCACCGAGACACGTTAATAACCACCTTACAAAAGTTTGGGTGGCTGATAAACTGGGAAAAAAGCAATCTCCAACCCACTCAGAGAATGGTCTTCCTGGGGGCAGAACTAGATACAAAACTCAACACCATAGAACTCCCGAGAGAAAATTCCCATCATTATCCAGAGGACAAAGAGATTACTCTTATCCAACACACTCCCAGCCAGAGAATGTCTCAGCATCATGGGGTCACTATCAGCAACCATTCCTATGGTCCAATGGGCCCAGTGGAACACAAGACCTCTCTAAATGTCATTTCTAAGACAGTGGAATGGGGTATCAATGTCCCAACGAATCACCATCCAAAACAAGGTCAAACAATCACTATGGTGGTGGACCCGGTTGCACAACCTAAAAAAAAAAAAAAAAAAAAAAAAAAAAGGTACAAACACATAGTCACCCCCCCCCCTCAGGAGGTGATCACTTCAGACGCCAGCAAGGAAGGCTGGGGAGCACACTACATGCAACTCGCAGTTCAAGGCCGTTGGTCTTTCGAGACACAGGATGTAGTATCGAACATCCTGGAGATGAAAGCAGCTTTCCAAGCTCTTCTAGCCTTCAGTCCCCTCCTGAAAAGGGAAAGAAGTCCTACTGAGGATGGACAACAGAGTGGCAGTTGCCTATATCAACAGGCAAGGCGGCACCAAAAGCCGATCTATGATGCAGGAAGTCCACCCAATCCTCGAATGGGCGCAAGTGAACCTATCGGGGTTAACGGCGTTATATGTCCCAGGAACGCAGAACCAGCTGGCAGACACGCTAAGCAGAAGCTTTGTTTCCAACAACGAATGGGCTCTGAGTCACCAAGCCTTTTCCCTCATAGCAAGAACTTGGGGCATGCCGGATATAGACCTGGCAGCGACGCCAGACAATGCGAAGTGCCAGAGGTACCTGACAAGAACCCCCTGCCCATCAGCGGAAGGGACAGACTGTCTTCAACATGAGTGGAACTTCCACCTGGGTTACATCTTTCCCCCGACACCTCTCATACCGAGATTCCTCCTCAGGCTCAAGAGGTCGTCCTCCACAGTGATAGCAATCCTTCCATTTTGGCCGAGACAGCCATGGTTTACCACTCTCCTCCAGCTGAACACAGCAAAACCTTTACCGCTTCCACCAGCAGCGGACCTACTTTCCCAGGGAAAACTCCTTCATCCATCCCCGGAAAGAATGCACCTGACAGCCTGGAGATTGAAAGGGCTAGGTTCTTAAACCAAGGCTGCTCCCAGAAAGTGGTAGAAACCCTTCAAGCCAGAAGATACACCACCAACAATACCTATAAGAGAATCTGGAATAAGTTTCTCTCAATAGCACAGCAACAAAACTGGAATCCATCATCTCCAACAGTTGCTCAAATCCTTGAGTTTCTCCAGATAGGCCTAGAGAAAGGCCTCGAGTCGAACACTTTAAAAGTTCACGTGTCAGCATTATCAGCCATGACAGGAGTCAAGTGGGCACAAGAGCCCCTAGTCATTCAGTTCCAGAGGGCATGCCTAAAGTTAAAACCTCCCAGAAAACCTTCCTTCCCGACTTGGGATCTTTCGGTAGTACTAGAAGCACTATCACAAGAACAATTTTTTCCGTTAGAAAACATCTCCTTGTGGGACTTAACACTCAAAGTCACTTTCTTAATCGCAATAACATCAGCCAAGAGAGTCTCAGAGATACAAGCTCTACTGGCAAAAGAACCATACTTGATCGTCTACCCGGACAAAGTAGTCCTAAGACCATCTGACCGCTTTATTCCGAAGGTGTCATCCTCCTTCCACTTCAATCAAGAGATTAACCTTCCTGCTCTCTCCACAGAACAAGGGGATCCACATCCGCTGGATGTAAGAACTAACATCCTAGCTTACCTATCAACAACAAACGACCTTAGGAAGTCAGAAAACCTCCTAGTCATCCCGCACGGCGTTAGAAGAGGTCAAGCAGCAACCTCTCGCTCCATCGCAGCATGGCTAGTGAAGATCATCAAAAGGACTTATTCTCTACGTCAAATACAAATACCTGAAGGCTTAAAGGCACACTCGACAAGGGCAATGGCGACCTCCTGGGCGGCCTACTGCAGAGTGTCCTCGGAAACTATCTGCCGAGCAGCGACCTGGTCCTCAAGGAATACCTTTATTTCTCACTACAAGGTGGACTCTGCCAGATTATCCACGGCAGAGTTTGGACAAGCAATCATTCAGTCCAACACCTCCATTCCATGAAAATAAAAAAATTGTCTTTATGCTCAGACCCACCCAGTCTGCGAGTTATTCACCCAAAGGTGTATGCTGCCATGATGCGACAGGAAAATTGTATACTCACCTTTCCGTAATTTTCCTTTCCTGTCGCATCTTCATGGCAGCATACAGATGCCCACCCGTCTGAGGTGAGATATATATACTAGAATACCTGGGCGGGGGCCCGCTATGGGCTTAATAGTTAAACGGTCCTATCAGGTTGTGAGGGGCGGAGCCACAACCCAAAGGTGTATGCTGCCATGAAGATGCGACAGGAAAGGAAAATTACAGAAAGGTGAGTATACAATTTTCCATTTTTTTGCTGGACACCTTTGTGTAACACGATGCCAATGCGGCTCACAGCAGGGGTCCTGTGCGTCCTGGTTCACCATTTTAAGCTCGAATTTTGGCCTGAATTCGGACCAAAAGACACACAGGGCTCCTGTGCAAATTCGCACCGGAGCCACATCGGAGATATGTGAACCGGCTCCATAGAGAGCCATTCACGTTCTCCCGCTATTGAGAATTGAAAGCGGGGATCCCGCATCCAATTCGCAACAGTGTGAACCCAGTCTAAAAGTAAAATCAGTTGCTGCAACGGCTTAAAATGTGTTTGGACATGGCTAACAATTTAGACCAAGCTCCTGCAGACTCTGCATCCTAAGCTGGCATCACATTAGATTTCAGAACAAATGTTGGTAGAAAATGATAAAAACCCAAAAAGTTAAAAATTCAGTGAATGGACTTTCCTGAACAAAAGCCACATTTGCTTTAGAAATTAGTTTAAGAAAAAAATTTCTAGCTTTAACATCATGGGCAGAAAAAAGGTGCAAGGCAAATGTTGATTTGAAACCCACTAAGGCTTAGAAAATTGAACAAATGTTCTGGACAAAAAATTCTACTAATGTATGGCCAGCTTAAAGCGGAGTTCCACCCAAATTTGGAACTTCCGCTAAATCCACTCCTCGCCACATTTGGCATGTATTTTTTTTTGGGGGGGGGGGGGGAGTGGGGGCTTCAGTAGGAGTGGGACTTGCTGTCCCACTTCCTCCTTCCGCCCTGGGGTCGCCTATGCGATACGTCATATCGCCTTCTGGCGGCCGCTCCCTGTAGGCGATCACCTGGGACGTGACAGGTCCCAGGCGATCGCCTGTCCACTCCGAGCGCTGTGCCGTTCGCGCATGCGCAGCGAGTGCCCGGCCGCGAAGCCGAAAGCTGTCACGGCCGGGTTCCCACACTATGAATGGAAGCGCCGGCGGAGAAGGGGGGGAGAGGAGCGGAGCTCCGGGTGGCACGTTGCTGGACAGTGGAACAGGTAAGTGTAGGTTTATTAAAAGCCAGCAGCTACACTTTTTTGTAGCTGCTGACTTTTAACATAAAAAAAAGGCTGGAACTCCCCTTTAAAGCCTCTTTTACACATGCCTTCAGTTTGTTTTAGGAGTTTTTTTTTTTTTCCCCCTCTGAAAAAAATGTGACTGAAGGATGGATCAGTTTATTACATCCACTTAACCACTTGAGTCAAATTTTTGGTTTACATTAGAGCTGCACAATTCTGGATAAAATGAGAATCACGATTTTTTTTTTTGCTTAGAATAAAGATCACGATTCTCGTGGCGCAACATCATCTTTCACATTATACAAAAAAAATGGGCTAACTCTATGGTTTCGTTTTTTTTTTTAAATTAATTGAAGTGTATTTTTTCCCCAAAAATTGTGTTTGAAAGACCTGTGCAAATACAGCGTGACATAAAATATTGCAACAACCACCATTTAATTCTCCAGGGTCACATATATATATATATATATATATATATATATATATATATATATATATATATATATATATATATAAAATATGTTATGGGGTTTTAAGTAATCTTCTAGCAAAAAAAAAAAAAAGATTTTACCTTGTGAGCAACAAATGTCAGAAAAAGGTTGTCTGTAGATGGTCAGTTAAACCACTTAAAGACAGAAGTTCATTCCTTTGATCTAAAGAACTGAGATACATTGCATCTCTTCTCTATCTCTCTGCGCTGAGGAATGTTTTTTGGAGTTTGTACTGTCGCCTCAGTTTTTTTTCTATTCTCCGCCCTAATCTAAAATTTTGTCAGCAGTGTGTCATTCCTGTTGCAGTACATTTCTAAGCCATCAGCAGATCAGCTCCTAGAGAGACTCCCTCATTGCTCCGATTCTTGGCACAGTGACAAGAATAGAGAACTGTGGCTCTGCAGAGCAGGATAAGGCAGTGCTTTACTGAATTTTAAAAACAGTAAAAGCACTAATTTTTAACCACTTCCAGCCCAAGGACGTCATATGACGTCCTGGGATTTGTGCAGGGATATCTGAATGATGCCTGCAATTACAGGCATCAGATATCTTTTTTAACCGGCGATTCTGTGCACTGTAAGAACAATCAGAGGCAGTTCACCCACTTGACTGTTCTTACAGGCAGCCGGAGGGAACATTTCTCCCCCCCCCCCCGCCACCCTCTGGTACTTCTACTGGCTTGCCCCTGAAATTGGGAGAGTCGGAGAATGAATCAGCCCGCCACTGGAAATTTAGCATAAAGATCTCCCAGTCATCTTTGACCCTCGGAGGCCCAGGCCTGTGGAAGTAAACATTGCCGGGGCTGCGGCTGAAAAGACTATAAAGAGGACCTGTCACGCACTATTCCAAGGGATGTTTACTTTCCTTGTAATAGGAATAAAAGTGATTAAAAACAAAACTTAAAGTGTAAAATAAAATTTAAAGCGGCCCCGTCCCCGCGCACAGAAGCATACGCAAGTTGCGTCCACATATGTAAACGGCATTCAAATCACACATGTGAGTTATCAAAGCATGCTTTTCAGCAAGATCAACAATTCGAGCCCAGGACCTCCTCTACAACTCTAAACTGGTAACGTGTGTGTGCGCGTGCATGTATGTATGTATGTATGTATTATATATATAATTTTTTTTTTTCACATGTAGGAGACAAGTGCCAGAATAGGCATGGTATGGAAGTGGTTAAAGTTTTACATTATATCTGCAAAAGGAGCCAGCATTAAGTAATCAGGACTTAATTTTCTAAATAAAGTTCCACTTTAAGACACCCCTAAAACGTTTCCAGTTTTCTGTCATTTTGGACGGCTTTTCTGTCTTTAAACATTCAGACTAAATAAAATAACTGATGACAGTGGTGCAGAGTGGTGGTGCAGAGTGGTACTGCAGTTTCCACATAACAGCATGTTTGTTTCATTCCGTCACTCAGACTTCAGGCTGGGTTCACATATCAGCGGTGCGGTTTGCAGTCCGGTGTCCTGTGCGTTTCTGTTCACCGGTTCAGGTGCAAATTTTTACCTGAATTCACACCTGAACCGGACAGGACCCTTTTCAAAACCACACCGCAGGCCCCTGAATGTGTGAACTAGCTCTATTGAAATCCAGTCACACTCACATGTTATGCGAATTGGATGTGGTTAAAAAAAAAAGCATCCAATTTGCATATATGTGAACCCAGCCTAACACAGAGGTTCAAACCTGACTTTGAAGGCAACATGGCTACTATGGCTGTGAGACATTTGTTAAAATTAGCATCACAGTACTGTGCTCAAACAGTGGGCACATTTGAAAATTGCAAAACTCACATTATACACAAAAAAAAAAAAAAAAAAACACAACAGAAATGCATGTCTTCACAATGGTCCACTCAAAACCTGCAGGCTTGTAAAACGCATTGTGTTTACTAAAATGCATTAGACTGAAGAGTCGGCTTGGATGATGTTATTTGGTCAAAACATACAATACTGACATGAGAATAAAAAGGATATTTTCAAACATAAAAACAAAGTACAGATAACAGGAAGCAAAGATGTTATAGAAAAAAAAATAAAAAAATCATACAAGGGAGTGGAACTTTACAGTAAAAAAGTACAACTGTACATTTATATTCCTTCTCCATAAAATGATCATTGTGCCATTGTGTACTACAAATGATTTTATACATTCTCAAAATAAATGTTCCTGCTTGTAGCAATTTTACACAAATACATTTAATAGAAGTTTAAAATAAAAAATAAAAAAATCCCTGCCTTTCCCTCTTAATGAGTTGGCATTAATCCATAGCAGAAAACAGTCTAAATATTGCACATTGCTCATTACCCCCAATGCCCTCATCATCCAGCATCTGGAAAGAAATAAAACCATTTCTTTACATGCAAAGCAAACAAATATAAAAAAATGGTGAAAGATGCCAACTGCTGTTCAGATTTAAAAAGGTTTAAATAAACCTTAAACCATGTGGATGGAATGCCTAACTGTAGTGGCGCCCAAAGAGATGGGCACTTGTAGACACAATACTGACCATTGTGCATCATGATAGGATTAAGGGCTTGTGCAGCACAGTAACCATGAAAAGCTCACTAACCAGTTTTAAAGAAACCTGCTTTGCTCACCAGTGAGTCCCACCCCAGCTACAAAGTGGTGCAGCACTGATGTAGTGGAGGTGTACGAGGACTGGGAGTATAACAGCACATCTAACCCTGCACAGCAGCCACAGCTATTGTAATTCATCTGGACATTTACATTTTCAGATCCAGAAGCTGCATTAAGAGTTTATGGATAAAAAAATATATATATACAATTTTTACCTAATGGGGTTTAGTTTTAACCCTGAGTTTCATTTCACCCTCATCAACTATGCAAATCAGGGGTTCTAGGTTCACTTGACTGCATACTTGTTTTGCATAAGTGTTTTAGACCCTTTACACTGGGGCCGCCGAGCATTAGCAGTAAAGTGCCCCTCGTTTTAGTGGCGCTTTTCGGCCGCTAGCAGGGCACTTTTAACCCCCGCTAGCTGCCAAAGGGGTAAAAGTGCCTGTGTTGCTGCGCTTCCGAATCGCTTTTCAGGCCATTCATGTCAACGGGCAGGGCGTTTTGGGAGCACTGTATACAGCGTTCCCCAAAGATGCTGCTTGCGGGACTTTTCCCCAATGTCCCGCAAGCGCACCGCCCCAGTGTGAAAAGTCACACTGAAATGAATGGGAGATGGTTTTCAGGCATTATTTAGGAGGGCATTTCTAGCGCTAAAACGCCTGAAAACCGCCTCAGTGCAAAAGGGGCCTTATAAAAGTTAGGAGGCTAGAAACCCCCAGGCAACAAATTAATGCAAGGGGTAGTCACGGGAGACTCTATATTGCTTTCAGAACAAGCTCACATTAAAAGTAACTATGGGTCATTTCAGCATGTGCTAGATTAACTACTGAAAGGCCATCACTGTTCTCATGAAGGTGCTATAATACCTGGGCATGCTCTATGCCTACTGTAACGGTCAGCTAAGCTGTACTGTTCCTTGTTGGCAGGCATGTCCAAATCAGATCTGTTTTCTTCAACTGGCAATGCAATACAACACAATGCAGATAATATGTATGACATTTGCAAACAGTTATCAATAACTGGCTCATGGCTTCTAATGCTTTCAGTGTTTAAAAATGGAAAGTCCAGGCTAAATGACCCACCAGCTTCCAATATCTCTTGCAAATGACACCAGTGATCTATATGACCAGGGGATCTCTTGTAAAGACAGATTCCTCTTTAATTGTATATTACAGATGCGGCTTAGGAATTCCAGGAGGAGATCCTTGTGAGATAAGGATCCATTAACCATTAGGGTCCAAATGAAACTTAAATAGCAATATGGACCCATGCACATTGTACACGTTCACTTTGAAGGCTAGAAAAACACATACGACATCTGCACTAAGCGCATCTCCAGAATAAAGCTTAATTTTTAAATTCATAAGAAAAAAAAAAAAAAGTAGGTAGGTGCTCCAAGCTTGAGAATACCCCCAGAGATCCTCAAAATGTTGCTACAGTACCATGATGGGATGGGGTATATGTTCTACTAATTTGCTTTGAAAATTAATTAAAAAAAAGTTTTATACTGATAAATTCATTACCAGCCATTTGCCTTTAGAACGAACGCCTACATTGCCAAATAAAGTGGTCATCTTTGCACAATGCATGTCTTTAAGGTACGTGCTCTATAAAAGTGGATATTGTAAATGAATGCTTGTGTTTATGGAAAAAACATGGTTTAAACACAATAACCATCTGTTTACCCATTAAATATCTTTCAAGTTTTAAAAAGAAAACGGAGTGTTAAAAAAAATTACATATATTTTACAGTATGGATAACCTAAAATAGTTTGAGCACAAACGATACTTAAAATCCAACTCCAGCCAAAACAAATATTTAGTTTTAAATAGAGCTGGAAAGGGTAAGAAGCTCTGCTTTTATTGCTGTGTGTCCTAGCTGAAAAGATTCACCCCCTACTTCTCGTCCATGTGACAGGACCGGAAATGATGGAATCGCTGATAGAAATAGAGGCAGCAACGACAGAACAGTAAAGTGGGGAGAGGTAATCTAAGATTTTTATAATTCCGAGTGCCTTCCTGTCTCGGGGACAACAGTATCCTCTCATATTTTGTTCTGGTTTTACCAGAAGTGAGGTGAAATCCCCCCAATAAGGACACGGCCCTCAATACTTGACAGACTGTCACTCACCCAACACAAAAAAAAAAAAGTTAGTCTGGAGTTAAGACTTTTAGCCCAATTCTATTTCACTATAAAATGAGTTCCCAATGATTAGAGCCGCACATTTTGTAACCCCATCAGTTTCCAGAGGGATCTGCAGTGCAATGGGGGAAAAGAACACATGGATCACATCTGCTGCTAAAGATGATTTGGAACTGTCTGAAGAGCTTCTTCACTGGTGCGATGTACATCAACATTCTGAAAGAGTAAATATAATCAGTTAGAAATTCTGAAAGATTTTTACACTAAACTATCATGAACACTATTATCTGTTAAAAAAAACATCATGAACACTAATGTATCTATGTAAAATAATTTTTATTAGCTTACATTTAACTTCCTTGTTTCCTGGAGGCACTGGTGATGTAGCCAGTGCCAAACAGGTTCCCCCCAGTACCTTCCTGGGAGATTTTATACATGTGCCGTATGATCTGTGGAGTGATTTGTTTGTGTTCACTTTATGCACAGTGTGAGTTGTGGGGCTATTAGTGAAGTGCACCTGAATTCACGCATGCTCAGTACAGGCTGTGGAGCAGTTTATTAATGAACAATTACAAATAGTTCCACTGCTCATATGTCACACTTAGGAGATCAGAGAATCTAGTAAAAGCACTCAGTGTCAAGTAAAACAAGCATAAGGCCATGGCACTATGCAAGTCACACACAAACGTGCATTCTATCTTGCCATTTTAGTAAATGCTGGAAAAAGGCTATGTAAATATAAAACACAATCCTTTTAAAGCATCTAAGAAACCACAATTTGAACCATGCTTGCTAGGGCACCTTTTTTCCTCTCTCTCTTTTTAGAATCGATGAAGGTGTGGGGAGGGATGGTGGTGGTGCAAAAAGTAGTTCTGGAATTACCTGGGCAAATCATTGAAAGCTGCCACATTCAAATTGACTACAAGATTGCGTAGAAGGGCAGACGCAGCACAATTTTAGTTGCATTTAGCTTGAATTTGAAATGTATTTGAAGAGTTTTTTAGATCCTGCACATTATATAAAAAATATTCACTGGAGATAGGAAGGTGGGTTCTCCTCAACTTCACAATATTAACTGTTCATAAGTTGTCCTTTAATTTTGTTATTAATTAAATCTATATACAGTTCTACTAAATTATAAAGCACAAAATACTAAAACTTGCATATAAAAACCATTAACATTTGACTCTCTACAGATTTCATTAAGAAAAAAAGAAAAAAAAACAAAAAACAAAAAGAAAAATATTTTTTTTTAATTATAAATCTTTATAGATAGAATTAATAGAGCTTTAGACAAAGTTATCCATAATTATTAAAAGGATTGAAGTAAATTGAGAAAACAAAAAAATTGCATGTGGCAGCATTAATAATAAATAAAAAGTGGCACCAAGGTTTGGGTGGTCCATGAAGTTCAGGTACAGTAAGCAGGGCTGCCTCAGGTGATCGGAATATGTCTACGTTCTATGAAGCAGAACCACAGAAAACGATTTACATGGAGTTAAACTTTTTCAGTCATAATTCTACATTAGAAAATATGCAAAATAAGGGCTCATTATAAATGTGTATCTGAAAATATTGCTACCTGTACACACACAGGCACACACGCACAGCTCTGGGTGATTTTTTACTATTATGAATGAACAAGCAGTATTGCTTGATCATTTCTAACAGTTATAGATCACTCAGCTTAGAGAAGGAACAGGACTATGTTGGCTGTATCTTCCCCCACAGGAACGCCCAGAAATTAGGCTTCACAACAGGGTGAAGTTACAAGTATATACAAGTAAAAGGCGCAAATATCCAATACAAGGTTTTCCTATAGATGTACTATTATGTGCTGGATGCATAAATAAACCACGTATGCACAGTATGGTACGAAGTCCACAGTCTCCTTAATAGGTGTCCACAAGGACTTGAGTCTTTCAATGATAGTTCATAAAGAGTTAAAATTGGAGGGATGGGGAAGGAGAGGGAATGAAACAATAAATTAGTGAAATAGGATAAAATGGAATGGGAATGGACCACACTCAGGGCTGCCATCAAGGTGGAACAGAGACCATGTTCCCAGCGCTGAAAAGACAAAAGGGGAGAGAAGAGGCGCCTCTGGGTGCAGATTTTTCAACAAGCTTAATATACAATTAGATTTCCTTATAGTGCACTCACATTTAAATAGTTAAAAGCAGGCATTGAGTCATGTCCCAAGGTGTGGGGCTGTCCTCGGTAGAGTCGATACCTCTCCTTGATCTCCTAGGCTGTGCGCCCTGTGATTGTAATGGAAGCTCTACACCGCTGGATGGAGTGGAAGCAGGTTTGCGGTGGAGCAGTGGATCGTGTCCTCAGCGCGAGGCTTGGAGCGCAGGGAGAAGTCAGACGGAGGGGGATGACGTCATCGGTATGCGACCAGGTTTCGTGAGCGTGCAGGCTGTAGATGAAACAACCGCGCTCCTTTCTCAAGCTAACAGACAGACTCATCAGATATCATTATAAGGGTGGGCAGGGGGAGTGGCTGATAGATAGAGATAGATATATACACACACACATATACATATATATATATATATATATATATATATATATATACACACACACACACACATACATACCGTGATAGGTGGACAAGCGGGTAGAGCACAGGAAGGGCAGGAACGATCATGATGACACAAAACATGTATTAAAAATAATATAAAAAAAATAGTAAAAAGTTGTAGGTATAAAAAGGAATAAAGAACAGAAAGTAGCGGTGTTGTGAACAGCCTGGAATATTATACAGAACCCATGGAGATTCTATAACAGACCCAATTCTATATTGGCCCCAAACTCTATAGAGTCTACCTTAGACTGCCCTGTAACCTCCTCTTTTATGGATACCAGCAGCCCAGTAGATCCCACTAACGCCTCCATTCAACCCAATACCATCAAGGCAACAAGTGGTTGTATACCGCAAAACTTTTTTTTTTTTTTAAACCTGCAAGGCAAAGGCATAATGAGCTAGCATACTAGCTCATTATGAATTACTTACCTTAGATCGAAGCCCCCGCAGCAGTGCTCGGACACGTCCTCTGTCGCCGCCATGATACCCGGAGTGACTTCCAGGTATCGCCGCTCTGGCACTGTGACTGGCCGGAGCGGTGATGACGTCACTCCCACGCATGCGCGATGAACGTGACGATCCCCGCGCATGCACGAGTTCCGGTAGTGTCCGGCGGGCTCCCATTTAAAGGGCCGCCGCGCTCTGTATGCCTGCGCAGTTATCTACGGCGCGCATGCGCCGTAGATATCGGTACAGTCTTTTTTGTAAATATCTTTGAGACCGTGTATGTCTTGGAGATATTGCAAGCACCTACAGGTAAGCCTTTATGTAAGGCTTACCTGTAGGTGCATGTAGTATTTTAGGCTATAAGGAAAATACACCACTGGCCCCTCATATGAGTCAGCATAATAGAGCTTCAGGTGACACAGGACTAATCATCCTCACCAACGATGCACCACCTTCTACCAGTTATCCACACAACTTACCCTCCAGTGATCCAGGACTGACCATCCCCACCAATGATATACCTACTCCCACCAGTTGTCCAGATGTTTTTTTTTAGTGCCCAGTCCTCCTCCAGCCACCATATCCCGAAAAAGAAAGCTCACAGGACAGGCTGTAGAGGAGGACGAAGCAGACAAAAACAAAAACGCACAGAAACTGCTAAAAATCTTTAACCTGTCCACACGTTCCATCTCCTGCAGAAATTTCTCTGCTCAGTCGTGGACTTAACTTTGCTCCGGTTAATAGACCCAATTCATTTCTGTTATTTAAAGATCTCAACAGCTATATAGAACCTCACTCTGAAAAGACATTTCCACATGAAAAAGAAAAAACAATATCATCACCAACGACCAATACTTGCCATGAACCACTATCCAATGAGTTTGACGCGACCCCAGAAATCTATGATTGCGATAACCCAGAGACTATTTATACCGATGAGGACACCATGAGATTGCTCACCCAACACCTAGCCACTTCCCCTCCCATCACCCACTCATCTCTCAAACCCAAATCTATATTTTTTCCAACCAATTCCAAGGGCCCATATTTAGAAAACCTTCTATAGCGGGGACATGCAATTACCAGCTGTTGCAAAACTACAAGTCCCATCATGCCTCTGTCTCTGGGTGTCATGCTTGTGGCTGTCAGTCTTGCTATGCCTCATGGGTCTTGTAGTTCTGCAACAGCTGGGAGGTCTGCTAACTGCATATCCCGGTTCTATAGATGGGTAGTCCCAGATATGGTCAAATTGTGCAACTCCGCATCTTCGTCCAAAACCAACAACCTTTCACCTCTAGAAACGAGAGCCCTTGACAAACTTATGCACGCTGAAGACCTCGTGACCAAATCTGCAGATAAAGGAGGAGGCATTGTACTCCAAAATAAGTCGGACTACATAAAGGCAGACCCAGCCACTTACATCAAGTTGAAAAAGGACCCTACCAACTATTTTGGGAAGGAAGCTGATCTCTTCCTCCTTACTGGATGGAGGTAACAAAACCGAGAGCTCATTTCTACAAAAATCAGTTTACTCCATTTCTACCACCTTCCTAAAAGGTCCATAAAAACTCAGAACACCCTCCTGGAAGACCAATCGTGGCCTCAATGGACAGTGTGACCCCCGGCTTCAGCCAATACATAGATCAATTCCTACAGCCCATGGTCCTCCCCACCTCCAGTCCCATATCCGAGATGGTACACATCTAATGGAACTCTTGTCTCCCTACAAGTGGGGAACATCATACATATGGCTATCACTGGACGTCAACTCATTGTACACCTCCATCCCCCATACATTTGGCCTAACGGCCATAGAACAATCCATGACCACGGACCCTCTCATGAACTCTCGCCAAGCAACTTTCATCTTAGAAGCAACTAAATTTTGTCTCACATATAATTATTTCACCTCCAATGGAGATTTCTTCCTTCAACAACAGGGCACTGCCATGGGCACCAACTTTGCCCACTCATACGCCAACCTAGCCATGGGTTTTTGGGAGAACCAACACATCTACAATAATAACCCCTCTGCCAATATCGTTTTCTTTGGCAGATAAACCCCCCCCCCTTTATTCCCCCCCCCCCCATATATCTTGTAATCAGTATGGTCCTTTGTCATTTTTCACCATTTACCATACAACCACCTACATACACACACACACACTTCTGCACATGACTGCATGCGGATGCATGTGCACCATCATATTTAGGTTCCAACATGTCCCATTTCTCCTCCCTTCAATTGTTGTCTACATACCAATACATGCACTCACACGATCTCCATGGGTTCTGTATAATATTCCAGGCTGTTCACAACACCGCTACTTTTTGTTCTTTATTCATTTTTATACCTACTCTTTTTAAACATATATACACACACACACAAAAAAAACAACTTTTACTATTTTATAATATTTTTCATACATGTTTTGTGTCATCGTGATCGTTCCTGCCCTCCCTGTGCTCTGCCCCCCTTGTCCGACTATCACGGCATATATATATATATATATATATATATATATATATATATATATATATTAGGGCTGGGCGATTTTCCCCCAAAAAAAAATCTGCGATTTTTTTATAAAAAACTCGATTTACGATTCGATTTTTTTTTTTTTATTATTATATTAATTAAAGTGCATCAACAAACAAAATTGCAAAGGCAAACCCTTTCTCTAACTGCAAAGTCAGTGTGCAACAAACACACAATATATTCCAGCGCTCATGGAACATACATTATTAACTATTGAAAACTCTTGAAACTCTGTGTGTGATTCCTTCTGTCCCAGCCTTGCTGCGATCCTGGCTCTGCATCCTTTTGTGTTGGAGGGCCCTCCACACGCTGGTCTGCCTGTTGTCCATCATTCAAGGTACTGTGCTCACACTGAGATCATGCCACAGGCTTTGTTTTGACTTTTTTAACCCCTCCTTGCTCCACGGATGTCACTGCAAGTTTAACAAGTTTGTCACCACTGGCAACTGGAGAGTTTAGATTAATTTGCCCTCTGCACATTTGGGATTGGATCCCTCTCTTTATTGTGATAAATGGACTAAGCTTTTTTATCAATTCTTCAAGAGTTTTCAATAGTTAATAATGTATGTTCCATGAGCGCTGGATTATATTGTGTGCATGTTGTGTATTTTGTACTTCTGGCTACGGATTTTTTCTTGCTGAGCTGGATCCTGTTTTTTCCCCCTTTTGGATACTTTGTACTTCCCAAAATATTTGGGATTTTTTTCTTATTATTATTATCATCCATTATATTATTTTCTTTATCCACCAATTTAGCGCTTGTGACCTTTTGTTGTTTTTTGCAGTGTGCAACAAAGCTTGTTAAACATCCAAATTATTAATACTGTACTTGGATTTAGCTAATAAAACAACAAAAAATCCTGAGGTTACTCTTAGTTGAATTGAACTGTGTCCATGCCTCACTGTACCCGTGTCTCACTGTGCCCAATGCCTCACTGTGCCCATGCTTCAATCACTGTGCCCGTGCCTGATGCAGATTTTCATGGTATACGGATTTTACTGCTACACCGGTGGCCATTCCAGTATTCAAAAGCCGCGCCTCCTCCTCGTCTGTGATAGGTGGAACACTCAATTTCCCAGCATTCAGTGTTCCGCCTATCATGGTCATCCTCATAACACAGACGAGGATGAGAGGATGTCCGTGATAGGCTGAATACTGCCTGCTGTGAAATTGAGTGTTCCGCCTATCACAGACGACGAGGACTCGGGAGGCGCGGCTTTTGAACACTGCAATGGCCGCCGTCTGTCTGCATGACACGCTGATCAGGTAGGCAGACGGCGGCTGCAGCGAGTAGATGTAATTGGGGTAATGCTGCCCAGTGCCATTCCTGATACGCCCCCTGCAGTCCTGCTATGGAAACTTTGAAGGGAAAAAAAATAGATTTAAAAAAAAAAAAAAAAAAAAAAAAAAAATGTAACAAAATCGATTTTCTTCAAAACTAAATCGATTTGAGCTCAAAACTCGATTCAAGATTAAAATCGATTTTTTTCCCAGCCCTAATATTATATATATATATATACACATATATATACATACATATATATATATACACATACATATACACACACACACATTATATATATATATATATATATATATATATATATATATATATATACACACACACACACACACACACACACACACACACACACACATATATAGTCCCTGACAAAAGTCTTGTCGCTTGTGTACAAATTGACCTGAAGTGCTGCTAAAATATATTTCTAATCAAGATTTTGTTACCAGAAATGGGTCATTTTAATCCCAACAGCTTTTGTAATAATGTTTCAGTGCAAAACGAAACTGACAAAAAGTATTCTAATATTCACAGCTTGGTAAAGCCCATGGAGTCAATTTTTGCCAAGACATAAGTGTTGTCGCCTTGTTATACGAGCTTCACCTGCGACTAATAATGGATCAATTAGGTCTCAGGTGTGTATAAAAAGAACACCAGTACACTAGACCTTCCCAACTGCAACTAGACCTCTGCAAACATGCCTAAGATTCACCCGGAGACTAAAGTGTTGATTATCAAGAGGCTGAAGACCAGATCCACTGCTGATGTGGCAGACACCTTCAATGTGTCTCAGCGTCAAGTTCAGAGGATAAAAAAAAGATTTGAAGAGACTGGAGACGTTTTGGACAAGGCCAGGTCAGGCCGACCCCACAAGACAACTGCTCGAGAGGACCATTTGTTGGCTCGAAAAGCCAAGGCCAGCCCATTTTCCACTGCAGCAGAGCTCCACGAGACCTGGTCACCTGAAGTCCCTGTGTCAACCAGAACAGTTTGTCGGATTCGGTCTCGAAATGGCTTCCATGGTCGAATCAGTGCCCATAAGCCAGCACTAAACAAAAGACAATTGAAAAACCGTGTGGCATTTGCCAAGGGCCACAGCCTGCTAAAACGATGGACTCTGGAAAAGTGGCAGAAGGTGGATTTTTCAGATGAATCTTCTGATGAATTACACCACAGTCGCCGCAAATATTGCAGGAGACCAACTGGAACCCGCATGGAGCCGAGATTCACCCAGAAAACAGTGAAGTTTGGTGGAGGCAAAATCATGGTCTGTGGTTACATCCAGTATGGGGGTGTGCGAGGGATCTGCAGGGTGGAAGGCAACATCAATAGTCTAAAATACCAAGAAATCTTAGCTACCTCTTATATTCCCAACCATAAAAAAGGCCAAATTTTGCAGCAGGATGGTGCTCCATCGCATACTTCCATCTCCACATCAAAGTTCCTTAAGGCAAAGAAGCTCAAGATGCTCCAGGATTGGCCAGCCCAGTCACCAGACATGAACATCATTGAGCATATATGTGGTGTAGGATGAAACATGGAAGACGAAACCAAAGAATATTGATGAACTCTGGGAGGCATGCAAGACTGTTTTCTTTGCTATTCCTGATGACTTCATCAATAAATTGTATGAATCCTTGCCAAACCGCATGGATGCTGTCTTTCAAGCTCATGGAAGTCATACAAGATATTAAATTTGGATCTCACAGCACCACTACTTAATTTGCTGACATATTTTTGGATTTTCAGTAAAGTTGTTCAATTTCTGTATAGGCGACAAAACTTTTGTCTTGCCAAAATTTGACCTGTCTGTCTTGATTAAATGATAAATCTTTTTTCAGTGAAACTATTTTACTTCAGTGCATTAAACATCATTTGGGAGGGCTTTAGCTTTTCATAGGAGCTATTTCTAACACGAATTGATTATTTAAAAAGTCAGGTTAATAGCAGGAGTTTCTACAAAATAGAGAAGCGACAAGACTTGTCAGGGACTGTGTGTGTGTGTGTGTGTGTGTGTGTGTGTGTGTGTGTGTGTGTGTGTATACACACACACACACCTGCCCGCCCTTATAATGATATCCGAGTCTGTCTGTTCGCTTGAGAAAAGAAGCGCGGCTGTTTCTTCCATCTACAGTCTGCACGCTCACGAAACCTGGTCGCATACCGATGATGTCATCCCCCTCCGCTCCAAGCCTCGCGCTGAGGACACGCTCCACCGCAAACCTGCTGCACTCCATCCAGCGGTGTAGAGCTTCCATTACAAATCACAGGACGCACAGCCTAGAAGATCAAGGAGAGGGATCAACTCTACCAAGGACAGCCCCACACCATGGGACATGACTCAATGCCTGCTTTTAACTACTTAAATGTGAGTGCACTATAAGGAAATCTAATTGTATATTAAACTTGTTGAAAACTCTGCACCCAGAGGTGCCTCTTCTCTCCCCTTTTGAAGTTACAAGTATGATATAGGTGAGTTTTGTGGATACTTGGGCCACCAATCAGAGCAAAACTAAGTCCTTTAAGCAATTTCAGGATCAGCCACAGCTGCTGACCACAACCAGGCAGATTTGACATCAGCACATTAGGCAAGGTTGAGCGGCTGACTGCCAGTCTATGCTGACATAACTCCAAGGTCCCCCAAACAAATTATATAACCAAGGTCCCTTATACCACCCAATGTTAGCCCAATCATGGAATCCCCCCTTTCAAAAAAAATAAAAGTAACTGACAAAGTTGGAAATACAAGTACAGCTTGGGGAATTAAATGCATTTTTGGGGATTGGACCAACACACAGTGTTTAAGCAAAAAGTGAAGAAAATCTGTCATTAAAAACTTTATTGTATGGCTCTCCTGAAAAAAAAAAAAAAAAACCCCCACCAACCTAACATACAGTTCAATACCTCAATATTTTTCAAAAGTTGAATCATAAAAACATAGCAAACCTCTGGTTTATTCCTGTGTGTGTTTACTGCATCAATGTTCAGACTGATCTCTTCTATATTGCAACCTGGGGAAGTACAGTACATATTTCAAGCAATACATTAAAACCAATAAAATTATTTTATTGCATGTAATAACTTACTTAATTTCATCCAGGTTCTGATGACTACTACTGGTATATTGAATGATATGTACATCATACACAGATTTAAATGCTTGAAATGTTATGACGTAGTTAACTGCTAGCCTTTCGATTACCTTTTCACTCTATTGGTTATACTGTGGAGGTCATTTTTCTATAGTTTGTAAAGTTGTGGAGGGGGGTGCCTTTAAGAACTATCAAAACCATAATCAAGTAAATAAAAGGTATCTTCTCACCTGATAAAGTTACTGTTACAGCACATCAGTGTGGAACAGCATAAAATGGTTTTGAGAACGGTAGTTGCATGACCGCTTCAGGCTGTCGGCTGTTTGCCGTGTAGTGACCAGACTAAGTGGCTGCCAAACTGTGGGTAACTGGCTAGTATGCAGACTTCAATACACAACACAGATGCCTGCTAGTTGCAATTGAGGACTGGTCATAAAATAAGCTGTCAGGTGGTGTGACAATGCACTGACCCCACACCACGCCATTCACAAAGTAATGTGTTCCACACTTATGTCTGGTAACAGCCACTTCATCAGGTGAGAAGATCCCTTTATTTACTTGTTTATTGTATTGACCCAGCTACTCAAGAGGCTGCTCTCATACTCTTCAGAGAGTTACTCCATGCTGATAAAATTATTTGGGTGTAGCTACCTATGGAAGACCTTTACCAAGCCTGCTTTATCTAAACTGTCAGTCTCCAAGCTCCACTGCATTTGTAAGGTGTGCATTTTTGTTTTAAATGTATTATATGCGTCTCGCAGGTGGTACTGCATAATAGTACTTAATGGTGCTATTACTATGCAGTGTCGGAAGCAGATTTGCCATTTCTTTCTAATTGGGAATACATATTTAAGTGTGAACTGTGCTGCCACCTCACTCTTCAATGTGCACACTTAATATACCAAATTACTACAATCCTATACCCACAGTTGATCCAGACGAAAACGAAAACCCCACAGCAAACATGATCCAATTTGCTACAGCAGGGGAATAAAATAGGCAAATTGCGTACTAACATTTAAAGGTAAAGTTGATCCAGGGAATATCCAGTTATATTATGTACATTTAGGAAAGAATTCAGGCTTTTTTTTTTAAGCAATCTACTGATCTGGCCAGAACCAGCTCTTGAGGGAGACTATTCCACATTTTCACAGTTCTTACTGTGAAGAAACCTTTTCGTATTTGGAGAGGAAATCTATTTTTCCTCCAGATGTACAGAGTATCCCCTTGTGCTCTGATGACCTTAACCACTTGTCTACCGCCCACCATCAAAAATGACGGCGGGCGGAAGACTCTTGTTCTGACAGGACGTCATAGGACGTCCTGGCTTTAAAAGCAGCTAGGGGGCGCGCGTGTCGCTGGGGACCCGATGCGCGTGCTCGGCGGCCGCCGGGCACCCGCGATGGCCCAGTAACCGAGCAGGACAGTGGATCTGTGTGTGTTAACACACAGATCCACGTCCTGTCAGGGAGAGGAGACCGATGGTGTGTCCCTTGTACATAGGGACAACCATCGGTCACCTCCCCGAGTCAGAACACATCTAGGAAACACATTTAACCCCCTTCCTCGCCCCCTAGTGTTAACCCCTTCCCTGACAGTCACATTTATACAGTAATCAATGCATTTTTATAGCAGGGATCGCTGTATAAATGTGAATGGTCCCAATACATGTGTCAAAAGTGTCCGATGTGTCCGCCGCAATATCGCAGTCACAATAAAAATCGCAGATCGCCGCCTTTACTAGTATATATAAAAAAAAAAAAAGCTATAAATCTATCCCCTATTTTGTAGACGCTATAACTTTTGCGCAAACCAATCAATCTACGCTTATTGCGATTTTTATATTTTACCAAAAATATGTAGATGAATACGTATTGGCCTAAAAAAATTAATTGATATTTATTATAGCAAAAAAAAAAAAATTGTGTTTTGGCGCTCTTTTGTTTATAGCAGAAATAAAAACCGTAGAGGTGATCAAGTACCACCAAAAGAAAGCTCTATTTGTGGGGGGAAAAAAAAGACGCAAATTTCGTTTGGGAGCCACGTCGCACGGCCACGCAGTTGTCATTCAAAGTGTGACAGCGCTGAAAGCTGAAAAATGGCTTGGGCAGAAAGTGAGTTTCCGTGCCCAGTAAGCAGGTGGTTAAAGTAAATAACTGAACACCAAGTTCACTATATGGACCCCTTATGTATTCGTACAGGTTGATCATATCCCCCCCCCCCCCTTTAACCTCATCTTCGCAACAGAAAATTCAGTTCCTCTAATCTTTCCTCATAGCGGAGCTCCTCCATGCTCCTTATCAGTTTTGTTGCCCTTCACTGCACTTTCTCCAGTCCCCCGATATCCTTTTTGAAAACTGGTGCCCAAAACTGACCTGCATATTCCAGATGAGGTCTTACTAATGATTTGTACAGGGGCAAAATTATATATCTCTCTCTGGAGTGCATACCTCTCAATACAAGAAAGGACTTTGCAGTTTTCCAAAGCAAGCAGCTTGGCATTGCATGCTATTAAGCTTAAGATTACCAAAACTCCCAGATCCTTCATTATGGATTTACCCAGTTGTACTTCCCCTAGTATGTATGATGCATGCATATTTAGACCAAGTGCATAAATTTACATTTATCAACATTAAACCTAATTTGCCACAGTTGCACAATTAGACAGTGCATTGAGGTTGGCTTGTAAATTGGAGACATCCTGTAAGGACATTATTCCACTTCATAGCTTAGTGTCATCTGCAAAGACTGAAATGGTACTTTTAATCCCAGACCCTATATCATTTATAAAAGATAATAAAAAAGTAAGGGTCCCAACACTGAACCTTGTGGTATACCACTGATAACCTTAGACCAGGGGTAGGCAACCTCGGCCCTCCAGCTGTGGTGAAACTACAAATCCCATCATGCCTCTGCCTCTAGGAGTCATGCCTGCGATTGTCAGGGTCTTGCAATGTCTCATGGGACTTGTAGTTTCACCACAGCTGAAGTACCAAGGTTGCCTACCCCTGCCTTATGCCATTCAGAGTAAAGCTGGCCATACACCAATAGATTATCTGCAGAGTTTCTATGGTTAGATAGAAAAAGTGTAACAGATTTCTCCATGTACGCTAAACTGTGTGGATGGAGGAATCCCCCACTGGGCCAAGCTTCAGTATCTTGCTAGTCAGCCCCACTGGCTCTCACCCTAAACAATGCCTGCACCCAATCGGAATTTTCAGGTTTTGTGAAACCCAGCGGGGCCGACTAGCAAGATATGGAAGCTTGGGCCAGTGGGAGATTCTTCCATCAACACAGTTCAGCATAGATTGAGGAATCTGTTCCACTTTTTCCATCTGACTATGGAAAATCTGCAGATAATCTATAGGTGAATGGCCAGCTTAAGACTCACTACTTTCTTTCTCGTACATCACGGGACACAGAGCGACATAGTCATTACTAATGGGTTATATAGTTACCGTCAGGTGCTGGCACTGGCAACTTCCAAAACCGGAAGTACCCTCCCCTATATAAGCCCCTCCCATCCGGGAGCACCCCAGTTTTTTGCCAGTGTCTAAGGTGTTGGCCAAGAAGAAACATGTGTTTTTCACTGAGCTTGCGTACAGGTTCTTTTGGGCCTCAGTAAGCTATTCCGGATCCGACCAAAAAAGCTTCATAGCTAAACGGTCGGTACCCGGGCCTTGCAGAGAAGAGCAAGGTTCTGCCTGTAATGCTTCTCTTAGGAGAGCTGGACCCTGGGATCCAGAGCTCTGGTCATACCCACGACCAAGATGTTTTCTGTGCAGGGTGCTATACAGGTCCAGGGGAGTGGAATCCTTGGGAACCCGGTCCCTGAAGGTTTGATTACAATGCCTGCCGTGATAGGTGAAGTTTGGGCTTTTGTGGACCAAACAAAGTCCTGCGGCGGGGAACAGGTAAGTGGGGGCCCCCAGGAACTTGGTTCTATTGGGGGACCCCCAAGCCTAATTTGTCTGTCTGTTACCTAACGGTATTCCCGCTAATATCTGTGCATGCCTGTAACTACTAAAAAAAATGTAATAATTTTTAATGGTGGTCAAGAAAAAAAAAAAAAAAAAAGAATGTTTTTTTATATATGTTTAGTATATTAAACTGCGGTACCTGTGTTTGTCCACTAGAGGCCGCTGTGGAATGTTTTTCTTGTCATATGGACTAGTTTCTTCTCAGAGAGCAAAGTCCAGGCAGCTGGTGAGTTCTCCTACAGGAAACTGTTTCCTCTGCCATGTTGCAGTGTTCGTCTATCCCCCGGCCTGCGGCAAAGGGGGCCCTGGCTCCTGTCCCTGGTTTCCATGTTTGAAAATTAGCGCCGAGGCGCACGTGGCCGCGCGCGTGCACGCGCCTCTATATATAGAGGTGGCCGGAAAAAGGGGCGGGGCCTGGGGGATGACGCTCTGTGCGCGCCGCAGCGCTTCTGCGCATGTGCGGGCGTCCCAGCAGGTTTTTAAAAAGCCACATTATTGCAGTAAGCTGGCTATGAAGTACAGAGACAGAGCTGGCAACATTTAAAGGCATACAGCAAGCGGTTGATACAGGCATCCCCTAGAAAGGCACATTAGTAGACACCAACTGTGATATAGCAGCAATTGTGCTAGACTATTCTCAGTAAAAGTGGTGTATTACGGCTGGAATACCTCAGCTTTAGGCTTAGGAATATGCCGTCCAGTAGCTCCGGAACTGAATCTTCCAGGAAGCGAAGGGGGTCTCATCGGGCTCTGAGGATCTTGGGCATACTCCTGCTGCACCAGTCTCCCCTGAAGTTCAGAGGTAAGTGACCGTAGAGACCCCGCAGGGGTACTTGGTACTGTGGCTGTCCTCAGTCACCTGCTCCTGTGTATGTAACAGAGGAGGTTTTTTCCTCAGCTCTGGGAGGATTAGAGAGCTGCCTCCCTGTCAGGGAAAGCACGCCCGATCTCCGTCTCCTCCTTCAGAGTGCCTGTTAGCAGAGCAACAGTCCCATACAGGGATCGACCTGCCTGAAGGGGATCAGGATAAGGTTGATTCTGTTATAGAGGAATCAACAGTGGGGGAACCTTTTCTCAGCATCTCAAGCTGAAAGATTATGGGTTCAGTCTCTGACTAACATGGTCCGATCAGCATTTAAAAATGCACCTTGCGGAACCATCAACCACTACTGTATCCTCGTTGGGGTCGCTAGAAGCCCCCAGACTGTTTGTTCTTTTCCACTTCACCCTTTACTGAAAGGGCTCATTTACCAGGATTGGGAACGTCCTGAGAAAATATTTATTCCCCCAAGAGATTTCCGGTGGTCTATCCCATGGAGGATAAGTTCATCAAAAAAAAAAAATGGAAGGTCCCTACAGTGGACGCAGCCATCTCTTGTATGTATAAATCACTGACATGTCCAGTGGATAATGTCCAAATGTTCAAGAACCCAATAGATAAAAGATTGGAGTCCTTATGAAAATCTGCTTGGTGATACAACCAGCAGTAGCAGCTATTGGGGTCTGCTAAGCAGTGAAGGATCAGTTGAAACAGGTCTTGAGGGACTTGACAGATCAGCAGGCTTTGCCCTAGCTGATCTACCTAGAGCCTTAGGCTTTGCGGTTGACGCCATAGAGGATTCAGTCCATCAGGCCTCCCGCCTTACGCTGTCTATTAGTACATATGCGTAGGCTCCTATGGCTCAGAAACTGGTCTGCTGAAGCTCCCTGTAAAGAATGGCTGGTTAGAGTCCCATTTCATGGTGAACGCTTATTCAGGGAAAACCTGGACAAATATATCCAGAAAATTTCCAGCGGTAAAAATACGCTCTTGCCGGTTAAAAGCAGAGTTAGAGGTCCCTCTTTAAGGGGCCTGCTTCTCCAGTCCCTGGGGCATCGGCTGTGTAACAGTTCCGACGGCCTCCTCGGTCAAATCCCGGGGGTAAAAAACAGGGACAGTAGCAGGGTAATGAGAAACCCTGGGTCAGGGGAGGTACAAAACCTCCCCCAAAGTTAAATTCATTGAAGCCCCCACTCAGTCGGGTGGGGGGAGGACTCCAGTTGTTCGCAAAGAGACCTGGCGGGACACGATCAAGACAGATAGGTGCTCTCCGCAGTAGGTTTGGGATACAGTTTGGAGTTAAAAGACTCTCCTCCTTCCCATTTTTGAGGTCAAACGTGCCAAGGGATCCCCGGAAGAGAGAGTCCCTCCTGTTGGCACTAGAACAACTATTGCTCCAAGGAGTAATTATGGAGGTTCCCCTGGAAGAATGAGGGTTCGGGTTTTACTCAAACCTCTTTACAGTCCCGAAGCAAACGCGGACGGGAGGCCCATATTAATTCAAAAAGGGCTATACAAATTCCTGTATATCAGGACTTTCCGATGGAGTCGATCCGATCGGTGGCCACTGCCCTACAAGGGGAGGATTGGTTAGCCACGATCGACATCAAAGATGCTTATTTGCACATTCCCATCTTTCCAGTCCACCAAAAATTTCTACGCTTTGCAGTAGAAGGGCGCCATTTTCAGTTCAGAGCCTTACCCTTCGGTCTGGCCACAGCACCAAGAGTGTTCACAAAAATTCTGGCCCCATTATTGGCCAATCTAAGAACACGAGGTGTAACGATAATGGCATATCTAGACGACTTGTTGCTGATAGACCACTCAGTGGAAAAACTAGAAGTGGTTGTTCACGAGACAATCAAGTATCTGGAATATCACGGTTGGATTATCAACCGAGACAAGTCAGCCCTAAAACCAGTCAAAAGTCTGGAATACTTGGGGCTAAGGCTGGATTCAGACCAGAGAAAAATTTTCTTGTCTCGAGAAAAGGGGTCGTCTTTGAGAGATTTGATCCACTTAGTGGGTTCAAAAAGACAGCCATCCATACGCCTGTGCATGAGGCTGCTGGGAAAAATGGTGGCATCATTCGAAGCAGTACCCTACGGTCAATTCCATTCAAGGAAGTTGCAAAGGGCCATACTGTCAGCCTGGAACAAAAAAGTTCAGGCTCTGGACGTACCAATGTCCTTGTCCCCTTCCGTTCGCAGAAGCCTCCGTTGGTGGTTGGTTCCCCGGAATCTGGAAAGAGGGAAATCCTTCAGTCCGATTTCTTGGAAGGTGGTCACTACAGATGCCAGCCTTTTAGGCTGGGGAGCAGTACTGGAGCAATGGTCTCTCCAGGGCAGATGGTCGGATGCGGAAAAGGCCCTGCCCATCAATCTCTTAGAGATACGAGCAGCCCGGTATGCCCTAGTAGCATGGACATCCAAACTCCAAGGGTCCCCTGTCAGAGTTCAGTCAGACAATGCCACAGCAGTGGCATATATCAATCGTCAGGGGGGCACCAGGAGTCGTGCAGCCCAAAGGGAAGTAAATTACATCCTGAGATGGGCAGAAAGATATGTCCCAGCCATATCTGCGGTATTCATTCCAGGGGTGGAGAATTGGAAGGCGGACTTTCTAAGTCGCCAACAATTATGCCCAGGGGAATGGTCCCTTCATCCCGAGGTTTTCCGGACAATATGTCAGCGGTGGGGAACACCGGATGTAGATCTGCTAGCATCCAGGTTCAACACGAAAGTGGACAGGTTTGTCTCTTGGACAAGGGATCCCCTAGCGTGCGGCTCGGATGCCCTAGTGTTCCCTTGGGATCAGTTCAAGCTGATATATGCATTCCCACCGCCACAATTGTTACCTCGATTACTCCGCAGAATCAGGGTAGAAAATAAACCAGTGATTCTGGTGGCTCCAGCGTGGCCCCGAAGAGCATGGTACGCGGAGATTGTAAAAATGTCTGTGGGGAGTCCTTGGACCCTCCCACATCGTCCGGACCTGCTTTCGCAGGGACCGATATACCACTCTTCCTTACCAGCCCTAGGTTTGACGGCCTGGCTATTGAAGCCCACATTCTAAAAAGGAGAGGGCTCTCTAATGCTGTGGTGTCTACCATGATCAATGCCAGGAAACCGGTATCCAGGCAGATCTACTATAGAATCTGGAAGGCGTACATCGCCTGGTGTGAGGCCAGGAAATGGCATCCACGTAAATACGTAATAGGTAGAATTCTGGACTTCCTACAATGGGCTGTAGATAGGAAGCTTGCCTTGAGTACTATCAAAGGTCAGATTTCGGCCTTGTCAATATTTTTTCAAAGGCCCTTGGCTTCGCATTCACTAGTCAAAGCCTTTATACAAGGAGTGATGCGTATTAGTCCTCCGGTTAATATTCCCATATGTCCATGGGATCTAAACTTGGTTCTGTCGGTTCTACAGAAACAACCATTTGAACCATTACAGCATATTTCCTTAGTGCTTCTCACCAGGAAATTGTTTTTTCTAGTAGCCATTTGTTCGGCTAAAAGAGTATCGGAATTAGCAGCTATGTCCTGTAAGGAGCCATATCTGGTTATCCATAAGGACAGAGTAGTGTTACGTCCTCATCCAGCCTTTCTTCCTAAGGTGGTATCGAGTTTTCATTTGAACCAAGATGTGGTTCTTCCTTCTTTTTTCCCCAAGCCTACTTCGGTAGAGGAAAAGTTATTGCATTCTTTGGATGTAGTAAGAGCAGTTAAAGCTTATCTAAAAGCCACTGCTCAGATTCGCAGAACGGATACTTTGTTTATTCTGCCGGAAGGCCCCAGAAAGGGTCAGGCAGCGTCAAAATCTACTTTAGCCAAGTGGATTCGACAGGTCATAATACAAGCCTATAGCTTGAGAAGTAGACCGCCTCCGTTCAAAGTTAGGGCGCACTCCACGAGAGCAGTTGGAACTTCATGGGCAGTGCATCACCAGGCCTCCCTGGCTCAGGTCTGTAAGGCCGCAACATGGTCTTCAGTACACACGTTTACTAGGTTCTACCAGGTGGACGTTAGAAGTCAGGAGGATGTCGCCTTTGGGCGCAGTGTGTTGCAGGCCGCAAAAGATCCTCATGTCTGATAGCGCTCAGCTTATATATGGTGTATCCCCCCCCCTCATTTGGCATTGCTTTAGGACATCCCATTAGTAATGACTATGTCGCTCTGTGTCCCGTGATGTACGAGAAAGAAAATAGGATTTTTATAACAGCTTACCTGTAAAATCCTTTTCTTGGAGTACATCACGGGACACAGAGCTCCCGCCCCTCTTTGGGGACACTTATTGCTTTGCTACAAAACTGAGGTGCTCCCGGATGGGAGGGGCTTATATAGGGGAGGGTACTTCCGGTTTTGGAAGTTGCCAGTGCCAGCACCTGACGGTAACTATATAACCCATTAGTAATGACTATGTCGCTCTGTGTCCCGTGATGTACTCCAAGAAAAGGATTTTACAGGTAAGCTGTTATAAAAATCCTATTTTCTGAATTCTGTCTACTTTTGTGTTCATAATTAAATCTGATATAAATGCTAAGAAAAAAAAAAGGGGGGGGGGGGGGGGACGGACGGACAGAAAAGCATTGCCACTAGATTTACAAAACAGGGCCTTACCGTATGCTATAGGAGTGAGTTTCAAGACTGTGTGCAAGGGGCACTTGAGGTAAGGCAGTGTATCTGTGAAAAAAGATAATGTTAAAACATTTTGGCTCACAGACACTAAGAAAAATCAACAATGATAAAAAGGCAATGCATTTTTTTTCCCTCATAGTGAAGAGTAGCAACTATGATAAGGACCAGAGGGGAAGCCATCTTGCAACACAGGAGGCACATATACACAACTGGAGGTCAGGCACATATGGAGCTTGAAAGAGGGCTCAGCAATTGTTCAAAATCTCCTGGAATTTTGTAATATAGGATATTCCTTGTTGGTTAGTTATGAATATTTGAGTATATATGGTCTTTTGTTTTTTTAGGTAAAGATATTAAATATCTGTAAGGTGTACACACACAAAAATGTATGTAGAGATACACAAAATGAGGATGAGGCGTACAGAGCAGCACAAGCGTAAACTGACCTGACCACGGGCACCCAACCCCCGGAGAAGTGTGCATAGGGTGTGCCGACACAGGGGCGATCCATGGAGCACCTGACAGCACTCGGCATGGCGGGGGCGGAGGATCGAACTTGGCGGCTGGTGGGTCAGTCCTCGGCATCACGGAGGCCATGAGTCGCGTCCCTCCTCCTCCTAGGCCAATCTGATCGCTTCTCCTTTAGGCTAATCGAGAAACAGGTCTCAAGACCCACTTCCTGATTGGCCAGGAGGAGAATCAGTGTGACAATAGTGAATATTCACTCGCTATTGTCACACAATTGGATGGGCTCATGGCGCAGTGCTCTGCGACCTGAGCCTAGCCTTTTTTGAAGCCTTTTAGAGTCTCTGGCTCTAATCACTAAAGAAAAAAAAAAAAACAGATTGGAATCCATGCATGTAGATTAGGGGGCCGGACGCATGGATGGAGGGGGCGGCGCCCGTGCCCCCTAATGGACAGACCATCACTGGTTGCTTGAAATGGCAGAGAACTGCATTGGCTCGCAGGAGAGGCTCTTAAAAGCACACACATCGCTGGCTTTTTGATCTCCACAACTAGAGATCAACAAGGTTTTGTTGCGAGGCAGAGTGTGTGGTGGAGGAACTATTGTGAGTAACACTTTCTGCTCACTGTGTCCTAAAGCTTGAATTTGCCCTCTTTACTCGCTGGGTCTTAAAGTCTAGATCTACTTCACAAATTTTACTTTTTGCATTTAAAATCTCTCTCATGCTTTGTGAGACATGCATTAGTTTGCACATTTATATTATGGTTTGAGAATTTTTATTACTTTACATTTTTATATATTTATTCTTATCAAGTGTATTGTGGACACTGGCAGTCATCTTTATGCTTTGTGGCTTGCATTTGTTGCACTACATACATACATACATAATCTCACAAAAGTGAGCACCACCCCTAAGTAAAAATGTCCAAACTGGGCCCCAAAGTATCAAAATTGTGTGTGGCTGCCATTATTTTCCAGCACTGCCAAGCTGCAACTGGAATCCTGTTCCACTCCCTGACAACATCAGAGAGCTGGTGGATGTTAGAGTTCATTCAGCGCAAAAAATACGTTTATGGTTTAAAAATGCAATTTTACCTTAACCCCTTTCACGTCGACATAACACATATATGCGTCCTTGAAGGGGTTGTACGAGGGTGATGCATGCAGCTGCATCACCCCGGTACCGTTTTTAGAGCCGACGGTTGGCCTTCTTGTGACAACAACTGATGCGGCCAAGAAGCCACTCGGCTGTTATCCCAAGCAGCAGAAGAGAACATTCTCTCCCCCAGGGCCGCGGCTCGCCCAGGCTCTACAGTTCCATCGGGAAGGCCGACCGACCAGCAGACACATCCGCTGGCTAGCCTAAGACATGAACACAGCTGGAATCGGCTTTGATTGGGTCTCGGATCTAGCAACCAGGAAGTGATGTCATGACATGACTTCCAGTTTACAAAAGGTTTATTTCCTTTAGCCTGGCCCTACAGGAAGGGAAACCTCCACATATCCCAGATCGCTCTGGCCCCAAGGTTTTCTCAAGAAACCTTTCAAAAGTCTGCCCAGACAGATTTGGAAACCTTGTGGCTACGGGTACTAACCAGCCAATCTTTTTTGAGCTGGGCGACCCGGTAGAGAAACCAAGTATTTTTCAGGAGGCGGTTGAAGTGGCCCTTGATGTGTTAGCACCCCGTAGGATGAGATCTAATCCCCGTCCCCTGGGCAAGAGCCCGCAATGGTTTACCGAGGAGCTTAGGCTCCTCAAAAAGCGGGTTCGGTTCAGGGAGAGACGCTGGTGGAAGTTCCTTCTGGAAGCTGACAAAAAGCTGCATCTGGTGGTCCTCTATCTTTATAAGAGGGCTATTAGAGAGGCTAAAAAGACCTACTTCCGAGAGCGAATCAGGAAGGCAGCCAACAGCACGGCCAAACTTTTCAAGATCTCCTCAGAGTTAACCTATCCCAAAGCTACCAGCTCTGCTCCCAAGGAGTCACAGGACTGGTGCCAGGAGCTCGCTGACTTTTGTCTCTAAGGTTAAGACCATCAGAGAAAACATTCCCAGGCCAGAGACTGCAAGAGGACATCGGCCACACAGTGATGGCCCCTGGATTGCCCGGTTTCCAACCGGTTACGGTTATACAGGTGGTTGAGGTAATTGCCTCTTTGAAACCATCTTCCTCTCCATTAGATGTATGTTCTGCCGGGCTGGTTAAAAAATCTGCTGCCATTTTGGCCCCCTTTATTGGGGAGACAATCAACTGCTGCTTCAGGACAGGTACTGTCCCAGGCGCTCTGAAGCGGGTCGTGGTCTTGGCCCTGCTGAAGAAACCGACCTTGGACCCAGACATACTGGGCAACTACAGGCCGATTTCCATCTTGCCTTTTGTGGCAAAGGTGATGGAGCGCCTGGTGGTTATCCAGCTACAGGCTTACTTTGAGTCTTGCCATCTCTTGGACGAATTCCAGTCCGGATTTCGACCTGGACATGGAACAGAGACGAGCCTCATCTGTGTCTATGATGATGTCCTTCACAGCTTGGACAGGGGTGACTCAGTAGCTCTTCTAGGTTATTTTGGATCTGTCAGCCGCATTTGATACCATTAATCATGGAATCTTACTGGAGCGGATGAGATCTGTTTTGGGTATGAGTGGGTCGGCTTTGGCATGGGTGGCCTCTTTCTTAGAGAGCAGAGTTCAGGGAGTCAAGACTGGCCCCTTTTACTCCAAGTACACTGCCCTGGATTGCGGAGTGCCACAGGGCTCTGCCTGGTCTCCCCTGCTGTTTATTATCTATACGAGGCCCCTTGCCGACCTGCTAAAGTCACACACCTTCCATTACCATGTTTATGCGGAAGACACCCAGGTTTACCTAAAGATTCCTAGGAACCAGACGGCTGATGCCACCCCTTGCCAGCTGTTTGGAGGCCATCAACACATGGATGCCTGCCAACTTCCTGAAACTTAATGGAGGAAAAACTTCATCTTCAGTGATCTGGCCACTCCTCCAGATATCCCACCTTGGCCTCCCTCATTTGGTCCTGCTCCGGAGGTGGCCCCCCAGGTCCGTGATTTGTCCTAGATTCAGGTTTAACTTTGGCTCCTCAGGTAAAGAGGGTCGTCAGTGCATGTCACTGGCAGCTAAAACTCCTGAGGGGGCTGTTTAAATATTTGGATATCTCAGACAGAAAAACTGTCATCTGTGCCACGATAGGTAGCTGCCTAGACTATTGCAACTCTCTTTACCTGGGATTGCCAAAGATGTTAGTGCAGAAGCTTCAACTTATTCAAAATGCTGCGGCTAGGTTACTCATGGATGTCCCGCTGAGGGATCATATCACCCCTGTCCTCTGCGCCTTGTACTAGCTGCCGGTCCACTATCGTGCCTTATTTAAGGCTGGATGTATTATGTTTAAGATAATGAGAGGACTGGTCCCAAGCTATCTCTGCTCTCGTTTTCATAAACAAGCTTTTGTTAGATCACTCAGATCTTCCGGCAGAGTTCTCCTCCACATCTCGGTGCCCAAGAAGATCCGGCGTGGTGGTCGGGCCTTCTCCCACCAGGGTGCCGTTTTGTGGAATAGCCTCCCTGTCGAGCTCCAGGAGGCCCCTACTATTCCGGTCTTCCGCTGGTTACTGAAGACTTGGCTTTTCACACGCAAGCCTTCCCTGCGTAGCCTCTCTTCCACCCTTTCTGCCGCTCTGTGCTGCTTCTGGGTCCTCTTTTCCCAGGAACTCTGCTATGCGCATCGTGACCCTTCGGGGTAAGACCGCGCTATATTAAGATACCTCTCAACTCAACAAAAGACTTATGACAAAAAAAAAAGAAGCATTGAAAACTGCTAAACTTGCCGTTTTGAAGGCTTTTAAGTGCAAAGGAGGGATTTGGGGTCTTCTAGACTCCAGATCCCTCCATAAAAGAGTATCTGTCACTACCCATTACTGACACACATCCACTCTCCCCTTCTTGCTGTGACCCAGAAAGTGACATGTATGACATCACTTATCACTTTCCCCAGCTAGCATAGATGGGAAGGGATGTATTGTAATGCGATGTGCAATACAATCAGTGGAGCCCAGAAGAGACATGCAAGGTCTTTTAGACCCTGCATATGTAGAAGACGAAGAAGTAGAAGACAAAGAAGTAGTAGTTACACCCAAGCACATGAACCCCCCCTCAAAAATGCAAGCTTCGGGGGGGCACCCATGTGTGAAAACGTTGAATGCAATACACGTTTGCCATGCATGCTGGAGTAAGAGCAATAGTTCTAGCACAAGACCTCCTGCGCAACACTAAATGGGTGACCTATAGGGGGCTTTTGAAGTGTTGCCTATAGAAAATATAGGGTATTGAAGTTTGTCGCCATTTCACGAGCGCACACAAATATAAAAAAAAATTGACATGTTGGGTATCCATTTACTCGTTGCAACCTGGTCTTTTATGTTTTACCAAAAATGTGGTTAGTTTATTGCGTTTGTCCTAAAATTCACTTTAGTGTGTTTTTAACTGAAATTTTGCATTTCCCAGACCTTTGTGGTAATATCAAGCAACATAAAAAAAATTGAAACTACTGTTCATTTTATTCTCTAGGGAGTCTTTACAAAAAAATATAATGTTGTTTGGGGGTTTTATGTAATCTTCAGACCTAAAATATAAATTTTTTAAAACATGCAAAAAAACAGCCGTCAGCGAAAGGGTTAAAAGGATAAGTTCACATTTCATAACAGGTTATACCCATATTTAGGGTGTAACATGGTATGAAAGGACCGCCGGATCTCTCTCTCAAAAAAAAAAAAAGCGAGACCGCACAGGGATCCTCCCACACGGCCACGTCATTCAGTTTCCTGTGAATTAATATATACAAGTAGCGATGAGCGCTTTTATAATCCATTGAGTCTTCCTGCAATTCAGTAACTGCCCAAACATAAGAGGTATGTGCTGAGAGCTTACTCTCCAGGATCCAGGCATTGTACCCATGATCTGCTAATCCCAAATGCAATGCCTTACAGACTGCAGTGAAAAGAGAAATATAAAATGCATAATTTTCTTACCCACAAAAAGATGTGCATTATTTTTTGTAAAAGGTGAACTTATTCTTTAAATGAATTGCTGGCTGTGCATGCAGCCAGATTGCCTTGCGCTGTGCTGGAAAAAGTACTGCATGCAGAACTTTTTCAGCGTACACTATATGCACACCTCTGCAACATAGTGGTGTGAACTGGGCACACTGGAAACAAAGAACTTTGCAATGCGGTAGGACTACATAGGGATAGCCGCCAAACGGTCCCACCGCATCTGGTGAGAATATACCCTTATGGCTGTGGTTTTATTGCTAGGTTGGTCATTTGGCAGCTTGTGTTTGAGGTCTGCTCTTAGAGGTGGAAAATAAATTAAATTGTGGTGTCCCCCCCCCCCCCCCATCTTTGAGCAAGGGGAAAGGCTGCAATGTGCCGCACAAACCTATAGATTGTGTCAAGGCAGAACCAAGCATATACACACTACACTTTCCTGAAATTATACCGTTAACATTTAAACAAGTATTCACACAATATATAGACAGCCAACTCCAAGATGTGCCAGCCTGTGACCTCTATAGAAATGCCCCTTTAAATTACAGCCTTCCCTATCTCTCCAAGTGTGTACCTGCACTTTTATCCAAGAAGTAGGCCAGCAGGCAGCGCATGACAGCTTGATGGCAAATAACTAGAACATTCTCCTGCCGCTCCAGTTCCATGATCACAGGTTCAAGACGTTGTACCAAGTCCTCATATGACTGGGGGAAAAAAAAAAAGAAGTTTACACATCCAATGTAAGGAGATGAATTCTTAAAAACCATTTTTATAAAAAATGTCCTTCCCCTTTCAATCTTCTCCCCTCAATTTTCCTCCTTCCCTCTCCCCCCCAAAAACACCCCCCCTTCCTTTTCTCCCATCCCCCCCTTCCTTTTCTCTCATCCCCCCCCCCCCCCCAACAAACCTCTCTCTCTCTCTCTCTCTACCAGCAACCTCCCCCTCCTTTTTGAATTGATTCCCTGCAATAGTTCTAATCTGCCCATTCTATAGCATTAGTCATGAATGTCCTTCCCTTATCCCCAAACTTGCGATTGGTGATTACTATTGGAGTTTCATTTCCCCAATAGTTACATTGTTTGATGTATATTCTTTTTATAATTATGAGTTATGACAATTATATGGTGGATTACAGTTTGCCTTTGCCTCTCCGAACAATATTGATATTAACTGTACTCACAGTAATTAATTGTAATTCTATGTACTGTATATGTAGGTTTCTGCTAGTGTACTTACTGTATATTATGTATTGTACAGAGCCTCCTGAAGAAGCCGTGTTTACCGCGAAACCGGACGAGGTTTTTTGCCTCTCCACCCCAAACAGAGTGCGACGGTGGCTCCGTTACCTACAAACACTTTTTTGCTGTGGGGTTTGGCTTATGTTTTTAATTGTATAGTTTCTTTTATGTAATAAATATATTTTTATATGACTTTGTTGTCGTGTTATCAGTGCCCAAAAAATCAAACCCACATCCCTATCCCTGGTGATCAATCAGGGTTATGGCTGCTAGTGCCATCAAACCCATACGTTCATTAGGTTTTCTTTTCACATCCAATGTAAGGACGGATTCACACCTGGCCCATTAGGTTGCACTGGACTGCATTAGGCAGCACACAGACAAAGCAAATCTATTGTTTCAGTTCACAACAAAATGCTGCAGCTGAAACAAAAATGGCAACAATGTAGAACAAGCATATGAGCAGTTTTCATTTCTGCTTTGTTGGTTTGGCAAAGACACACAAAGGGGGTCTTCAGCTGCAAATCAGTGAGTCTGGGCTTATCTGGTGTTGCTTTACCTTTTAGGGAAACTGGTTACCTCCAGGTAAGCTTGTTCTCAATTAATGCACTGTTTTATATACACAGCAGTGGTCATCAACCCTGTCCCCAGGGCCCAGTAACAGGCCAGGTTTTATGCATTACCTTGGGGAGATGCAGACTAGAATACTGCAATCACTGAGCAGCAAATGATACAGATGCATTTCAGTTATCTTGCAAACCTGGCCTGTTAGTGGGCCCTGAGGACAGGGTTGATGACCACTGATATACAGTATTCTTACCCTCTTGAAATTTTCCACATTTTGTCATGTTACAACCAAAAAACGTATATGTATCAATATACCGCATATACTCGAGTATAAGCCGACCTGAATATAAGCCGAGGCACCTAATTTTACCACAAAAAAAAAAACTGGGAAAACTTATTGACTCGAGTATAAGCCTAGGGTGTCCATCTGCATGCCTCACTGTGTGCATGCCTCACTGTGCCCATGACTAGACTGACGTTTAACATGGGAGTCTATGGAAGGGGTGCCCGGCTTTGAAAAAATAAATAAATAAATAAAAATTGGTGCTCCCCGACCGTAGGTCCCCCGGACAACAAACTTTGCACACGTGTAGAGGAAGAGGAGTGGGGCTACATGTGTGTCAAGTTTGGCCGGTACCAGGCACAAAAAGGTGACTCGAGTATAAGCCAATGGGGGGCATTTTCAGCACAAAAGAAAAAAAAAAAGTGCTGAAAAACTCAGCTTATAGTTGAGTATATACGGTAATATTGGGATTTTATGTGATAGACCAACACAAAACTGGTACAGAATTTTAAAAGTGGAAGGAAAATTAATGGTTTTCCAAATAAATGTGTGAAAAGTGTGGCATGCATTTGTATTCAGTATTGAGTCAATACTTTGTAAAACCACTTTTCGTCTTTTTGGGGATGTCTCTACCAGCTTTGCACATCTAGAGTGACATTTTTGCTCATTCTTCACAAGATAGCTCAAGTTCTGTCAGATTGGATGGAGAGCGTCTGAACAGCAATTTTCAAGTCTTGCCACAGATTCTCAATTGGAATTGGGTCTTAATATTGACTGGGCCATTCTAAAAACACATGAATATGCTTTGATCTAAACCATTCCATTGTAGCTCTGGCTGTATGTTTAGGGTCATTGTCCTGCTGGAAGGTGAACCTCTGCCCCAGTCTCAAGTCTTTAGCAGACTAACAGGTTTTCTTCTAAGACTGCCCTGTATTTGGTTCATCCATCTTCCCATCAACTCTGACCAGTTTCCCTGTCCCTGCTGAAGAAAAGCATCCCCACAACATGATGCTGCCACCACCATGTTTCACAGTGGGGATGTGTGTTCAGGGTGATGTGCAGTGTTAGTTTTCCACAACACAAAGCGTTTTGCTTTTAGGCCAAAAAGTTTAATTTTAGTCTCAAACATGTGGAAGGAAGGTGCTCTGGTCAGAAGTGTCCCCTACATGGCTTCTTATGGCTTTCAACAATGGCTTTCTTCTTGCCACTCTTCCATAAAGGCCAGATTTGTGGAGTGCACAACTAATAGTTATCCTATGGCCAGATTCTCTCACCTGAGCTGGGGATATCTGCAGCTTCTTTACCATGGGCCTCTTGGCTGCTTTTCTGATAAATGCTCTCCTTGCCCGGTCTGTCAGTTTAGGTAGATGGACATGTATTGGTAGGTTTGCAGTTTTGCCATACTCTTTCCATTTTCGAATGAGGAATTGAACAGTGCTCCGTGAGATGTTTAAAGCGTAGGATATATATATATATATATATATATATTTTTTTTTATAACCTAACCCCGCTTTAAACTTCTCCACAACCTTATCCCTGACCTGTCTGGTGTGTTCCTAGGCCTTCATGATGCAGTTTGTTCACCAAGGTTCTCTAACAAACCTCTGAGGTCTTCACAGAACAGCTGTATTTATACTGAGATTAAAATTACACACAGGTGGACCCCATTTACCAATTAGGTGACTTCTGAAGGCAATTGGTTCCACTAGATTTTAATTAGGGGTATCAGAGTAAAGGGGGGCTGAATACAAAATGCATGCCACACTTTTCAGAGATTTGTAAATAATTTTGAAAACCATTTATCGTTTTCCATTCACTTCACAATGATGTGCCACTGTGTTGTTCTAGCACAAAAAAAAAAATCTAAATAAAATACATTTACAATAGTAAAATGACCACAGGTGGAAAATTAAGGGGTATGAATACTTTTTCAAGGCACTGTATGTCCTAAGTTGGGAGCTTAGATAGGGACCAGACTCTGCAGAGGTACACTGATACAGTAGTGTGGCTTGAGAGCCCATTCACACAGGGGCAACACGACTTCCAGCACGATTTTATGAGGCAACTCAGACACGACCTGAGTATGAATCACAGCACGACATGGAGCTATTTACAAGGCAACTCCAAGTTGCCTGCAGGACAAGAGACATTCCAGTGGCCAATCAAACAAGAATCAGCTCTGTGGGAGGGAGGGGGGAGAGAGAGTTTTGCAGGAGAAATGTATGTTATCTTCCTGGAGAGTCGCTCCTATTAAGACAGGGAGAGGCGACTCCCATTGAAATGAATGGTTACAGGTCGCCTAGGAGTCGGATTGAAGTAGTACAGGGACCTTTTTTGAAGTCGGAGCGACTGCAGTAGTGTGCATAAGGACGGCTTCATTAACTTACATTGATTTCTTCAGCCAGCGCGACCTGAGGCGACTAGGGGCGACCTGGGGCGATTTGGAGTCGGATCCAAAGACGCCCCTGTGTGAATGGGCTCTTACATGTATTTGCAAAATGTATCCAATGCAAAAAAGATAGCTTTGTTTACCCAAAAGGTAAACAGATTACACAGGCATTTTGTGCTGGATAAAATGGGACGCCATAAACCATACAAAATTTATTGTATCTGAATACATACAGCAAACTCCTAAGAAATGGGGACTCTATGAATGACCCATTTTCAAGAAAGATTCAGAAGTAATGAGCTGTTCATTTAGCTAGGATATCAAGGATTTTCCCCTCATTGGTCGGGTGCAATACCATAACTTCATTACATGGCTACCTTTGGATGAAGTGGATTTAAATTTAAAGCCATAGCCTCAACTTAAAAACTGCAAAAGTCCCCTCTCTCTTTAGTAGGAATGATTTCCTCTAGCTCAGTAGCGAATATTTTCTGTCTGACAAAAAGGGGAAAAAAAAAAAACGTTCTTGGCAACAATAAATGCTAAGAAACGTCCATATTTACAGACGCAAGGCCTTTTCTTAAATACATGTTTGGCAAATAATTTTCTGGAGCCCAACTATGAAGATTTATTCAGCATGTATCACCAGTCACCATTTTAGACTAAATCTTTTGACGTTTTGTACTGGTACACAAGTTAAAAATGGCTCGTGCATTTTTGAGTCCATTAAACCAGTCATTCTTCTTGCATCAAAAAAGGAACCTTTATAAACAAATATAGACTGACGTTAGTTAAGTCAACTGTGTTTAGCCATTAGTTGATGATGCCCCATCTTTATAACTGGGATTTGTCTTTTTACAGTCATTAGGCAGGTCAGGTTAGGTAGCTAATAGCTCTGCAATAAACAGGACACAGCTGTTGAGCTAAAAGGTTTCCTGGTATAGTGTACATAAACACACAAGTATTAGCTGTGTCTGCAATTCGGAAGAAACAATATGGGAACATGTATTTTTACCATACAAGAACAGACTGATAACGGAAAATTTATATCAAATACTTACCGTAATTTTCCTTTCCTGATGGACTCCATGGCAGCCTACGTGTGGGTTAATCCCACCCCTCATACCTCATAGGACCCTTCTCCCATAAATCTTTGCTCTGGGCCAGAGGCCGTGTTCCATAATTTAGCCTACTCCAGCCACTGGGAGGGAACTCCTGCTGCCATGGAGTCCATCAGGAAAGGAAAATTACGGTAAGTATTTGATATAAATTTTCCGTTTTCCTGACAGACTCCATGGCAGCCTACGTGTGGGAAATAACTAGCCATACACACCCGGGTGGGCAGAGTGCTGGACAAAAGAAAAAAGGTTTAATTGGCCCCATCAACAGACAAGATACGTAAACCACTACGCAGTAGTGTGCCATGAACGTGTTAATTGAAGACCACAAGGCCACCTTGCAAATGACTTCTGGAGGCACGTGACGTGATGCCGCCCATGATGAAGACACTTCTAGTTGAGTGAGCAGTCACCGCTTCTGGAGGCACCAAGCCCTTGGCTTTATAGGCCCACTGAATGGCCTGAACAATCCATGCTCCGATAGATCTGGAAGAGGCACGCATTCCCTTATACTTCCTGTGAAAAGAACGAACGAGCAGGTGGTCGGTCTGACGGAAAGAAGCTGTAGCTTCAAGATACTGACTCAGAGCTTTTCCAACATCTAAGGGATAAACACTGGAATCCTCGGTAGATCTGAACGTTGGAAGAGCAATCTCCTGATTGTCATGAAACACAGATGCCACTTTGGGGTTTGAACCCAACATAGGAATTAAAAGGTTTAGAAATGGCTCCTTGCATCCCTGAGAGCCGATTTCAGAGACTCTCTTGGCCGATGTTATAGCCACCAAGAAGGCAACTATTAGAGAGAGTCATTTGACAGAAGATTGATCTTCATGTTCCAACTCTCTACCTAAGAAAAAATCCAGGACAAGGGGAAGATCCCAATTAGAAAAACTTGGCTCTGAGGTCTGAGCCTTATTGCTCCTCTGAAAAACTACCGAGTAAGAGGGTGTCTAGCCCAGGAAACACCCATAAAAAAGGCAGAGATTACAGCGATTTGGACTCGCAGCGAGCTGACTGACAATGAGAGATCCAATCCTGATTGTAAGAAGCCCAGGATATCATGTATCTTTGGGTTATTGCAAGAACCTGCAGTGGAAGAGGTTTAGTCTGAAAACTTTTTCCAAATCCTCTGGTAGACCCCATTGGTGCCTGTTCTTCTGGCATTTAATATTGTGGAGATGGCCCTACTTGGACAGCCTAGGGCCTCCAACCTTCCCCTCTCAAGAACCAGATCATCAGATGGGCCGGGCATGGATGTAGAAATGCCCCTTGTGATAGGAGATCTGGTCTGGAGGGTAGAGGAACTGGGTCCCGGAAGCTGAGTTGCATCAGCAGTAGAAACCATGGCTTGTTTGGCCAGTACGGGACTATTGCCACTATCTCTGCTTCTTCCATCCTGAGCCTCGACAAAAAACAGAGAATGACAGGAACCGGGGGAAAGGCATAGGCCCTGTGGAACCGCCAATGGTCTGTCAGAGCATCTACCCAAAAGCCAGGGGATACCAAGACCTCGTGTAGTATCTCTCTAGTCTGAAGTTGCATGGGGAGGCAAACAAGTCTACTTCCGGAATGACTCCCAGGGACAGGACCCACCTGAAGACTTCGGGGGGGGGGGGGGGGGGGGGGAGTCCACTCGTTGTCCAGAGAAACTCTCAACAGAAAATCTGCCTGAACGTTCGGGACTCCAGGGAGATAGACAGCTGTCAGGTTGGCCAGGTTTTTCTGGGCCCAGATCATGATGGGCTCTATTTCCTTTGACAGGGAGAGTCTGCGAGTACCCCCCTGTCTCTTGATGTATGCGACTGCCGTTGTGTTGTCCAGTCTTAGGAGGACTGAGTCTCCTGCTGTTAAGTGGTGAAAGGCCTGCAGAGCGCAGAACGCTGCCCGGAGTTCCAGAACATTGGAGACTATCCTGTGAGAGGGAAAATTCCATATGCCTTGGGCTACTTCTGTCAGCCCCTGTTGCTGGCATCTGTAGTGATGGTGACCCAAGACACAGGTGCGATGGAGTGACAATTGAGGAGGTTCCTCTGTTGTAGCCACCAAGGAAAGCTCTCCCGCATGGATGAGGTTATTTGGATAAAGTGATCCCGAAGCCCTGGATTATACTGCTGGAGGAAACCCTTCTGGAAGGGCCGCATTTTTCCACTGAGCCCACTTTACCATGGGTGTTGTTGCCACCATGGTGCCAATGATCTTTAGGCATTGAGAGGCTTGGAGATGAGGACGACATTGCAAGCCAAACTCTGTCCCGGATCACTGGGATTTTTCCAGGGGTAACAAGATGGTGCTCTTGATAGCGTTGAAGTGTGCCCCGAGGAATACCAGGGACTGCGTAGGATCCAGATGGCTCTTTTCCAGATTCAGAAGCCAACCAAACTCGAGTAGAGTGGAGATGACCTGGGATCTGTGGATTAGCAACTGCTCCTTGTCCCGAGACAACAGCAGGTCGTCTAGATAGTGATACAGACGGATACCTCTGGTCCTGATCAGAGCCACGACAGCCAACAAGTTTTGAAAACACACGAGGCGATGTTGTAAGCCCGAAGGGGAGACAGGTGAACTGCAGACGGATTTGATCGACAGCAAAGCGAATGTATTTCTGGAATTCTGACGCTATCGGAACATGGAAGTAGGCGTCCTTCAGGTCTATAGAGACAAGCCAATCGCCTGGTTGGATTGCTTGACTGATCATGAGTAGTGTCTCCATCTTGAACTTCTCCTTCTAGATAAAATAATTCAAGTGGGTTAGGTCTATAACTGGCCTCCAGGAGACGTTTTTCTTCAACACCATGAAGAGGGGCGAGTAGACCCCTTAAAACCTTTTGTCATCTGGAACTGGAATTGCAGCGCCCTGAGCCACAAGAGAGACAGGAGAATTCGCTTTTTCTCTTCCGAGAGAGGCAAGGATGCCGACTCGCTCTGTTTTAGGCAGGTGCAATATCATAAAGACTTAGGGGATTCTTGTCCACCGGAAGATGCCCCTTTTGAAAACTTCTGGCCTGAAGGCTGTTTTTTCTTCCAGGTCTTCTTGAACTCACGGCCAGGCCTATAGTAGCGAGCATTCCTTGCTCGATCTGAACTTTGCCTGGGCTGTGTTCTCTTCTGGTTTAGCAGACGGCGATCCTGGGGAAGGAACCCCGACTTGCCCCCTGTGGCACGGGTGATGGCACTGTCCGATATGTTCCCAAAGAGGGACGAACCCCCAAATAGAATCCTGCACCATGCCTGCTTGGAGGCAGGGTCAGCTACCCATGGGCGCAGCCACAAGGCACGCTTAGCCGTGACAGATGTCAGCATGATCCGAGCCACCAGGCGAATTATGTCTAGGGAAGCCCCACGAGAAAAGCCAACGTCAACCTTAGCCCATGAATAGGTGAGCTCCTGGCCAGTTCTTCCGAGATGCTCCTCAGAGAAGCATCTACGTCGTCTGCCCAGACTTCCATCGCTTTAGAAAGGGCTGCGAGAGCTAGAGCTGGTTTGCAGGTCATACCCGCTGTAATGTAGATCTGCTTGAGGTCGGTATAAATTTTCCACTCCAGGCAATCCCTAAAGGAAACAGTATCCTCCAATGGGAGTGTGACATGCCTCACCATCCTCATTAGGGCTGAGTCAATGAGAGGAGCCGACTCTAGGTGTTTTACATCCTTGCTTTTAAATGGGTACATTTTTGATACCTTCATTAACAGGCAATTCTTCCTTTCAACACCACCCCATTTGTCGGTAATTATTGCGCTGAGTTCACCCAAAAAGGAGAAATTAGGGTGTTCTTTTTTGAGGTGTTTAAAATATTTCCTCTGTTTGGAGGGTGCCTCCACTGGCTCTTCCATCTCAAAGCTTCGACAGCTTTTGACCAGCTGTGGTACTAGGGCAAATTCAAAACCTGCACCAGGGTCATCTACCTCCACCTCACTGAGGCTTCAATTGAGGAATGGCTCGGCTGTGAAGGGCCTGGAGCCTTGAGATCATCCCTAATAGGGACTGACATAGTGTCGCCAGCAGGGTTGTGGGTATGACCAGAATCCCCTTTACTCAGGGACTTATGGACCACCTTTCTGACCAGTGCTTCCACTTGTTGGTCTCCACCCTCTCTTTCTTATGCGACTTTAGAAAAGCATCGCTTGCAGAGCGATTTGCCTTCAGGAACCTGGGCCCTGCATACCCAGCAGGCTTTCCTCACAGAACGGCTGGAGTGGCGGTGAGAGTGACGCCCAGAGGTGGTTTTAGACTCCTACCTGTGGTACCTAGATCTAAAAGGAAGATCTGACGCCTGGACCTTGAAGAGGAGTGACAACGTTGAGACCTAGGACGGTCTTTGCCGTGCTTTGGTGTTCAGACCTAGAAGAGCTGAGTGAAAAAGAAAGGGTTAAGAGCTCCTGAATGAGTGAACCCAAGCATCACAGGTAGAAAATAAATAAATCCTACCTGCAGCGCAAGGGTTGGCCACAAGAGGGTGGTGACAGATCCATGGCAAGGCAGTTTGAAAGTGAAATGAATCATTAAAGCCTTATGAGAAACAGGCATGAGAGAGCACATAACAAAACATAGCCAGCACCCAGGGAGCCTGCAGCAAACAATTTACCTTGTAAACCAGAGCCCAGTGCCTGGGTAAATACCGCATAAGCCTGCAAGTCATCCCAAGTAATAGCTGCTTTGACAGCTATTTAAATCTGCCACCGTTAACGATGTCACCGCCCCATAGCGGTTGCCATCCGGTGGCAGCCAATCGCATTCGCGACCGCCGCCGCCATTTTGGCGAAACTGCGCCTGCACGAACCAAGCACAGAATCTTCGTTCGCGGCTTGCGGATGCGCAGCGACTTCCTGAAACGGCAAGCTGGAACGCAGCTGCGCTCCAGCCGCTGTGGCCACTCACTGGAGCTTGATAGAAAATAAGGAGACACACAAAACACAGAGATACGGCTGCCATATAAAAGGAATATCTTTTTACATTACCACCACCACGGCACGATCCGGACCAGAACCTGGGACTGGGGAGCTGTTCGCTCGACCCACCGCACGATCGGGCGTTTACAAAGCCTCCCGCTAATAGCTGGGACGTTTGGCCATATTGCCGCTTGCCTGCCAATGGCCAGGTTAGTAAGCTCTTCGTGGTATCACATCATATCGCCCATGTCCACCTGCTAATAGCTAGGATTGCTGGACTGCAGAGAGGATCACCGCTAACCACCAACGTATCGCCGTGCACACCGCCAGGCCTGGATTACAGGAAAACTTCATGAAAAGGAAAGACTAGATCTTGGTCCTAGGAGGAGGACAAAAAAAGGAACACGGCCTCTGGCCCAGAGCAAAGATTTATGGGAGAAGGGTCCTATGAGGTATGAGGGGCGGGATTAACCCACACGTAGGCTGCCATGGAGTCTGTCAGGAAAATTGAATTACATCTGCCATAAAAAGGAGTTGGAAAGTAAAATCCTACAAATGTAGAACAACCATATTAGTGCGTTATTGTAAAAAAGACAGAAGATTGTGTAGCAGTGATTAAGAACTATTAGCTAAACTTCCTGCATTTGGATTAAACGGATCTTGGGGAAAAAAACAAACAAAAAAACACACACACACACACACACACACACACACACACACACACACACACACACGTCTGATTCATCTGCATACGCATATAGGCTCTATGATGTACGCAAAGTACCTAATGAACCGAAGTACTATAATTATATCTTATACACACACACACAGTATCTACATGAATATATAAAAAAGCGTGACGTGGATTTAAACCCCAATTTATGAAATCTGACCTGGGAACATGCATCTGTAGAGTTTACTTATCTCTCTCCAAAGCTCCAAGTCGTGTGTCTTTCTGCTGCTCTGTTCCTGTGTTATCAGCATGATAATTTCTGACAAGCTCTCTGACTGATAAAAGCAGCTGGAAATGTGTGTTGGGGGAAGAAGCTTAGAAATAGATGAGCATAGAGCTTGTCTATTCACAGCACAGCTCTGCAAGTTTTTGTTTCACTATGTGAAGGGGGAGGTGGGGGGGGGGGGGTTGTGCGTTTTCTTCCAATCAGCTCACACACAGTGTAAGCCCAGCCTCCCCTCCCACTGCTGAAACAGGAAGAAAATTGTCCAACACTACGTGCACTTTATAAAGAGTCTAGAAAGATGAAGACACCAGATATACATGTAAACAACGTATGTAGGAAGATTAGTTTCATCTCTGTGTATCATCTGAGGCTGTTCACTTCACTGGGTATAGTAGAGGGTTTATATCCGCTTTAAAGCAGAAATTCCCCTTTTGGGTGGAACTCCGCTTTAAGCAATGGCTTTTTTTACACTACCTCTACACTTTAGACCTGCAGCTCAAAGTCATTTCTGTACAGCTGAAGGTGAGAATTGCATTTGTCAATGACTACTTAAGCTGCACATGAATTTGTTTTCCTGTGAGGTGCCTTTTACACAAGGATGTTGCCTCTCAGAAACTTGTCTTCCGCTTCTGCTGAGTCTTTGAATCTGCCAGTGTTATGCAGTTTCCAAGTATCATTTGATGGTGGAATGGAGTAGGAAACTGTACTCCCTTTTTTTTTTTTTACAAAAAAAAAAAAAAAAAAAAACACACACCACTGTTGAATACTGGATTCAGGTTACTTCAGTTCCCATCAGTTTGTATGTCCATCTTTAGTTCAGTTTATGAAGAATGGAAAAGAATGCAGACCCTTTCTGCATTTTCTCAGCTGACTGATGTAAGCCGATGTAAATGGACATGTTTGTTTTTTACATTGGCCGGTCATATTCTTGCTATAAAAAAAAAACAAAAAAACAAAAACAAAAAAAAAAACGGAGGATTGCTGGGAGTGGGAGTTATATGGGTGTCCTTACAGCTTTTCTTGCCAATGTCCAATCACCTGAAGGTGGAAGCATATAATCCATTTTGAATGTCACTTATTGCAAGCCACTTAATTCTGGAACCTGCAGGGACCATTTTTCTTGCACAGAATACAAGCAGTGTCAGTGAAGAAAAAAATTTCACTGTCGGGTAATTGCAGCAGTGGACAATAAGGCAGGTGCAAGTGGCAACTAGGGATGAGCTTCGTGTTCGAGTCGAACATACCGGGTAATTGCAGCAGTGGACAATAAGGCAGGTGCAAGTGGCAACCCATTCCCATGCGGCTGCGACCCACATATGCCAATGCGGTACAAACCTTATACTGTATATTTATATTCTGCCTGACAAAAAGCTCACTGACCTCTCCTTTTGGATAGCGGTATCTGTATTTATCCTGGTCCCGCAGGGCAAACTCCAGAGGAAAGGACTCCTGAATTTCTTCATAACGCATCTCCTCACATACACCCTAGTAGAAACATAGCAGAATAATTTATGTGCATCATGCTATGCACTGCAATTTGCAAAATATTAAATTCCATTTAAAAAAAAAACAAAAAAAAAAAAACAAACAAACAAAAACAGACAAAACAAAGATTTAATGATTATGAATAGTTAGGCAAATGCAAAATCTGTTCGCTTATTTGTGGAAGTATGACTATGAACTTGGCACCTCCTTTGCAGTTCCTATAGCCCAAACGGTCTGGGTAGGTTTTACACAACATTTTGGATTGTGTTTGAATTTGTGCCTATTAAAACCACTTGGAGGACCAGCCACTGTGTGTAATATATATATATATATATATATATATAATCCCCGCGATCGTCTCACGGAGGCATGGAGCGGGGAGATGTCAGTGTACACACAAGATCTCCCCGCTCCCCTACTGACAATGTCACCGATGTCCGCTCTATGTAATCAGAGCGGAGATCGGTCACGTATCTCTCGTAGCCACGCCCCCACACAGTAGCAATCACTCTCCTAGGCACACTTAACCCCTTCAGCGCCCCTAGTGGTTAACCCCTTCACTGCCAGTGTCATTTTTTACAGTAACCAGTGCATTTTTATTGCACTGATCGCTGTAAAAATGACAATGGTCCCAAAAGTGTCCGATGTGTCCACCATAATGTCGCAGTCACGGAAAAAAATTGCTGATCGTGGCCATTACTAGTACAAAAAAAAAAAAAATTATAAAAATGCCATAAAACTACCCCCTATTTTGTAAACGCTCTAACTTTTGCACAAACCAATCAATAAAACGCCGATTGTGATTTTTTTTTTAACCAAAAATATGTAGAAGAATACGTATCGGCCTAAACTGAGGGAAAAAAAATATGTTTTTTTATATATTTTTGGGGGATATTATAGCAAAAAGTAAAACAAATATTGCATTTTTTTCCAAATTGTCGCTCTATTTTTGTTTATAGCGCAAAAAATAAAAAACCGCAGAGGTGATCAAATACCACCAAAAGAAAGCTCTATTTGTGGGAAAAAAAAGGATGTCAATTTTGTTTGGGAGCCACGTCGCACGACCGCGCAATTGTCAGTTAAAGCGACGCAGTGCCAAAAAAAGGGGCCTTGCCTTTATGCTGCGTATTGGTCCGAGGCTTAAGTGGTTAAGCTTAAAAAAAATAAAAAAAATTTGAGATGAGATATTGGATAAGGCACCCTGAATTTCAAAATTCAAACCAAATGTGCTCAGTAGGATTTAGGCGATAGCTTTGTATGGACACTCAAGTTACTCCCAAACAAAAACTGGTAAAACCATGTAGTCAGGAACACAATTGTAAAAAGTCCTTCCCCAAACTCTTGCCACATTACTGGAAGCACAGTTGTCCAAAATATTCTTTGTAAAATGTAGTATTTGCATACCCTTCACTAGAAGTCTGTTTGATTTGCAGCCAACACGATGATGCACATGTGATCTGTTATGACAGCAGCCATTTAAAGGCTTGACAGTTCAGTTAAAAGCACAAGCAACCATGACAGATATTAATGTACATTTTTTTAGGCAACTTAAAATTGATGGGTTTAGTTCAGCTTTAACTAGGTTACAATTTCCACTGGCTTTTTTCCTAAAACACGATAATGTACAGCCTCTACATTGGCACAGTTCTGGCTACCACCACTAGAGGGAGAACTTTTCCTAGAAAACGCAGACATGATACATCTTATTGCAGCGCACATTGCCGTGAAAGAAATATTTTTGCAAAACACACACACACACACACACACAGCATTTTGTTAAAAAAAAAAGAAAAAAAAAAAAAGAAAAAAAAAAAAAAGAAGGATGCACCTGTGAAGCAAGTGTGTAAATGCACATTAACGCTAGCTTGAGCACCAATTCATTTTACTGGCCAGAATAATAATTTATGAAATGAATTACCGCCCTAGCGTTTGACACGTGAAACGCATTTACACACGTCAAGTGTTTTTCCTGCCAAACACTACTGCTGTAGACAATGGCGCAGGCGCACTGAGTGTCCCTGCATAATGAATGGGACATGCCGGTTTTCTCAATGGACGAATGCCGGCCCCATGCGCATGACGTCATCGCTGCTCCGGCCAATCACAGCGCCGGAGCAGCGATACCAGGAAAAAGCTCCAAGGGGACATGGCGGTGGAGGGGAAGGACTTCAGGGGCTTCAATTTCAGGTAAGTGCCACATAATGAGCTAGTATGCATAGCATACTAGCTCATTATGCCTTTTTCTTGCAGGGTTTTTTTCCCCCGTGAAAACTGTCAGAGGGTTTACTTCCTCTTTAAACTATGCCTGGTGGAGGAACACTTACAGCATCAATCTCATTCAGAGTTTTCCACTGTTCATATGGTACACCCAGAGCCTCTGCTGTCTGTATTGTCCTCTTCATCTGGCTTGTCCACACTTTGAGATCATGGATATTTTGTTCATGGATGTATTTAGCCAAGCATTTGGCAAACTGAGGAAACAAAACAGTTTAGAATTGTGCAATAAAAAAACATTGACTTCTAGACAACTATAAAATTACACAGATGTGTCAACGATATACTAGAAACCAAGATATGCAAATGTTTAAATATACTGGACAAAAAAAACAGGCATTCTAACTTGTGCCAGGCACTATAGCCTGCTGCACCTTGGTGTCCAGGGATCCCTGTGCTATACATTAGAAGGACCCATGGACTTGGTGCTGACTGAGGAAATTGCACCAAGGGAAAGAAAAAAATATATGTCTCGCACATGCTCAACAAAGCAGCTCAGAAGGCATCCATGCAGGCACAGTAGTACCAGATGTGACACGCAGACAGAAAAAAAAAAAAAAAAAGGTCAAAGTGTTGTAGTCCACATTTCTTAGTGGCCAAGGCATAGGTGCGTCAGCCACTTACCTCGGCAGAGGTCTTCACACTCTAGACAGGATGTAAACACATGGTGGGCATAACCAAAGGGGTCTTCAGGGAAAGGGCCCGCTGCTGGCAGACCACAGTCCTGGCGCTAACTCTTCATCCAAGGAGGGTACAGGTATGGCCCCCCAAGGCTCAGCCTAAGAGTAAACTGATCCAGAAGGAGCCACAGTGGCCAAGGTGCAGCCTGAAACCTTGATAAGAGACTCATCTTAAAGAAAAGAAACGAAACCTTCAGAGGAAAGAGGCAAGCTTCCCTTTGTAAAGAGAATGAGGCTCTTCACACAAGAACACTAGCAAAAAAACAAGGCTACTTGGGAGTGGAAAGTGTTAGATAGATAAGGTGTTCTTGCAGCTTTTTGGTATAACACATAGTAGGTTAATGAAAATAATTTTAGAGAGATATCTATCTCTCTATATATCTATCATATAACATCTTGGCCATTATTTTAGAGAATATGAATGATGACAAACATTTTTCACTCATGCTTAGTGTTTGGCTGAAGCCATTTATTATCAACTGTTTTTACTCTTTGGATCATAATGGCAACAGAAACTATCCAAATGACCCTGATCAAAAAAGTTTACATGCTGTGCATTGCCCCCATTAACATCAATGACAGCTTGAAGTCTTTTGTGGTATTTGTGGATGAGGCTCTTTATCTTCTCAGATGGTAAATCTGCCCATTCCTCTTGGCAAAAAGCCTCCAGTTCCTGTAAATTCTTGGGTTGTCTTGCGTGAACTGCACGTTTGAGATCTCCCCAGAGTGGCTCAATGATATTGAGGTCAAGAGACTGAGATGGCCACTCCAGAAGCTTCACTGTATTCTGCTGTAGCCAATGACAGGTCGACTTGGCCTTGTGTTTTGGATCATTGTCATGTTGGAATGTCCAACTACGTCCCATGCATAGCTTCCTGGCTGATGAATGCAAATGTTCCTCCAGTACTTTTTGATAACATACTGCATTCATCTTGCCATCAATTTTGACCAAATTTCCTGTGCCTTTGTAGCACACACATCCCCAAAACATCAGCGATCCACCTCTGTACCTTTCATCATAGGCCTGGTTGACTCCTCTCCAAATGTTGCATTCATGGTTGTGGCCAAAAAAAGGGATTTTTATAACAGCTTACCTGTAAAATCCTTTTCTTGGAGTACATCACGGGACACAGAGCGACTTAGTCATTACTAATGGGTTATATAGTTTACCTTCAGGTGTTGGCACTGGCCAATTCCAAACCGGAAGTACCCTCCCCTATATAAGCCCCTCCCACCCGGGAGCACCTCAGTTTTGTAGCCAAGCAATAAGTGTCCCAAAAAGAGGGGTGGGAGCTCTGTGTCCCGTGATGTACTCCAAGAAAAGGATTTTACAGGTAAGCTGTTATAAAAATCCCTTTTTCTTTTTCGTACATCACGGGACACAGAGCGACTTAGTCATTACTAATGGGACGTCCCAAAGCAATGCCAAATGAGGGGGGGGTACATAAGCTGGGCGCCATCAGGCATGAGGATCTTTTGCGGCCTGCAACACACTGCGCCCAAAGGCGACATCCTCCTGACTTCTAACGTCTACCTGATAGAATCTAGTAAACGTGTGTACCGAAGACCATGTTGCGGCCTTACATACTTGAGCCAGGGAGGCCTGGTGATGCACTGCCCATGAAGTTCCAACCGCTCTCGTGGAGTGCGCCCTAACTTTGAACGGAGGCGGTCTCTTTCTCAAGCCATAGGCTTGTATTATGACCTGTCGAATCCACTTGGCTAAAGTAGATTTTGATGCTGCCTGACCCCTTCTGGGGCCTTCCGGCAGAACAAACAAAGAATCCGTTCTGCGAATCTGAGCAGTGGCTTTTAGATAAGCTTTAACTGCTCTTACCACATCCAAAGAATGTAATAACTTTTCCTCTACCGAAGTAGGTTTGGGGAAAAAAGAAGGAAGAACCACATCTTGGTTCAAATGAAACCTCGATACCACCTTAGGAAGAAAGGCTGGATGAGGACGTAATACTACTCTGTCCTTATGGACAACCAGATATGGCTCCTTACAGGACATAGCTGCTAATTCCGACACTCTTTTAGCCGAACAAATGGCTACTAAGAAAACCAATTTCCTGGTGAGAAGAACCAAGGAAATGTGTTGTAATGGTTCAAACGGTTGTTTCTGTAGAACCGACAGAACCAGGTTTAAGTCCCAAGGACATATGGGAATACTAACCGGAGGGCTAATACGCATCACTCCTTGTATAAAGGCTTTGACTAGTGAATGCGAAGCCAAGGGCCTTTGAAAAAATATTGACAAGGCCGAAATCTGACCCTTGATAGTACTCAAGGCCAGCTTCCTATCTACAGCCCACTGTAGGAAGTCCAGAATCCTCCCTATCATGTACTTACGTGGATGCCATTTCTTGGTCTCACACCACGTAATGTACGCTTTCCAGATCCTATAATAGATCTGCCTGGATACCGGTTTCCTGGCATTGATCATGGTAGATACCACAGAATTAGAGAGCCCTCTCTTTTTCAGAATGTGGGCTTCAATAGCCAGGCCGTCAAACCTAGGGCTGGTAAGGAAGGGTGGTATATCGGTCCTTGCGACAGCAGGTCCGGACGAAGTGGGAGGGTCCAAGGACTCCTCACTGACATTTTTACCATCTCCGCGTACCATGCCCTTCGGGGCCACGCTGGAGCCACCAGAATCACTGGTTTCTTTTCTACCCTGATTCTGCGGAGTAATCGCGGTAACAATTGTGGCGGTGGGAATGCATATATCAGCTTGAACCGATCCCAAGGGAACACTAGGGCATCCGAGCCGCAAGCTAGGGGATCCCTTGTGCGAGACACAAACCTGTCCACCTTTGCGTTGAATCTGGATGCTAGCAGATCTACATCCGGTGTTCCCCACCGCTGGCATATTGCCTGGAAAACCTCGGGGTGAAGAGACCATTCCCCCGGGCATAATTGTTGGCGACTTAGAAAGTCCGCTCTCCAATTTTCCACTCCTGGGATGAAAACCGCAGATATGGCTGGGACATATCTTTCTGCCCACTCCAGGATGCAATTTGCTTCCTTCTGGGCTGCACGACTTTTGGTGCCACCCTGATGATTGATATATGCCACTGCCGTGGCATTGTCTGATTGAATTCTGACAGGGGACCCCTGGAGTTTGGATGTCCATGCTACTAGGGCATACCGGGCTGCTCGTATCTCTAAGAGATTGATGGGCAGGGCCTTTTCTGCTTCTGACCACCTGCCCTGGAGAGACCATTGCTCCAGCACTGCCCCCCAGCCGATGAGGCTGGCATCTGTAGTGACCACCTTCCAAGAAACCGGACTGAAGGGTTTCCCTCTTTCCAGATTCTGGGGCACCAACCACCAATGGAGGCTCTTGCGAACGGAAGGGGACAGGGACATTGGTAAGTCTAAAGCCTGAACTTTTTTGTTCCAGGCTGACAGTATGGCCCTTTGCAAATTCCTTGAATGGAATTGACCGTAGGGTACCGCTTCGAATGAAGCCACCATCTTTCCCAGCAGCCTCATGCAGAGACGTATGGATGGTTTTCTTTTTGTACCCACTAAGTGGGTCAAATTTCTTAAAGACGACACCTTCTCTGGAGGTAAGAAAATCTTTCTCTGATTTGAATCCAGCCTTAGCCCTAAGTATTCCAGACTTTTGACTGGTCTTAGAGCTGACTTGTCCCGGTTGATAATCCAACCGTGATATTCCAGATACTCGATTGTCTTGTGAATAGCTACTTCCAGCTTTTCCACTGAGTGGTCTATTAGTAGCAGGTCGTCTAGATATGCCATTATCGTTACACCCTGTGTTCTTAGATTGGCCAATAATGGGGCCAGAATTTTTGTGAACACTCGTGGTGCTGTGGCCAGACCGAAAGGTAAGGCTCTGAACTGAAAATGGCGCCCTTCTACTGCAAAGCGTAGAAATTTCTGATGGGCCGGAAAGATGGGAATATGCAGATAAGCATCCCTTATGTCGATCGAGGCTAGCCATTCCTGCCCTTGTAGGGCGGTGGCCACTGATCGGATCGACTCCATCCGAAAGGTCCTGATATTTAGGAACTTGTTTAGCCCTTTTAGATTTAATATGGGCCTCACGTCCCCATTTGGTTTGGGGACTGTGAAAAGGTTCGAGTAAAACCCGAATCCGCTTTCTTCCAGGGGAACCTTCATGATTACCCCTTGGAGCAATAGTTGTTCTAGTGCCAGAAGGAGGGATCCTCTCTTTTGGGGATCTCTTGGCACGTTTGACCTCATAAATTGGGCAGGAGGAGTGCCTTTTAACTCCAGCTTGTATCCCAGACTTACTGCGGAGAGCACCCATCTGTCTCTGATGGTGTCCCGCCAGGTCTCTGTGAACAACTGAAGTCTTCCCCCCACCCGATTGAGCGGGGGCAATACTTCATGCCTTAGGGGGAGGTTTTGTACCTCTCTTGATCCAGGGCTTCTTGTTACCCTGTGATTGTCCCTGATTTCTGCCCCCTGAATTTGACCGCGGAGGCCGTCGGAACTGCTTCACAGCCGATGTGCCCGGGACTGGAGAGGTAGGCCTCTTAAAAGAAGGACTTCTACCCTTGTTCTTAACCGGTAAGAGTGAACTTTTACCGGCAGAAATTTTCTGGATATATTTGTCCAGATCTTCTCCAAATAAGCGTTCTCCATGAAATGGGAAGCTAACCAGCAGTTTTTTACAGGGAGCTTCAGCAGACCAGTTTTTGAGCCACAGAAGCCTACGCATATGTACTATAGACAGCGTAAAGCGGGAGGCCTGTTGGATTGTATCCTTTATGGCGTCCACCGCAAAACACAAGGCTCTAGGCAGGTCAGCTAGGGCATGAGCCTGCTGATCTGGTAAGTCCCTTAAGACTTGTTTCAACTGATCTTTCACTGCTTGGCAGACTCCAATCGCTGCTACCGCAGGTTGTGTCACCATACTTGCTGTAGAGAAAGCAGATTTTAGTAAAGACTCCAATTTTTTATCTATTGGGTCTTTGAACATTGGAACATTATCTACTGGACATGTCAGTGATTTGTTAACAGAAGAGATGGCTGCGTCCACTATAGGGACCCTCCATTTTCTTATGAACTTATCCTCCATGGGATAGATCACCGGAAATCTCTTGGGGGGAGCAAATATTTTATCAGGATGCTCCCAATCCTGGTAAATAAGCCCTTCTAATAAAGGGTGGATTGGGAAGGAACAGACCGCCTGGGGAGCTTTTAGCGACCCCAGCGAGGAAACCGTAGTGGATGGTGGTTCCGCCAGAGGCATTTTAAATGCTGATCGGACCATGTTAGTCAGAGACTGAACCCATAATCTTTCAGCCTGAGAAGCTGAGAAAGGTTCTTCCACTGTTGATTCCTCTATAAGTGAATCAACCTCATCCTGATCCCCTTCAGGTAGGTCGATCTCTGTGTGGGGCTGTTCCTCCACTAACAGGCACTCTGAAGGAGGAGACGGAGATCGGACGCGCTTTTCCTGTGACAGGGAAGCAGCGATCAATGCTGTTAATCTCTCTTCCAATCCTCCCAGAGTTGAGGATAAAACCTCCTCTGTTATATATACAGGAGCAGGTGGACTGGGGACAGCCGCAGCACCAGGCATTCCTGCGGGGTTTCTACGGCTACTGACCTCTGCATTCTCAGGGGAGATTGGTGCAGTGCAAGCATGCCCAATATCCTCAGAGCCCGATGGAGACCCCTTTGGCTTCCTGGAAGATTTATTTCCGGAGCGTCTGGACGACATATCCTTTAAGCACAAAGCTGAGGTATTCCCGTCGTCATACACCAATTTTTGCTGGTAATAGTCTAACACAGGTGCTGCTATATACCAGCTGGTGTCCACTAAAGTGCCTTTCTATGGGGATGCCTGCATCAACCGCCTCTGTGTGCCACTGTTTGTTGCTAGCTCTGTTTGCATGCAGCTGACACCTGTACTGTGTCTTTTAACCATGCTGGGACGCCCGCACATGCGCAGAAGCGCCGCGGCGCGCATCGAGCGTCATCCACCCGCCCCGCCCCTTTTTTTTCATAGGAGGCGCGTGCACGCGCCCGCGCGCGCGCCCGTGCGCCAATGGCGCCCTTTTCGAAAACCAACAGAGGACTAGGAGCCAGGGCCCTTTTTGCCGGAGGGCCTGTGCGGTGGATGAACGCAGCAACAGGGCAGAGGAAGTGGATTCCCTCAGAGAAACTTACCAGCTGCCTGGATCTTTTGAGTTGAGAAAACCAAAGATCCACATTTACAAGAAAAATGGACTACAGCGGCCTCTAGTGGTTTAACACAGGTACCGCGGTCCCTGTTTTTTTTTTTTTTCTTGACTACTATTAAAATTTTACATTTTCAGTAGTTATAGGCAAACACAGATATTTAGCGGGAATACCGTTAGGTAACAGACAGAAAGACAAATTAGGCTTGGGGGTCCCCCAATAGAACCAAGTTCCTGAGGGCCCCCACTTACCTGATCCCCGCCGCAGGACTTTGTTTGGTCCACAAAAGTCCAAACTTCACCTATCACGGCAGGCATTGTAATTAAACCTTCAGGGACCGGGTTCCCAAGGATTCCACTCCCCTGGACCTGTATAGCACCCTGCACAGACAGCGTCTTGGTCGTGGGTATGACCAGAGCTCTGGATCCCAGGGTCCAGCCCTCCTAAGAGAAGCATTACAGGCAAAACCTTGCTCTTCTGCTGCAAGGCCCGGGTACCGACCGTTTAGCTATGAAGCTTTTTTGGTGGGATCCGGAACAGCTTACTAAGGCCCAAAAGAACCTGTACGCAAGCCCAGTGAAAACACATGTTACTCTTTGGCCAACACCTTAGACACTGGCAAAAAACTGAGGTGCTCCCGGGTGGGAGGGGCTTATATAGGGGAGGGTACTTCCGGTTTGGAATTGGCCAGTGCCAACACCTGAAGGTAAACTATATAACCCATTAGTAATGACTAAGTCGCTCTGTGTCCCGTGATGTACGAAAAAGAAAGCAAAATTTTGGTCTCTTCACTCCAAATGACTTTGTGTCAGAAGGTTTGAGACTTGTGCCGTTTGGCGTATTGTAAGCGGGATACTTTGTGACATTTGCATAGTAATGGCTTTCTTCTGGCAACTCCACCATGCAGCCCATCTTTCTTTAAAGGGGAGGTCCAGCTTTAAAAAAATATATATTTTTATTCTTTAAAGTCAGCAGCTACAAACACTGTAGCTGCTGACTTTTAATAAGCACACTTACCTGTCCAGGTTGCCCGCGATGTCGGCCACCCGAGGCCGATCCCTTGATCATGGCAAGTCCCGGCACCGCCATCCTAACCAAGGGAAACAGGCAGTGGAACCTTGCGGCTTCACTGCCCGTTTCTAACTGTGCATGCGCGCGGTGCTTTGTGAATGGGCGGCTGACTTCTGGGAGACACGCAGTTCCCTGAAGTCAGCACGCCCCATTCCCCAGAAGGCAACGCCGACGAGACCGAGGAGCACCGCAGACAAGGAAGGGGCAGATTAGGAAGATCTGCCTAGTAACAGCCATTCTGGCAAGTATTAAAAAAAAATCAATTTTTTTTGAGCCTAGCTGGCAATTTTTTTTTTTTTTTTATAGGGTGGAACTCCGCTTTAAGTGCCTCCTTATTGTGCATCTTCAAACAGCCACACCACATGTTTTCAGAGAGTCCTGTATTTCACCTGAAGTTATATGTGGGTTTATCTTTGCATCCCAAACAAATTTTCCTGGCAGTTGTGGCTGAAATTTTAGTTGGTCTACCTGACCGTGGTTTGGTTTCAACAGGACCCCTCCCTCATTTTCCACTTCTTGATTAGTGTTTGAACACTGCTGATTGGCATTCAAATGCCTTGGATATTTTTTTCTATTTAATACAGTTCAACTACCTTTTCCCGCAGATCCTTTAAGAATTATTTTGCTTTCCCCATGACTCCGAATCCAGAAATGTCAGTGTAGCACTGGATGAAAGATGCAAGGTTTTGTCAGCAGTCCAACAACTCATTGACATATATATATATATATATATATATATATATATATATATATATATATATATATATATATACACACACACATATATACATATACATATATATACATACATACATACATACATACACACACACACACATACACACATACATTACAGGCAAACAGATCACAGGTGAGGACGGTTACCTTTAATAGCCATTCAAACACCTTTGTGTTAACTTGTGTGCATGTTATCAGGTCAAAATCACCAGGGTATGTAAACTTTTGATATGGGTCATTTGGGTAGTTTCTGTTGCTATTATGATTTAAAAAAGAAGAAGTAAACAAAATGGCTTCAGCCAAACACTATCCAAGTTTGTGTTATTCATATTCTCTGAAAAATGGCCAAGAAATCATAAATTCTGCCAGGGTATGTAAACCTGAGCACGTGTGTAATATATATATATATATATATATAATTTATTTCACACGCTTCTGGATTATAGAATTCCCCCAATAATGAAATGTTAAGCTTGTGTCATTGGTTCACTGCTTTTTTTTACATCTGCACCAAGACAGAAGTCAAAATTCAGGCATCACTTGAAGTGGCAGCTTACTTTATATCTCATCCTCTGAGGGTGCAGATTCTGCAGCTTTTCCCATTACAAGACAGACTGCACTAGATAGGATCTACCGTCATTAGAACTTTCATGAAAGTAGACCCTTGGAACTTATTTTGGGAAAGGACTCTATTAAAACAGCAATTTACTAATAGTATGAATCTGCACAAAATTTGCTAAAATACTTTCAACATTCAATTTTTTTTAAATGCGGATGCACAAACTGTTGGGAGACACAACTAGCCCATGTAGGCAACAGTGGGTCCAAAGGATTCTGCAAGAGAAAGGGGCCAGCCTGAAGCAAGAAACTGGAGGATTGATTTTCCCTTTACCGAAACTGCACTTAAAAGGCAAAACTACCACTCATAGTAAGGTCCCAGCAACATTTTATAGGGAAACTAATGCAAAGGTTAGACATTCTGTGCAGTGTAATATATGGGGGAGAGCGTTTTGTTTTTAAACAAAAATGTCAAAATTAGATATGATGCACCTTTTACCCAAGTTCCACTCAATTGCAAATTCATTAGGAACAAGATTAGGAAATTTTAATGAAGAAAAGGTCAGAAACCCACACGGTTACAACAGATTGAGAATGTTACACCAGGTCCGGATTACAATGGATTACACCAATTGTGTTGCCACTTCCTTATTCAAAAGTCAATTTCATCATTAAAAAAAAAAAAGGAAAAAAGTCAACATGGTGAACTTATCAGAATTAAATTGCAGAACCAGAACAGCTTCCATTTTCAGATAATGCCCAACTGAAGCAGTGCACTTTACTTTGAAGAGGATCTATATAAATAAGAGTTCAACTTATTCAGCCTCAATCATCCTTAATGTCTGCAAGCATAAATTACCAAATCTGTATTCAGGCCCTTCAGTTGCTTAGCAAATTAAGGCAAATGGTATACATTTAGAGCAGTGGTTCTTAACCTTTCTAGTGCTGTGACCCCTTGATAAAATTTCCCAAGTTGTGGGGACCCCTAACAGTAAAATTATTTTTGTAGCGTGGGTTGTCAGCACCCAAGGCAAGACAAGTAATTTGCACGCCTAATCCATGGGCATTTAGCGCTCCCCGAGTCCCTTCCACTCGTACAGTATTAAAACCCCTTGTGGTACATTTTAGGATGTGCCACTCCTCTTGTTCTCCTTTCTTTCCCTTTTATCTCTCGCTACGCTCATTTCTTGTTTTTTTTTTTCCCCCATTCCTCTCTCTAGCCATTCTTCTTGTTCTCTCTCTTATTCCTTCTCTCCCTTTTTTTCTTTGTTCTTCCCCCTCTTTTCCTTTCCCTTCCATGTACTCTATCTTTATTCACTGGGATGAGTGGCAATGCTGGTGGGGAATGGGATCAGTGGCAGTGCTGGGGGGGGGGGGGGGGGGGGTTCTGATCAGCCAACTTAGGTGCTCTTGATCAAGGTCATCTACTGATCTGAGAACTGTAGTGGGGACTCTTAATGGCAACTATAATCACAGGTAGTGTTGCTTCACTGTGTCTCCGACTTTTTGGTGTCTCATAGCAGTGACACCTATGCTGAAATCGGGAGATAGTGTCTCCTCCAGCCCCTCCCACTTCACATTCCTCATCAGTCAGCTGACCTCTAGTCTCTGCCCCCCAGCCATGCCGTGAACTGAATGGGTGGCTGCGGGCTCCAGGAACAGCCCATCTGGGCAGCCACAGGCTCCAGGTACAGCCCTGCTGGGCGGACGCAAAAAGGCTTGGAGAGCAGCGTGGGCTTCAGGAACAGCCCAGGAATTGGTGACCCCTAGCAAATCGTCATTTGACCCGAGGGGGTCCCGACCCCCAGGTTGGGAACCACTGATTTAGAGTAAAGAGTAAATTTCAACAATCTTCCTAAAGGAATATATGTTAATTCAAGACATATGTGCATGTTATATACCGTATTTTCTGGCGTATAAGACGACCCCCTAATTTTCCATATAAAATGTGGGTTTTGGGATATACTCGCAGTATAAGACAACCCCCTTCCGACTAGCCATGCCTCACCATGCCTCCGCATACCTCACTGATCCCCCGCATACCTCACTGATCCCCCTCGACGATCACTTACCTTATCCCTGGCATGTAGAATCTCCAGTCACACCGCGGCCGTCCATTTTTCAAAAGCCACGTCTCCTCCTCGTGCTGTTCTGTGATAGGCGGAACACTCAGCTTCCCAGCAGACACTGTGTTCAGTGTTCCGCCCATCACAGATGCCCTCTCATCCGAGGCCGAGAGGACATCCGTGATAGGCGGAACACTAAACAGAGGCTCTGCTGGGAAGCTGAGAGTTCCGCCTATCACGGAAGAGCATGAGGAGGAGGCGCGGCTTTTGAAAAATGGACGGCCGCGGTCTGAGATTCTACAGTAAGGCAAGGTACCGGCGTATAAGATGACCCCCGACTTTTGAGAGGATTTTTAGGGGTTAAAATGTCTTCTTATACGCCGGAAAATACGGTACCTGGTAAAGCCTCCATTGTGTAGAAATCTAAAAAGCCTGAAACTAGGCATCAGCAGTAGAAAACACATTGCTGGTTAGAAAAAAATAAAAAAAAATTAATAGTGCAGTGGTGGCCCGGCCATAGGGGTGCAAGGGTGCTCCGGACAGTGCACTATGGGAAGCGTGACGACAATGCAATCGATTGCAGACGAGACACTTAATTTGCCCGTTTTTTTTTTTTTTGCTGCCTTGCAATGCGCCCGAACACTCCATTCATGTTGTGTTTTCTCTCTGAGCCACGGCATCACTTACGGTTTCTCTGTGCCAGTGAGAAACTGAAAGCGCCGCCGCCGCTCTGTGGATGGAACGCACGGCCCGAGTGGTGTGTATTTGCAGAAGAATATGATTGTAATGTTAAAACCACCAGTGCTTGGGCCTAGCAATAACTACGGTCAACAGAAACAGGATCTATGTCTGATTTTTTTGCTTGAGAACCACTTGATACTTTTGCTTGTTAGGATTGTCAAAACAGATCTGGATATTGATTGGACTTAAAAATCTACTTGCAGTGTTCTGAAATTTACATCCTGAGACATTTTTTTTAAAACCAGAGAAAAGAATCTAAAAAAAAAAAAAAGGGAGGAAGATGTTGGGTATGGTCAAAAGCTGCATCAGTCCGTTTCAGGCTCTGCATCCTGGCCAGAGAGAGCCAGGGTAAGCTCCCTAGGCACTATCCATGCTGGGGTTTGAATTTGGCTAGTAAAGCCATGGGTTGTTTTTAAGAAAGGATGTTCAGTTTTGAGTTGTTCACAATAATCGTTCTGGATGCAGTTTTGCTTGTCTTGGACACCAAGGAACATTAAGAGGCCATTGGCAGTAAATTCAGAAATGTCTAAGCTATGTAAATGTTTTTGGTAGAAGAAAAAAAAAAAAACCAAAAGGAATTACGGCGCTACTGTGTTAAATAAGAGCAAATGGAACACAAGTAGAGGCAGCTCCTCTGAAAAAAATAGGACCCAATAACCTATAGAGGATAATTGTGAATGGAGGAAGAGAGCGCCAACCTATAAGAACAGACAGTGTGGTGAAAACATGAAAAAAAAAAAAAGAAGAGAAAATGCCCTTTTGGAATTGGAGAAAGATGCTGGTCATTTATGGGGGGCGGTGGTGGGTCTTGCACAGGTGCTGTGGAGAGCGGCTGGTATGAGTGAGATGAGAGCCTGTGAAGCGATGGCATGCAGGAGGGATGTCCAGCTGTTCTGATGGGGGGGGGGGGGGGGGGGGTCGGTGGCTGCAGATGAAGTAACAGGTTGTCCGGATGGACCCCCATCATAAAACTTCATCAGCCGCCACTAGAATATTGTACATGTACGTACTATAATAGGATGTCCTTTTTATCCATTTATGTATCCGTGACCTGGTTCTAAAACTTTGATGTAGTTTTTTTTTTTTTTTTTTTTTTTTTTTTTTTTTTTTTTTTTACACACACACACACACACACACACACACACACACACTTTTGTAAAAAAAAAAAAAAAATCCCCTGCAAGGAGAGAAAGATACAACTTCTTTCTCTCCATTCAAAAGAAGGAAACGGGGAAAAAGAAAAGCCCCCAAAAAAAGAAATAAATAAAAAAAAGAAACCACATGTGGGCTGCACAGCGACTAAATCACCGATAGCCTCTGATTGGGTATCACAGTGATCAGGAACCAGAAGTTTCATGTCCCAATCATTAGCACAAAGACCGGTACGCTTTTTTACGGCTAATGGATAAAGACCCACATCCATGAGGCCGGTGCCAAGGGGTTAAATATGTTGTAAACCTTAATAAAAATATGTTGCATTGCATACTAGCTCATTATGAAATACTTACCTTAAAAAACGAAGCTGTTGCAGCGGTCCCCGCATACCGCTGTCATGGCCAACATCTTTCCCAAAGCTTTTTTCAGGTTTGCGGTAGGGCTGGGAAAAAAAAAATCGATTTTAATCTTGAATCGAGTTTTGAGTTCAAATCGATTCAGATTTGAAGAAAATCTATTTTTTTTTTTTTTTTATAAAAAAAAATAAAAAAAATATTTGTTTTTCCCCCTTCAAAGTTTCCGTAGCAGGGCTGCAGGGGGCGTAACCGGAATGCCACTGGGCGGCGTTACCCCAGTTACATCTACTCGCCGTAGTAATGTAACACTAACTAACCGCAAGCCGCCGTCTGCCTACCTGATCAGCGTGTCATGCAGACAGACGGCGGCCATTGCAGTGTTCAAAAGCCGCGCCTCCCGAGTCCTCGTCGTCTGATAGGCGGAACACTCAATTTCACAGCAGGCAGTGTTCAGCCTATCACGGACATCCTCTCATAGGCGGAACACTGAATGCTGGGAAATTGAGTGTTCCGCCTATCACAGACGAGGAGGAGGCGCGGCTTTTGAATACTGGAATGGCCGCCGGTGTAGCAGTAAAATCCGTATCCCATGAAAATCTGCATCAGGTATGGGCACAGTGATTGAAGCATGGGCACAGTGAGACACGGGCACAGTAAAACACTGGGCACAGTAAAACACTGGGCACAGTAAAACACTGGGCACAGTAAAACACTGGGCACAGTAAAACACTGGGCACAGTAAAACACTGGGCACAGTAAAACACTGGGCACAGTTCAATTCAACTAAGAGTAACCTCAAGATTTTTGGTTGTTTTATTAGCTAAATCCAAATACAGTATTAATAATTTGGATGTTTAACAATCTTTGTTGCACACTGACTTTGCAGTTAGAGAAAGGGTTTGCCTTTGAAATTTTGTTTGTTGATGCACTTCAATTAATAAAAAAAAAAAAAAAAAAAAAAATCTCAGATTTTTTTGGGGGGGAAAATCGCCCAGCCCTAGTTTGCGGGCTCCGGCGCTGTGATTGGCCAGAGCCGTGATGACGCAGGCGCCGCCATTCACGGCCCGGAAGGAACGGCACCCATGGGCATGGGTGATGTCACTGGTTGCATGCACTGAAAATATTTGCCAAGCCAGAGATATGCAAGTTAGCGGAACTCCTGCTGTTGCAGAACTACAAGTCCCATGATGCATAGCAAGACTGACAGCCAAAAGCACAATGGGACATTTTGCAACAGCTGGTGGTCCGCTAATTGCATATCCCTGTGCTTAACTGTACAGGTTTAGGAGAAATTTTCAATACCTATAGTTAAGCCGCCTTATAGGCTTACCTATAAGTAAAAGTTTGCAGAGGAAGTTTACTTCCTCTTTAAGTTGGTAACAGGGTCTGTTCAAGAGTCTAATTAGAGTCAGTATGCAGCACAAGTTATATTTAATTTTCATTGCTAAATTCAAGTGATGCAAAATAAATTAGCATGCAAACAAGTAAAGTCTGCAGTTTCCATACATCTGTACGTGGGTGAGCACAGTTACTGGTAATATAGTTTGCTTGGGACTCCTTAAAAGGGACACGAAACTCACGTTTTTATAAAATAAATGTCCAAATATAACTAGACTGTACCTTTTCTTTTCGTTTATTTAATCTTTCAAATGCGTGTTTTTTTCTACTGTTCTAGGGTGGTTTCCCCATGCCCCCTTTGTGTATGAACTTTGCCAGCCTTTCCTGCTCACCCCCAAGATGGACTACACATCTTCATTCAGCTCTATGGAGTACACAAAGCAGATTATGTGACCAAAACAGCACTGCTTGCTCTATGCTAGTAGCAGTGAGGTGCATCAGTGGAGTACAGGGAGCGTGGACAGGGGGAAAAAAAAAACAAAAAAACACACACGGATTGTGTATGACCTCAATTTCCAGGAACTGCTACAAAGTTCCAGACATGGGTGTGTTAAAAAGACTGGATACTGAAATTATTCATGTGAACAAGAGTATACAAACTGGCACGGGCCCCATGTCTCACGCCAATAGTGTATGTCTTGTACACTAGACGTCACTAGGCTGGAACTTGCAAAGATTACCTTGGTCTTGGATGACTTTGAGCTTCACGTTGCAAAGCAAACTAAATTATCACCTTATCTTCTTAGAGCGCAAGAAAGCTAGGCAGGCAATATCTCATTCTGATCAAGCAAGGACTTTTACCCTCCTCCTATCATGTATCTATCCATTTCACAAGGTCTTACATCATATGAATAAATAACGAACAGGATTTCCTACAGACTATATAAACTGCTGCAATTCTCTGAAGAACAAAATGTAATATATTGAAATTTTACCAGTCCCAAAATATAGTGATTGGATCATTTTTCTTTTTGGCTCTTCATGTCACCAGTTGATCTCCAGCATGCCAACCTTTGAGCCAAAAATCTTCATATGTATTGAAAGGAGACCCATCCTGGATACCTGGTGAAGTGCATCTCATCAACACAACAGCACAGGGCCACAGGTAAGAGCTCCAGTTGTTGGGAGGACAGAGGGGCCCCTTATAGATGCAGGGTCCATAACTATGTTCTTGATCACACAGTTAGAATCTGGCAGATAGACACGATCACACCGGCAGTTGCAGAGCAGGACCTGCTAGGGTGAATTAGGCCTTGGAAAGGGTTTCTAACCTTTTATCCAACGTGTCCTTGAATACTAAAACAAATAAACAATTCTCATTAGGGACTATTGAGATTTTGTTGAGGCATTTTGAGGAAACTCAGTCTGGTGACTGATGGAAAGGCAGACGCAAATTGCGCTAGGCCAAGGTATGTGCGCACTGCATCAAGAAGTATAGAAATAGTATCCTTTAATCTGCGAGATATCAGAGTGAACTTCATGCATCAGGTCCTCTGAATTGAATGAGATACTATACTCTGCTGAAGTATGCTTAGCAGCAAACACGGGAAATCACTAGAAACTTTTAAGGGATTCGTCATTCCCCCTCAGGTGGGGTGGGTCTACATACCAAACAAGCAAAGACTATATAATTTTTTAAATGAGAGAATTTCCCAGGAAAACAGATATAATGTGGCCGATGTTTATGCAGCATCAAAAATTTAAACAGTTTATTGGACACAAAACATGGTCAGAAAAAACATTGCAAAATGCATCAACCCTCCGACCTGTCACCAAATAACGTTATTAACTAAAAGAAAGAAGCACACAGATCAGGGTATCAATCATGTTTCCTGCTCATTGAGCAATATTATAAACCTTTGTGACACGATTGCATCCCTTCTGAATCACAACAGGCTTGTTTTAGCATGCTTCTTCAGAGCTTCAAGGTGGCTTTTTAGTCAACAATGTTATTTGGTGGAAGGTTGATACATTTTACAATGTTTATGACAATATTTTGTGTCCAATAAACGGTTTCAATTTTGATACTGCATAAAACTCTGGGGTCACTTTATACTCTGCTGAAGTAGCCAGAGAAAGAGCAGAGATGGAATTTGATGGGAGAGGATCAGGCCTCAAACAGGTCTGAAAAGTTCCCCATAAATTAAGACACTGCGGCAGAAAATACCTCTTATGACAAGTAGGATAACTCCTGAAGGGAGTGAGGGAAGAATGGGAATGGTAGGGACTGTTTAGGGAACAGCAGTCCGGGATTGCTGAATTGGACCTTAGGGGAAACACTGCAGACCTCCCTGAGCCATTAGCCAAGCATGGACCCAATGGCCCACTGGACAGCCCTGCACTTTCTGCCTGGCGGGGTCCAGCTACGGCCTTGTGGTTTTTCTCCCATCACAGCAGAGAGAAGACATACATTCTCTAAAACAAAGCAAGCACACACACACACACACACACACACACACACACACACACACACGGACGGACGGAAAAAAAAACAAAAAAAAACATGCACGTCTTGCTGCAGTGGAAAGTGTTATACAGGGCTGTCCTTACTTTGCCCGTCTCATTTGTCCAGCAATGAGAAAACACTTCTACACATCACTATAAAATTACCTCTTTGCCTCGGTTGGAGAGCCCCGAGTCTCCACCAATCCTTCCCTTAATATTAAGCTCACTTTCTCCATGCCGGCACAGATATATGGAGCGTGGAGTCACATGGATATTCATAAGGTAGTATACAATCCTGCTTTGGATATGATCCATAACATGGTTAACTAGATATCTGCGGCCAACATCCATGATTTTAATATAGGACAATTCCCTACAATGGAAAAAACACAAAAACGTACACGTTAAAGAACACAGTTTATATTCTCGTTTGGTCACATTAAGGAAAAAGACTGCTACAAAACAAACATTTACAAAATGTCAGAACTATTGCAAATAAATATATTTTCATAGTTTCAAAATGAATGTTTAAGACTATACGGGTCCCAGAGACACAAAGGTAAAAACTTTAGGGACACAAGTCACCCAAATTTTCAACTCGAGACATCCTGTGTGTTTTTTTTTTACTTTGATGGAGAAATTGCATTGCGAATGCTGCGAACGGTCGTTTTGGATTTACACACCACAGAGCTTTTTTCTTTCCTTGCGAGGAGCGTTTTTAATAAGAATTTTTTTTACTTTTTATTTTGAGGACTTATCATTGAGGATTGGTACCATACACTTTTGTAAAATAAATGCTTTGGATGACCCCTGCACTATTGAAAGTTTCTTTTTATTTCCATACCATATACTGAAGTGCATCCACTCTGACCCGGAAAGAGTGTGACCACTTCCGGTTTTGGACAGCGCTGAACCAACGTCTCTGGAGATCCTCTTACTGCTGATGAGGCATCCTTGCTGAATCCTCCTGCCTTCCATTGAGAATCATCACTCTACTGAGCCTGTTTTGACCCCCCTGAGAAGGGCGGTCGCAGGCTGTCTGGTAAGCCTTTATTCTACACCTCGGTAGTGGGATCTTTTCTATGCATTGGATGTTATTCCCATGTTCAACATCAGATACCTGCATTTTGTAGAACTTCTTATCAAGTTTTTGGACAGAATAGGGATATATTCACTTTTTATCACAGATACAATTTCACTATATGGTCATATATTAGTTCATTTATCCAGCACTACACTTTTTGTATATATAAAAGATCACTTTTACAGTAGTGTACTGTAAAGTACTGACCTTTGCCATGGTTGTCAGGCCCACCCAATCCTTTTAGGAGCTCAGGACCACCAGTAAAAAAGGAGTCAGGATGGGGAGCAGATCAGGGAACATTCATACCCCAATATGCCCAGAGGTAAAAAAAAAAAAAAAAAAAAAGATACAATCAATCTTGCTTAGATGCACCTTTAGCCCATTTGTTGCACAATACAGCATGACCCCAGCATAAAACCAGTGTGGACTGTGCTTAAAGTGTTACGAAACCCACAACAGTAAAATCAGTCTGTATATGCAGTAAAGCATGCTCGTTATACTCACTGTGGAACCTAAGGGGTTAATCCTCAGCACTGTGTAAGGCCGTTTGATCTTGCATGCACAGATTCTTTTCTTCCACTGACTCCAGAACAGGTCCGGATAGTACAGAGCCTTTGGAGTCAGGCTGCACATGCCCAATTTGGGGTTTATTGCTAGAGGTTTTTGTTTTCTTGGGGGTGCACATGTGATAAGCACAGGGCTGATCAGCACTGTCCAGACAAAGGGTCATAGGTCCTGGATCCTTATAGGACAGGTCAGTGCAGTATGAATACAAGCTTTACCAGAAACTGATAGAAATCCCAAGATTGCTATATACTGCTGATGAGAAAAAAAAAAAAAAAAAAAAAAAAAAAAAAGGTATTTAGCAGTTATTTACTAAACTAAATTGCGTTTCCATGTTCTCTGTACTGTGGGAGACCAGATACTATAGTGAATGCAGGGTAATGGGTTTAGTAACACTTTAAAAATTGTATGGCTAGCCCACACTGGCCAAGACACGACTTTTTAAAAATCTAAATTTTAGGCTCTAGTGAATCCATAAAACAAAAAATTACAGCCAACTTGTAAAGCATTGCTGTAACAATAATACACTGTACCAACTTAGGAAGGTGGGTTGGGTGTAAGAAAGAACATACTTGTCAAAGTTCTCATCCAGCATCTCGTAGGAGTTCTTGTAACAATCTATCCTCTTCATGAAATCCTCAGTGGCTTCCTCAATGGTGCAGTTTAAATAGTCCGGGCTGCCCAACTTCACTTGCTATAAAAAAAACAAAGAGGAACACTGCTGTAAGTGAAGGTTAGATTTTCTAAAAAAATATAAAATATTCAGTGGCATAAATTTGCTGCTCTATGCAGTCAAAAGAGGATAGCATATCCTTTTTGAGCATGCTACTAGGTGTAAATACACCAAAGTAAACCCTTAGGCTTGATTTTTCCCAACTGACTGCTACCATTTTCTAAAGGTTAGGCTGGTGCAACGGGGGTAAATACATTGTACGTAGGCTCAGATAATAGGATTAGGGAGAAACTGCTCAGACTAGACCGAAGGCAAGTACTTTTCACCACCATCTCATGCCTATGCTCCTTCAAAGCCCAAGCCCCCCTGCCCATCCCCCACCCAAGGCAAAATCACGTACCCGATTTACCCTAGTCTGCCCAAAGTTCCAGTCTATGGGTAGAGCCTCAGTGTCATCACATACAATATGATTTACCCTGTATGGTATGATGAAGAGGCTGGGGTGCGACTAGAGCTGGTCACAGCTTACACAGCAGTCTGCAGGGGACTGGTTGCAGCACTGGAGTAAGGTGTAGGGCTAGGTTCACAGGTGTCCTGTGGGTAAGGCAGCATAATAATTTCAATGGGCTGCCCTACCAGCAGAAACAGAGGACAAAGTCCCTGACTCCTCTTGTCAAAGTTTGCCACAGAACCATGCAATCTGGCAGGCACTAAAATGCGCAATTTTTTACGATGCGTGGAAGCATTCCGGCATGTCTGCGGGTTAGAAACATGCGCGTTCCTGACCCAAACAAGTGTGATCCTAGACCAAGGTAAGAATTTACTGCCCAATCCTCTGCCCTTAGCAATTAACCTTTGCATTGCAGTTTGGTGGTTGGAGCACTGCAAGGGTGAATTTTATTTATTATTGGAATTGGGCTTTAAAGAACTCCAGCTTTACCTCCCTAAAACAGATGCATTGTGCATGTGAATGAATCACAACCCGCTGTTACTTACCTCCTTTAGATGTATACAGCATGTTTTTGATGTCACTCATCCTCCTGGCTGAATTGCAGAGTTCCGACTTCCTGTTTCCTTCCTTTTTCAGTCCTTATACTACATGTCCCATGATCCTTTGAGCCTCTAGCTTCAGGGCAGGCTATGGGAGTCACTTGTATCAGTTCTGAAAGTTGATGTGGGTGGGTCCTAGGGTCACTGTGGATGTTTCTGGGCCTTCATGTGCGTGGTGAAATCGGGTGCCATTCCTGTCTTGCAGCATGCCAAAGAATAATGACTTACTGCAAGACTACAAAAAGGAAAGGCTATGGGAGATTCATTCATATGTAAATGAATCACTTCACAGAGGAGCAGGGGGCTGGGATGGCGGGACCCGTTCACTGGTCAACATATTTAACTGAGCAGGGTTGAATTTGAATTGAGATCCATTTAAAAACTTGCCCAGCAGCACAGCTAGCTTTGAGAACAGGCTGTGTATAAGTGTGATCCTGCCTTGAATAATGCTGTGATCTGTGAGGCGGGACATAGGTTTGTACTCTTCCTGTAGGTGTGACTGGGTGGGACTGAATGCCAATTAGTATGTGCTGAGCTGTGGAGGGGTGGGGTGCAGCTGTCTCAGCGGCTTGCTGAGACTGCCATCAATCAAGGCAGCTGGCAGATCCAGACCTGGAAGTCGGGATGACGCGCTGCTTCGACTGAGAAACTAATTGCACTTTTGTGACCCAGAGGAGAAGCCCAGCCTAAAAAGCTCAGGCGGGACTTCTCCTTTAATCACATTTCATGGCAAAATTACTTCAGAAAGTCAGTTAATTCCAAAAGGGGTTCACATTCCTTCCCCCCCACTGTAGATACAAGATTGATCTTTAAAACAAAGTCTTCTATAAAAATGAGCACAAAAATCTCCTGCGTCATTAAACTCACATGCTTTAACACTTTGGCTGACAGACCCTGTGCTCCATTTTTACACTCAGGTGGCCAGGCCATTTTTCCATTGTTTTTTTATTTTTCCCTTACAGCTTTTAGAGTTTGTTAAAGACCCCCCAAACCATATATTTTCTGAATGCATATGATCAGTAGAATACAAATAAGGCGCTACTGATTTTTAGGGCACAATGATATTTGCGCAAATGTTTATCAAAACAATATTTGTTAAAAATACACTAAAATCATTATTAGCAGATAATGACAGTACATTTTACAAAATTCCTACTAAACATAAAAGCTTAACTTGTATTGAGTTAATAACAATTATTTGTAATTTTTAAACTACGCCTTTTTGCAAAATGGTGAAGACTGACCATATGCAAACCACATTTCTCTAAAAATCTGAAGGTTTTCATTGATCCCTTACAGCTTTCAGAGTTAGAATAAACCTATGACAAATCATTATCCCTTCATATTCAAAGAAAGAACAAAATGGAAAAGATTGGCTATACAGCTTACCACAATGTTCTCCGCAATAACTTCAGGGTCAACACATACCGACTCCACAAAGAACGTCTTTATATGCAAGGGAAGAAGAGACATTTTTATTTCAAGGCTATTTCGAAGTAAGCCAGACATCACTGTCAGGCCACTTTCACACTGACGGACTGACTGGGTCCGCCTGTCAGGTTTTTCAGGCGGACCTGATCGGACCATCCATTGTTCTATGGAGCAGAGGATGTCAGCATACATGTGTCACAACACCCAATCCTGTTTACTAAAGACAGACGGATGGGGACCAGATTGGATGACAGTTGGATGGAAATGGACAGGCGATTTTCATCCGACAGCCCAAAAGACAACAGCAGGCTGTCAGAGCGAAGCGGATATGGACTGGACTGGTCATCCGCCTGCTCAGCAGAGATCCCCTGCTGAGCAGGCAGAACTGGCAGACTCCGCCAGTATAAAAGGGGCCCAAATGTTCATTAAAATCCCACAAGTTTTCTAATGGCCATTTGATTTGCATAAAAAAAATAAAACATTTTCAAGGAACTCTTGCAATTAAAAATGTAAGCAGATAGCAAGCTATTCAACTTCACATCATCTACCTACTATATGAATAACCAAATATCAGTAGTAAACAAGCCTACTGAAAGAAGGCTACCATTTCATACTGTAAATGCAAGCTGCTCAAGTGTCAAGCTAGTTTAATGGCTTCAATTATATTTTGTCAGGGGGCAGAGCAGAGAGCTGCTGACTGACAGCACCTCACAGAGCTGTGAGATCCAGGCGGTCAGCGGTGTTCGATCGCTCGGTTCTCAGTTACAGGCGCCAGAAGAGAAAGACTTTATATACACTTTCAACAAATTCAAGTGAAATTAATCTCTCATCCCTTACCTACGTTTCCTTTTAAACAACTATGCACATTAGAACAGGGAAGAAATCGATTTATATTTATAATACTAGTTGAAAGCAGTATTAAAACCAAACATATTGCAGCTTACCAATTCTTTGATGTGGTGACTGCATTCTTTTTTGTGCCTTATTTTCACCTGGTGATATTGCCAGCAAGTCTGTTTTTCAACAGAACAAGCTCTTGAAGATGTAGCAGTTACAACGATGAGCCATACCATTTACCACTGACAGATCACTGTGGTAGGCAAGCAGAGGCTACCACAGCGATCAGGTGACCGGGAATTCCGGGCCCCCCATTGTTGGTACAGGACCCAGGGGTCTGTGCGGCACCAAGACAGATACACAGATGCGGTTCTACAGCAAAAAGCCCAGTCCAGTGAGGCCACATATATACACGTTAGGTCGGTGTGAAGGGGTTAAGAAACGCCGCCAACATGTTTCAAACAAGTCTCAAGCAGTGCCAAAAATGATAACAGCTGGTTTATAGCAAGAGTAAGCGCTCCCATTAAGATATGAAATTGACATTAAAACTGGAGGCAAAGAGGTGCTTCAAAAAATATGAACATAAAATGCAATGCTGCTCTGCTTGCTGCTACTATATAAAATCAAGCACAAAGCTATGATAAGGAAACAACTCACTTTAAATCCATGCTGATCAGCAAATTTAAGAATGGTCTCTCGCCTCTCCCGTGTTGTGTTTGTTGCATCAAAAACCTGTTTAAAAAAAAAAAAATAAAAAAAAAAAAAAAGAAGGGGGGGGGGGGGGAAGAAGTCTAAATTTAAAAGAATAAGAAACCAGCAATATACAATGCAATCAAAGAATTTGACTTTTGTTTCTGTGTAGCAGCAGGTTTGAAAGGAAGCTAGCAAACGTCTGAGGCTATTTTCACACTGGGGCGGGGGGCTTGTTAGCGGTAAAGCACTGCTAGTTTAAGCAGAGCTTTTCGGCCGCTAGCAGGTCGCTTTTAACCTACACTAGCGGCCGAGGAAAGGGTTAGAAGCACCGCTGCCCATTAATTTCAATTTGAGGGGCGGTGAAAAGATTTCCCTTCATTTTTATTCTAGAGAAAACCTTTTACTAGACAGAAGTGAAGAAAATCTACAGCTGGGAAAGCAGGAACAATATAAAGCTGACAGATACTGGCATTAATGCTTTTTTTTTTTTAAGAAGAGAAGGGCTATAGATGCTTTTTAACCACTTCACATCCCGCCCATAGTCATATGACATCCACAGATGGGATCTCCCATCCTGGGTGGACGTCATATGACGTCCTGGGCTTCCCGGCCGTCTAGGTGGCCAGAGTCATCGCTCGAGACCCAGTGCGCATTGCTGCGATGTCCGCCGGGCACCCGTGATCACGGCAGGACCGTGGATCGGTGTGTGTAAACACACAGATCCATGTCCTGTCAGAGGCAAGGAGACCGATGTGTGTTACCAGTACAGAGGAACACAGATCGGTCCCCTCCCCTTGTGAGTCCCCTACAGTTAGAATCACTCACTAGAGCAGTGTTTCTCAACTCCAGTCCTCAAGGCGCCCCAACAGGTCATGTTTTCAGGCTTTCCATTATTTTGCACAGGTGATTTGATCAGTTTCACTGCCTTAGTAATTGCCACAGCTGTTTCTTAATGAGGGAAATCCTGAAAACATGACCTGTTGGTGCGCCTTGAGGACTGGAGTTGAGAAACACTGCACTAGAGAACATATTTAACCCCTTCCCTGACAGTCACATTTACACAGTAAATCAGTGCAGTTTTATAGCACTAATCGCTGTATAAATGTGAATGGTCCCAAAAATGTGTCAAAAGTGTCCAATATGTCCGTCACAATCACAAACCCCCCCCCCCCCACGGAAAAATGCAATCTATCCCCTATTTTGTAGACGCTATAACTTTTGCGCAAACCAATCAATATATGCTTATTGCGCTTTTTTTTACCAAAAATATGTAGAAGAATACGTATCGGCCTAAACTGTGTAAAAATTTTGTTTATAGATATTTTGGGGATATTTATTATAGCAAAAAATATTGCATTTTTAAAATTTTCCATCTATTTTTGTTTATAGCGCAAAAAAAAAAAACAAAAAAAAAAACGCAGAGGTGATCAAATACCACCAAAAGAAAGCTTTATTTGTGGGAAAAAAAAAAAAAAAGTCCATTTTGTTTTGGAACCACGTCGCACGACCACGCAATTGTCAGTTAAAGTGACGCAGTGCCGAATCGCAAAAAGTGCTCTGGTAAGGAAGGGGGTAAATTCTTCCTGAGCTAAAGTGGTTAAATGTAAGTAACTTGGAGCACAAGTGATCGGCTTACGCCGATGATGTTCTGTTCCACGTAACGGAGCCCCCGATCTCGCTGCCAAACCTCATGAAGGAGCTCCATCAGTTTGGGGCTCTCTCTAATTTTAAAATTATTCATTCTAAGTCAGAGATCTTACCGAAAGTGCTTTCCCCCGCCCTTGCGGATAGCCTACAGATGGCGTTTCCCTTTACATGGGCTAAATCCTCCATAAAGTACTTGGGTATCCAACTAACTGACCGCTTCGAGACCCTTTATCAAAGCAACTACCCCGATCTAATGGATCTAATGGACAGAGTCAAAAGAGACCTCAAGCATTGGACCAACACTGCTTTTACCTGGCTGTGGTGAGTGCATATCCTCAAAATGAATGTTCTCCCAAGGGTGCTTTTCTATTTACAGATGGTGCCTTTGCCAAGTTCCTTTTTTTTTTTTAATTTGTGTGGAATGGAAAGAGACCCCGCATTGCAATGAGAGTGTTGAAGCGCTCAAAAAGGGCCGGAGGTTTAGGCATACCAGATATTAGAAGGTATTGCACGGCTGTCGTTCTCCAGCCAATTCTTAATTGGCGTTTTCACACCCGTTCCAGGATCTGGGTATCCTTGGAAAAATTCCTGGCAGGAAGAGACCTAGCCTACGCCCCATGGCTAGCTAGAGAACACAGGGGGCTGTCAGATACCACCTCTCCCTTAATTTTATCCCAGACCCTGAGAACCTGGGTCATTAACAGCACATATTTACCCCCCCCCCCCCCCCCGTGTCCCTGCTGGCCCCACTTGGGGGCTTCTGCTGGTTCCCCCCGGGAGAACAAATAGCGTTTAAGAAGTGGTCGGATGACTCCAGCGCCTGCTGTGGCAAATTCGTGAATGGTAGATTGCTCACTCTTGAGACCCTTAGGGCCCGCCATGGTGGCTTACCCATGGATTTTTGGCGATACAAACAACTCAGTCACTTCTTTGCCACGCTAGGTCAACCCATTAGAACTACCTCTCAGCTTACACCTTACGAGCTTCTTTGTCGTGGAGGAGCCCACTCCGTGTATGATTTCTGAATTGTACCGCCTACTGGGCTCAGCTGCCTCAGAGACTAAGCCGGTCTATATCAGAGAGTGGGAACGAGACCCAGGGAGGGAATTTTCGGAGGCGCAGCTGACTCACCTGTACCAGCTAATGCACTAGCTCTATAGAGTCCAGAATGCAAGAAACCAATTACAAGCTACCGACATGCTGGTACAGGGTGCCGGCGGCCCTATCCCGAATCTACCCCACCATGTCTGACCGTTGCTGGAGAGGCTGTGGTCTCCGTGACACCTTACTTTACATATGGTGGGAGTGCCCGAGGATTAAGCCGCTCTGGGAGGAAATTAAAAAACAGATACAAGATATACTGGGTATTGACATCCCTTTTCATATCCCTCCCATGCCGGTCAGCCAATATAGGAAGAGTGCATTGCCACACTTCTTGAATGCCGCCAAGCGCCTGCTCCCTCGCACCGGTCTATCCCAGAAGCGCTGCACAGAGAAGAGAGACGTACGGTTTTACTTCACTTAATTTTTTTTTTGTAAACACTAATGCAGTCAACAGTAGTGGTGCAAGGGATCGTTATTGATCCGTACGGATCAAGGACTTCGGATCGGCACACACATGATCCGCGGCGTGCCGCGGGATGGCAGAGCGGTAAAACACACATTGAAACTGTCTCTGCTCTGCTCGCACACAGCCCCTCTTAACCCCGCACTGTGATAGACAGAATGCGGGTCCAATGCTGGGATGTGTTCTGTCTATCACAGCGCAGGGTTAGGAGGAGGCGGGGCTGTGTGCGAGCAGAGCGGAGACAGTTTCAACATACGGGCGGTGAGTTGCTTTCTAGCAGAAAATGCATGCTGCCGTCCGTCCTCCCCTCCCTCCCCCCACATACCACACTTGGCTGTGGTATGACTGTTTTCTCCTGTGTGATAGCAATAAAGTTAAGTGAAAAAAATAAAGAAAAAAAATTAATAATAATTAAATAAAAAAAAAAAAAAAAAAAGGAAAAGAATAAGAAAAATATTAAAAATAAGAAAATTATACAAAAAAATAAAATAAAAAGAAGAAACATTAAATATTTGAACTAACCGCCCCTGCCATCCAATTGCAATTCTCCATTGATTGGGGGGGGGGGGGGGTGTGCATTGCAATTTGGGGCACAGTGAGGCTACAATTTGGGGCACAGTGAGGCTACAATTTTTTTTTGCTGATCCGAAAAATGATCGAATCCGTGACTCTGATCCGAGGAACGATCCAAACCGTGAGTTTTTTGATCCGTTGCACCCCTAGTCAACAGTGATTCTCAAGTGCTTCATTGGGCTGGAATTTGCATACTACTTGCAAATCAGGCTGTGGTGGTCTACAACAGAATGGTGTTCAGCTTGAGAACAAATCTGCTTCAGGCATGTGTGAGACCCAATAAATGACAAAAGAAAATGCCAGTGTTGCCTAGATCACATTAGCCACTTCTTACTCTGAGGGAAGTCAGAAAGGCAAAAGTAAAAAATTACCTTATTGCAGCAAATTTTATAAGCCAGCACCAAGTGTTATCAAGAGTTAGAGATGAGGGCACAAATATAATTTAAAGCATTTGTTCATATTCCTGATATGTGCCTACTGTACCATGTACTTGTAAGAGAAAACATGTTCTTTGTATTGCTTCCTTTATGTGAAACCCCTGTTCCTGCCAGTCCCTATGCTTTACTTTTACAAACTGACCACACCAAGTAAGAGCACAGCTGGTCAGTTCTCTAGCTTTGCTGGTAACTCGGCCTGCTCTCCTCCAATGATCAGACTTGTCCTGACACGTTTCTTTCTACCAGTTTGAAGTTGAAAGTTTACTATTGAAGGGTTAGCCCAAGGTCCCGTCCTATAATATAATACATGTAAAAAGTTTAGCTGAACTGACCCAGAACTAGAATACAAGCCTTATATTATGCAACGGCTGCTTCCATCACAGTCTGCTAAGACCTACTTTGTTTTTAGTTACAGACTATAGGTCAAGCGTTTGTATCATTATAGAATCAAGTGAACTGAGAGCAAAGTTAAGGTCTAACCTACCAAGATCTGTGTTCCGAAAACAACCATTTCAAATATGACAACATTTTCTCCTCCACGCAAAACGAAAAAGACAAAAACTAAAACTTTGTGGACACTACCCAACATTCTTGGATAGACCATTACCCCGAGCACCAAAGTCAAAAGTCTTGAAGTCATCTTTGACTCGGAGATGTCAATGGACGCACAAATAGGATCAGTAGTCAGCGGATCTCACCATCTCCTCCGCCTGCTGCGCAGACTCATTCCCTTCATCCCAGAAGAGGACATAGCAGTAGTAGTTGGAACAATTATCAACTCCAGACTCGACTACGCAAACGCCCTCTACCTCGGACTACCCAAGTATCAGATTTCGTGCCTAAAAGTCGTCCAGAACACAGCAGCCAGACTGGTAACAGGAAAAAAACCTTGGGAATCCATCACCCCTTCACTGAGGACCCTGCATTGGCTAACCGTAAAGGATCGGGTCACATTCAAGACCCTCTGTCTCACCTACAAGTGCACACAAGGAAACGCTCCTCAATATTTATGAGAGAAGATAAAACACTACACCCCCAATCGCATTCTCCGATCAACCAATCAAAACCTCCTTCACATCCCCAAGTTTCGCTACAAATCAAAAGGGAGAACGAAGATTTGCAGTCAAAGGACCACGGCTATGGAACGCTCTTACCCACGGACATCCACATGGAAAAAAACCAATCGGGCCTTCAGGAAAAAAATAAATAAAAAAAAAAAACTTTTTAAGACCCACCTCTTCCGATGGATCAGGACGTCACTGGATGCAAAGCGCCTTGAGGCGATTTAGTTTGCATTTGTAGCGCTATACAAGTTATTCACTCACTCATTACCAACATCGAAAATAAATGGAAAAAAAACGACCACACAATAATTAACGAATGGGGGGGGGGGGAAACGAACACACACACACACACACACACAGTCCATTATTGTACTCCGTATCTCATATTAAAGTGTAAAGGCACTTTCTTACCATTTTGGATAGAGTAGTAAAGGGTTAGTTTTTATTGCGGTCCATGCCCCTGCTGAGAGAATAACCATTCTATCTGTCCTGGTAAACACCATCACAAATGGGGCGCCTGTTCAGAAATTCTAACGGTCACTGAAATGGTCACAAATTCTGGTTCTGCAGCACTATGCAAAAGAGGGACTCCCCTCAAGAACAGGAAGAATGGCCAAAGTAAAAAGGGATTCTAAACCTTAAATTTTTTTAAATTACAAACATGGTATACGTACGTACGTACTTGCCCTCTGCAATGGTTTTGCACAGAGCAGTCCTGATGCTCCTCTTCTGGGGTCCCACCCCAACTGTGACGATTTTGATTAGCTCAGCATGAAAAAGAGCTTTCCTGGAGCATTTCATTTCCTGGTAGTACAACTGAAGCAATCAATGGGTGGCAAGGCATGGTCAGCAAGGCATGGTCAAAAAATCTCTGGGATAAAGTTGGACAGGCACAATTCAGTAAATGGATACAAAAAAAGTTTCAAAGGCTTTATCAATGCCTAGAAGCACAGTGAAGTCGAATATTAAGAAGTGGAAGGTATTTGGTACAACACAGACCCTACCTGGATCAGGAAGTTGCTCTAAACAGGATGAAAGAGCCAGGAGGAAACTGGCTACCAAGAGGCCTACAGCAACTCTGAAGCAGTTGCAGGAATTTATGACAAAGTGTGGTCATTGTGTCCATGTGACAAGATCAAATTCTCCACAAACGTGGCTTGTATGGAAGGGTTGCAGGAAAAAAAAAAAAAAAAAAACACTCAAGGAAGGCCACATTGCAGTCATGACTGAGCTTTGCCAAAAATGCACCTTGAAGATTCTGAGGCCACATGGGGGAGAAAAAAAGAAAAAAAAAAAAGAAAAAAAAAAAAAAAAAGTTTTGTAAATCGGATGAGATATATGAATTTTTTTTTTTTTTTTTTACCTCAACACCAAACGATATGTCTGCTGGAAATCCAATTGAGGTCACCATCCAAATAACATTCCTACAGTAAAGCATGGAGGTGGTAATACCCTGTTATGGGGGTGTTTCTCTGCAGCAGGGACTGGAGCACTTTTCAGGATAGAAGAAAAATGGATGGGGCAAACCAACCGTCACATTTTTGAGGAAAGTCTACTGCACTCGGCCAGAAATTTGTCAATGAGATGGTTTACCTTCCAACATGACAATGACCCAAAGCTCACAGCATAAATGACCACACAGTGGTTGAAGGAGAAAAAGGGGAATATCCTTGCATGGCCTATTTAGAGCCCAGATCTAAACGCCATTGAAAAATCTGTGGAATGACTTGATGACTGCAGTTTACAAACACAACTGAACTTGAGCAGTTCTGCAAAGAGTGGGCAAATAATTGCAAAGTCTAGATGTGAAAAGTTAGTAGAGATATATCCCAACAGGTTGTAATTAAAAGCATCCCCCCCCCCAAATCAGTGTTTTGCTTTTTGAATTTTTTTCCTGACATGTTGGTGTTATAGCTTTCACTTGGATGATAAGTTGCACAAAGTAACTACAGCTGGATAAAATAAAAAAACGGTGTCCGTTTTCATTTCAGGGGAGAGGGAGCGTTCTGGCTTTATTATACATCTTTTAACAATCAAATTCAAATGAAATTAATAATATCTCCCATCCCCTTACCTATATTTCCTTTTAAACAGGGGGGAAATCGATTTATATTATAGTTAATATAGTTTAAATCCGTATTAAATCCAAAAGCAACCATATTGCAGCTTACCAATTGTTTGATGTGGTGACTGCATTCTCTTTTTTGGTGCCTTATTTTCACCTGGTGATATTGCCAGTAAGTCTGTTTTTCAACAGAACAAACTCTTGAAGATGTAGCAGTCACGATGAGCCAATTTACCACCGACATAGGTTCTTACAATGATCAGCTTTTATATAAAAAATTTATCCCAAAAAGGAGAAAAAAATTAAAATAAAAATGTATTGTGTCTAACTGCTTATAAAGTGTTAGCTGGAGTTTGGGATCAATTTGTTGTGTACCTAAATCTGCTAGTCTTAAGGACCATACACACGATCTGACTTTTTGACAACGGTCAGACGGACGTGTTTTATCGGACAATCCGACCGTCTGTATGCTCCACCGGACAATGGTTTTCGGTTTTTCAATGGACAAAATGTTCGCTGTACATGCTCTCAAACTTTCCGACAACAAATGTCCAATGGAGGATCATCCGATCGTGTGTACACAAGTCCATCGGACTAAAATCCAAAGTACAAACACGCATGCTCAGAACCAATGCTAAACATCAGACAATAGCAGAAGTTGCCCAAAGGGTGGCGGTAAAGAGCTGAAAAACCACGTGATATGGTGAATGTTGGCCGAAAATGTTCTGCCGTGTGTATGCAGAACAAGTTCACGGCCAAAGCCCTTCGGACCAAAATCCACGGAAAAGTCAGATGAAGTCCAATCGTGTGTATGGAGGCTTAACGCTACCCCTTGCCTCAGACTGATAGACAATTTGGCTTTCCAAAGGTGCCATGTGCTCATTTAGCCAGAGTGGGGGACTTTAATACAGGCTACGTGTTACTGGCCAGATCACTAGGTGAAACCATAGAAAGAAAAAAATAATAATACATTTTATATACAGTGCTTCATGTTTGACAGTTGAAGACTTGTATACTTACAGCAACATGCCCTCCTTCCTCTACGAGGTACTTTCTGACATCTTCTAAAGCCAATAATGCACACTGCCTGTAGGACAATACAAATGATTTTTTTTTACAAAAATTCAAAAGCATGCAACTTTATTGAACAAAAAGCAGCAATTTAAAGATTTCAGACATAATTAAAAAAAAAAAAAAAAAAAAAAAAAAAAAGCAGCAAACGGGATTTAACCGTTACTCTTCTCTGAACTTTATAGTGACTGGGTTATACCAAGTAGATCAGAGCAACACTGAATGAGAACAGAGGTGGCTTTGTGTATAATCTAGGTCAGAGAAGGGGCCTTGTAGGCTTCACAAGGACAATATCCAGCATTAAAGAAACTGCTCGCTTTATACAAGAAAGTGGATGAAAACCCCTCAGATATACCCAGTGAAGTGAACAGCTTCAGATGATACACAGGGAAGAAACAAGTATCCCTACATAAGTTTTACTTGCATATCTGTCTTCAGCTTGCTATATTCTTTAGAAAGTGCACATCGTGTTAGCATTTTTTCTTCCTGTTCAGCACTGGGAGTGAAGTCTTGGCATACACCGAGAGCCGATTGGAGGAAAGGCGTACACCCCCACTCCACATAGGCAAAAGGAAGAAATGTGCTGTGAATAGACCAGCTCTCTGCTAATCAATTTATAGCACCCACCCAGACACAAGTTTCAGGCTGGTTTTATCTTGGTTGTAGGAGAGTGTGTCAAATTTATCATGCTGATAACAGAAAAACCAGGAGGAGTAGAAAGACATGGGACTTAGGGCTTTGTAGAGAGATGAGAACACACTACAGATTATGTGCTTAGGTCAAATTTCATGAATCAGGTTTACATCTACTTTAACTTTAATACCATACCAAACCAATTGTTAAAGTGGAGTTCCACCCCAAAAAAAACTTAGTTAGACTTACCGGTGACGGTATTTCTAAGAGCCTTTCAGGACAACCTTGGAGAGAGCGTAGCTCCGCCTCTTTAACAGGAAACACTTTCAGCCTTTAAATCCCTCCTCTTCCACCATGGCCTCAGTTATTGTGGTTTCCGACAAACTGGAAGAAAAAAGCACAGAACAACCACAACGACCATGATAGACACTTAATCAATACTTCTAAGATATATTAGGGAGGGAAATAGCGGTTGTCCTGAAAGGCTCTTAGAAATACCGTCACCGGTAAGTCTAACTAAGTTTTTCTCAAATCGCCTTTCAGGACAACCTTGGAGAGGATAACCGAGTAACTTACCCTAGGGTGGGACTACTGCCTGCAGTACCTTCCTGCCGAAGGCTTGATCTGCGGCAGACAGCAAATCCAACCTATAGTGCCGGAGAAAAGTTGAGTAGTTGGACCAAGTGGCAGCCTTGCAAATCTGATCAGGCGTAGCACCGGCCCTCTCGGCCCAGGAAACTGCTGTTGACCTTGTTGAATGAGCAGCAATACCTGAGGGAGGTATTTCTCCTTTAGCTTGGTAAGCTTCTGTAATTGCTTGTCTAAGCCATCTGCCTAATGTACTTTTGGAAGCTTTCTCCCCTTTGCGGGGACCTGAAAATACTACAAAGAGGGCATTTGTTTTTCTAAACTCTTTGGTAACTGCTAGAAACTGGAGCAGACATCTTCTCACATCCAGCGTATGGAAAGCTTCCTCTCCTGCATTGTTAGGGACTGAGGAAAAGGTAGGCAGGGTTATCTCTTGTGACCTATGGAAGGTTGAAGATACTTTTGGTTAACTAGGCTGGATCCGTCTGAAGGATCACTCGGTCTGGAAAGACCCTCAAAAAAGGTTCTGTAACCGCCAGAGCCTGGAGTTCACTGACTCTCCTTGCCGATGTAATGGCAACTAAAAAAATTGTTTTGAAAACTAAACTTCTTAAGGAAGTCTCTTGAAGGGATTCAAACGGAGCTCCCGTGAGACCCTGTAAAACAACAGATAAATCCCGACTGGGAAAAACTTTAAGGACTATGGGTCTGTTCCGAGCCAAGGCCCTAAAAAATCTGGAAATTAAAGTTTCTTTGGACAAAGCTTTTTCAAAGTAAACTGAAAGCCGCAACTTGGGTTTTCAAGGTGCTGGCTGCCAATCCTTTCTCCATTCCTTCATGGAGAAACTCTAAAACTGAAACGACACTCTTGACTATAAAGTTTTTGGAAGAATACCAAGAATTGAATTTTTTCCATACTTTAAAGGTAGATGGCCCTAGTTACCTCCTTTCTACTTGGACAGTAGGGTCCTTACTACCTTATCTGAAAGTCCTTTGGCTTTTAGGAGGTCTTCTTCAGAAGCCAAGCAGTCAGATGTAGTCTGTCTGCTTCCGGATGGTTCACAGAACCCTGTGATAGTAAGTCCTTCCTGAGTGGTAGCCTCCAAGGAGGATTTGCGGCTAGGTTTAGAAGTGTCGCAAACCAAGGTCTTTTTGGCCAATATGGAGCAATCAGGATAAGACTGGTGTTCTCTTCCCTGAACTTTCTTAATACCAATGGGATTAGGGGAAATGGGGGAAAGGCGTAACACAGCTGGTAATGCCATGGGTGTGCTAGAGCATCTATTCCAACTGCCTGATCCCCTCTGTGGAGAGAAAAGAATTCTCGGACTTTCGTGTTTTGCTGGTTGGCAAATAGATCTACCTGGGGTTTCCCCCACTCTTTGGAGATCATGGAGAAAATCTCCTGGCTCAGACTCCATTCTGCTTCCACCACACTCCTTCTGCTTAGCAGATCTGCCAACAGATTCTGGGATCCCTTTAAATGAACCGCTGATAAGGAGGTCACGTTTAGCTCTGCCCAGGACAACAACTGACTGGCTAACTCCATGAGACCTGGGCTCCTGGTTCCCCCTTGCTTTTGTACATAAGCTATCGCTGTTGTGTTGTCTGACAGAATTTGAACATGACGTCCTTTGACTGTCTGCTGAAAGGTAAGGAGGCCCAGAAATATGGCTTTTAACTCCGCGCCAATTTGATGACTTCTTTGCTTCCCACTTGGACCAAGTTCCTTGAGCGGTTTGCCCTTCCAGATGAGCTCCCCAACCCCAAGCACTTGCGTCTGTTGTCAGACGTTTGTCCAGTGGAAACACCCACGAGAGACCCTTTGTCAGGTTGTTTGGGTTTCTCCACCACCAGAGTGCTCTTTTTACATTTGATTTTAGTTTGAAGCACTTTTCCAGTGACTCCTGGTGTGACCAAACTTGTAGAATGTTCCTCTGGAGGGGTCTGGAGTGTAGCCTTGCCCATTGTACGGCTGGGATTGAGGCCGTGAGGAGGCCTAATACTGCCATAGCCAATCGGACAGATGTTGGGAGATTTGTCTGAATCTGACCCACTGCAGAGTAAATCTTCTCTATCTTTTCTTGGGGGAGAAAGACCTTTTGAAGAACTGAGTTTATGGTGTAGCCCAGAAACCTCATCTCCTGAGTTGGATCTAAGTTTGATTTGTCCAGATTTAGGAGCCAACCTAAATTCTTGAGATGAGTCCGTGACACTTGCAGGTTTGTCACAAGCTGATCCCTGGAATCTGCAAAAAACAGTAGGTCGTCCAAATATGGAATGACCGAGATCCCCCTCAGTTTCAGAGGCTCTAGGGCTTCTGCCATGACTTTTGTGAAAATCTTGGGCGAGGATGAAAGCCCGAATGGTAGGGCTGTGAATTGGAGATGCCATATTGACGTCCCCAGATCGATGGCTAGGCGGAGAAATCTTTGGGAAGCCAGAGCTATCGGCACATGTAGATAGGCGTCCCTCAAGTCCAGGGACGCCATGAAGCGACCTGGAGTCAACAGCTTTGTAATGGAGTGGATTGTGTCCATACGAAAGTGCTTGTACCTTACTGATTTGTTTAAGATCTTCAGATTCAGAATCAGTCGGTACTTGCCTGAAGGTTTTTTTTTTTTTTTTTTTTTTTTTTTTACCAAGAATATATGGGAATAAAACCCCTGGCCCTCCTGATGTTTTGGGACTGGAACAATCACTTCCTGTTGTATCAGATCCTGTAAGAGGGTCATCATAGCGGAAGCTTTTTCCTGATCCCGTGGTAGGGCTGTGACATAAAACCTGCTTGGGGGGCATTCTGAGAATTCTAGACTGTATCCCTGTGAAATGATGTTCCTCACAAAGGGACTTTTGGATACTTGGTTCCATTGAGTGAAAAAAGCTGACAGTCTTCCCCCCACTGGAGTAATGCTGTCATTTGTTTTTAGAAGCTTTGCTGAACAGAACGAAAATTATTTTTAAACGGTTGCTTCTTTTTAGAAGGGAAAGCCTTCTTCTTGTCAGCTGTTCTATCCAGCACAGTCTCTAGCTCTGGACCAAACAGCAAATCCCCCGAGAAGGGTAGGCCACAGAGTTTAATTTTTGAGGCTGTGTCACCCGACCATGTCTTTAGCCAGACTGCACGCCTAACTGAATTCACTAATGCTGCTGATCTAGCAGCCATTTTGATTGATTCAGCGGATGCATCTGCCATGTATTTTACCGCTTTCAAAATTAGAGGGAAGGATTCCAACAGGTCTTTCCTTGGAGTACCTGCCTCTACTTTTGAGGGTCTTTGATAGGAAGGGACCTTTTTCAGGGTCCTTCCATTCCTTTTTGATAGTGTCCGATATGACCCTATGGACTGGGAACACTCTTTGCTTGGAATCATCCAGACCCTGGTACATTTTATCATGTACTGAAAGATGTACCTTTTCCTCCTGAATATCCAGGGTAGTGTAGATTGCTTTTAAGAGATCATCCACATCTTCCAAAGATAATTTATATCTGGAGGTTTTGCCGTCATCTTCCTCTTCCTCCTCATCTGAGTCCTTGAGAGAGGGGAGAGTACTTGCCCCTTCGTCCCCAGAGTCCACACTCTCTGCTGGTCTAGAGGTGGAGGCTCTTGGGCTGGACGGTGGTTGCTGGGGTTCAGTTAAGACTGCTGGACTTAGCAGAGATTTAACCGAACCAAGAGAACTTGTAAGCTCTCTTACTGAGGAAAATAAATCCTTGAATTGCTGGGATGTTTCCTCTTCCACTAAGTCCTTAATGCAAGACCTGCACATAGCTTTTTGCCATGAATCCCTTAAAGGATTTTTGCAGGAGGGACACTTCCTCTGGCTTGGTGGGTTTACATGTTTGGTTTTTGCTACAGCTTTCTCTTGAAACGAGATAAACAATAGAAATTCACCTAATGTCCTAGCCACACCTAACCAATTAGTGTCATTTAGGCCACCACCAAAGATAGAAAAGAAGTGTCCCAGTGAAAACAACCACCAATGTCCAAGCTGTAGCAGGTCAGAGAGAAGTAACCACCGACCGTACAGCAGCAGGCTCCCTTAAGGGAGGAAACAAACAAAACAACACAGCAAAAAAGACTCATTTGGATAAGAATAAAAGGCACCATTGTACCCCTCTTACCTGAGCCTGACCGGAGCTTAGGGCGCCTGCTTCCGCCATCGCTGTCCGTCTCTCTTCCATCTTGTCGAGAGCGCAGCTGGGTTATACACACAGTGTGTGTTTTAAATTTTCCCGGTTCCCGCGTCATCCACGTAGGCCGGAAACGGAAGCGCCGGTCGATAGACCCGCCCCCTAGTCTCTGCGTTCCAAGCGCTGGGAACCACTAGCGCCACGCCCCCACAGGAAACCGCATCGCCGGAACTGACGTCACCCGCCAGCCAGGACCCGGAACCGTCATGCGATTCGCGCCGCTGACCTGCAGCGGCAACCGCTCAGCTCCTGGAGCCTTACCGCGGATTCCGGGCACAAGATGCTGCGTCTCCTGTGGGTCCTTTACTCCCCTGAGCAGGCGAGACTGGGGACTCCGGAACACCCCCCCGCTTGCGGTGGAGGGGGTGCTGGGATGGTCACTGGTACAAGTACCAAATAAAAGCTGCACACCAGGCAGAAAAAAAGAAAGGTAAGCCTTACTGCTTCCCCCTTGGAAAGAGCGTAGCACCCTGGTTCCCACCTGTTGCTTCCACCATGGCGGAGGAAACACAATAACTGAGGCCATGGTGGAAGAGGAGGGATTTAAAGGCTGAAAGTGTTTCCTGTTAAAGAGGCGGAGCTACGCTCTCTCCAAGGTTGTCCTGAAAGGCGATTTGAGAAAATTGAACTTCGGCTTTAAGTGCTGGTGACCCCCTGACATGCCACATTCGGCATGTCTTTTTTTTGGGAGGGGGCGCGCATACCCTGTTTTTAGAGGCACCCAGCTCCCACTTCCTCCCCTGGAAGGAAGCTCACCTCTATCCCCTCCCTCCAATCTTCTGGGACACGTCACAGGTCCCAGAAGATTGCCCAGCCATTCGCAGCCGGGCACCCACAGTTAGAAGCAAGGTTTCCTGCGCCCACATCGCTGGCGCAGCAGCTACACTTTTTGTAGCTGCTAACGTTTAAATGGGTGGAACTGTGCTTTAAACAGCTGGAAAAAAAAATCCAGCGACTGCTACCCCAAATACAACAATCTACAATGTCACATCCTTAAGGGGATCGCTGGGGGCAGTCAGAATACAGCAACTCAGCAGAACAGTTTGCTGTACCAACATCGTTCGGGAAAAAAAAAAAAAAAAAGGGAAGGGGAAGACAAAAAGGTTTTCAACAGGGCTCTGTCCAATACAGAGCATGGCATTTCAAAAATCGATTTTGGAGTGCACCGACCTCCTGCCCAATCATTTAAGTAGAAAATTTCTAAATCACACAACAAAATTGAAAGTAGACAATTCACCAGTGTAAAGAACCCATTTATTTGTATTCAACATTAGAGAGAAAGAAGTATGACACCATCATTAAACTTTTAAATTTCGATCAAGCTTTCCCGATTGCATAGTAGTTTGTGGTTTCTAAACATCCATAGGTGGTTTTAAAAGGTTATATATTGGGTTGCAATGGTTCACCTCTTGCTGAAAATACTTCCAGATTGTCGCTGGCTTTAGTAATTTCAGAGTTGACTGAAAACAAGCATGCAGCAAGAGATGTCACAGTAAAGTCAGTTTTCCCCGATTTGCATACTTTTTCCAGATCAGAGACATAGAAAGCAAGAAAGTCAGTTTTACAGGCAGGCAACTAGAATCTCAGAAGATCAGCACAGGGTGTCCCAGGTTTCTATTATGACACGGCAGCCAGACTGGTAATGGGGAAAAAAAAACTGCAAATCCATCACCCCATCCCTGAGGACCCTTCATTGGCTAACCGTAAAGGATCGGGTCACATTCAAGACCCTCTGCCTCACCCACAAATGCACACAAGGAAATGCTCCTCAATACTTATGCGAGAAAATAAAAAAAACACTACACACCCAATCGCATTCTCCGATCAACTAACCAAAACCTCCTCCACATCCCCAAGTCCCGCTACAAATCGAAGGGAGAACGAAGAGTTGCAGTCCAAGGACCACGGCTATGGAGCGCTCTACCCACAAACATCCACATGGAAGAAAACCATCGGGCCTTCAGGAAAAAAAATAAAAAAATTTAAGACCCACCTAAGACCCTCTTCTGAAGGATCAGGACGACACTGGATGGAAATAAGCGCCTTGAGGCGATTTAGTTTGCATCTGTAGCGCTATACAAGTTATTCACTCACTCACTCACTAGCTTATTTTAAAGTATGGGCCCCTATATATTTTTACCATTATCGGTCTGCTGATGTAACAGAATCACAAATTATATTTCTTTATACCATAAACGGATCATAATACTCACTTCCTTATCTTCTGTCCCTCTTCATTGTTTGGAAGAAAAAATTCAAAAGAACTGAAACTCTTCACAAGATCCCTGCGATACTGCCCGACATTAAACACTGGAATAAAAAATAAAAAAAAACACCATCAAGTAATTTTTACTATTTACCATTAGGTCTAACATATTAAAAAATTTCCTAGTCGTATAGTACAGGACAAAGGCTCTTTAAAGTGTTACCAAGTCCAGGACTCTGCATTCACTATATCTGGTCTCTCACAGAACATGGATGTGACAGAACCCACTGTCACTGTGTGCTTTGGAAGGGACTGAGGGCGGGCCTCCTACCCACAGATTATGGCCCAGAAGAGACTGAGACTCGGGGAGAAGCTGGCATTGTGATAATGTAATGTAATGCTACATCCCTTCTCCCCCATCCCCCCCCCTCTTGTTGCTGTGTTTAGCGGTGTTGAGTCATGGCACATAGACAATGGTCTGGACTGCAGACATCTCTCCGCAGGGGATGTGTATTGAGGGGTTACCTGCTTACCATAATCCCTTTATGTTTATCTGTAGTCTCTGTTTCAATGTACAAGTGTTCAGTTCCCATTGGTTCTTCCTTGTCCCCTACCCCCCCTCTATGACAAGGCTAAGGGGAGTGTCCCTAACTGTGTGTAAAAGTGTATGATTTGTATTTAATAAACTGTTGATGCTCTGCATGTTTAACCCTCAACACCTGTGTGGCTTGTCTCGTGATTGAGGGGTTAAGGGCTGGTTATGGCGAATCTGCAGGCTGCGGGTGTGTTTGGAGGACAGGAGACAAGTCTGGCGGATGTGCCCAGCTGGGGTATCTGAGATCCGTCACAATGGAAATGCAATTATTTTAGTAAATATAAAGTGCTAAATACCTTTTGTCATTAGCAGTATATAGCAGTCTTAAGACTTCTATCAGTGTCAGGTTAAAGCTTTTAGGAGTTTTCAGGACTGGTTTTAACAACCAAGTCATAGAACACTGGTCCTTGAGAGAGAAGGACTAAGAGATCAAGATCTATGGAGTCTCTGCCAAGAGTCCAAGTATGCCTCAGTACCACATCTTCCTGCGTCAATTAAATAAGATAAGAATCACTGAATGCCCTCCATCTCAAAGAAGGCAGGAAAGGGAGAATCTAGGAGCTGAATAGCACAGATCTTGCCGAGGAATCCACGGTTGCATGAGCGATAGAGATAATGATAATAGAGATATATATAGGGTAGGATTCTCCTAAGGCACATAGCCATGTAATGCTCAAACATACCTGCACTTATGGCCACATCCTTTGTAGAGCTCCAAAGTCCAGGTAACACTATCCTGCAGTCACTTTCACATAGTCGCCAACAGTCCCGGATTTCCTGGGACATTGACGGATTTAGGACCCTTGTCCCGGATTGTTTGTCCCGATTTTTTTCCCCCCGGGACTTTTGGTTTGAATGTCCCGGGAAATTCGGGAGTGTTTTAGGCAAAAACGGCAGCTACACCAAAATGGCTTCCGCCACAGTGTTTACTATTCTTTTCCTCTTGTGTTCAGTGCAGAGGAGAGGGGCAGCCAATCGGCTTCTCTCTTTTGGCAGCCCCTCCCTGCCATACTGAACATGTGGATGGGATGCAATCTTCCTCCACCCGCCGCCGCCTATGGGTCTGCAAAGTCATGAGTCACTGCGGTACGATGGGGAAAGGAATGTGCGTGGAGGGGACTCTGGTGGAGGACACAAGCGTGGAGGGGACTCTGGTGGAGGACACAAGCGTGGAGGGGCTGATTGGGACATGGGCAGGAAGGGTTTTAATGGATGTGGGGGAGGTGGCTCTGAGGGGACACAAGCGTGTGGCAGGAGTTCTGATGAGGACACAAATGTGTGGGGGGTGGCTGTGATGGGAACAGAAATGTGCAAGAGGGGGTGTCAATGGGGGACACAAGCATGTAGGGAGAGTCTGATGAGGATACAATTGTGTGGGGAGATTATGCTGGGGACACAAATGGGCAGGGAGTCTTTGACAGGAACACTGATGTAAGGCCTCATGCACACTTAATGTTTAGCCCTGGTGCACGAGGCTCTGGCATTTAGGTGCAGGCGGAGGATACAGGTGCACCATCCAGCCCCGCTGATGGCAGCCGTTTTTGAAATTCTATTCTCTTTCATGGCTGGGGATTCATTTATAAAATACTTTTTTTTTTCCAGCCCACGAATATCTGTAAAATATACAATGTGGCCCTATGAAGTAATAAGTTTGGAGACCCCTGGTGTAGTGCATTAATCAGTGTAGTAGTTAGTGTAGTGGTAATCAGTGTAGTGGGTGGTATGTTTTAGTTCATGTTGTAGTAATCAGTGTAGTGAGTGTTGCACCTGATGCAAGGACGGACTCTGGGGAGGCACCTGATGCAAGGACGGACTCTGGGGAGGCACCTGATGCAAGGACGGACTGCTGGGGAGGCACCTGATGGCAGGCAACACGCTTCCATGGCGAGTTGAATGATTTCATTTTATATTACAATGTAATAGAAATAATGCGCTTCAATCGCCCTGACACCATAACAACCATGGTGCCGGGATGATTGAAGCGCCAGCAACATGTGTTTGAGTATCTTTATCTGCCGATTTTGTTAAACTTTCTGGAATACACATATTTCTATTGTGGTGTAGGATCTTCCTTCCTCCCTCCCGGACTCTAACCACGCCCCTTCTGAACCACGCCCCTTTAAGCCATATTTTCATATTAAGGTGTGACACACCTACAAATGAATGCCTCCACCTACATGCAAAAAAAAAAAAAAAAAAAGGGTCCCGGATTTTTTTTTCTGCAATGTTGGCAACTATGCTTTCAGCTAAGCCCTCGTCCACATCTCACCGAGGCCAGTCATCAGGCGCGGGCTGGGGCGGGTGGCAAGGTGGAGATTCCCCCCGGGCCGCTTCCATTATCTTTTAAAACGACCGCGGTCCGCAGCGCTAGCGGTATGTTTTTTTTTTTTTTTCCCAAAAGTCGGCCGCTGATTGGCTGCTGCCTTCTGCACACGCACTGCATTGTGGGAGTTGTAGTTCGGCCGCGCTATATAGGTAATGAACCTATCAGCACAGCAAACTACAACTCCCACCTCCCAGGAGTCTCAGAGGCAGCCAGGCAGGTCATGTGGCACGTCAGGGGAGGGTCAGGGGGTACGAGCGGCGTCAAGAGCGTCACACTCGTGGGTTGGCCTGGGACTGGCTGCAGAGGAGAGACGTGAACATCATTATCACGGTGCAAGGCTAAAGTAAGTAAACTCAGCCCGGCACACTCAGCCCGGCCCGCATACTCAGCCAGCACCCCAACCCCCCCCCGGCCAGCATACTCAGCCAGCACCCCAACCCCCCCCCCGGCCAGCATACTCAGCCAGCACCCCAACCCCCCCCCCCCCCCGGCCAGCATACTCAGCCAGCACCCCAACCCCCCCCCCGGCCAGCATACTCAGCCAGCACCCCAACCCCCCCTCCCGGCCAGCATACTCAGCCAGCACCCCAACCCCCCCCCGGCCAGCATACTCAGCCAGCACCCCAACCCCCCCCCGGCCAGCATACTCAGCCAGCACCCCAACCACCCCCCGGCCAGCATACTCAGCCAGCACCCCAACCCCCCCCCCGGCCAGCATACTCAGCCAGCACCCCAACCCCCCCCCCCCCGGCCAGCATACTCAGCCAGCACCCCAACCCCCCCCCCCGGCCAGCATACTCAGCCAGCACCCCAACCCCCCCGGCCAGCACCCCAACCCCCCCGGCCAGCATACTCAGCCAGCACCCCAACCCCCCCCCCCCGGCCAGCATACTCAGCCCAGCATTTTTTATTTTTTTTTATGAAGTCGGCCAGATGCACGGCCGCATGCTGTGGCATTCTGGGACTTGTAGGCGGCAGGCTACACAAACGCCCTGTGATTGGCCAAACAGGGTCATGTGCGGCCGCACGCTGTGAAATTTTGGGACTTGTAGTCATGATGCGAGACTCGCATCATAAGTCATGATGCGAGCCTCGCATCATGACTACAAGTCCCAGAATTCCACAGCGTGCGGCCGCACAAGACCCTGTTCGGCCAATCACAGGGCATTTGTGTTGCGCGTGCCCTGCAAATGGATCAGCGGAGCTGGTCACGTGTGGATGCGGCCAAGCGGGGCTGGTCGTTACCACTTGCTGGAGTCTTGCCTCTCTGCATGTTTCTGAGGTCTCCAAGGCCCCTTTCACACTGGGGCGGGGAGGTATAGCGGCGCTATTTTTAGCGCTAAACCGCCTGAAAAACGTGTCAGTGTGAAAGGGGCCTAAGTCTCATCTACCCCTCTCTGTCAGCCCACCCTCCCTCCGTCAACCCACCCCCCCATCTCAGCCCTGCTCCGTCAGCTCGCCTACTCCCCTCGCCCCCCAGCTCGCCCACTCGCGCCCCCCCCGTCAGCTCGCCCACTCGCGCCCCCCCCCGTCAGCTCGCCCACTCGCGCCCCCCCCCGTCAGCTCGCCCACTCGCGCTCCCCCCCCCCGTCAGCTCGCCCACTCGCGCTCCCCCCCCCGTCAGCTCGCCCACTCGCGCTCGCCCCCCCCCGTCAGCTCGCCCACTCGCGCTCGCCCCCCCCGTCAGCTCGCCCACTCGCCCCCCCCCGTCAGCTCGCCCACTCGCCCCCCCCCGTCAGCTCGCCCACGCCCACTCGCGCTCGCCCCCCCCCCGTCAGCTCGCCCACGCCCACTCGCGCTCGCCCCCCCCCGTCAGCTCGCCCACTCGCGCTCGCCCCCCCCGCCCACTCGCCCCCCCCGTCAGCTCGCCCACTCGCGCTCGCCCCCCCCCCGTCAGCTCGCCCACTCGCGCTCGCCCCCCCCGCCCACTCGCCCCCCCCCGTCAGCTCGCCCACTCGCGCTCGCCCCCCCCCCGTCAGCTCGCCCACTCGCGCTCGCCCCCCGTCCCCTCGCGCTCGCCCCCTCGCGCTCGCCCCCGTCCCCTCGTGCTCGCCCCCCCCGTCAGCTCGCCCCCCCCCTCCGTCAGCCCCAGCAGGGAGCCAGGCCAGCCACCTGCAGCAGAGTGCACTGTGCCTGCCAGCCAGCCACCCACCCACCCACCCACCCACAGCAGGGAGCCAGGCCAGTCACCCACAGCAGGGTGCACAGTGCAAGCCACCCACTGACCCACAGAAGGGAGCCAGGCAAGCCACCCACAGCAGGGTGCACCGTGCAAGCCAGCCACGGACCCACCCACTGACCCACAGAAGGGAGCCAGGCCACAGCATACTGCACCATGCCAGCCAGCCACCGACCCACCCACTGACCCACGGCAGAGAGCCAGGCCAGCCACCAACAGCAGGGTGCCAGGCAGCCACCCACAGAAGCTAGCCACCCACGGTGACCCACCCAGAGCAGGGCCAGCCACCCATGGTGACTCATCCACAGCAGGGCCAGGGTGCCAACCAGCCACCCACGGTGACCCACCCACACCAGGAAACCAGCCAACCACCCACAGGAGCCAGCCAGCCACCCACAGAAGCAAACCAGCCACGGTGACTATCCACAGCAGGATGCCAGCCAGCCACCCACGGTTACCCACCCACACCAGGGATCCAGCCAGCCACAGCAGGGTGCTGGCCAGCCACCAACAGGAACCAGCCTCAGAGGATGCGGGAGCCAGCCACAGCTACAGCACCCATAGTTAAAGGTAAGAGTAGTGCTAAAATTTTATTTCTACTTTGTGGGAGGTTGGGGCAGGGGTTAGAGTCATTTTTAAAGGTAGTACTTTGTACAAATTGAAGGGGCGTGGCCAGGGGTGGGTCATGATAGGGCCAGGAATGGGTCATGGGCAGGGTCTGACAGGAGGCCCTTGCTTTATTTGGTCTGGGGGCCCTGGGTGTTGTCAGTCCACCCCTGGGCAGCAAGACGCGCCAGGGAGTTGGGACCCACATGACTGGCTTGGGCTGCAAGTTTACTTGATCCCAGGACAGGAGCATCACTTCACACCCCCAGGATCGGAGGAGGCCATGCAAGGATCTGCTGAGCTGGTACTGGCAAGGGCAGCTGCCATCACTGAGGTGATGGACCCTGACACCCGCAGCTGAACCCCACATCCCATCTACCCCCCCATACACCCCATTTACCCTGCCCCAGGCAAGTGTCCACCCAGTAACCTAAAAATCGCCCTCAACACTGTGGGTCCTGCTGGGAGCTGGCCATGGCCAGCAGGACCCACAGGTCCGTAGCCAGCAGGACCCACAGGTCCGTAGCCAGCAGGACCCACAGGTCCGTAGCCAGCAGGACCCACAGGTCCGTAGCCAGCAGGACCCACAGGTCCGTAGCCAGCAGGACCCACAGGTCCGTAGCCAGCAGGACCCACAGGTCCGTAGCCAGCAGGACCCACAGGTGTGGGTCCTGCTGGCCACTGACCTGTGGGTCCTGCTGGCCACTGACCTGTGGGTCCTGCTGGCCACTGACCTGTGGGTCCTGCTGGCCATTGACCTGTGGGTCCTGCTGGCCACTAGCCTAGGGTGACCAGACATCCCCAGACTGAGGACACTGTCCCTGGACCAAGTCTGGCCAATTGGGAGCGGGTGCACCGCGAGATGGGGCAGTGGGAGGGCACCCAGGGTCTGTGCCCATTGTGCTGCCTCGGAGGGGGAGCGCCACCAAATTTCACAGAGCGGGGATCTCCCACTTACCTGGCGGCCACTGTCATACAAAGTCGCGCCTCCTGGACTGGCTCTTATGATAGACAGCACGCTGATGACTTCCATCATGGGAGCGGCCACGCTGGGCAAGTGGGAGATCTCCGCTCTGTGTAATCCAGCTGCTCTACTCTCTAATCCCCATGCACTGAACAGACTGCGCTGATGGGCACTGGTGAAGCTGCGCTGATGGGCACTGGTGAGCTTATTTGGTGGTTCAAAGGGCCACTTGACTGGACTTGCCCCCCAGGCCCAAGGCTGCCAGCCCTCCCCTGCCAGTCATCATAAGGATGAATCAGCATTGAAGGTGAACTATGGTGTGACCAAGTACAACTTTGGGAACTGAGGTTATCTCCCATTATACAGCTCTCCGGGTACACCCTGCATTACATGGTATTAACTGATTTAAGGAAAAATAAAAATTTAAAATAAAACCACCGCACAGGAAGTGTTAGGATACCTGACTGCATACTTGCTCAATGGTTAGTTAAACTGATGAAGCACTGATAAACTCCCTTCAAAACACTCAAACCTGATTTTATACATTTAATCAGCATTCCCCTAACTCCTAAGATCCCTGAAGACAGAAGAAATTGCTATATGTATATTGTTGTGAAGTTTAACAATGTGCCTCATTTGTCAATGTAACTAATTTTTTTTTAAACTGCCTGTATACATCAGGTAATAGCCACTCCGCATTAAACTACATTTTCAAGTAACGCTTAGGAATAAAAGGGATAGTCTCGGTGGATGCTACAGACAGCGCACAGCAGTCCCATCTCAGACACTAACAAATGACGTCCAATGTCCCAAGGTAACCAGCGGTAGTTTGTTCTTTTATCTTATACATGAAGCAGAATCCGGCAAACAAAATCTAGAAGTTACCCTTACCCCAAGATCGCCACGTGTACAGGATTTTTTCCATGTAGTATTACCCAATTTATAACCCTCTAGAAAATCGAGTTGCCGATATAAAACATGACAAAAAAGGCATGCAATAAAGATAAACATTCCACTGTATTCCAAAGATCATACAGCTCAGATCTTCTGCTTTCTCAAAATGATATCAGAATAAGGCAAAGAACAATGTACAAAATGAAGCAACTCGAAAAATGTTTGATGGCAAATTGCAACCTCTGCCCTTTGCACTGCCTTATTAACCTTTTGGCTTGTCTAGACTGTGCATTTTCTTTCCTGCAACCACAGGTTTCAAAGCGGAGCCAGTACTCGGACAAGCCCATGTGAAAGGACCCTTACAGTTTTCCAAAGTTAGCAGATACTGTTCAGATATAGCATGTGTAGCACAAATGACCATGTGGGTTTAGGAGAATTAATGTACATGTGAAACATCTGTATCCGATTACACTGTACTTTTTACCTGTATTTGTACTAGGTTTTGAGAGTAGCTTTTCACTGGAAAACTTCCAATGCAATTTGCACAATCTTCAACAAAAATCTGGTTAATACCTACCTTTGGTTGGTACCCCAATCCAGTTCAAGTAGCGGGTCAGTTTCTTGGAGATATAAGTCTTGCCCCGTGCAGGGAGACCGACCATCACAATGACAGTAGGACAATTGGTCATGCATACTGCAATAAATAAAATAAAACAAATTAAATAGCTTTTAGGGTAAAAAGACAAAAATGCATATGAAAACGAAGTTAAAACATTAAAAACGCATGTCAAAGCTTTTTTTTTTTTTTTATTAAAGACATTTGTTTGTTAACAATATAAATTTTACCACCTAAAACCTGCACCAGAGGGAGGCACTAGCAGGAGGGGAGAAAAAAAAAAGTTGATAGCATTTACAATGTAAAAGCACCCACACAAGCATATTTAACATCCACAAAACTAGCCGGTACACTGTTGCTCTATAATGCTACGTTTCCACTGAGCGGAACGGTTCGGGTCGGTACGGTTTGGAACGGTTAGAATGGTCCGGTCTATTCTCGTGAGCGTTTCCACTGCAAGTCGGACCGCCAGGGGCCATACAGATTTTAGAAAAAATGCCTTGCGTGAGGTCACACTAGTGCGACGAGAAACGTGACGCAGCGTCAGTCAGCGCCAGCTACACAACAAAAACAATAATGGAGGTTATCCAGCAGCTTGTGTTTTCTCTACTGGCCTTTTGGTTCTTTGTAGTCCAAATACATGCCGCACTGTATGAGAGAAGGTTGCGAGCGGCAATGAGAAACACCGCATTCAAGAAAAGAAAACTGCTAGCTTGGATGTTTAGCCGGGAGGAGAAGTACACCTTTGTGCGGCAAAGACAAAGACGGCAGCGCTATAGGGTAGGCACAACTAACCGACTTAACTCAGACCTACCTGACATACACACTACCTACCTTAAATACACACACACACACACACACACACACACACACACACACTGACCCACCTACCTGACACACACACTGACCCACCTACCTGACATGCGCACACACACACACACACACTGACCCACCTACCTGACATGCACACACACACACAATGACCCACCAGACACATATGTTATATATGTATTATTTTTTTTTTTTGTGATATGTTACCATCTGTTTTTTTTTTAGATGCTTCTGCTTTTGGCAAATCAGCGCCGCCGACCTGTCATTTGGGCTTTCCCCCGTGCCAATGAGTGGTGGGATGTGACCGTCCCGGGATTCACACACACACAGTGGGTACAGAATTTTAGAATGTCTGAGGAAACCTTCTCATACCTTTGTACCAAGCTACGTCCAGCGATGGAGAAGCAAAGCACCAACTTCAGAGCCAGTTTGGCAGTGAGGAAAAGAGTTGCCATTGCACTGTGGAAGCTGGCTACCAACAGTGAATATAGACGTATTGGTCATCTTTTCGGTGTCAGTAAATCTTCAGTGTGCCGGTGTGTGCAGGACTTCTGTAAGGCTCTCTGCACATTGCTAGCTCCTGAAATTGTGCATTTTCCGGACAGGGAAAAGCTTAAAGACATGGCTGAGTACTTTGAAAACAGGTGGGGCCTTCCACAGTGTGTTGGTGCTATTGATGGCTCACACATACCAATAATAGCACCACAAGAATACCACACTGACTATTTCAACCGGAAAGGCTGGCATTCCATCATCCTCCAGGGAGTAGTGGATGGCAAGGGACTATTCTGGAATGTGAATGTAGGTAAACCTGGGAGTTTGCATGATGCTCGTGTTCTACGATTGTCCACATTTTGGGACTGGGTTGGCCAGGGAGGACTGTACCCTGGTTCCACTAAGAACATTTGTGGGGTCAATGTTGGGTATTATGTTCTTGGGGACTCTGCCTACCCTTTACAAAATTGGCTCCTGAAACCATTTCCTGACAATGGCCGCCTGACAACAGAACAGCAAACCTACAACAAAAAAACATCCAGGGCACGTGTCGTAGTGGAAAATGCTTTTGGAAGACTTAAGGGTAGATGGAGGTGTCTTATGAAGAGGAATGACAGTGACATTAAACTTGCCAAATCCATGGTGCTTACTTGCTGTGCTCTTCACAATCTTTGTGAAAGTCATGGAGAAGACTTTGACCAGGATTGGAATACATCTCCAGAAGAGCCAGTACCAGTAATAGCACCCCATGATATGGAAGAAGAGTGCAGTGAAATACGCCAGGCTCTGATGCTGCACCTCAATGTTTAAATTTTTGCCATGATTTATTAAAAATTTTAATACCTTTTTGCTATATTTTTAATAATGTTATATAATAAAAAATACATACTCCAAAAATTCGCTCATGGTTTTTATTTCACAAAAAAAATAATCGTTCCATATATTCTGTTAAAGAAAACTTTGAAAAATACATCAATAAAGATTTTTTTTTTTATAAAAAATTAATAAAAAAAATAAATAAATAAAAAATAAAATGGGTACAGGTCCTTTGCTACATAAAAGGAACTACAGTCTGGGTGGTGACCTGGGTTCACGACTGGCTGAAAGGACTTGAACAAGCTGACCTAGGACACCGAGGAAGGCCTGGTTGAAGGTAGACAGCTGCTCCATCTGCTGACGGGCGATTTCTGCCTCCTGGCGCATAGCTTCCTGTGCATCCTGACGCAGTGCCTGAAACCGCCTTTCAGATTCGTTCTCAATTCTTTCCAGCTGCCTTTCTTCTGCTGCCCTCATATCCTCCATGACTGTGTGCAGATCCAACTGCAAACGTCTCCTATGACCTATAATATACAAAATATCAAACTAGTGTTTTTGGTAACATCTGTCAAAACAATACTGTAACCCCCTTTCTCATCTGCCACACCAGACTGCATCACATTTATCTACTGCCCCACAACTGTAACCCCTGCACATCTGCCCTACTGCTCTTCTGCCCCACTGCTGAATCCCCTTCTCACCTCTTACACCTCTGTACCCCCTGCACATCTGCCCCACTGCTGAATCCCCTTCTCACCTCTTACACCTCTGTACCCCCTGCACATCTGCCCCACTGCTGAACCCCCTTCTCACCTTACACCTCTGTACCCCCTGCACATCTGCCCCACTGCTGAACCCCCTTCTCACCTCTTACACCTCTGTACCCCCTGCACATCTGCCCCACTGCTGAACCCCCTTCTCATCTCTTACACCACTGTACCCACTGCTCTTCTACCCCACTGATTACTTATTTTAAGAAAATGCAGACATTTCACTATTATCATCATGTCTTACCATTCTGCCGGGGTGCATTGGGCGTACTCTGTGGTTGGGTACTCTGTAGTAGGCTAATCTGTGGTTGGGTACTCTGTGGTTGGCTTGATGAGATACTACTGGTGCTGCTGAAAGACGTTGAAGGTCCATCATCTGACAAGTTTGACGCATCATTGGAGAGTCCATCATCTGTTTCTGAAAAAAACATTTGGTTATATATATATATTTTTTTAAAGGTTAGCATAGCGAAATCCTATGGCATCAAAAAAAAATTAAAAAACTTACCAAAGGGGTCTACCATGGATTCGAGAATTGCAGTTGCAGAGTCCAGACCACCCTCCCTGCCTTGGTTTGCCGGCCTATGTCCGTAAATGGCGTCCATGTCGTCGTACCACCTCCAAGTACTCCGACTGTTTCCACTACGGCTGTTGTCGTCCTTAATTTTTTTATATTGCCCTTTAAGCTTCTTAAGCTTTGCCCTGCACTGCCCCGATGTCCGTTCAAATCCCTCGGCTGCCATTCGTTGAGAAATATCTTTGTACACCTTTTCGTTTCTCACTGATCCATCAAGCTCACTCTGAATAACGCTATCACCAATAATCCTTAGGAAAGTAGATCGTTCCTCAGATGACCAGACCCTGCTGTTTGCAGGCATCCTTCTACCTTATATTGAGGGCGACAAGGTGCTTGTTTGGCGCTTTGCTTTGACGTCAGCATTGACGTTTTTCTGTCCACCAATCAGTGGAATGTATCGTGTGACGCCAGTAGCTCCGCCCTAACCGTACCGTTCCATTTTCTATGGCCCCACGTCTGAAGCAGGACCCTGAATGGTGCGGTACGGTTCGGTTTAATGGCACGCTTTCATAATGGAAACACCCAAAATAGCGTACCGTACCGAACCGATCCGCGCAGTGGAAACGAGGCATAAGTACCATGTTTGTGGCACCAAATAGGCCACGATAGACAAGCTTTATATCCTCAGCTCAAGCCAGCGAGCTTGTCCATCATAATAAAAAGGAACAGGTAGGTGTAGCATTAGGAGGTTGGGTCACATTAAATTTTTACAGGAAATCTAGATTTCCACATAATATAACCACTTGTGTACTAGCTTACAATACCCCTTCACTACCAAGCCATTTTTTATCCAGTGAATTTGGCCAACAATTACTCAGTCATGCAACGCTGTCACACACCACTTTTTTTTTTTTTAAAGATGGGGCTCTCTCAACCACTGGGGTTTGTTTTTTTGCCATATAAAATAAAAATACCAAAAACCTTGAATTCCTTCTTAAAAAAAAAAAAAAAAAAAAAAAAAAGTTTCCAATACTGGTCTACCAGGACACCATAAAACCCCCAAAATGACCATATTTGTAAAGTAGACACCCCAAGGGCATCTTTCTATTTCCAAACAATTGTGGCAAAAAGTAACATGCTGGCAATGAAGTGGTTAAAATATGGAGTACAAAGATTGGGGGGGTGTCAAAGGGGTTAAGTGGTATTAAACCCAAGGCCAAAAAGTGCCCCCACTCGATGAGGGAGCACAGAGGCATCATTGAGCCGCACTGTTGGCCAGGGTGAGGGAAGTGTTCGCTGCACTAGCAGATTTAAAAACACTACAGATTGAAGCCAGACTTCAGCTTACACTCATTAAAAGCAAAAAACTTTACCCATGACAAAAAAAAAAAAAAAAAAAAAAAAAAAAATCTTTAGCAAGAAACATACATCCAACATTAATAATTATACTACCAAAATTAGTGTGTGCTCTAAATTATCTGCAGCATCGCTCCTGTTTATTCTTGTTGGACGCTGCCATTTTGCTGAAGCCCAGAGCCCCTGAGCAGAAGTAAACCCATCGATTTAACGGTTTCAAAAAAGCTACATTACTGGAATGCCGGGATGGCCAACTGTCACATTTGCTTGTTTCCTCAACCAAACTGGTAAACCATTAAATGGCTGGTGTCATAACTGATCACATGTGCAGCACCATGGCAAACGCAGATCAAAAAGAAGCAGCTTCCTTGGCTGATAGGAGGGTTTAATTCTGCTTTAAGGCTGTCAGAAGATCGGTCTCTACAAACTTGGCAGTGACTAAAATGGGAGAGCAACTGAGCCAGTGTATTACAAACAGTATAGGCATTTTTTTTTTTTTTTTTTATGTTTTACATAGCTATACCTGCAAAAAGGGTCAGCCTGAAGTGATTTAGCAGGACTTATAGTGAATGCAGGTTCTGGGTTTAGTAACACTTTGGGGGACCAGATACAGTACATAGAACGTGGAAATGCAATTATTTTAGTAAATCTAAACTGCCAAATACCTTTTCTCATCAGTATATAGCAGTCTTGTGATTTATCAGTCTCTGCTTAAAGCTTGTAGGAGTTTTCATTCTCCCCTGATCCTCTGTCTGGACAGTGCTGATCACATACACTCTCCCAAGAATAGAATAAAAAAATAAAACAACCTCTAGCAATACACACCAAACTGAGCATGTGCAGGCTGACGCCTAATGCAGCGTTTCATCATGAGATGGGTTGGAGTCAGTTGAAGAAGGGGATCAGAGAGACACGGTCACACAGCCTTTTTACACAATGCAGAGGATTAGCCTCTTCTTAGGTTCAACAGTGAGTATAACCAGCATGCTTTACTGCATTTACACCGATTTTATTGTTGTGGGTTTAGTAACACTTTTTTAGCATTTTGCTGAAAGAAAAAGCGAACAAAAAAACAGAGGTGCACATAATGGCTGCTGAAAACGCCTGCGATATATACACACACACAAAAAAAATCTATCCCCATAACTTTTGCGTAAAGCAATCAATATACACTTATTGCCTTTTTTTTTTTTTTTTACCAAGAATACATATTGGCCTAAACTGATGAAGAAATGTATTCAAACTTTTTTTTTTGGGGAGATTTATTATAGCAAAAAGTTTTCAAAATTGCCGCTTTTTTTGTTTATAGCGCAAAAAATAAAAACCAGAGGTGATCAAATACCACCAAAAAGAAAGCTCGATTTGTGAAAAAAAAAAAAAAAAAAGGACGCCAATTTTGTTTGGGTACAACGTCGCACGACTGTCAGTTAAAGTGACAGTACCATATCGCAAAAAATGGCCTGGTCATTAAAGGGGAAAAAACTTCCAGGGCTGAAGTGGTTAAAAGTGTTACTAAACGTAGGACTCTGCAGTCACTATATCTGGTCTCCCACCGTACACAGAACATGGAAATGAAATTATTTTAGTAAATAAACTGCTAAATGCCTTAGCAGTATATTGCAGTCTTGTGACTTCTATCAGTGTCTGGTTAAAGATTGTAGGAGTTTCAGAGAAGGATCAGAGAAGACAGGATCAAAACAGCCTTTTAACAATGCAGAGGATTAACCCCTTAAAGAGGTAGTAAACCTCCCTGTGTAATTTGTACCTATAGGTAAGCCTAGAATAAGGCTTGCCTATAGGTACTGTAAATATCTCCTAAACGTGCGCAGTTTAGGAGATATTTACTGCGCCAATTAGGTCATCGGCGCAGGCGCTCTGAAGGAACAGCCGCCTGTGCCGTTTCTTCAGGAGCATGTGCTGTGACCGGCAGCTCCCATGCACGGGAGTGATGTCACGCGGCTCCGGCCAGTTACACAGCCAGAGTCCGCAGCCCCGAAAGGATGACGGCCGAAGATGGATGGGGCCTACAGTGGGGACGACGCAGGCTTCATTTGCAGGCAAGTGTCACATAATGTGCTAGTATGCGATGCATACTAGCACATTATGCAATTAATTTACAGGGTAGAAACAGAGTTTACTTCCTCAGCGAGTACAACAAGCATGCTTTACTGCGGGGGTCAGCAACCTGTAGATCGCGGCTAGGTGAATGGTAGATCATGATCTAGGCTTGCTGACCCGCCATCCCAGATCATCAGAGTGCAATGCAGAGGGACTACTTTTAAAAATTGGAGCAAGAGCTGCATAAGCCGATGCCTCTTCTCAAGTGTTGGCTCCTGTCCCATGTGGAGTGATACCAACTGCACTCCACCTCTTATCCTGGCTAGCGGTCTCCAGAGTGGGGCCAGCAGCAGGATAGAAGAGATCTTCAGGTCTGTGTGAGGCAATACAATGGGCATAATAGTATAGGGCTGCTTTTACACCAATGTGTTGAGGTTTACCCACATAGCGGCTGCAGTGCACTTGCCGAGCTTAGCCATAGACTTTTTCTGAATGCAGGAGTTTTGGCGCGCTTTCAGAAAAAGTGCACCACAACTGCAGGATAGAAGTCTATGGCAAAGCTCAGCTAACCCAGGAAAGTCGCAGATGCACTGCAGTGCAGATAAACCACAGTGTGAAAGTTTAACCCCTTGGAGCCTGCAGAATTGTGTAGTTGAAGGGTTTTTGCAAAGTGGCCCCATTTAGTTGAATGGGTCACAATTATCAGGCAGTAGAACCCACCAAAAGCAACAGGGGGTTTAAACAGGAAGTAAACCCTGATGGCTTTACTTCCTCTATGTTTCCCTGCAAAGGTAAAGCATAATGGGCTTCTATGCATTGCATCGCATAGTAGCCCATTATGTGACACTTACCTACAGGAGAAGCCCTCAATGTCACCATCTTCCATGCTGGCAGCGAGCATCCATCTTGACCCCTCTTCTTCCGGGGGCCGCAAACTCCGGCTCTGACTGGTCGGAGTCGTGCGGGAGCTGCCTTTAACGGCATGACCCCAGCTTGAAACGGCATAGCGTGCGCATGCGCCATTGAAGGCGTCGCTCGGGGAGATATTGCAAGCACCTACAGGTAAGCCTTAATCTAGGCTTACCTGAAGGTGTAACTTGTCACTGAGAGTTTACAACCACTTTAATTCCTGCTGCAGCAGCAAGTGTACACATTTGGCTGCTGCCTCAGGACTGACCGGGGTTATAGCCCCTCCCTTACTTTTTTTTTTTTTTTAACGTTTTGCCTTTCATTCTGCTTTATTCATTTTATCCAAATGGCATTGCTGCCTATACTGCACACTAAACAGACTTAAGCCATTCTGAAGACAGAGGAACAGAGGGCAATAGTATAAAAGGCAACAATAAAAATATATTGGATGATAAACTTGCATCACATTGAAGCAAGATGATTTTTTTTTTTTAAAGTGGAGGGTGCTGAAATTACTACAGCGTTTCCTGGATGATGCTCATGTAAACCTGTAAGGAAAGTGATTACCTAAGAAAAGGACTGCAAACTGTATTTGTATAAAAGATTACTGATAAAATCCACTTTGCCAATAAAAATTTATTTTGGGAACTGGGGCACAAAAAAATAAATTTAAAAAAAACGCGGGATTGAATGCAAATTACATCTGCAATTCAACAAGAGAGCTGCAGATTGTGCTAGCGTAGCATGCTCAATATGTCTGTATCACTGTGCCAACCCCTTCCAAAATCCAAATGTCTTTGCTGCGTCACCAGCAAGAGATGCAATGCCTGTACTGATGTATATGATGTATATGTTGATGCTAGCTCACTGACCATGCATCTTTCCCTACATGCACCAATTATGCCACCATTACTTATTTGACCAATGCTAAATATCACCACAAACTTTAAGCTGGTAATTAAAATAAAAAACAGAAAACAGGTCCTCATCAGTATGTATTTAATAAGAGTACTTGTATATTAAGTAATAGAGATAAACAAATATCTGGGAGCAAAGAGCCACAAACCTGTAATCCCATGCCCAGTCCACAGATTGAAGAACCGCCACTCAAACACTGTGCTTTTTGTGGCATTGTGGCCAATCACTACTGTGGTCATGCAAACTCATGGTACGGATTGGTTAGTAAAATGAACAAACATATTAGCATGTGTTACAGGGCTATTCACAAACAGATGAGCCCGGATTTGGACAGCAGCTGCTGTCAGGGCATTACCCACAGCTGTATGTACATGAAAAGGCATGGATGCTTGTGACATCATTGACCTAATATAGCCATATGAGGTCATATGCATCCCTGCCCCTTTGTGCATGTGCAGCTACAGGGCGGGGAATGCCCTGGCTGCAGTTGATGGGACCAAACCCAAGCACATCCCTGTTCACAAACATAGGACAGAAAAGGCATACAGTAGACAGCATGCATCTCACAAGGAATGGATTGTTTGTAAGTGAACGCAAATGTAAGTCGTGCCCGCATTCATAGCAAGAATTCTAGCGCAAGACCTCTTCTGTAACTCTAAACAGGTAACCTGTAAAACTTTTTAAAGCATCGTCTATGGAGATTTCTAAATACCGTAGTTCGTCGCATGACAGGTTAGGTATCCATTTACTCGGCGTAAGATCTTTCACATTATACAAAAAAAAAAAAAAAAAAAGCCAACTTCGCTTTTTTTTTTATTCATTAAAGTGTATTTTTTTAAAAAAATTGCGTTTAAAAGACCGCTGCACAAAAACAGTGCGACATAAAATATTGCAACGACCGCCATTTTATTCTCTAGGGTCTCTGCTTAAAATAAAAAGGATCTGCATCTGTAAAGGTGAACTTACATGGGACCACCTGCATGGCGGCGATCTCCCGTTCCGAGCCCCGGTATAGCCTCCTCACGACTCTGGGGCTTGGAAATCTCCACAGCTTGATCTCCAAAAACATTAGGAGAAGCGCCGACCAATCAGAACCCGTCCTCTCAGCGGGGAAGGAGACAGAAAGCGGAGAGGATTTCTAAGCGCTGGAGGCATGAGGCGGCTATACCGGGGGTCAGAACAGGAGATTTCCGCCATGCAGGTCAGCAGGACTGGGGCGGTCCTTACAGATTTTTCTCTAAAGGTGAACTTACACTTTATAAAACTTTTGAACTCCTGGAATTTTTTTTAACTTACATTGGTGCAGCTAGGTTACATCCAATCTTCATCTCACATCCAAAGGGCAAGTGCAGATGCTTACATTCACTGTAGTAATCTGTCTAACATACAGTCAGCGCTCGTCTCTTCTGGGTGCTGCTCAAGCAAATTCCTGTCTGTAGACTGAACCTCCACCATTCAGAGAATATCTTGTAATTATTTTTTCAATGAATACAAAGCGTTCTCTGATTGGATGAGGCAGAGATTGTTAAAACATCTGCCCCTCCTCTCTGCCACATCCAGAGATCTCATCTTCTCTGAATGGCAGAGGTGCCAAGCAAGTAGTATACAGGCAGCAAGCTGCTCAAAAAGCATCCAGAGGAGACGTGCTGACTATGTAGGCCAGACTTCTACAGGGCCCTTCGAGTGACATAAGGATAATGACTTGTATCCAAGCTAGACCAATGTAAAAAATAAATAAATAGAAAGAAGAACGACCACAATTTTTAGAGTTCAGCTTTCAAGTAGAACTAAACCGTTCATAGCGAAGGAAGCCGCCATCCTAGCCTCTGATCTATAGTTGCCATGGTGCTACACATGCTCAGTATGACACCAGCCATTTGATGGCTTGACAGTCCGGTTGAGAACACAAGCAACTGACTTATTCATTAAATGCCTTGAACATAACAGCTTTGGGAAATTAAATCGCTGGGTTTAGTTCTGCTTAAAAGTAGATTCATAGTGAGCCATCATTGGTAAAAGGGGATTGTACAACCTGATACTAACATCACTTAAAGAGGAAGTAAACCCCGGCCGATTTTTTCTATTTTTGAAATAGTTTCACAAGGGCATCGCAATGCATAAGACATATAAGATTGTTAAAAACGAGGCCCACAAATACCTTTTATCAACCGTTATATTTTCCTCTCCTTCCGGGTATAGAAATCTAAAATTTTTAGTGCTGCTGAGTGAATCATTATCTGACGACACTTCCGCCCTTCCCCGTTCTAAATCTTACGCATGCGCCGTAAAGCCGTAACCAAGCCTCGATGGCGATTGCCGTTACCGTGGCAACCATGATACACGGCAATGAATGTAAAAGCACTGACAAGAGGAGAAGGACTATAACATTGCGAGACTTCTCCTCTGCGGACAGAGGGGAAGCTCGCTCACATTTAGTGCCGAAAGAATATAAATAAAAACCTGGCAAACTTCAAATGCCAGTTTTGCGGGGCTACAATGCACAAGCGCGGTGACGTCATCAAAACTAAAAAGAAGATTTTAGAGCTAATGACGGGGGGTACACTTTCACAGGCAGCGATCAGCTGCATGTTATGTGCCAATTTTTAAAATAAAGTTATATCCGAGGGTTTACAACCACACGTGTGAACTTATTCATGTCATGCCGTGTGTTATTTTACAGCACCATTTATGTCATACATGTACATTAGGTTGGCCATACACTATACAATCTGATTGTACAATCTCCTTTATATCTACCCTCAACTATGAAGTGTAAAGCATGTATCAGTTTTTTGATCACTGAAGGGATTCCCCATCCACACAGTTGAGGCGGATGAAGGAATCCTCCCTGCTGTTACTATATTCTGACAGCTGAAACTCCTCAGCTGTCAGAATACCTTTATCAGTGTGTTGTAGCCCATTGGCTGCATGCACAGATTGAAGCAAAATTTCCCAACAAGCCCAATCAAGAGCAGTCAACTGCTTTTGAACAAAACAGCTATAAATGGATCAAAGTTTGGCCGGAAATGCTGACCTTCGATCCATCAATAGCCAACTCAAAGGCTTCACCTTATAGCAGTGGTTCTCAACCTTTCTAGTGCCGTGACCCCTTGGTAAAATTTCCCAAGTTGTGGGGACCCCGAACAGTAATATTATTTTCGTAGCATGGGCTGTCAGTAACCAAGGCAAGACAAGTAATTTGCACCTCTAACCCACGGACATTTAGCGCTCCCCGAGTCCCTTCCACTCGTACAGTATTAAAACCCCTTATGGTACATTTAGAATCTTTGTTCTCCTTTCTTTCCCTTTTATCTCTCTCTATCCTAATTTCTTGTTTTTTTCCCCCATCCCTCTCATTAGCCATCTTTCTTGTGCTTTCTCCCTTTTTCTTGGTTCCTCCCACACTTTTCCTCTCCTTTCCATGTATTTATTTTTATTCCTTCTCTTACTCCTTGGTGGGGGGGAATGGGATGAGTGGCAGTGCTGGGGGGAGTTCTGATCAGCCAACTTAGGTGGTCAAGGTCATCTGCTGATCTGAGAACTGTAGTGGGGACTTTTAATGGCAACTATAATCACAGGTAGTGTTACGCACTGTGTCTCCGATTTTGTGGTGTCTTGTAGCAGTGACACCTGTGCCAAATCAGGAGATAAAGTCTAATACAGCCCCTCCAACTTCACATTCCTCACCAGTCAGCTGACCTCTAGTCTCTCTCCCCCAGCCATGCCATGAACTGAATGGGCAGCTGTGAAGAGGCTGAGTGGGCGGCCGCTGGCTCCAGGGACAGCCCTGCTGGGCGGCCGCAAAAAGGCTGGGAGAGCAGAGCGGGCTTCAGGAACAGCCCAGGATTTGATGACCTCTGACAAATCGTCATACGACCCCCAGGTTGAGAACCACTGCCTTATAGTAAAAAAAAAAAAAAAAATAATGATTAGGGTTGTCCCGATACCGATACTAGTATCGGTACCGATACTGAGCATTTCCCCAAGTACTTGTACTCGGGGGAAATGCTCCGATGCTTCACCCGATACCTGGGCAGTCAGGGATGATCGGTGCGGCGGGGGGAAGTTTCAAGCACTGGTCTCCCTGTATACATTTCAATACAACTGACAGCTTCTCCCCCCGGAGCCCCCCCCCTTTCAGCCGCTTTAGCGAAATATATACAGCGGCGATCGGTGCTTCTAAACTCCCCCCAATGCCGCACCGATCACCGCTGACTGTCCCTGTAACCCCCTCCGTGCTGTTGCTGCTGTCCTTCATGATCTGTGTCCCTTGTCCTCCTCCGTGATGCTGCTCTCCCCCTTCGCATTCTGTGTCCCCCTCCATGCTGCTCTCCCCCTCCGGGTTAGTTGTCCCCTCCGTGCTGCTGTCCGCGCTCCGTGTCCCACTCCTGCTGCTCTCCTCCTCCGTGCTCCGTGTCCCCTCCATGTCCTCCTCCACTCCCTCTGTCCTCGATCTGTCAGGATGGAGAGCGGAGGTAGAAGCCGGCTCCTACCTTTTCTGAATGAACAGAGTCATCACTGACTCTGTCCAAAAATATAACTGAAACATCGTAACCTGTGTTTACGATGCTTCGGTTTATGAATGGAGAGGTGCCTCCTGTCCATTCATTTTATCTGAGGCTGCAGAGAAAGGGACTGGGGGATCTGTGTCCCTAGTCCCTTTGTCTCAAAGGGGAGATGTCAGGGGTCTGTTAAGACCCCTGAAATCTCACCAAAGCCCCCCCAACAGGTGTTAAAAAAAAAAAATTGCAATAAATAAAAAAAAAAAAAAAAATGTGAATAAAAAAAAAAACACTCACACAATCCAACCCCCCCCCCCCCACCAAAAAAAAAAGAAAAAAAAAAAAAAAAGAAGAAAGCACTGTAAAAAAACATAACAAAAAATCGTAAAAAAAAAAAAAAAAAATTGTCAGAAAAAAAATTGTAAAAAAAAAATACTGACACATGTGCCACTGTCACGTGACATTGAAAAAAAAGTATCGGTATCAGCAAGTACTTGAAAAAAAGTATTGGTACTTGTACTCGGTCTTAAAAAAGTGGTATCGGGACAACCCTAATAATGATAATTATATCCCTCTCATGTGCATGTTTTTTTTTTCTGGAGCCTGCAAAACATTGCACCCGCGATCAAGTGCAAGGTCAGGCTCCTGCAGAATCTCAGTGTAGCGGTCGATTCATACCTCCCATACGGACAGCTACTGGAGAGAAAAAAGATCAATGAACTCAACCAGCCCTCAGAAAGAACTACAATCTGTCTGCCACGGTGGCTGGAAGCAGTTGTTCATTCAAAGATTGCTGTGAATGGTTGTGTAGGTGAAGCCCCGCACGGCCGCGCTCTTTTTACATTTTGACAGTGGGTTCGGGGAGAAGATCCCATGGGTGTAACATGTTACCAAAGGTGAACTTATCCTTTAAAAGCAGGGGTCTCAAACTGATGGCCCTCCAGCTGTTGTGAAACTACAAATCCCATCATGCCTCAGTCTGTGGGAGTCATGCGTGTAACTAAATAGCGGGTAACCGTCAGCCTTGCAATGCCTCATGGGATTTGTAGTTTTACAAAAGTTGGAGGGCTGCCTTTAAATAACAAACATGTTATACTTACCTCCTCTGTGCAGTGGATTTGCACAAAGCAGCTTGGATCCTCTTCTCGGGTCCCTCTTCGCTGCTCCTGGCCCCTCCCTCCTGTTGAGTGCCCCACAGCAAGCAGTTTGCTGTGAGGGCACCCATGCAGAGTCACAGCTCCCTGTGTCCATTCAGACAGAGCCCTGACCCGGCCCCACCGCCCCTCTCTCCTGATTAGCTCACTGACTGATCGACAGCCGTGAGCCAATGGTGGTGCTGCTGTGTCTCAACCAATCAGGAGGGAGAGTCCTGTATGGCCGAGGGACTCGTGGACAACTCTGGACAGAGATGGGGCTCCGGTAAGTATTAGGGGGCTGCTGCATACAGAGGGCATTTTATCCTAATGCATGAAGATAAAAAAAAAAAAACAGAGTTTACAACTCCTTTAAGCAACAGCTATGCAAAGGGTTCATCTACACTAGCATTGGCCCTCTGAAGACTGATCAGGGGTGGATCACATTTCAGAAGGTGTCACAGTAGCAAAAAAGTGTTATGGAGCACTGCATGGCTGGTGCCTGCTAAATTGTGATCCAGCTATGGCCAGCTTAAAGTGGTATTAAAGCTTTGTTATTAAAAACAAAATCAAAAAACTAACATGGTATACTGCTCTATGCAGAGGTTTTAAACAGAACAGCTCTGACGTGCTTCTTTTCGGGTCCCCTGCTGGTGCGCCCGTGCGCCTCCCCCACAAGCAGTGCCCCCAGAAAAAGCCACTTGCCCTGGGGGCATCACCACGTGCTCGCTCCTGAGCCGCTGCTCTATGAATCTATAAGACACAGAGCCAGGGCTCACAGTCTGATTGACGGCAATGGAAGCCAATGGGCTTCTGCTGCTGTCTCAGCCAATGAGGAGGGAGAGTTACGGGACAGCCAGGGCTCTCATGAACATCGCTGGATCGGAGGGAGATCAATTGGGGGGGGGGGGGCTGCACATAAAAATGTTTTACCTTCATGCATAAAATGGAATGCAAAAGGTAAAAAAACGTTGTGTCTTTAGAACTATTTTAACCACTTGAGGACCGCTGCACGCCAATGTACGTCGGCAGAATGGCACGGCTGGGCACATGGGCGTACGTCCCCTTTAAGAGCCCAGCCGTGGGTCGCGAGCGCGCCACCGCACTCGCGACCCGGTCCTCTTCTCCGTGACCATCCCCGCGGGAACAGCGGACCCGATCGCCGCTGGTGTCCTGCGATTGGGTCACAGAGAGGAAGACCGGGGAGAGGTAAGTGTAAAACCTCTCCCCGTGCTTCCTAGTGAGCCTGTCACTGATCGTCTGTTCCCTGTCATAGGGGGCGACGATCAGTGACATCACACGCTAAGCCACGCCCCCCACAGTAAGTAAAACACATCAGGGCACACTTAACCCCTACAGCGCCCCTCCTGGTTAACCCCTTCACCGCCAGTGTCATTTTCACAGTAACCAGTGCATTCTTATAGCTGTGAAAATGACAATGGTCCCAAAAATGTGTCAAAAGTATCCGATGTGTCGAAGTCACGATAAAAATCACTGATCGCCGCCATTAATAGTAAAAAAATAAATAAAAAAAGATTATTAATAATAATAATAATAATAATAATGCCATAAAACTATACCCTTATTTTGTAAACGCTATAACTTTTGCGCAAACCAATCAATAAACGCTTATGGCGATTTTTTTTTACCAAAAATATGTAGAAAAATACGTATCGGCCTAGACTGGGGAAAAAATTTTTTTTTTTTTTTTTTATATATTTTTTGGGGATATTTATTATAGCAAAAAAAATAGATTTTTTTCAAAATTGTCGCTCTATTTTGGTTTATAGCGCAAAAAAAACAAAAAAACAGAGGTGATCAAATACCCCCATAAGAAAGCTCTATTTCTGGGGAAAAAAGGACGCCAATTTTGTTGGGGAGCCACGTCGCACGACCGCGCAATTCTCAGTTAAAGCGACGCAGTGCCGAATCTCAAAAAAGGAACCTGGTCCTTATGCTGCATATTGGTCCGGGGCTTAAGTGGTTAAAGTGGTTGTAAACCCAGAAAAAAATAAATAAAAAAAAAACACACCTGCAAGACAAAGCCATAATGAGCTAGTATTACTAGCTATAGATCGGGGCCCCCAAAGCCGTCCCCGTCTCCCCCTCCAACCATCGCTCCACAGATACCCAGAAGGTTACTTACGGGTATCGCCGCTCCAGCCATTCACAGCGCCGCTCCGCGCATGCACGCGGGAGCCTTCAAATCCAGATTTGTGAATGGGGATTAACCCTGTGAATGCACCGGTCGCACGCGCTGCAGACATCGGTGCATGTCTTTTCTTGCAAATATCTCCTAAACCGTGTAGGTTTAGGAGAGATTTCTTGCACCTACAGGTAAGCCTTAATCTAGGTTTACCTGTAGGTGCAAGTTGCATAAGTGGGTTTACAACCGCTTTAATAGCATGCCTGACTTGATAGAAGACAAAGTGGAACAATCTCCACTATAGTTTTGGTAACTAAAGGAGATTGTATGGACAGCCTTACACAACCAAGACACATAGATCATGACAGCTCCAGTGATTCATGAAAGAGCTGTGTATGAATGACCTGCTGTGACCCAATCACACGTCACTGTGCCCCATATACTGCCTGTCATCCTGACACTTCCGGCCCCCAGTGATCGGACCATGTGACATCACAGCTCCGTCCTCATCACATCACCGGGATACATGCAGCCATCTGATCAATGATTACCTCTCCTCTGGGCGCTGTGCGGAACAGGACATCCATTGTTATACGGAACCCAGATCTTCTTCAGGGGGTTCTGTGTCAGCTCCCGGGGAGAGTCTGCCATGACTGTCCACACACACTGCGCTCCTTGCCCTCACCCCGCCAGCACTGCACAACACTGACTCCTGAGTGCAGACAAATACAGCCCCGCCCCTCCGCGCTGATTGCACAAACAGCCCGCACCTCCGGAGAACTGACCGAGACTCCACCCAGTATAGGGGACATTTACCACAAGTACACTTATACACCCGCATTACAGTCTGCCACCGTACTGATCCTAGCAGACGCGCACGTTAGGTGTATGTAGGAACGGAGGCGGATTCTACCTTTTGTATGAGATCGGTGTATGGATTATTAGGATCACCTCGCCTTTTATTGTACAGGCTTTTCCTAGGATAACCACTTCAGCCCCAGAAAGGATTTACCCCCCTTCATGACCAGGCCATTTTTTGCTATATTGCACTGCGTTGCTTTAACTGACAATTGCGCGGTCGTGCGACGCTGTACACAAAAAAAATAAAATGTATGTCCCTTTCCCCCCCCCCCCCCACAAATGGAGCTTTTTAGTGGTATTTGATCACCTCTGTGGTTTTTATTTTTTGCACTATAAACAAAAAGACAGACAAATTTCAAAAATATTTTCCTTTCTGCTATACAACATCCATAAAAAAAAAAAAATATGTTTTCTTCTACATATTTTTGGTTAAAAAAAAATCCCAATAAGTGTATATTGATTAGTTTAGGCAAAAGTTATAGCGTCTACAAACTATGATATAGTTTTATGGAATTTTTTATTTTTTTTACTAGTAATGGTGGCGATCAGCAATTTTTTGTGGGACTGTGACATTGCGGCGGACAAAATGCACTGTCACTGTAATAATGACACTGGCAGGGAAGGGTTTAATGTAAAGCGTGGATAATTCGCGCATCCCCTGTGCTGCAAAAAGACAAAGGTTCACTAAAAAACCACTAGTGCAATAAAGAACTTATACATAAAATGTTTGAAAGGAATATAATCCTTATAAAAAAGGCTATACTGGAAAAATAAAATTTCTCAAATATAAATAATAGGTGCTGCATCTAAAAAAATAGCTGGAATATAAAGCTATACAAAAATGTTCAAAAATAATTAAAAAATGCGCTACCAACAAATGTGTGTGCAAAAAAACAAAGTGCAAACTTATATACAATTAATACAAAAAAAGTCCCAAGTGAAAAAATATCAAATAGTGTCCTAATAAACACAAGCAGGCTGTGAAGTGACTGCAAACAGGCTGTGAGGTGACTTGCTGCATTCAAAACTACATAAGAGAAGAGATGATTGCAGGGAAGGGTTGATATCTTCCTCCAAAGTTTTCCAGCCAGATGAGATAAAATGGAAAGAGTGGGGGCTTACCGACTCCGGTGGATCTCTATTACGGAGATCATACAGGCTCAGCACATCATAGGATTCCACGGTATCTCGGCATCCGTCCCGCAGCGGGTCCGCTCTCTCCCTTAGACCGTTCAGGGGCACACTTTCCTTGCAGTTAGGACCGGTTCCCAATGATAGGTATGGGTATCACTTCTTCAGTCCGGGGAACATCAGCAGCAGCAAGATCATCTTATTTTCTCTTTCCCTCCATTTAATACCAGGGGAGATCAAAGGGTTAAGTGTGCTCCTAGGGAGTGCGTTCTAACTGTGGAGGGAATGCGAAGACAGATCCGAAACACAATATCTACATTTTCCCCTCTCACAGACCGCGATCGCCAGTCCAGCTGATTGTCTCCCGCTGTGTCCAATCACAGCAGGAGCAGGTCGTCAGCGGCGTATCCCAGACCCAGTGCACAAAATCACCTACAGGTACATGATTTTGGGCTGGCCATAGAAAGAATCAAAATTCATCCAGTTCAGCAGGGGCCAGCCAGATTTCAATCTATCTATGTGTAGCGGGTACTTACTTTCCCGGGTGCATTTTTTGAATCTAGCTGTGACATCAGTGCTATGTTCCCTGCGGTCCACTAGGTGGCGTTGTCGCCGCAGCCGGAGGGACGAATATCACTGTATGTCGAGCCTTCTTTTTGTCTTCTCTCGGTAGCGGTATGGTGGGGCGGGGAACCCGCCGTGCTTGCTGGGAGAGGGGATAAAGGGGCCGGCCATCTTGGTCACGGGGTCTTCGTCCCAAGCACCTTCAGCTTGCGGACGTGGGTTCGTGCTAGTCCCCTAGGAGGCCTCGGCCTAGGGGACCATCAGAGATCGTGTTCCACCCCAGGCACCTTCAGCCCTGGGGTGAGGTACTTGCAAAAAGGTCCGGAGCTCAGTGCCCAACACGGAGTTCCGCGAGGGAAGGGTCCTAAGGCACTTCGGGGATGGAGGCCTGAATCTGAGTAAGACGCAATGGACCGGGGAGAGCTCCTCACTCGAAGACCCGGTGCAACAGACTGCCGGTGACGGGTGAGTCTCTTGTCGGAGACCGTCCAGAAGGATCCCCTTCACCTCGTGCGGAGACCATAGCCCACTCTCCAGGAGGAGAGTGGAGGACCGAATTTGTGTCTGGGCCTATTCACACTCACACCTCCTTTTCTGTTCTATCTGTCAAGGAAGTCCCTGTATGGTGTGTTCTAATAAAGGAGTGTTGGACTTTAATGGTGTGAGGCTCACTTCCTGGCGGACGAAGTTCACGGGGACTCTTGGAGGGAGGATCCGGGTGTACAACACAGACCCGAAGGTAAATGAGACATTGCTGATACCACAGGTATTCCCACGTGGTGGAAGCTAGGCGTAGCCCACCCGCTCTCTCTCTCCACCCTACCAGATACCCCTAGACATAAGACAGTGCGAGCCGCACGGAGAGAGAAGAGGGGCAGGCGCTACATATGTATGGCCTTTCCCACTAGGGAGCAATCTATATAACAATCGGCTTTCTCGCAAATAGGAATGTTGGAGAATATCAACTCAGCACATGACGCCAATGGGCTGCAGCACTGATCAGTGTATTCTGACATTGGACGAGTCACTGCTATCAGTATACAATAGCACAGAAGGGAGATTCCGTTCACTTTTTTATATATACCGTATTTGCCGGCGTAAAGACGACCCCCTAATTTTACAGCTAAATGTTGGTTTTGGGATATACTCGCTGTATAAGACGACCCCCTTCCGACTAGTCATGCCTCACCTCACTGTGCCATTGCATGCCTCGACAATCCTATACCTTATCCCTGGCATGCAGCGTCTCAGTCAGACTGCGGGCGTCCATTGTTCAAAAGCCGCGCCTCCTCCTTGTGATGTTCTGTGATAGGCGGAACACTCAGCTTCCCAGCAGAGCCTGTGTTCAGTGTTCCGCCTATCACAGATGCCCTCTCGTCTGAGGCGGAACACTGAACAGAGGCTCTGCTGGGAAGCTGAGTGTTCCGCCTATCACTTTGTTTCGAAAGTTTGGAGACCCATGCTCTAAAGTGGCACTTTGTCTTCCATGAGCAAAGTATACGGCTACTTTAAAGTGGAGGTAAACTCCACTTTTGAACTTGTACCTACAGGTAAGCCTTATTATAGGCTTACCTGTAGGTACAGTGAATATCTCCTAAACATTTCACCGGCACATGCGCTCTGAAGGGATGGCATACCCACGCCATACCTTCAGGACAGTGCCAGAGCCGAGAGCACCCGCGTGCATGCTCCAGAGTGACGTCACCCCGGCCATTTACACAGCCGCAGCTTGAGAATTTCAAAGGAAGACCAGGTGAAGATGGCAGCACTGTGCAGGAGGGATCTGCTTTACAGCCAAGTCTGTCATAATGTACAAGTATGCAATAAATATTAGTACATTATGACTTAACCCTGCAGGGGGACCCAGTTAATGTTTGTTTTAGTGGCGGTTTACTACAGCTCTAAGTTGCTTATACATATGACAGCTACCACTCCTGTTTTCAGCAGCAAGTGCTATCCATGTTCGTCAACTTGTACCTTTCCATGCAGTAAAAGGTCTGACAAATATGCTGTGTATCCAGCCTGATGAGTCGCTGAACTTAGAAGTCAGTAGTTTGCTAATATGAAATTTAGGTGGATGACATTCATGCTACAGATCTCTCTACGGGTGAATCAGGTTGAATCTTCTAAGGATGAATGTCTCTGAGCAGCTTCTACTTGCTGGGCCCAAACTAAAGCGCACACACCCTGCTGTAGCACCAAGTCATTGTTCACATCATATTCTTGGGACACAGAATCAGTAGAGCATTCAATTCAATTTCACAGGCACTTCACACATCCACATATCCACATATGAATCTGAAGGCATATTTCTCTTTAAAGTCAGAAGAATGTTTCTAGCAATTAGAGACATCATATACTGGAAATCTTTATTACACAATAACACTAGTTGCAACAGACATATTTATTCACTGGACTTAGGCTTACTACACAACCATGGAGTTATTTTTTTTTTAGTTTTTTACCAATGTGGTATCAAATCTAACACTTTACTTTTGGGTTAAACTTTGGCTCACAGTGACAGAAAACAATATACACAGTAATGCTGAACTCCATTGTTTATTTTCTGCATACATACATTGGGCCAGCTTGGCTCAATCTAAGGATGCATATCCGATATCCAGAGGGCCGCTCAGAATAATGTAAATCACTGTAGTAGTCTTTGCTACATAGAACAAGAACTTCCTCTATGCACACTGACCGCAAAGGATGAGCTTGAGTGTTCAGATCGTAGTCCAAACCTTTTCTTTTTTTCTCACAAACCTACGTGAGTGAGCCCACCAGAAGCCATCACCTGTACTGTGCCAATCATAAGGGGCCAAGCCATTCCCCACCCTGCAGCCACATGAAAACACATCACTTGTGGAAGTGTGTCTGTGGGGCGGGGAATGCTTCAGCCACTCATGATTGGTGCAGTACAGGTGACAGCTTCCTGGTGGGCTCACTCACATGGGTTCAGACTAGGATCCAAACATAGTAAGGAAAATAAGATGAATGGCAGCACTCCTATACGATGCAAAGGCTTTATTGTGTCTAAAACATAAGACAATACACACGGGCAGCGGAACAAAGGCAGACGCTTTTTTTTTTTTTTTTTTAGGCATGCCTTGTCAATACCTTACGGAAATGTGAGTGTTGTATCTCGAAAGAGATCTATCTATATATGCAAATACATTTCAGAAATTGATTTCAGGTGTATCCAATTACACACTCGCATTTCCGGTTTCAAGTTCCACGTTTCCCGTCATGCACAATCATATTTAAAGAATATTTATTATAGTATAAGCGATGCAAGAATAAAAACACAATTAGAAAAATTGAAAAAAAAAAGAAGAAGAGAAAAAAAAACTGTAACAAGCATCGTTCTTAAAGCAGAGCTCCACCGTAAAAAAATAAAAATAAATATATATATATATATTAAAAGCCAGCAGCTACAAATACAGCAGCTGCTAACTTTTAATATTAGGACACTTACCTGTCCTGGAGTCCAGCGACGTCGGCAGCAGAAGACGAGCAATTGCTAGTCTCTCGGCTGCCCCCACCGCCATCATGGGTGAGGGAATCAGAAAGTGAAGCCTTGCGGCTTCATTTTCCGGCTCCCTAGTGCGCATGCGCGAGCAGCGCTGCACATCTTTCAATGGTCCCTGCTGTGTTCTGGGAGCCGTGTGTTTCCCAGAACACAACGAGGGGGGGGGGGGGGGGGGGGGTCAGGGAAGTGACGCACTCCCCGCAGTGTGGATTCCCGGAAGTGGGTGCAAATACCTGTCTTAGACAGGTATCTGCACCCCCCTCCCCCCTGAAAAGGTGCCAATTGTGGCACCCGAGGGGGGGGGGAGGAATCTGGACAGTGGAGGTTCCACTTTAGGGTGGAGCTCCGCTTTAAAACAGTACATGAACAAACCAAAAACATTTATAAGTACAGCATACAAGAGACTGTGGAGGATCTATACAGAGGACATCATGTGGATATCAGTATACACGAAAAAGTACGAGAAATACAAATATAGGTATGAATACCTGAAAATGTATATGTATGTATATACACACACACAAAGTTCCTACCGAAAGAAAAGGAGGTGAATTGATAAATTATAGATTATGAACTACAATCATCATTAACCGACATCTGCACTCACTTCAAAACACACAAATGTGCAGGTGTGTACATGTATTGCCAACAATCAACCATGCCCAAATACATCAGTAGCATAGGTCAATTGCCTATTGTATACAATTGTCAATCATAATAATAGGTTAAATCCCATTCAAAGTTTAAAGCCCTGTGGAATTCTAGTTTGCAGACCAAAAATCCAGTTAACGTCACGCTTAGGCCCCTTTCACACTGGGGCGGGAAGGAGCGGTGGCGGTATAGCAGCGCGATTTTCAGCGCTGCTATACCGTCGTTCTTACCGCGGTATGCGGTCGCTAGGGGGGTGAATTTAACCCCCGCTAGCGGCCGAAAAAGGGTTAATACTGCCCGCAAACCGCGGCTATTGCCGCGGTTTGCGGGCGGTATTACCGTGGTGTCCCATTGATTTCAATGGGCACCCGTGGTAAAGGAGCGGTGAACACACCGCTCCTTTACCGCTGTAAAGAAGCGGCTAGCAGGACTTTTGGAGCGGTCCTGCTAGCGCACCGCTTCAGTGTGAAAGCCTTCAGGCTTTCACATTGAAGGCTAAAGGGCAGGAATTTTTCATGCGGTATAATAGCGCTAATATTAGCGCTAAACCACATGAAAAACGCCCCAGTGTGAAAGGGGCCTTACATAATATCCTAAAACTGTCACCTCCTCGTCTCGGTGTAGTAATTCTTTCAATACCCTGTATTTGTATCAAGGAAGTATTGCCATTATGGATCTCGTTAAAATGTCTGGCAACGTTAGTGGCATGTTTTTCAGCATTGCGAACATGGTCATTCAAGCGATCTCTCAATCTTCTAGGGGTACAACCATCATATTGAATGCTACATTCTTTACATGTAATTAAATAAATCACATGTCTAGTGTTGCAATTAATATATCTCCCGCTGCTGTAGGACCTGCCACTAACGCTGGAGGAAAAACCTATCACCCTTTATTATACGTGGGCAACTCGGGCAAACATTGGCTCCACATCATCAAGCCATGTTTTATTGGGAATGCTGGAACAAAAATCACTAGGTGATAAAGCATTACCCAAGGACGGGGCCCGTCTGGATTTCACTTTAATACCTTTAGATAGAATATTGGCATATACAGTTGTGCTCATAACTTTACATACCCTGGCAGAATTTATGATTTCTTGGCCATTTTTCTGAGAATATGAATGATAAACACAAAAACTTTTTTCACTCATGGTTAGTGTTTGGCTGAAGCCATTTATTATCAATCAACTGTGTTTACTCTTTTTGAATCATAATGGCAACCTTTCGCAAGCAGGGTAACATCGGAGGGTGTGAGTAGTCTCTGTGATAAATTCAACACAATCAAAAGGTTCTTCTGCTGTTGACCTCTCAGGTTGTGAGTGCTTTTTTCCTCCTGCCGCCTCTCCGTATTTTACTGTAGGATAGCTCTTTTTCTTTTTGGGTAGAGGGCCATGTGATGAGTTTAAATGACCATCATTAGATAGCTGTGTATCTCTCCTAGCAGTAGGAACTTTGTGGTGGTATGTATACATTTTCAGGTATTCATGCCTATATTCGTACATTTCGTGTATACTGATATCCACATGATGTTCTCTGTATAGATCCTCCACAGTGTCTTGTATGCTATACTTAATAAAGGTTTTTGGTTTGTTCATGTACTTTTTTTTAGGAAAGATGCTTGTTACATAGTTTACTCTTTTTTCAATTTTTATTGCATCGCTCATTCAAAAATAAATGTTGTGTAGATATGATTGTGCATGATGGGAAACCTGGAACTTGAAACAGGACATGCAAGTGTGGAATTGGATACACCTGAATTAGATATATGCAAATACATTTCAGAAATGTATCTATCTTGATACAACACTTACATTTCCATATGGTATTGACAAAGCAAGATTCCATGTGAAACGCGTCCAGAGGACTCGGCGTATCACGGTAAATCGCCGCTGATAGCAGCTGTTTACCACGTGATCGCTCTGTCGAATGATGGAGCGATCATTTGTAAACAGACCAGCGTCGGGGGGGGGGGGGGGGAGGGAATACTGTGCAATACTCTGCCCATACTCCGCAATAACCACTTCCCGCCCGCCGGCCGTCATATGACGTCCTTGACTTTGTGCGGTGATATCTGAAATATGCCTGCAGCTACAGGCATCATTCAGATATCGGCTTTTTCAGCCGGCGATTCCCTACACCATAAGTGTTCCGCCGCTTGATCATTCTTACAGGAGGGGACGCGTGCGTGCGCGCGTGCCCCCCCCCCCCCGACATCCTCCGGTGCTTCTACCGACTCACCGCTACGATCAAAGCCAGAATTGTTTTCTTTTCAGGCTTCCCAGCCTAGAGGTGAGATGTGGGGTCTTATTGACCCCATATCTCACTGTAAAGAGGACCTGTCATGCCATATTCCTATTACAAGGGAAGTTTACATTCCTTGTAATAGGAATAAAAGTGATCAAAAAATAGATTTTTGCAGAAAAACGTGTAAAACTAAAATAAAAGTAAAATGAACAATACATTTTTTTTTTTTTAAAGCGCCCCTGTCCCCGTGAGCTCGCATACAGAAGCGAACGCATACGCAAGTCCCGTCCACATATGAAAACGGTGTTCAAACCACACATGTGTGGTATCTCTGCGAAAGTTAAAGCGAGAGCAATAATTTTGGCCCTAGACCTCCTCTGTAACTCAAAACATGTAACCAGTAAAAATATTTAAAGTGTCGCCTATGGGGATTTTTAAGTAGCGAAGTTTGGCGCCATTTTGAAGGGTGACATGTTGTTAGGTATCTATTTACTTGGCATAACTTCATCTTTCACATTATACAAAAACATTGGGCTAACTTTACTGTTTTTTTTTTCGTAAAAAAAAAAAAACACTGCGCAAATACCGTGCGAGATAAAAAGTTGCAACGACCACCATTGTATTCTCTAAGGTCTTTGCTAAAATAACATATATAAATGGTTTTGGGGTTCTATGTAATTTTCTAGCAAACAAATGATGATTTTTACATGTAGGAGAGAAATGTCAGAATTGGCCTGGGTGCTCCAGAACGCCTGAAGGTGCTCCCTGCATGTTGGGCCTCTGTATGTTGCCACGCTGTGTAAAAGTCTCACACATGTGGTGTCGCCATACTCGGGAGTAATAGCAGAATGTGTTTTAGGGTGTAATTTGTGGTATGCATATGCTGTGTGAGAAATGACCTGCTAATATGACAATTTTGTGAAAAAAAATAAAAAAATATCGTGATTTTGCAAAGAATTGTGGGAAAAATAATAACTTCAAAAAACTTACAATGCCTCTTTCTAAATACATTGGAATGTCTTCTTTCCAAAAATGGGTCATTTGGGGGGTATTTGTACTTTTCTGGCATGTTGGGTCAAGAAATGAAATAGGCCGTCAGTATTTCAGGTGTGATCAATTTTCAGATATTGGCACCATAGCTTGTGGACTCTATAACTTTCTCAAAAGACCAAATAATATGCACCAATTTGTAATTATGTTTACCAAAGATATGTAGCAGTATAAATTTTGGCCAAAATTTATGAAGAAAAAATTACTTAATTTGCTAAATTTTATAACAGAAACGAAGAAAAATTATTATTTATTTTTTTACAGACTCTTCAGTCTTTTTTCTCTTATAGCACAAAAAATAAAGAACCCAACAGTGCTTAAATACCACCAAAAGAAAGCTCTATTTGTGTGAAAAAAAAAAATATTTTTTATTTGGGTACAGTGTTGTATGACTGAGTAATTGTCATTCAAAATGTGAGAGCACCGAAAGCTGAAAATTGGTCTGGTTATTAAGGGGGTTTAAGTGCCCAGTGGTCAAGTAGGTCGTGTGGGATTTATGTACAATCACAATCAACCCCCATGTGGACACCAGCTCAACTTGACAGATGGACTTTATTCTTAAAGGCTAAGTTCACCTTTTTTTTTTTCCCCCCTCTAAAATCCAGCTCCTCTATGTACCAATAAACCATTAATGTACCTCAGTTGCAGAAAAATAAAAGCTTTCTTTGATTTTGAGAACAAAGCCTTAACTTGGGCCCTTGCATATATATATATTTTTTTTTTTTTTTTTTTTTTTTTAGAAAGCTTCATCACTTGCTGGTATGTAGATTTGGGATGGAGAAACCAGTAAGACCCAAGATGGAGTTTACCAGCTGACCTCAATAGCACACTCATCAACTATGTTTGCACAGCATCCCTCCACACGTCCACCACTAATGTTGTGCAAGAGCCTGCCTGATTGGATACAGAGTGATTGCCTAGATCAGGGGTCGGGAACCTATGTCTCGCGAGCCAGATATGGCTCTTTTGATGGCTGCATCTGGCTCTCGCCTCTCAATCCACAGATCGCGTGGTGTGCCGTTCCGTGGATGAGCCCATCGGAAAGGCCGCAACTTTAGCCTAGCTCCGGAGCAGTGGCCATCTTGGTACACCCGGCGTCGGCCTAGGTGAGCGGCGCACTGACATCATCACCCGCCTCAACTGCTCGTGGATCTGCCTGCTTGTGTAGTGGTAAGCAAGCAGACAATCGTAGGGGGATGTGGATATTACAGTGGGGGAGGTGGGGGGGGGGGGGAGACGTGGACATTACAGTGGGGGGGGGGGGGGATGTTATTGTACTTTTTTTTTTAAAGCGTTGGTCTTACATAAAATGCACAAATTTACTTGTATTTCATTTTAAACATATTGTATGGCTCTCACGGAATTACATTTGAAAATATGTGGCGTTCATGGTTCAAAACCATAAACAATACAAGCAATGTATTTAAACACTGGTCACCATCTTGAGTGGTCATACAGCCGTGATCGACCACCACACTACCCCCTGGTCCGTTTCTGTGCCAGGTCAACTTGCCCACCATACGCCAGTGTTGGCACACATAAGCAGTATATTTAACCCACATTTAGTCTCAAGAGTCTGTCCATGATTAGGTCGTCCGGGGCTGGCCCCGGTGTTCCTAACCACAGGTCCCATCGTTTTTCAAACTTTCTAGAGCATCCCCTATGTTGTTCATGGCTCTCTCAGCCAAAAAGGTTCCTGACCCCTGGGCTAGATAGTGTGTCCTATTATTTCGTTTTGGTAAATCTAAAAAGGAGATTGTACAATTAGATTGTATAGTGTATGGCCACATTTAAACACCTAAAATTACCTAGTTTTGCTTTCAGGGTCATTAAATTGTTAACGGCGCACCAAACACAGAAGCAAATCCTAATTTTGCCACATGAAGTAATGGATTACAAATGCAGCAAAACGTGCAGTAAAAAATGTGCAACTCGTGCCACACCAAAATTTTCCATGAGCTACTTTGCCATGTGTAGCGCAGCCCATTAACCACTTGACAACTGGGCACTAAACCCCCTTCGTGCCCGGAACAATTTTCAGCTTTCAGCGCTGACACACATTGAATGACAATTGCGCGGTCATACAACGCTGTACCCAAATTATATTTTTATCATTTTTTCCCCACAAATAGAGCTTTCTTTTGGTGGTATCTGATCACCTCTGCGGTTTTTATTTTTTGCGCTATAAACAAAAAAAGACAGAAAATTTTGAAAAAAAAAAAACACTTTTTTTACTTTTTGCTATAATAAATATCCCAATTTTTTTTAAAAAAAACTATTTTTTTTTCTCAGTTTAGGCCGATACGTATTCTTCTATATTTTTTTGGTAAAAAAAATTGCAATAAGCGTATAGCGATTGGTTTGCGAAAAAGTTATAGCGCCTACAAAATAGGGGATAGCATTATGACATTTTTATTATTTTTTTTTTTTTTTTACTAGTAATGGCGGCGATCTGCGATTTTTGTCAGGCCTGCAATATTGCGGCGGACATATCGGACACTTTTGACACTATTTTGGGACCATTCACATTTATACAGCGAACAGTGCTATAAATATGCACTGATTACTGTATAAATGTGACTGGCAGGGAAGGGGTTAACACTAGGGGGCGAGGAAGGGGTCAACTATGTTCCCCATTTGTGATTCTTACTGTGTGGGGGGAGGGGACCGATCTGTGTCCCTATGTACAAGGGACACAGCATCGGTCTCCTCTCTCCCTGACAGGACGTAGATCTCTGTGTTTACACACAGAGATCCACGTCCGGCCTCTGTCACAGCCGATCGCGGGTGCCTGGCGGACATCGCGGCCCCCAGGCACGCGCATCAAAATCACGTGACCACGGCGGGCACAGCTGTTCGGCGGCGCGCAGGGGGGAGAGAAACAGGAGGACGTCCATAGACGTCCACTCAGCACTTGAGAGCCGCGCTGCAGACGTCTTTTGTCTATAGCGCGGGTCTCAAGTGGTTAATCAACGAGCTGCTATGTGTCACGGGAAAAAAAACAAGCCAAAAAACATGCATTCCCGCTACTCTAGGTGTGAATGGGGCCTAAAAGTAAATTTGGTGAGTTTCCACAAGACAATGAGACGTTATTCACATCAATGCCTTTCCAAATGCATGGCAAACCACACAGAAAATGCACACTTTGCCATGCTTTTCAGAAATGCAGCAAATGTGCATAATGTTTGTGTTGCCATATGTGGCACCTCAAGTGCAGCAAACGCACCAAAATCTGCAGTAACACACCATGCTCCGCGCGCCACAAAAAAGTTCTGGAGCTTTTCTGGGGCAATTGTCACACGTAGGGCTGCCCTTTGCGTGATGAGCAAAAATTCTCCAAAACACCCAAAAAAAAAAAAAAAAAACACATGCAGGAATGCGAGTTTTCGCTATGTGGAGATGTGAACGATGCCCGACAACTGAGTGTCTCCGTCCACGCCCTCCTATGTAATTGTATAAAGATGACCATACCACTATGCAATCGGATTTCACAATTACCTTTAGATTTACCAGAACTATGGAATAGGACGACCCATCTGACCAATCCATTTGTATTAAAGCAGGCAGGCCCCTATACTACATAGCTGATGGGAGATCTAAAAACTTGTACAATCAGATTGTACAGAAAGTGGGTGCAAGGTGGCATTGTAATGGAGGGAGGTTTGGTCCAGAGTGGTGAACACACTTTATTCTGTGATGCAACAAGAAAGTGAAGGCTTCTGGGAGATGACCTACAGGAAATGAATGCTGAGAGACTATCTACAGAAGTGATGGAATCGGATAATCATTTTAAAAATTCAAATAAACTGACAATATTTTAAACCTTCTGTGGATAATGTAAGTGAGAGAAAAGCACATTGGGATGGCTAGGCCAGAAATGACATTGGATTTATTATGAAAAAGTGAAATTCTCCTTTAAAATGTCTGTAAAATGATCACCTTGTAAAACAACCCATTCCGTTTAAAATAGAAATAAAAACATTTTTTGTTTTTAGGTATATAACCACTTTTAAAAAAAAATTGTTTAGTTTACATTAGACATTTTTCTAGATCAGTGAGCAAAGCTGTATGCACTGGGGATAAGGCCCCATGCACACAGGGCGTTTTTTGCAGCTGCTAACAGCAGCTTTAGACGTTTTTTTTTACAGCTGCAAAACGCCCATCCATGTTATTCTATTGTGTCATGCACACATAGAGCTTTTATGAGCTCCAAGTGGCATAGGCGTTTTCCAGCTGCAAAAAAAAACCAATTCCAGTGCGTTCTGGAGCTCCAGGTTTGAGCCGCGAAAACGCGCAAAACCGCAGCGATTTGCGTTTTTGAGCTCCAGGATTTTTTATTTTTTTTAAAAAGGTCAAAAAATGTTTACAAAACATGGACAGGCGTTTTTAAGCTGTAAAAACGCCCTGTGTGCATGGGGCCTTAGGGTTTAGGCCTCATGCCCACTGACGTTTTTACAGCTGCGTTTTTTACAGCTTAAAAACGCCTGTCCATGTTATTGTAAATTTATTTATTTATTTAAAAAAAAAGTCAGCGCTAAAAAACGCGACCGCGCGTTAGTGCGCGTTTTTTTCTGCCTAACTCCGACACTGAGGAACGCACTGGTCCTGGGTTTTTTTTACAGCTTAAAAACGTCTATGCTATTTTCAGCTAAAAAACGTCTAGGTGGGCATGAAGCTATAGAATAAGGCCCCATGCACACAGGGCATTTTTACAGCCGTGTTTTTTACAGCTTAAAAACGCCTGTCCAACTACCCCACATCAGGATTCCAGACTGGCCTCTACATCCGGCAACCCCAGGCCTGCCCAGGAGGCCAGGATGGGGTAAACAACCTAAAGAAACCAGATCCAGGCCCGACGCCACTTCTACTCCTCCAGGATGAACACCCTAGACTACCACCGGCCGGTGGTGGCCCTGCCTAAGTTTGCTGGAACACTTATGAAAAGCTGATCTGCATCTAATTGTGTTATCTCTTTTTTTTCTCTTGTTTTTTGTTAGACCATTTTTTTTATATGGGCTGTTTCCCTTGGATGTTGATCTGCCTCACCTGACCTACTGTTCCCCTGATCTTAAATCTGATGACCAGATCTGACCTATCATAGGGATACAGTATGTTTATCAGAATTATTTTTTAGGGAGACAGCCAAAGATCCCCCAGCTATCAGGAAAACATGCGGTTTGAAGACGATGGTTTAAATGTTTAACGTTCTATTGCTGTGTGCCTTAATTTTACACATCTAGACATCATCTATTTTAGGTTGGAGCGGAGCTCCTGTTCACAGACCAAACACGTTCCCCACATTAGGGTTTACAGAGTCTTAATTGCCTCTGTGGTGAATTTTTCTTTTAGCTAGGTTTTCTAGGTAGTGTCCAGGGTTTCTTATACACTTTGGACACTAGAGGGAGTAGCCTCCCTATAAGTTTGTAGCACTTGCCAATTCACCAGGTGAATTGATTAGCTGACACGAGATACACAACGCTAGAGATACACAACGCTAGTGACGACACGGTTTTTTTTTTTCCGGTGTCTGTCATCACACACAAAAGCACTACCTCCTCGTGTCAGTACCTGTACGCTTCTGTGTTTTGTTTGTTCTTATTTTAATTTTTTTATTTTTTTTCCTTCCTCGTTCTCTCTTTTTCTCCCTACCTATATCCCCCCCTCCTTCCTCAGTGTCTTTTCCCCTAATATTTTTTTTTACTTTTTGTCTCTATCTCTCCTTCTCCTTCCCAACCCCACCCCACATTCCTACCCGCCTCCCTTTACATATCTAGGGGGCGTAGCTCAACACAAGACATACATTCTAACTGCAGGTGATCTGAAGCATTAGGAACACCCAAAACTTACAGGTAACACGGACATCATGTCAGACCCTCTAAGCATCAAGATATCCTCTCTCAACTGTAGAGGACTCAATATCCCTGAAAAACGCAGACGGATTCTCCACCACTTTCATAAAACCAAATCTCACGTTCTAATGCTTCAAGAAACCCACTTTAAAACTGACAAGGTTCCAACTCTACCAGATAAGCACTTTACCACGTGGTTCCACAGCACCAACCCCTTAGCCAAAACAAAAGGAGTATCTATAGCATTTCACAGCTCCTTCACACCAGAAATACTAGACACTTGCATTGACCCGAATGGTAGATATGTACTTTTGAAATTGCGGTGCTCCCAGGCTGTATTAACCCTTGCTAATGTTTATCTCCCTAACCAGAACCAACAGCGGTTCCTGTCCTCCGTGACGACCCGCCTACAAAACTTCGGGACAACCAACCTGATTATGGCGGGTGACCTGAACGCTCCACTTGTGCCGAGGATGGACTCGTCCACTGGTAAGTCGCACATGCCACCATCCACACTAAGCACCATGCGTGCCACCCTAAAGGACATGTCCTTGGTGGATGTATGGCGTTTTATACATCCCACGGAAAGAGATTACACATATTACTCCCCAGCCCATAAATCATAGAGCAGAATTGACTATTTTCTTCTCTCACAAACACTCTTGGACTTTGATCTTAACTGCGACATTGGCCTGAGATTGTGGTCGGACCACGCACCGATACATCTAACATTAGGGAAACTACCATACACCAACCGTCGCTCCTCTTGGAGACTCAACGACAACCTACTGAATGACACAATATGCTGTGCAGAGGTGACTAAGACTATTACAGATTTCACACAAACACATAGGCATGATGAAACCTCTAACTTAAATAAGTGGGAAACCCTTAAATGTGTCCTACGCGGGATCTTCATAAAACACGGATCCAGGCTGAAAAAAGCACGAATGGCAGATATAACACGCCTCTTTTCTCTAATAACAGCTCTTGAAGCTCGACACAAACGCACATTAGACTCAAAGACCCTGACGGAACTATCCAATGCCCGTAGAGACCTTTTACAGATCTTCACAGATAGAGCACTAATCGCTTGTAACAAAGGACATCATGTCCATTACACTCAGGCAAACAAATGCGGGAAACACCTAGCACGAATCTTACATCCAAAACAAAAAAGACAGAACATCAACCATATCATATCCCCATCACAACAGAAAAAATCAAAAAACTCCGAAATTATCTCGGAGTTCAGAGACTACTATTCCACACTTTATAACCTTCCCGCAGCTCATGACCCTCCCTCCCCAACCACAATGACCTTACAACAATATGTACAAGACACAGCCTTACCCACGATATCACAACCAGACATGGAAGCTCTAGAATTACCAATCAATACATCTGAATTTCTAACTGCAATAAAAGGCCTTAAAAATGGTAAGAGCCCAGGCCCCGACGGATACACCCCCCAATTTTACAAAAAATTTGCTCAACAACTGGCTCCACTCATGAAGAAAGCCTTCAATGAGATAGACGACACACATCGCCCATCCCACCAACTCCTACTAGCCCAAATAGTCGTGATCCCCAAACCCGGAAAAGACCCCTCATTATGCAGTAACTATCGCCCCATATCTCTACTGAACGTTGACCTGAAACTTTACTCCAAAATACTAGCCACTCGTATAACCCCTCTACTACCTGAGTTGATTCACGGTGACCAGGTTGGTTTTATACCAGGACGTGAAGCCAGGGACAATACAACAAAAAACTCTCCACCTCATCACACACGCGAAATCGCACAACATTCCGACCTGCCTGCTGGCTTGTGACGCAGAAAAAGCGTTCGATAGGGTCAGCTGGCCTTTTTTGAACGCGTCGTTACGACAAATAGGCATAGGACCACAGATGATCTCCAAAATCATGGCCCTATATTCACACCCATCAGCGAAGGTGGCGGCTAACGGGGAATCATCAGACTCGTTTAACATCTCAAATGGCACGCGACAGGGCTGCCCCCTTTCGCCATTGTTATTTGCCATTACTGTGGAACATTTGGCTCAAGCTATCCGCAAAAATAAAAATATTCATGGGATACCTGCCCCCTCCGCTGAACATAAATTATCATTATATGCTGACGACTTACTATTATATGTCACACAACCCCGCCAGAGCATACAGGCCATCTTAACGGAACTCGACAGATTCGGGACACATAGTAACTTCAAATTGAATGTCACTAAAACGGAAGCCCTGAATATATCTCTACCCCCCCCCCCCCCCCCCCCCCCCCGAACTGCAATTTCTCAAACAACGATTTCCCTTTAGATGGCAAACAAAATCAGTTACATACCTAGGCACCGAAATCCCCTCTGACCCACAAGACATCTACCCCCTGAATTACAGTCCGCTTATAACCGAGATCAGACGTTCTCTAGAATCCTGGCATAACCTCAAGCTGACATGGTGGGGGAGAATGAACGTAATCAAAATGGATATCCTACCTAAATCACTATATCTATTTCAGACACTGCCAATTCTTCTTCCTAGAGCGTTCTTTCTCACCCTCCGAACCTTAGTAAGCAAAATTTATCTGGCAAAACCACCCACCCAGACTTCAACATAAAGTGTTATGCTCCCCCAAAACTAGGGGAGGAATAGGACTCCCCGAATTCCAAACATACCACAACTCCACACTCTTCTCTAGACTCCTTGAATGGTTCCCGAGACCCCTACTTAAACCATCAATCAGTGTAGAACAAGACATGGCGCGCATTGACCTTAGAGCCTTGCTGTGGGGGTATGGTGCTACCTTTCGCTCGCTCCCAGGATTATCCCCACTGACATCTGCGGTCCTGACCCTGTGGTACGATAAAGCCAGTAAACTTGGACTTACCACAGACCCAGGCCCCCTGTCCCCCCTATTTGATAGCGCAGCCCTTCATACCTCCCTAGACAGGGGGAAGTTAGGAACGTACCACCGGGAACAATGGCCCACGGCCAAACAATTCGTCCACCCCTCTACAGGTCACTTCCGACCCACGTCGGATCCCCAAAATGACACTAGAATAGACTGGTTATCTACACTCCCATTGAATCACATTAGCAGATCTCTGCACCTCTCAGGACAGGTACATAGACAACTCACTAATTTTGAATCTATGTGTGGTCTCTCTCCGACCCCTAGACACACTCTCTCCCTCATATATAAAGACATACAATCTCATCAATGTGAAACCCTCCCTACATACACTCACAAGTGGGCCCGTGATCTGGGGGTGGCACTAACCCCTGCCCAATGGAACACGTCTTTTATTCACACACACCAAGCATCTAGATCAGGTTTCACTCAAGAGAAGAACTTTAAATTATTATCAAGGTGGTACAGGGTCCCATCCTCGGTGCACAGAATGTTCCCCGCCACGGCGGACACCTGCTGGAGATGTCACGGAGGACAGGGATCGTACGTACATGTCTGGTGGGACTGCATCAAGGTACGCCCATTTTGGGATAGTGTATTTAAGAGTTACAATGACATGTACCAAACCACACTGACCCCCTCTCCCATGATTGCTCTCCTATCTATTGTTCCGGGGTCCATCAAATCACAAAAACGATGCCTCTTAAGGTTTATGCTATCAGCAGCAAGACATAATATATCTCTATATTGGAAGAAGGACTCCACCCCCCCCCCCCTATCAGGGTGGGTGAACATCCTTAATGATACCATGCTAATGGAGGAAATGCAAGCAAAAATAGATGATAGATATGAGCAATTTAACACTTTATGGTCAATATGGCGGCACCACTCCGCTACAGTCGGATTCCTAGACAGCGTTTAGTATGACAGAGTGCTTCAGATAAAGAAGGAGAGCCCCAGATGTACCATACCTGCCAAATCAGAACCACCATAACCTGAGCTGCCCCCCCCCTCCCTTTCATACCCTCGTATCACCATTTTTGCTTTTGAATAATACCCTTTACCAACATAGTCAATACCTTACAGAAGGGTTTGAAATATGACAGTAAACAAGCCCTGGGCGGTGTCTGAAGAGAGATGACACTGCGCAGGGCCACCCCAGCTAGTCAAGCGACAAACCTAGCCCTTAACTAAACAGATGAATTAGCATGGCACTATGCTACATACGCACCCTCACGAGAGTGACCAATAACCTGTTTTAAGCTACGATCCTATTACCCCTTACCCTCCCTTCTTTCCCTATGTTTCCCCCCAACCCCCCAATCTAATGCTTTACTGTTTATGTTATATAAACTTTGATGTAAACTTTGTTATACAAAAAGGAAGGTATTGAATTTATATATATATATATATATATATATATATATATATATATATATATATATATATATATATATATATTTTGCTAATAAATATATATTCAACTCTAAAAACGCCTGTCCATGTTTTGTAAACATTTTTTGACCTTTTTAAAAAAAAAAAAAAATCCTGGAGCTCAAAAACGCAAATCGCTGCGTTTTTGCACGTTTTTGCAGCTCAAACCTGGAGCTCCAGAACGCACTGGAATTGGGTTTTTTTGCAGCTGGAAAACGCCTATGCCACTTGGAGCTCATAAAAGCTCTATGTGTGCATGACACAATAGAATAACATGGATGGGCGTTTTGCAGCTGCAAAAAAAAAAAAAAAAAAAAAAACACGTCTAACGCTGCTGTTAGCAGCTACAAAAACGACCTGTGTGCATGGGGCCTAACATGGACAGGCGTTTTTAAGCTGTAAAAAACGCTCAAAAACGCGGCTGTAAAAACGTCCGTGGGCATGAGGCCTAAAATGTGGGAAAAGGTCCACAAAAAAAAAACAAAAAAAAAAACACTTAATAGCTTGAGCAGGTAAACAACAAATTAAAGCCTATGCAATGTCCATCTAAACCTACTAGCTAGCGAGTACTACCTTACCCAAAGTTTGACAATGCTGCTATCCAAGTGTGGCTACGCTGCTCCTCCATAGATACAGCAGAGAAGTAATGGCTCATATACACACACAATCCGAAAATCAGACGACAGATCATCCGACTTTTTCTCGCTTAATAGTCGCAAGTAGAAATTTAATAGGCTACTAAAGTCACAAATATTCTCATACGGGGGGGGGAATAAAAAATAAAAATAAAAATCGGAAGTGATGTCATGTGTTGTAATGCATTTGTATTGTATTTTCGGATGATAACTATACTGACTAAACGAAAATCGTATGATCTGGTATCGTACGAGGAAAATGTTCGTGCTTGTCCGATCGAATAATAAAAAAAATAAAAAAAATAAAAAATCGGATGAATTGTCGTGATCGGCTCTCAAAAGCTCTGTACTAATGATCCGATTATCGTAAGATTGCGTCGAAAGCTGTATTTTTCATCCGATTTTCGGATCGTGTGTACGGGCCATAAGCATAGCAACCCTAAGCTCAGGTTCACACTGGGCTGCGGGAGTGAAGCCGTGCGAGTTCAGCTGAACTCGCACGATTTTACTCCCGCCTGTCAGTCCTGATTTCGCCCGCGATTACAGAGAGATCTGTGCAGGTTTCTGCACAGATGTCAATGTAAATCACAGCCCGAAATCGCAAAAAGTAGTACAGAAACAATTTTTTTTAAATCAGTGCAGCGCCGCACCGATTAAGGACGGTGTCATTGCCGGCAATGATTTGACATGTCAAAACCCATGTCAAATCGCACCAATGTGAACCTGGGCTTAGGCCTCATGTGAACTGCTGCTGGTAAACAGACGTTTAGGAACAGTTGGGCATTTTTTAACTGCTCCTGAACTCTCCTTTATGTTGTTATCTTATCAGTACATGTACACAGGGTCGTTTATAGTAGTTTCTAGGCAGTTGAGTTTTGAAGATTTTTTTGGAATGCAAAAAAAAAAAAAAATGGGTTAAGAAGCTGAGTTTAGAGGCATTTCAAGCGCCAAACGCTTCTAAAAAGCGGCCAAACGCGGTAACTCTTGTTTACATGTGTTTTTCACTTTTGGCTTTTAAAAAAAAAAAAAAAATACATTTTATTTTTAGAAACGCTTCTAAAAACGCAAACACGGCAAAACAGACGTTTTAAACGTGAGTTACTATCAGTCAATCGTTCAGGAGAGGTTGTAAAAACGTCCCGTGTACATGAAGCCTAAAGCCTCGTACACACGGTAGGACTTTTGGCCAACAAACTTCATTTTGAGCAAGTTGGACCAACAATCCGACCGTGTGTACGCTCCATCGGACAAACTTTTTTTTTTTTTTTTGTGTTTTCATCGGACAAAAGTTGGGTCTGCAAACGGACAAACTTTTGCCCAACAAAACTCCGATGGAGCAAAGTCCTACCGCGTGTACAGAAAACCATCGGACTTTTGTCCGATGGACAAAACAAATAATGTTAAAATCAACCAACAATGGCAGAAGTTGACCAAAGGGTGGCCATAAAGAGCAGAAAAGAGCAGAAAAACCATGTGATGTTGCAAAAAGTTTTGGGAAAGTTTGCAGAAAAGTCCTGTGGTGTGTATGCTATGGGTGTGCCCGGCCAACTCCGTTCGGACAAAAATCCAGGGAAAAGTCAGATGGAAGTCCGACCGTGTGTATGGGGCTTAAGACAGGAGGGGTAATGCTAGCTGGATCACTAGTTGAAAAAGAAAAGGAAAAAAAAAAACAACAAAACAAAAAACCCCACAACCTAACCAAGCTAATCCTGCTGAAGAACTATAGGATTTTATTTAATTTTTTCTCTTGGGTTTAGATACAGCTCACAACTAACACACAAACAATAAAAATCATATTAAAGAATTTTACCAATAGAAAATGGGAGCTTACCCCCTTGGGTAACTGGAAGCCCAGAATGTATACTGATGGATTAGGGACAGTATGACCCCTTTCACACCAAGGTGTTTTTCAGGCGCTAAAGTGCTAAAAAATAGCGCCTGAAAACGCCTCCCTTGCAGCCCAAAACGGTCGCAGCACAGGTGCATCAGCACAAAATCCTGAGTGTGTGCATTAAAGAATGTTTCAGCATCTGCACCTCAGAATTTCACTGCACAGAGGAAGGGAGAGTACTGGTGTACCTTTCTTACTTCTGTATTCAGCCGACCCGACCGAGAGCAGCGATCCCGATTGCACCAGAGAGCCCAGGAATGGCAAAGGATGGGGGCAAGCTTGGGTGATTTGCACCCTGTAAAAGTGATCAGGTGGTTGTATAGCCACTCTAATATTTTTTTTTTTTTTATAAAGCATTATTGGGATTCTAAAAAATTATCCGAGCACATACAGGTTTGTCCATTTGTGGGAAGTGGTTATCAGTTTTTTTTTGTTTTGCCGTTTGTATCCTTCAGCTGTCACCAAAACACTTGTCCCCATTGTCATGACAGCAAGAGGTGGGAGAGTCTTCCAAGTCTAAAAAAAAAAAAAAAAAAGGTAGGATTTCCCTCTAGTTTACAGCTTAGTTGCAACGGTCTCCTGGAAAAAAAAAAAAAAATGGGAGGGGCACAGACAGCAATAAAAATATGGCAGAAGGCCTAAGCCAGTCTATGAAAATGAAAAAAAACAACACACAGTATATATTGCACAAAAGGTATAGTCCAATCTTTTTTTTTTTACACAAATTTAGATTCCTTTGCCAGACAGTAAAACAAAATCCTTACACAGACAAGCGACTGTCAGGTCAGAAAAGGTCTGCTTTGTTGTCTTTGGACATAAATTGCGAGAGCCCCAATTTACAACTGGAGAGTGCAAAATTTGGTGCATCTCTGCGCAGAAACCAATCAGCTTCCAGGTTTTATTGTCAAAGCTTAACTGACCAAGCTGAAGTTATAAGCCGATTGGTTACCATGTACAGATGCACCAGATTCTGAGTGCTCCAGTTTTAGTAAATCTCCCCCTGTGGCAACTAGTTGACAAGATTTTTCTTGTTAATTTCATATTGTATGCTCACACACACACACACTTAAAAGTGACCACCCTTTATGAGATGCAGGACTTTCTAACTTATGTGTTGCTGGCATTATCAAAAGCAGAAAAATGCATTTATTCTTTCACAATTGACTATCTTTGCCATTTCCCCAATAATGTCTGTGAGCTCCTACAGATTTAAACCTATGAGAATAAACAAGGCCTGATTGTGCCATCTGATGTCTTTGGAATCTTTATCACAGCTGAAAAAATAGTCTGTAATGCTGTACATTTTTAGTAGGGAAGAAAAAGCATTATTAAAATGCAAAATGTTCCGCAGTAATGGTTACCATGGGATACCACACACTTGTACATCACTGCTTTTTGCACTTTTACTGCAGCACTAATAGAAAACCTATTAGCTTTTCTACTTATACAGTATATGCTATTGGTGCACCACCGTGTGGTCATTTCAAGCAGTTGCAATGTGCTACTATTAAAGTGCAACTAAAAAGGCAAAACTTTGTTTCGCTTTAGATCCGGAGAAGAGGGGTTAGAACACCTGTTAGTGTTTATTGCTGTGTGTGCTTCCGTTAGAAAAATTCACCCTCTCTGTATGTCCAGTCTACCTGTTGAACTGTGGGTATAAGATTGTGTATATAGGATTGTAATTCCCCCTCTTTATTGGTTGAACTAGATGGACTTGTGTCTTTTTCCAACCAGACGAACTATGTTGTTATAATTGTAAGTGAAAGAAAAAGAAAAATAAAAAAAAAATAAAAAAAAATCACATTTTGGGATGACTCCAAACAGTAAATAGAGGGGAATCTTCTAATGGGGACACCATTTCTGTTTACCCTGGTGACATCCTGGGATTCCCTCGCTTTGGAGGGATTTCCTCTCACTTCCTGTTTTGACTATGGGGCTGGAAGTGAAGGGAAACTCCCCTATGGTACACAAATGGCAAAAAAAACTAAAAAAAAGAAACAAAACACAAACACCATCGAGGATAAATTGTATTGCCCAGCAAGTCAAAGAAGCATTTAAAAATATTATGCAGTGCTCCTCACTAAGGCCTCATGCCAACTGGCGTTTTTACAGCTGCGTTTTTTGCAGCTTAAAAACGCCTGTCCATGTTATTGTAAATATTTTTTTTTTTCAAAAAAAAAACGTCGGAGCTAAAAACGCGACCGCGCGTTAGTGCGCGGTTAGTGCGCGTTTGACGCTCGCGTTTTTTCCTGCCAAATTCTGACGCTGAGGAACGCACTGGCCCTGGGTTTTTTTTACAGCTTACAAACGCCTATGCTCTTTACAGCTCAAAAACGCCTAGGTGGGCATGAAGCTATAGACTAACATGGACAGACGTTTTTAAGCTGTAAAAAACGCTCAAAAACACGGCTGAAAAAACGCCCGTGGGCATGAGGCCTAAAAATGCAATGTTGACAGTATGTTCTCACACTTACAGAAAAAGCCTTACCTCTTAATACCAAAACAACAAATTCAATTCAGGTGATATGGACACATGACATTGGGATCACAATTCTTGCAATAGTATTAGACTGAGGCATATCTGCGGCCACAGGCCATAGTAACTTAGAACATATAGTTTGAGCAATCTTTACTATTCTTCTAGGTAAGCCTGTCAGGGGCCCACTAAACTGGACAGAGTTCATGGAACCCCTGGCACTCACAATGCTAAATCTTCCAAGCCTCCCTATGTCAGTAGTAGGATTAATTTCTTTAGGAAAAAAACCTTGGTATGAAGACACGTTGACTTTTATGGTGCAATCATCACAGTGTTACCTGACCTGTCATTTTATGTATTTATTTAATTTCAGGTTCTTTTTAATAGCACGGTCAATTTATGCAGCACTTTACATATATATTGTACATTCACATCGGTCCGTGCCCTCAAGAAGCTTCCAATCTAAAAAAGGTCCCCAACTCACATTCATAGATAAACATACTAAGGCCAATATAGGCAGGATCCAATTAACCTACCAGTGTGTCTTTGGAGTGTGGGAGGAAACCAGAGAACCCAGAGGAAACCCACGCAGGCACAGGGAGAACATGCAGACTCCAGACAGGAAGTGGCGTGGTTGGGATTCCAACTGACGACCCTAGTGCTGCTTGGCGGAAGTGCTAACCACTTAGTCACTTTGCTGCCCAATCATGGTGAACTTTGGCTTGGTCGCAAGGCACTGCACCCTCCACAGGGATACGGCCAGGGTTGCCAACTTTCAGTAAATTTACAAACAGTTTGTAAAATCCATAATTGTTGCATCTGGTAATGAATGTCAGTTACGGACATGCAGCCTACATGTCCGTCATAGACAATCAAGGACAGATGCAAAAAGTACAGATTTTACGAACTGTTTGTAAATTTAGTTAATTTACTGAAAGTTGGCAACCCTGGATACGGCATACAAAAAAAAACAAAAAAAAAAAAACACACACATCTCTAAAATGATGCTACCTCTCTCATCTCTGTCAGGCGAACTGACAGAACCACCAACCTTCATTTTTCCAAAGGACCTACCAACATTCCTCCAAAGCACTTCAGCTGGAACACCTGGAGCTTGAGCCCTGGCCGGACATTCCTGCTTCACAGCTTTAAAAGCCATCCATCACAGATCAGTGAACATCCCCTCTAAATGGCAGCAGTAACCCTCTGCACCAGCCCAAATTTTCTGCATTGTTGGAGTAGTATCTTCTTTCCCGGTTAAGGTTTACCTTTTATTTACATGTGGTACCCCCCCCACCCACAGCTCGTTTGGTACCTGTAAACTTACAGTAGAGACCCATTTTCTTTTAGAGTTGTACCAGTGTAGAAACCTTTAAAAGTGGACATGTAATATTACTTGGTGCCTTGAGTTCGATTTTTTTCTTTCTCTGAAGGTTAACTATACCATTTAAGAGATAGATAGAGATTAGATAGATAGATAGATAGATAGATAGATAGATAGATATAGAACTGGAATGTGCACATGTGAACAATGATGACTTCCCTGTACTAGTCAGTGGGGGGGGGGGGGCGCTAGACACCGTTGAGCGAGCATGTGTACTATGTGCCTGTCTCATTCAAAATTACTGAGCAAGTAGAGCAACAAATCTGCAACAAATTTTGCATTAACATTCCTCCACCCCACGGAAACGATTTGGATGATTCAGAAGGCTTTTGGGAATGATGCAATGAGTGCAGTGTAAATCAAAGTGTGGCAAAAACACTTCAAAGATGGTTGCAGATCCGTTGAAAATGATCCATGTTCTGGAAGGCAACAAGCAGAACACCTGAGAATGTTGAACAGGTACAGGCTGCAAATAACTAAGATCAGCGACTGACAGCTAAACGCTGGTCTGGGGATTACAAAAACTACTGTGTCTGAGGTTTTGACGCAGGATTTTGTGGAAGAGATGCCTAATTTGAAGGGGACTATGGCGTCATTGATCTATGTACATTTCTTGTATCTTATTCAATAAATGCCTCTATTTTTTATATTACATGGCTGGATATTTTCCAGACAAACCACATACACGACTGTTGTATCTGTCTTTGCATCATCACCCATTTCTTTTTCGTACATCACGGGACACAGAGCGACTTAGTCATTACTAATGGGTTATATAGTTTACCTTCAGGTGTTGGCACTGGCCAATTCCAAACCGGAAGTACCCTCCCCTATATAAGCCCCTCCCACCCGGGAGCACCTCAGTTTTTTGCCAGTGTCTAAGGTGTTGGCCAAAGAGTAACATGTGTTTTCACTGGGCTTGCGTACAGGTTCTTTTGGGCCTTAGTAAGCTGTTCCGGATCCCACCAAAAAAGCTTCATAGCTAAACGGTCGGTACCCGGGCCTTGCAGCAGAAGAGCAAGGTTTTGCCTGTAATGCTTCTCTTAGGAGGGCTGGACCCTGGGATCCAGAGCTCTGGTCATACCCACGACCAAGACGCTGTCTGTGCAGGGTGCTATACAGGTCCAGGGGAGTGGAATCCTTGGGAACCCGGTCCCTGAAGGTTTAATTACAATGCCTGCCGTGATAGGTGAAGTTTGGACTTTTGTGGACCAAACAAAGTCCTGCGGCGGGGATCAGGTAAGTGGGGGCCCTCAGGAACTTGGTTCTATTGGGGGACCCCCAAGCCTAATTTGTCTTTCTGTCTGTTACCTAACGGTATTCCCGCTAAATATCTGTGTTTGCCTATAACTACTGAAAATGTAAAATTTTAATAGTAGTCAAGAAAAAAAAAAAAAAAAAAACAGGGACCGCGGTACCTGTGTTAAACCACTAGAGGCCGCTGTAGTCCATTTTTCTTGTAATGTGGATCTTTGGTTTTCTCAACTCAAAAGGTCCAGGCAGCTGGTAAGTTTCTCTGTGGGAATCCACTTCCTCTGCCCTGTTGCTGCGTTCATCCACCGCAGGCCCTCCGGCAAAAAGGGCCCTGGCTCCTAGTCCTCTGTTGGTTTTCGAAAAGGGCGCCGTTGGCGCACGGGCGCGTGCACGCGCCTCCTATGAAAAAAAAGGGGCGGGGCGGGTGGATGACGCTCGATGCGCGCCGCGGCGCTTCTGCGCATGTGCGGGCGTCCCAGCATGGTTAAAAGACACAGTACAAGTGTCAGCTGCATGCAAACAGAGCTAGCAACAAACAGTGGCACACAGAGGCGGTTGATGCAGGCATCCCCATAGAAAGGCACTTTAGTGGACACCAGCTGGTATATAGCAGCACCTGTGTTAGACTATTACCAGCAAAAATTGGTGTATGACGACGGGAATACCTCAGCTTTGTGCTTAAAGGATATGTCGTCCAGACGCTCCGGAAATAAATCTTCCAGGAAGCCAAAGGGGTCTCCATCGGGCTCTGAGGATATTGGGCATGCTTGCACTGCACCAATCTCCCCTGAGAATGCAGAGGTCAGTAGCCGTAGAAACCCCGCAGGAATGCCTGGTGCTGCGGCTGTCCCCAGTCCACCTGCTCCTGTATATATAACAGAGGAGGTTTTATCCTCAACTCTGGGAGGATTAGAAGAGAGATTAACAGCATTGATCGCTGCTTCCCTATCTCAGGGAAAGCGCGTCCGATCTCCGTCTCCTCCTTCAGAGTGCCTGTTAGTGGAGGAACAGCCCCACACAGAGATCGACCTACCTGAAGGGGATCAGGATGAGGTTGATTCACTTATAGAGGAATCAACAGTGGAAGAACCTTTCTCAGCTTCTCAGGCTGAAAGATTATGGGTTCAGTCTCTGACTAACATGGTCCGATCAGCATTTAAAATGCCTCTGGCGGAACCACCATCCACTACGGTTTCCTCGCTGGGGTCGCTAAAAGCTCCCCAGGCGGTCTGTTCCTTCCCAATCCACCCTTTATTAGAAGGGCTTATTTACCAGGATTGGGAGCATCCTGATAAAATATTTGCTCCCCCCAAGAGATTTCCGGTGATCTATCCCATGGAGGATAAGTTCATAAGAAAATGGAGGGTCCCTAGAGTGGACGCAGCCATCTCTTCTGTTAACAAATCACTGACATGTCCAGTAGATAATGTTCCAATGTTCAAAGACCCAATAGATAAAAAATTGGAGTCTTTACTAAAATCTGCTTTCTCTACAGCAAGTATGGTGACACAACCTGCGGTAGCAGCGATTGGAGTCTGCCAAGCAGTGAAAGATCAGTTGAAACAAGTCTTAAGGGACTTACCAGATCAGCAGGCTCTTGCCCTAGCTGACCTGCCTAGAGCCTTGTGTTTTGCGGTGGACGCCATAAAGGATACAATCCAACAGGCCTCCCGCTTTACGCTGTCTATAGTACATATGCGTAGGCTTCTGTGGCTCAAAAACTGGTCTGCTGAAGCTCCCTGTAAAAAACTGCTGGTTAGCTTCCCATTTCATGGAGAACGCTTATTTGGAGAAGATCTGGACAAATATATCCAGAAAATTTCTGCCGGTAAAAGTTCACTCTTACCGGTTAAGAACAAGGGTAGAAGTCCTTCTTTTAAGAGGCCTACCTCTCCAGTCCCGGGCACATCGGCTGTGAAGCAGTTCCGACGGCCTCCGCGGTCAAATTCAGGGGGCAGAAATCAGGGACAATCACAGGGTAACAAGAAGCCCTGGATCAAAAGAGGTACAAAACCTCCCCCTAAGGCATGAAGTATTGCCCCCGCTCAATCGGGTGGGGGGAAGACTTCAGTTGTTCACAGAGACCTGGCGGGACACCATCAGAGACAGATGGGTGCTCTCCGCAGTAAGTCTGGGATACAAGCTGGAGTTAAAAGGCACTCCTCCTGCCCAATTTATGAGGTCAAACGTGCCAAGAGATCCCCAAAAGAGAGGATCCCTCCTTCTGGCACTAGAACAACTATTGCTCCAAGGGGTAATCATGAAGGTTCCCCTGGAAGAAAGCGGATTCGGGTTTTACTCGAACCTTTTCACAGTCCCCAAACCAAATGGGGACGTGAGGCCCATATTAAATCTAAAAGGGCTAAACAAGTTCCTAAATATCAGGACTTTTCGGATGGAGTCGATCCGATCAGTGGCCACCGCCCTACAAGGGCAGGAATGGCTAGCCTCGATCGACATAAGGGATGCTTATCTGCATATTCCCATCTTTCCGGCCCATCAGAAATTTCTACGCTTTGCAGTAGAAGGGCGCCATTTTCAGTTCAGAGCCTTACCTTTCGGTCTGGCCACAGCACCACGAGTGTTCACAAAAATTCTGGCCCCATTATTGGCCAATCTAAGAACACAGGGTGTAACGATAATGGCATATCTAGACGACCTGCTACTAATAGACCACTCAGTGGAAAAGCTGGAAGTAGCTATTCACAAGACAATCGAGTATCTGGAATATCACGGTTGGATTATCAACCGGGACAAGTCAGCTCTAAGACCAGTCAAAAGTCTGGAATACTTAGGGCTAAGGCTGGATTCAAATCAGAGAAAGATTTTCTTACCTCCAGAGAAGGTGTCGTCTTTAAGAAATTTGACCCACTTAGTGGGTACAAAAAGAAAACCATCCATACGTCTCTGCATGAGGCTGCTGGGAAAGATGGTGGCTTCATTCGAAGCGGTACCCTACGGTCAATTCCATTCAAGGAATTTGCAAAGGGCCATACTGTCAGCCTGGAACAAAAAAGTTCAGGCTTTAGACTTACCAATGTCCCTGTCCCCTTCCGTTCGCAAGAGCCTCCATTGGTGGTTGGTGCCCCAGAATCTGGAAAGAGGGAAACCCTTCAGTCCGGTTTCTTGGAAGGTGGTCACTACAGATGCCAGCCTCATCGGCTGGGGGGCAGTGCTGGAGCAATGGTCTCTCCAGGGCAGGTGGTCAGAAGCAGAAAAGGCCCTGCCCATCAATCTCTTAGAGATACGAGCAGCCCGGTATGCCCTAGTAGCATGGACATCCAAACTCCAGGGGTCCCCTGTCAGAATTCAATCAGACAATGCCACGGCAGTGGCATATATCAATCATCAGGGTGGCACCAAAAGTCGTGCAGCCCAGAAGGAAGCAAATTGCATCCTGGAGTGGGCAGAAAGATATGTCCCAGCCATATCCGCGGTTTTCATCCCAGGAGTGGAAAATTGGAGAGCGGACTTTCTAAGTCGCCAACAATTATGCCCGGGGGAATGGTCTCTTCACCCCGAGGTTTTCCAGGCAATATGCCAGCGGTGGGGAACACCGGATGTAGATCTGCTAGCATCCAGATTCAACGCAAAGGTGGACAGGTTTGTGTCTCGCACAAGGGATCCCCTAGCTTGCGGCTCGGATGCCCTAGTGTTCCCTTGGGATCGGTTCAAGCTGATATATGCATTCCCACCGCCACAATTGTTACCGCGATTACTCCGCAGAATCAGGGTAGAAAAGAAACCAGTGATTCTGGTGGCTCCAGCGTGGCCCCGAAGGGCATGGTACGCGGAGATTGTAAAAATGTCAGTGAGGAGTCCGTGGACCCTCCCACTTCGTCCGGACCTGCTGTCGCAAGGACCGATATACCACCCTTCCTTACCAGCCCTAGGTTTGACGGCCTGGCTATTGAAGCCCACATTCTGAAAAAGAGAGGGCTCTCTAATTCTGTGGTATCTACCATGATCAATGCCAGGAAACCGGTATCCAGGCAGATCTATTATAGGATCTGGAAAGCGTACATTACGTGGTGTGAGACCAAGAAATGGCATCCACGTAAGTACATGATAGGGAGGATTCTGGACTTCCTACAGTGGGCTGTAGATAGGAAGCTGGCCTTGAGTACTATCAAGGGTCAGATTTCGGCCTTGTCAATATTTTTTCAAAGGCCCTTGGCTTCGCATTCACTAGTCAAAGCCTTTATACAAGGAGTGATGCGTATTAGCCCTCCGGTTAGTATTCCCATATGTCCTTGGGACTTAAACCTGGTTCTGTCGGTTCTACAGAAACAACCGTTTGAACCATTACAACACATTTCCTTGGTTCTTCTCACCAGGAAATTGGTTTTCTTAGTAGCCATTTGTTCGGCTAAAAGAGTGTCGGAATTAGCAGCTATGTCCTGTAAGGAGCCATATCTGGTTATCCATAAGGACAGAGTAGTATTACGTCCTCATCCAGCCTTTCTTCCTAAGGTGGTATCGAGGTTTCATTTGAACCAAGATGTGGTTCTTCCTTCCTTTTTCCCCAAACCTAGCTCAGTAGAGGAAAAGTTATTACATTCTTTGGATGTGGTAAGAGCAGTTAAAGCTTATCTAAAAGCCACTGCTCAGATTCGCAGAACGGATTCTTTGTTTGTTCTGCCGGAAGGCCCCAGAAGGGGTCAGGCAGCATCAAAATCTACTTTAGCCAAGTGGATTCGACAGGTCATAATACAAGCCTATGGCTTGAGAAAGAGACCGCCTCCGTTCAAAGTTAGGGCGCACTCCACAAGAGCGGTTGGAACTTCATGGGCAGTGCATCACCAGGCCTCCCTGGCTCAAGTATGTAAGGCCGCAACATGGTCTTCGGTACACACGTTTACTAGATTCTATCAGGTAGACGTTAGAAGTCAGGAGGATGTCGCCTTTGGGCGCAGTGTGTTGCAGGCCGCAAAAGATCCTCATGCCTGATGGCGCCCAGCTTATGTACCCCCCCCCTCATTTGGCATTGCTTTGGGACGTCCCATTAGTAATGACTAAGTCGCTCTGTGTCCCGTGATGTACGAAAAAGAAAAAGGGATTTTTATAACAGCTTACCTGTAAAATCCTTTTCTTGGAGTACATCACGGGACACAGAGCTCCCACCCCTCTTTTTGGGACACTTATTGCTTGGCTACAAAACTGAGGTGCTCCCGGGTGGGAGGGGCTTATATAGGGGAGGGTACTTCCGGTTTGGAATTGGCCAGTGCCAACACCTGAAGGTAAACTATATAACCCATTAGTAATGACTAAGTCGCTCTGTGTCCCGTGATGTACTCCAAGAAAAGGATTTTACAGGTAAGCTGTTATAAAAATCCCTTTTTTTCAGGTCTTTATTTTATTCTAATCCATAACTTGCCCTAGCCTTGGGCATTTCCACTTGTAGAGGCTTCCTTATACATGCCTCGTATTTGGCAACCTGTTGGTGAGGATTCATTTGACAGCTACAATTAGAACCTAATGTGCCTGATATCACTGCCCTATGTACCATTTTCTATATGGGCACTGTATAGCAGGTCTGCTGAGTTTTCATAGAACACTGGAGATGAGCTTTAACCCTAAAGTGGCTCTTGCCAGACTTGCTTCCTTTCCTTAGTTAAACATGCCATATCCTAGCTCATCCATCTCCCCATTTCTAAACCTTATGTGTAATGCCCCATACACACGATCGTTTTTCATGCCGTTAAAAATGCCATTTTTAAAAATGGGCATTAAAACCGATCGTGTGTATGCTCCAGAGCATTTTTAACGACGTGAAAAACGGCCATTAAAAATTTCGAACATGCTCTATTTTTTCACGTCGTTTTTCATGTCTTTTTTTAACGACGTGAAAAACGATAGTGTGTATGCTTTTACGAGGTGAAAAAAAACGCACATGCTCAGAATCAAGTATGAGACGGGAGCGCTCGTTCTGGTAAAACTAGCGTTCGTAATGGAGATAGCACATTCGTCACGCTGTAACGGACTGAAAAGCACGAGGCTGAAAAGCGCGAATCGTCGCTCAACAAACTTTACTAACATGAAGGGTGGCGCCATCCGAACGGAACTTCCCCTTTATAGTGCCGTCGTACGTGTTGTACGTCACTGCGCTTTGCTTGAACGTTTTTTAAAATGATCGTGTGTACGCAAGACAGGCTTGAGAGGAAACATGAAAAAAAAAACGACGAGAAAAACGTTGGTTTAAAAAAATGGCATGAAAAACGATCGTGTGTACGCCGCATAAGACTCATTCATGGTACCTACTGCTACTGATAAATAATCCCCTGTGTTCAGAATTTATGAAAGGCAAATTCACTTTGCACTACAAGTGCAAAGTGCACTTGAAATTGCACTGAAAGTGCAGTCGCTTTAGATCTGAGGGGTAGATCTGAAACGAGGGGAAGCTCTGCTGATTTTATTATTCAATCATGTGCAAGCTAAAATGGTGTTTAAATTTTCCTTGCATGTCCACCTCAGATCTAAAAGTGACTGCACTTCCAAGTACACTTTGCACTTGTAGTGCAAAGTGGATTTGCCTTTAGTAAATAACCCCCAAAGTCTCTATATACATAATTTTTCTTTTAAGCACACACACACACACACACAAATATTTGATCACCCCCTTACCTTAGCAAACACCTGCCTAACTAAAATTAATTAACTGCTCTTGCGTTCATTTTGCATAAACTGGAAGACTTCACTGGGGTTTTTGTCTCTGACACCCATATTGACACAACTACACACAGGTCCCACATACTCTTCTCTCACTCAAACTTCATAAACATCTCCATTATTTCCAGATGCCGGATCTCTGGCATACCTTACACCTGTCAGCCAGAGGTTATACTTGCTATTCAGCAACATAGTGTTTGGTATAACTAAAATAGATCAGAAGTGTATAAAAACACACCATCTCTATGATATAAAGAAATCCCTATAGAAAAGTCCACACACACCAAAAAAATAAATAAATTGTGTAATGACAGGTATTCCTAATAATCCGTGCTCCACCATCAATTGTGTAGGAGAAAGGCAAACTTACCAAATAGCTAATGTATGTATGTACACTGCGCTTAGTGTTGGGAACAATACATATGCAATAAATAAGTAAATAGTGACAATAGTGAGATAAAGTGCATGCAGATGGTATACTATTAAATAAATCTTGTGAATCAAAACCTCATGATTACATCATAAAGTGCATTATAATACGATAATCCAAAACGTATAAATAAAAGTGACAATGTGAAATAAAGTGCTATAGTGCACAAGTATAAACTGCACTGATGGTGAATCTCATTCATGAATCAACATGATTAAAATCATAAAAGCCATTTCAAAACACAATCATAATGAAATCTCATCATGGTGATCCAAAACGTGTTCATGTGTACCAATTGCCCTAGTGGAATGCGCCGTAACCGGAAAGGGAGGCGCCCGCCCCTTAATGGCATAGGCCTGTATAACGGTCTGTTTGATCCACCCAGAAATGGTGGCAGACGAAACCGCTTGACTCTGTTTTGGACCCGAGACGGACACAAACAGTGAGTCAGACTTCCGAATGGAAGCAGTAGCCTCTAGGTACACCAGTAAGGCTCGTACCACTTCCAAATTGTGAAGCGCAACCTCTCTAGGATGCGATGGATGAGGGCACAAGGACGGAAGGACAATGTCCTCATTAAGGTGAAAAGCCGAAACCACCTTTGGAAGGAAAGATGGTCACGGGCGCAACACCGCCTTATCCTTATGGAGGACCGGGTAAGGCGACTTGCATGACGGAGCCGCCAACTCAGACACCCGTCTAACAGAAGTGATGGCCACTAAGAAAGCCACCTTCTGAGACAAGGGTAAAAGAGGAATCTCTGATATTTTCAAATGGAGGTTCCTGAAGAACCGAGAGCACCATGTTCAGATCCCAAGGAGGGAGCGGGGGCTTGGCAGGGGAAAAAAAAATAAAAAAAATCACATGGCGAACCCCCTGCACAAAAGTGCCAACTAAAGAATGACCTGCTAGGGGTCGTTGAAAGAAAATGGCCAAGGCCGAAATCTGACCCTTAATAGTGCTCAAAGCCAGCCTTTGGGCTACACCACGCTGCAAGAACCGCAGGACGCAGAATCAACTGCAGAGGAGGGTAAGCATATATCAAGCGATACTAACCCCACGGAGCCACCAACGTGTCCGAGGCATCCGCCCAGGGGTCCCTGGACCTGGCCACAAACCTTGACACCTTGCGATTGAGGCGAGATGCCATCAGGTCCACATCCGGCGTGCCCCACCGCCGACAAAGGAGTTGAAACACCTCCAGATGCAAGGACCACTACCCCTGGTCCAAGGACTGGCGACTCAGATAGTCCGACTGCCAATTTTCTGCGCCCAGAATGTAGACGGCCGACACGCTTCTTTCCGCCCACCTTAGGATGTGGGCGACCTCAGATGCCGCAGCCGAGCTCCGAGTGCCCCCCTGATGGTTGACATATGTCCGACTGAATCCTGATCGAGCGGCCCTGTAGTCTCTTCGACCACGCGGAGCAACAGTCTGATTGCTCGCAATTCCAGAACGTTGATTGGGAGACGATATTCGTCCGGAGTCCAGAGGCCTTGCGCTGACAGGAGTCCCCAAACTCCTCCCCAGCCCGTCAGGCTGGCGTCCGTCGTGACCACTGTCCACTGAATGGGGAGGAACGACTTTCCGGCCCGAAGAGCCGGGGATCTCAGCCACCACGTCAGGGATGCCTTGACTGAGTGACTCACTCGGATCTGAAGATCCAATGACAATGGGGACTTGTCCCAAACAAAATTCCCTTCTGCAATGCCCGAGTGTGTGATTGAGCATACAGGACCGCCTCGAAGGAGGCCACCATTAGTCCCAGGACCCTCATGCAGAAACGGATAGATGACCATTTTCGGGCTGTCAGGACCCAAACCGCCGACTGAAGTGTCAGTAACTTCTCTGCGGGTAGAAACACCTTCACTGCTGAAGTGTCCAGGACCAGGCCCAGATATTCCAAACATTGTCGGGACCAGAACCGATTTCTGCATGTTCAGAAGCCACCCGAAGTCCCGGAAGGTCCGACTGACTATTGTCACACTTTCCTCCAATTCTGAGCCAGTGTCTGCTCTTAGAAGGAGGTCGTCCAGCTAGCCCACGACAACAATTCCTCGCTGTCTCAGCAAAGCTAGAACCGGGGCAAGCACTTTGGTGAAAACCCGTAGTGCCAATGCTAGGCCGAAAGGAAGAGCCACAAACTGATAGTGGACTTCGCCTATGGCAAAGCGCAGAAACCTCTGGTGACCTGCGCAGATTGGGACGTGCACGTAAGCGTCCTTGATCTCCAAGGACACCAGAAAATCCCCTTGGCGGAGGGTCAAAATGACCGTGCGAATGGATTCCATCCGGAATTTTTGTACCTTCACGTAGGCATTCAAAGCCTTGAGGTCCAGGCTTTGACCTACACCGTCCTTCGGGACAACAAACAGGTTCGAGTAAAACCCCTGAAACCTCTCCTGTGACGGAACTGGCACAATCACTCCACACCCGAGCAAATCCTGTACGGTCCCCAAGAGGGCCGCCCGGCGGGCAGGAAGGAGAGGGAGGTTCGAGGGGAAGAACCTGTTTGGGGGCCATAAGCGGAACTGTATCCGGAGGAGACAACCTCGCACACCCACCGGTCAGAGATCCGGGAGGTCCACCGAACCGTGAACCTGCGAAGATGTTCCCCCCATCCCAGAGTCGGGCAGGGGCAAGACTTCATGCGGCGGCAGGCTTGGGAGCTTGCTTGGTGGGCTTACGCACCCAGGGACGCCTGTGTCCCCCCGCCGCACTTTTTTCAGTCTGGGCGGGCTTACCCGTGGATTCTGACTGACGAAAAAACTTTGCCGGAAAGGAAGGGCCTGACCTGCGGAGGGGCTCCTTTCCCTTAATAGATTGAGGGAAGAAGGTGCTCTTACCCCCTGTGACATCCTTAATAATGTCATCCAGGGCGGTCCCAAACAGTCTACCGCCCTTAAAGGGCAAATCAGCCAGGAGCTTTTTGGAAGCTAGGTCGGCCGACCAGCATTTTAGCCAGATAAGGCGACGCAGCACCACAGCAGAGATAGAGGCCCCAGATATTAAGGGAGCCGCATCCAAAGTGGCATCGCACACATAGACCAGGCCCTGCACAAGTTGATGAGCCAGGGCAATGGTCTCAGGAGGGAGATTATGCTCCTGTACCGTCTGGTGCAAAATCTTTGCCCATCCCGTGAGTGTCTGAGACACAAGCGTCGCCGCCACAATAGGGCGTAAGGCAGACCCCAATAAGGCAAACATAGTTCTACTCACCACCTCAGACCTCCTATAAGTGGGATCCTTAAATGCAGGAGTCCCTTCCATTGGGAGCGTGGTAGCCTTATTTAAACGGGCAACCGGGGGAGTCGACCACTGGGGGGTGAGCCCACTTCAAAGGGGTACCTTATGGCTAAGCGCCGCGGGACCATCAAAGTCTTCTGCGGCTTATCCCAGATTTGGTCAATGAATGTATTAAAAAAAGGCACATATGGAAAGACCTTTTTTGAAGAGACGGTTTTAAAAGAACCAAAAAAAGGAGACAGTTTCCACCTGGGGTTCCTCAATCTCAACATTCAGCTTGAGAGTGTCCCTCACAGCATCAATGAGTTCACTTACAAGCACCCTGTCAGTTACTGGTTCAGGACTGGAGTCTTCCTCACAAGGAATGTCCTGTCCAAACACATCAAAATCCTCAGAGCTAGGGTCCTGAGCGGCAGTAGCTAGGCCCATATCTGAGACAGAGCACTCCCCTACAGGAGAATGTGTGGGGAGGGGGTGCTTTACAGCTCCCTCGCGCTCACACACCGCTTCCATTTTGACAAGGAATGATTCCAGGACTGCCGACAATTGGTCCAAAGGGACCGCAGGTGCAGGAGCACTGCCAGTTGCCTCAGGCAAGTGTGGAGAAGCAGGTGTACCAGACTCCATACCGCCACCCTCTGAGACCTTATACAGTATACAGTCCACCCACTGGCTACGCTGAGGCTGAGGAGGGGATACCCGGAGGACTCACCAACCCTTAAGGACCTCTCAGTTCTGCCTGCGCTGTGAGCCTGAGGAGAGTGAAGAATCCTGTGAGGAGATTAAGGCGATTCGCGCCGCCGCTAGAGGCCGAAACCCAAAGTAAATGCGCCGCGGCTCCAAGAAAATGGCCGCCGGCCGCAGCTATTACTGCGCCATTGAACCACAGCAAGATGGCCACCGAGCGCGAAATTCAAAGGGCAAACAGCTCTAATGCGCGTGCTAATGGCGCACGCAATAACCACCTCACACACCAGAAAAACTGCCCCTCTCCCCAGAACCCACTACAGACATGAGAGCCCGGCCAGGCCAGAGAGACCCCCAAGCACCCCCCACAGCACCAGTACAGGGTACAGAGAGCAGCACAACAGGGGGGAGACAGGGAGAAACCCCCCCATATAAATAAACACAACCAGCATGTACTCACCTGCAGTAGGAGAGACTACTTACCCGTCCCTTTCAGGGACCCACTGGCTTGTTTCAGACAGACCCATCACAGAGCAGTATTGCGTAGCTGTCGGCCCGGTCCACCGCGAGAGATACAGTCAGTCAGGTACTGTTCAATCTTGAGAGGACCGCGGGAGCTAAAAGCAACCCGGCCACCCCGGGAGTCATGGGGTATGTTGTGAACTGAGTCTCACGCACACAAGGCGAGGATCAGCACGCTCGATGGTCGGACAGGGAAGACTACGGAGGATACCAGTGTACCCAACCTGTTGCCCAGCTGACAGTTGATTGAAGGTCTCAAAAATAAAAATAATAAAATTCCCAAAAGGAATAAAAATTAAAGTAAAATCTTCCAGGAGACTGGCTCCTGAGAGAGCCACATCTTCTCTTTCTGCTAGGCAGAAAAAAAAAACTGAGGCTGCTGGTGGGAGGGTAATGTCCGTAGGGACTGCCCCTCTGGGCGGGGTTGTTCAGCTCTGGTTTGTTCTAGAATGTAGGTTTCTAACATCTAACATTCTGCCTAAATCTTCTCCTGCGAGCAGGGACCTATACCCACACGTTTACAGTATCCAGCTGTGTCAGTTAATGGACGATAAGAGAAAAAACAATTCTGAATTACACCCACCCACTCCACCGCACCTACTAGCTTAGGGGGGGGGGGGGGTGTATTTTTTCCATCATCGGTGTCCCTTTCTGGTGATGATGTGCTGGTCGGAGCGGAGGGACTATTTTTTCAGTTTCAGGTGCATGCCCATCCAGCTCTGCTCGCATGTTCTTCTGCCTTGACTCATATCCCAGCCAGCCGCCTGCCTGCTTACCTCCTTGCCTTCCACGGCGGAGTGATCTTCAGGAGCAGGATCACTTCTATACGTGATCCTGCATTTCTAGGTATCTGAGCCAATCAGCGGACTCGATGACCACCGGTACCCGCTGATTGTTATGTACATAGGCAGAACGGTGGTGGCAGAACGGTGGTCTGCCTATGTAAACAAGGCAGTTCGCCATTCTGTCAGTATGGAAGACATTGATCCTGTGTTCCTGCAAAGCAGGTACAGGGATCTATGCTTTCCCTTAGTAAACGCACATATTTTTAGCACTGATCACTGTATTAGTGTCACTTAATGTTCGATTTGTCCACCGCAATATCAAAGTCCCGCTATGAGTTGCTGATTGCCACCATTACTATTAAAAAAGAATATGTCCCTGGATTTAATTTAAAAAATCTGGTCACCTTAGCCCAATAGCACTGCCTCCACATACATATGGGATATATAAAAGGCTGGATAGTACAATACCGTTTTAGTATAAAAATATTTATTAAACAATAGCCCCTCTCCAGGGTACTCATATTATACAGGTGCTTCAGTAAACCACTCTAAAGTAAGCCAAAAACACCTGAAATAGTATGCCCCTCCGCCTTGAGGCAGACCAGCTGTCCCCAGCACCGTCCTGTCCCATACATATGGGATATGTGCATGGGTGGTAATAAAAGGGGTTGTAAATAATTTTTTTTTTTTTTTAAATAACAAACATGTTATACTTGCCTCCACTGTGCAGTTCGTTTTGCACAGAGTGGCCCCGAACCTGGTCTTCTGGGGTCCCTCAGCAGCTGTCTCGGCTCCTCCCCACAAGAACTCACCACCTATATGCGAGCAAGCTCGCATGGTGGTGAGTGATTGCGGGCGCGCTCCAGTGATATAGCCGCTCACTGTATCACTCGGCCCCGCCCCCTGGCGCGCCGCGTCATTGGATGTGACTGACTGCACCGCGAGCCAATGGCTGCGCTGCTTTCAATCCTTCCAGTGTAACCAATCAACGGCCAGGCTCAGAAACGAGGAGGAGGATGACGGGGGGGGGGGGCGAGCGCAGGACTTTCGAGGGCTCAGGTAAGTAAAACGGGGGCTCAGGGGGGGGCGCTATTGTCGGATGTTTTTTCACCTTAACGCATAGGATGCATTAAGGTGAAAAAACTTTTACCTTTACAAGCCCTTTAAAGCTGTTGTAAACCCACTTTGACAACTTGCACCTACAGGTAAGCCTAGATTAAGGCTTACCTGTAGGTGCATGAAATATCTCCTTAACCTACACGGTTAAGGAGATATTTGCAGATAACACTGCACCGATGTCTACGGCGCATGCGCGCCGTAGACAACGGCGCACTAAGCGTCCCTGCATAATGAATGGGACATGCTGGTTTACTGAATGGGCGAATGACGTCACACGCATGCGCGTGGGGCCGGTCTCGCCAGTCCGGCCAATCACAGCGTCAATACCAGGAAGAGGTTCAGAGGGGACATGGCGGTGGCGGGGAACGAGGAGGACCTAGATTTCAGGTAAGTGCCACATAATGAGCTAGTATGCATAGCATACTAGCTCATTATGCCTTTTTCTTGCAAGGGTTTTTTTCCCCCCCGGGAAAAAAGTATCAGAGGGTTTACTTCCTCTTTAATGTTCTAGCCGCCACACTTTGGTGTGACCACATTACTAAAGCTTTTTTGATTGTCATTGTTGGTTTTAAAACTTTATTATATTATATATTTTTGTAATAGAATATTCTATCTTTGACTGTCCATTTCAGTTGTTGTACGGTACCACTAAAGTCCACAATATTCTCCCCTTTTCAATTTCTATTTCTTTCTCATATTGTCGGGACAAAAAGGTACAAATGTAATCATTTAATACTATTGTGGCACTCCTCTCTATATTCTCTTCACACATAGGCTGCTCACTTTATCAGGAAATTTCACTTTGCATGGGAACTTTCCTTTAGCTTGGTGAATAAGGTGAAGCGCTGCTAGCTTCCATCATCCAATCATCTGCAAACATTTTTTTTTTATGTTCCTTGTAAATGATTGGGTATTCTTTGGAAATAATTTACCACTTTCAAAGTTTAGAGAAAATTCCCATGCTAAATGCAAATCCCCTTTCAACGTGAACAGCCCATTTACCTTTAGTAAATCAAACCCATAGATAGGTCTAAGATTTGGTCAGACCACTTTACCCTCTTTTCACTTGTGTTCCTTAATCCAAAGCCAAATTTCACATTTGCATATGAGTGAGACTTTGCTCGTGGATGTCAGTGCTGGGGAGACAATTAGCTTTATTATAATTTTTCTAGTAAATCACACTAGACTCCACTCCCTCTTCTGTCAAGGAAATATGAGGAAATCCCTAAACGCCTACAAGAAATACATGTTTTAGAGCAATTTCATAACAACTCAAGATGACACTCTTCTCCAAAAACGATTACAGAAATGTATGGAATTGTTGCACCTACTGGACCAAGGCTCCCTAAGATGAAAGTAAAATTTCCACCAATTCCTATTATAGGTGCCATTTATTTATAAAACATTTGCCGTACTTAAAAATTTTGACCACGGGACGCCTTGCTGAAGTAATTCATAAAATAATAAATTAAAAAAAAATTCCTCAATTCAAAATCAAATCAACACAAATTTGGCTTATTCACAGAACATATGTTACCCTATATCCCCAGCCCTAAAAATCAATTTTCCTCATCTTGTCAGAATACATTGGCTTTGGGGATTGTAGAAATTTCACGATATCAACATTTCCTTCAACACCATTTTTCATTCGCCAAGCTTTACTATGCGATTCCATACATGGCAGTTAAGATTCCCTCATGCCGCGTACACATGACCGTTTTTCATGACGAGAAAAATGCCTTTTTTTTATTTGGTCATTAAAAACGATCGTGTGTGTGGGCTCCAGAGCATTTTTTGCGACGTGAAAAATGGGCATTAAAAGTTTGGAACATGCTCTATTTTTTCATTGCGTCGTTTTTCTCGTCATGAAAAATGGCCGTGTGTAGGCTTTAACGACGTGAAAAAAAATGCGCATGCTCAGAAGCAAGTTATGAGATGGGAGCACTCGTTCTTGTAAAACTAGTGTTCATAATGGAGATAGCACATTCGTCACGCTGTAACGGACTGAAGAGCACGAGGCTGAAAAGCGCGAATCGCCTCTCACCAAAACTTGACTAACACGAGGATCAGCAAAAGCACCCCAAAGGGTGGCGCCATCCGAATGGAACTTCCCCTTTATAGTGCAGTCGTACGTCACTGCGCTTTGCTCAAGCATTTTTTTCACGATAGTGTGTAGGCAAGGCAGGCTTAAGAATCACGTCGAGAAAAACATTGTTTTTTCAATGACATTAAAAACGGTCGTGTGTACGCGGCATCAGACTTCTCAGGGCTGAGCTATATCCCATTACACCAGAAAACCTTCTTAGGACTTAAAGTGGAACTTCACTCTCCAACTCGACATTGATTTTTAGTTCCTATGCTGCTACCATTAGTAAACATATAGGAAGGTCTATTATATTTACCGGTTTTAAACTTTTTTTTTTTTTTTTACATTTCTTCAGTTACTTCCTGGTTGCCTTCCAATTCTCCTTGCTGTAAGGACCAGTTACAGGTGAGAGCAGTGGACAATTTTTTGTACGCTTGATTTTAGGTCAGGCAACGCAATGACCTTTGAACACCCAGCAGGTAGCACAATGGCTGCAATGTGCCCCTGTACCTTTTTGAGGGGTTGGCTCCCTCCATCCATCTCATCAGAATGCATGTGCTTCCACTGTGGAGCCTCTTATAAGTTAGAGATAGCTACAGAGCCCAGCCAAGGCACCCTGGTATCTGTAGTACTTACGCATGCATTTTTTAATTTTTGCAACTAAACCCCTGTTTTAAACGCGTACTGTTAGACAGGTTAATCTGGTTGGTCGCAGGCTGGTCGGTAAATAGAGCTTGGAATTTTCCTTGGTCCCCTTTTTGTTACTTCCTGGTCCACACGAGTCTTCAGGAGGGGAGGAGAGGAGGGGTTTTCTCAGCTAAGCACACTATCACGCATGCATGCTTGAGCCAAGGGCAGATGAGTTCTAGGAAGTAAATGCTAGATGAATCATTTGCCCTTACTCAAGATGGCCACTGCCAGAAATGATAGGTGGTTGTTTTTCAAAGTGATTTCTATACAAAATAAAATAAAACAGGCAAGGATGAATGGGGAAGTTTGCTTTAACCACTTCCCTACCGCTGGACGTCATATGACGTCCTGCACTGTCGGGCGGGATATCTGAATGATGCCTGCAGCAGCTACAGGCATCATTCGGATATCATACTTTGCAGCCGGCGATTCTGTGCACCATAAGAACGATCAAGCGGCGGAACTGCCGCTTTGATCGTTCTTATAGGCAATGGGAGGGGACGCTCCCCCCCCCCCCCCCGATCTGGTACTTCTCAGAGCTCTCCCATGCCATCTGGGGCCTGGAGAAAGAATCGGCCGGCGTCGGATGACGATGATAGAGAGTTCCAGTTGCCAGTCATCTCTATGACCGTCGGAGGCCCGGGCGCGACGTTATGACGTCACGCCCGGGTACACGGAAGTGAACAAAGCCGCGATCGCGGCTGTCAGCATGAGATCGGTGATTTTTTTTCCCGATCTCATGCTTTCCAGCCTGGAGGAGAGAAGTGGGGTCTTATTGTCCCCGCATCTCTCCATAAAGGACCGGTCACAATAGATTCCTATTACAAGGGATGTTTACATTCCTTGTAATAGGAATAAAAGTGATAAAAAAATAAATACAAAAAGTGTAAAAAGAATATATATAATTTTTTTTTTTTTTTAAACGTCCCTCGCGCTCAGAAGCGAACACACACACACACACACACACACAAGTCCTGCCCACATATGTAAACGCCGTTCAAACCACACATGTGAGGTATCGCCGCGTGTGTTAGAGCGTGTGCAACAATTCTAGCACTAGACCTCCTCTGTAACTCTAAACTGGTAATCTGTAAAAAAAAATTAACGTGTCGCCTATGGAGATTTTTAAGTACCGAAGTTTGGCGCCATTCCATGAGTGTGCGCAATTTTAAAGCGTGACATGTTAGGTATCTATTTACTCGGCGTAACATCTTTCACATTATACAAAACAAATTGTGCTAACTTTACGGTTTTATTATTTTTTAATTTATGAAACCGTTTTTTTCTCCCCCCCAAAAAAGGAGTCTTGAAAAATTATTGCGCAAATACCTTGCGAGATAAAAAGTTGCAATGACCGCCACTTTATTCCCTAGGGTGTCTGCTAAAAAAAAAAAAAAAAAAAAAAAAAAAAAAAAAACCAACATGTTTAGGGGTTCTGAGTAATTTTCTAGCAAAAAAATAAATAAAAAATTGGGATTTTTGTACTCACCGTAAAATCAGTTTCTCTGATGTCCATGGACTGACACAGCCTCTCTTACACTTTACACGTGGGTTATGTCCCTGCTTGCAGGAGAATACCTAGGCAGAATGTGAATACATACATTCTAAAAAGCCAGAGTTGAATAGCCCCGCCCTCTGGACATAACCCTCCCACTGCAGTCAGCAGACCTCAGTTCGTAACAAAGCAGTACAAACCTTGAAAAGGACGTCAGAGAAACAGATTTTACGGCGAGTACAAAAATCCTATTTTCTCTTATCGTCCATGGACTGACACAGCCATGGACTGACACTTTGCACGTGGGATGTCCCAAAGCAGTGTCAAGGAGGGATGGGAGCAGTATAAATGGAAAACCAAAAACTTCACTCCAAAACAAGGCAGAGCTCCTCAACGGAGGAGTTGCAACATTAAACAGCGGCCTGCAACACCTTGCGGCCGAACGAAGCATTCGAAGATGCAGCCACATCAACCTCATAGAACGAAGAAGAGGTATGAACGGACGACCAGGTCGCCGCCTTGCACACTTGATGCCGGAAAACCCAGGAAGCACCAATTGACCTGGTGGAATGCGCCGTAACCGGAAGGGGAGGCGCCCGCCCCTTGAGGGCATAGGAGGCCTGTATAACGTCTGTCTGATCCACTTAGAAATGGTGGCAGACTAAACCGCTTGGCCCCGTGTTGGACCAGAGACAGACACAAACAGTGAGTCATACTTCCGAATAGAAGCAGTAGCAGACAGGTACACCCGCAAGGCACGTATCACATCCAATGTGTGAAGCGCAAACCCTCTGGGATGCAATGGGTGAGGACACATGGACGGGAGGACAATGTCCTCATTTAGGTGAAAGGCCGAGACCACCTTTGGAAAAAAAGAAGGTTGCGGACGCAACACCGCCTTATCCTTATGGATGACCAAATAGGGCGACTTGCAGGACAAGGCCGCCAACTCAGACACCCGTCTGACAGAAGTAATGGCCACCAAGAAGGCCACCTTCTGAGACAAGGTCAAGAGGGGAATATCTCGGATATTTTCAACGGGAGGTTCCTGGAGAACCAAGAGCACCAAATTCAGATCCCAATGAGGAAGAGGAGGTTTAACAGGAGGGAGCACATTGCGAACCCCCTGCACAAAGGTGTTAACCAAGGAATGAAACGCTAGCGGTCGCTGAAAGAAGACGGCCAAGGCTGAAACCTGACCCCTAATGGTACTCAAAGCAAGCTTTTGGGTCACGCCACGCTGCAAGAACCGCAAGATTCTGGGGACGGAATACGTCCGTGGACGCCAGTCCAGCTCTTCGCACATAGCGATGCAAGCTTCCCAGGTACGGTGATATACATCTTTCTGGCGGAAGACTTCCGTGCCCTTAACATGGTCGAAATTACCGAATCCGAGAGACCTCGGTCTCTCAGCACTTGGCTGTCAATAGCCATGCCGTTAAAGCCAGAGACACTAAAAACGGGGTGAAAAATAGGACCTTGAGACAGAAGAAGGTCCTCCCTCATTGGCAACCGCCAAGGAACATCCACGATGAGACATACCAGATCGGCGTACCAATGACGCAGAGGCCAATCCGACGCAAAGAGGATCACCGGAATCCCCTCGGCCGCCACCCTGCGCAGCAGGCGAGGAAGCCGCTGCAGCGGAGGATAACATATCAGTTGATAATGACCCCATGGGGCCACCAATGGATCCGAGGCATCCGCCCAAGGATCCCTGGACCTGGCCACAAACCTAGACATCTTACGATTGAGTCGAGAGGCCATCAGGTCCACATCCGGCATGCCCCACTGCCGGCACAGAATTTGAAAAACCTCCGGGTGCAAGGACTACTCTCCCTGGTCCAGCGTCTGGTGACTCAGATAGTCCGCCTCCCAATTGTCTACGCCCAGGAATGTAGACGGCCGACAGAGACCACAAGGAGAGGCACAGTCTGATTGCCCATATTTCCAGAACATCGAGCGGTAAACGGGCTTCGTCCGGAGTCCAAAAGCCCTTGGGCTGACAGGACTCCTCAGACTCCACCCCAGCCCGTCAGGCTGGCGTCCGTCGTGATCACCGTCCACTGGATGGGGAGGAACGACTTCCCGGACCGAAAAGCCGGGGACCCCAACCACCACGCCAGGGACGCCTTGATTGGGTGACTCATCTGGATCTGAAGATCCAAAAGCACAACAGGATTTGTCCCAAGTGGACAGGATCTCTTACTGTAATGCCCGTGTGTGTGTGATTGGGCATACGGAACGGCCTCAAACGAGGCCACCATGAGTCCCAGGACTCTCATGCAAAAATGGATTGACGACCATTTTCGGGACGTCAGGACCCGCACTGCAGACTGAAATGTCAGTAACTATTCCAGGGTTAGGAATACCTTCGCCTCCAAGGAGTCCAGGATCAGACCGAGATACTCCAAATGCTGAGTCGGGACCAGGACCGACTTCTGAATGTTCAGGAGCCACCCAAAGTCCCTGAGGGTCTGAGTGACAATAGTCACACTTTCTTCTAATTCTGAGCCATTGTCTGCTCTTAGAAGATCGTCCAGATAGCAATGCCTTGCTGTCTCAGCAAAGCTAGAACCAGAGCAAGCACCTTGGTAAACACCTTTGGTGCCGAGGCTAGGCAGAAAGGAAGAGCCACAAATTGATCGTGGACTTCGCCGATCGCAAAGCGCAGAAACTACTGGTGAGTTGCGCAGATCGGAACATGCAAGAAGGCGTCCCTGAGTCCAAGGACGCCAGAAAATCCCCTTGATGGAGTGTAGCGATCACCGTGCAAATGGATTCCATGCAGAACTTTGCACCAAAGGCATTCAGGCCTTGAGGCCCAGGATTGGCTGAACCCCGTCCACAGACCACCATTTCCATCCCTAGTATATGTAGAAACAAAAAGGGGACGCCATAGGCGCTTTGAATGAGATTGCATCAAAGATGCATCTCCATCCCATATGCGAAGAAATAAGGCAAAGGAAATTGAGACAGGAATGGAACTCTATCCTGTATCCTGAGGCGACCACCTTGCACACCCACCGGTCAGAGATCCGGGAGGTCCACCGAACCGTGAACTTGCAAAGACGTCCCCCCACCCCAGAGTCGGGCAGGGGCAAGACTTCATGCGGCGGCGGGCTTGGGAGCTTGTTTGGTAGGCTTACGCACCCAGGGACGCTCATGTCCCCCAACCGCCCTTAAACGGCAAGTCAGCCAGGAGCTTTTTGGAAGCTAGGTCGGCCGATCAGCATTTCAGCCAGATAAGGCGACGCAGCACCACAGCAGAGATAGAGGCCCCAGATATTAAAGGGGCCGCATCCAAAGTGGCATCGCATACAGAGACTAAACCCTGCGCAAGTTGGTGAGCCAGGGCAATGGTCTCAGGAGGGAGATTATGCTCCTGTACTGTCTGGTGCAAAATCCTTGCCCATCCTGTGAGTGTCTGAGACACAAGTGTCGCCGCCCCTATAGGGCGTAAGGCAGACCCCAATAAGGTAAACATAGTTCTACTCACCACCTCTGACCTCCTGTCAGTGGGATCCTTAAATGCAGGAGTCCCTTTCATCGGGAGCGTGGTAGCCTTATTCAAACGGGCGACCGGGGGGGGGGGGGGGTCGACCACTGGGGGGGGGGGGGGGGGGGGAGAGCCGACTTCTTAACCAGGTCCTCCTCAAAGGGGTACCTTAAGGCTAGGCGCCGCAGGACCGTCAGTCTTCTGCGGCTTATCCCAGACTTGGTCAATGAATGTATAAAAAATTTTTTAAAAAAATTTTAAAAAAAAGGGCACATATGGAAAGACCTTTTTTGAAGAAACGGCTTTAAAAAAGGAACCAAAGGAGACAGCTTCCACCCGAGGTTCCTCATCCTCAACATTCAGCTTGAGAGAGTGTCCCTCACAGCATGAGTTCACTTACAAGCACCCTGTCAGTTACTGGTTCAGAACTGGGGTCTTCCTCACAAGGAATGTCCTGTTCAAAAACATGAAAATCCTCAGAGCTAGGGTCCTGAGCAGCAGTAGCTACTCCCATATCTGAGACAGAGCACTCCCCTACAGGAGAATGTTTGGGGAGGGGGCGCTTTACAGCTCCCTTGCGCTCTCACACCGCTTCCATCCTGACAAGGATGATTCCAGGACTGCCGACAACTAGTCGCTAGGGACCGCAGGTGCAGGAGCACTGCCAGTTGCCTCTGACAAGTGTGGAGAAGCAGGTGAACTAGACTCCATACTGCCATCCTCTCTTATACACCATGACAGTGAATACAGTCCACCCACTGGCTGCGCTGAGGAGGGGCTACCCAGAGGACTCACCGACCCTTAAGGACCGCTCAGTTCCGTATGAAACTACGCTGCAGCGTGAGTGAAGCCTGAAGAGAGTGTGAGGAAATTCGCGCCGCAGCAACGCTGATAGAGTCCGAAACCGAAAGTGCCGCGGCTTCAAGAAAATGGCCGCCGGCCGCATGCATTACTGTGCCATTGATCCACGGCAAGATGGCCGCCGAGCGTGTTTTTTAAAATCACCACACAGCGCTAATGGCGCACACAATAAAGTCAAACACACACACCAGAACACTGCTCCTCTCCCAGAGTCACTACACAGACATAAGCGCCCCCCGCCAGGTCAGAGTGACCCCCAAGTACCCCCACACAGCACAGCACCAGTACAGGCTGCAGAGAGCAGCATAACAACAGGGAGAAACCCCCCATATAAAGAAACACAGCCAGCATGTACTCACCTGCAGCAGGAGAGACTACTTAACCGTCTTAGAGGGACCCACTGGCTTTTTTCAGACAGACCTATCACAGAGTAGTACTGAGTAGCTGTCGGCCCGGTCCACCGCGAAAGATACAGACAGGTACTGTTCAATCTTGAGAGGACCGCGGGAGCATAAAAGCAACCCGGCCACCCCTGGAGTATGTCGTGAACCGAGTCTCACGCACACAAGGCGAGGATCAGCACACTCGATAGTCGGACAGGGAAGACTACGAGGATACCAGTGTACCCAACCTGTTGCCCAGCCGACAGTTGATTGAAGGTCTCAAAAATAAAATTCCCAAAGGAATAACATTTTTAAATAAAATCTTCCAGGAGACTGGCTCCTGAGAGAGCCACGTCTTCTCCTTCTGCTAGGCAGAAAAAAAACTGAGGTCTGCTGACTACAGTGGGAGGGTTATGTCTGGAGGGACCGCCCCCCTGGGCGGGGCTGTTCAACTCTGGCTTTTTAGAATGTATGTATGTATGTATGTATGTATGTATGTATGTATGTATGTATAAAGAAAGAACTAAGGCTGCGCAACTGAATACAAAAAGTAAAAAACCAAAATTATGTTATGAAAACACAATATGATATCATTTGTGTATGACGTGAATGAACAATATAACTTATGGAGTAGGGGATGTTGTTCTATGTACGTCTCTGGGTAATAGATGGTACTTAAACTGTATTTCTTGATATTGACATGCAAAAAAAAAAAAAAAAAAAAATTCAAAGATAGTCCATAAGTAACAAAAAAGTCCCCAGAAGGAAGAAATAAAGGATTCCAAAACTCTTCAAAACTGCATAAGTGACTTCAAAAATGAAACACCATAGAAGGAGTGATGATATGACAGGAGAGAAATCCACCACCTTGTCCCTTTCAGGCTGCTTACCAGAAATTTTGATCCCTGAAAGAGATCAATCTGAGTAGGTGGCTGTTATCCCCGCCAAGGGCTCTAATTGGCTCTCTCTGTGCTCTCTGTTCATCTAGGTTCCAGTCTGTTAGTCCACCAGGCAGCTCCGTGAGTCACATTTAGGGTAAAAGAGAAAACCCCATAGCGTAATCCAGTATATATAAAAAAACGTTTATTATAATAAAATGCACTTACAGCATGTTGAAGTAAAAACAGCAGTGGTTTAGTGTGCGGCCGGCCGGCTCTCACTACCCGTTGCTTCCGGGATTCGTATCGTGGGGACGTCAGCATGCCGCTCCTCCCTACGTCGTTTCGACAAACCTGTCGTCATCCAGGGGCACGGGCGGCGTGCTGATCCACCACCATTATGTATGCTGTGAACGATAGCTGGGGACCGCCCAGAACCTAGTTCCCAGCGTTCCAGCTACGGGCGTCGCCATTTTGAAAATGGGCAAACTGCCCTTAAGTTGCTAACCTTTTGTCTTTAATCTCCCTGTCGGATCACACTCCGACATAGAGATATATATGGTCACGGCCGAAATCTCCTTTCACCGTGATTGAACCCATTCAGTGAAAATACTTATTACTGTAACCATGACACCAATAAAATCCGCCAGGGTCTGAGCTCTCGGCATCTACATTACACAAATCGCCATATTTAAAATGGGAAAAAATGCCCTTACTACCTATTTTCTGACTGGCGTCAATAATCTAAGTCATCAATCAGAAAGATACACACGGGAGGGATCAATTGGTGACCAGCTGAATCCCTGAAGGTGGAACTTGCATTCAAATAGAGCGCACGTTCCACTTTTATGTATCATATAGTTACAGACACATATGGATTAAAATTACCAAAGTACTGTACACTGTTTGGACATGCAAGGATTCACTCCCTTATTCACCCTTTAGAAAACATATGTCCCAATTTATACCTATATTGATGACTTATAAAAATTAATTAATTCTTATTAAAAACTGTTGTGTCATATATAAGTTATCACATATATTTTACATTTTATTCAGACAGCGCAGTATTTTCACACTTTTTATATGTATGTATGTATGTATGTATGTATGTATGTATGAATGACATTTCACATTCTGCCTAGGTCTTCTCCTGCAAGCAGGGACATAACCCACGTGTAAAGTGTAAGAGGCCGTGTCAGTCCACGTGTAAAGTGTAAGAGGCCGTGTCAGTCCATGGACGATAAGAGAAATTATGATTTTTACATGGGAGAGAAGTGCCAGAATAGGCCCGGTAGGGAAGTAAAATATATTTAAATAATAAATAGTGGTTTTGGTTTGTGGTGCTGGGATGTTCCGCTTTAAAAAGAGTGCCCCTGACTCCAGCACTCATGGTTTGGCAAGGTGGTAGGTAGCCTTTAAAATAATAGTTTTGCCTTGCTTTCTTTAGCACAAACCGTACTGACTGCTCTTCCCCATACCCTCTTTGTACATAGTAGATCAGCTTCACATCTTTGACTGCCACTTCAACAAATCTCAAACTGTGGGTAACAATGAATATAAAGTAGGGCTGTGGAAATTAACTATTAATTCCTAGATTAATTCTTTTGAGCGATCAAAATTCTTTTGATTGGTACTCACCTCTCCCCCGGCTTCCGGGTCTTCAGGGAGATCCGGTGACGTCACGGACACGGGGCTTGCCGTGTCCATCTGAAGAGCTCCTTTGCTGTGCCTTCATATCTGCATGCCGGCAGGACCTTACTATCTGCCACACTTCCCTCTATCAACCTGGGATTCTACAGCCATCCAACTGGGAGTTGCGATAGTTCCCTTCACGGGACATCTACATGCCGAAGGACTGATGTTAGCCCCTTTTCATCTGGATTCAGCAGTGGTATCATTGTACACATTTTTATACCAGTATCATACTTGGCTACATGCTTTTATGACTGCTCTTGCTACCGTTTGGAATTACTCGCACCATTTTTACAGTTTATGTAGCTACATTGATTTTATCTCCAGTGCAATATTTATTTTGTTACCTACTTGAAGACTATAAAAGTTTTAATGCTATTCCCATCGAGCGCTGCCTTTGTGTGTCTTTTGTATCCTGCTATCCATTTTTCCAGTGGTTGGTAGCTGCACTGGGAATCAGCCTGCAAGGGGATCAGCTAAAAGTAGTTGGATCTGTATGTGCGTTATAATTAAATCGAAATTAATTAGTCGATTAAAAAAAGAAAAACGATTAATCGAACACGAAAATTTTAATCAGTAACAGCCCTAATATAAAGACATCTTTCCTGTTCTTTAATAATCACTTAGTGCCACCATACACATTACAACCTGACCATACAATGGTTGTACAAATACTTGTAGGATTTACCAAAACGATGTAATGAGGACCTAAACTATCCAATTAATCTGTATTTACTAGGCAGACTCTTACATACTTGATGGTAGATCTAAAGAAGAAGATTGTATGATCAGTTAGTAACATGTGTGGCGAGCTTTACATGGATAAAGCCCTTGGTCAGACCCCATAGTACATCTCAATCTTCCAGCCTCCCTCCACTATCAAAAATGTGAAAACTCCTAATTTGTAATTGTTCCAATTAAGGATGCAGCGAAATTTCGGTCGCCAAAACATTTCTGCGGAAAATGGCCTTTTCGGCTTTTTGCTAAAAAAAAATTGCCGATAATTGAGCTGGAAATGGGGTGGGGCCTGTGCGGGGCCCCGTCCCTGGTGCCACCCATTATGGGGGTGTATTTCTGGCCAATGGGCGCCGCAGTCCTCTCCTCTCTGTGATCTCCGTGTGTCATGGAGCTTAACTACACAGGCCGCAGTAACAATGTTCCGCCTCCTGTGACAGACGGCACACTGATCCAATGGTGGGACATTGAATCAGTGTGACGTCACAGGAGGCGGGACATTGTTACGGCAGCCTGTGTAGTTAAGCTCCATGACACACGGAGGTCGCCGCGAGGAGGGAGGGAACTTGCAGGCTACATGGCGGGCACTGGCAGGCTGCATTGATCTCTTGTACCATGTCCCCAGTCTCTGACCACCTCCTGTACCATGTCCCCAGTCTCTGACCACCTCCTGTATAAAAATATATTTTTTTAAAGCAGTCACTTTCGGTTTTCGGGATCTTGTGTATTTTTCATTTTCGGTATCAGTTTCGGCACCAAAAAACCCATTCGGTGCATCCCTAGTTCTAATATATTGGTGCCACGATCTTCAACATGGGGAACCCAGAATTTCTCTTAGGGTTAAACATATACATTCTTTATCTGAAATTCTTAGTGGACACCCCCCCAAATACATATCACTAAAGGCTAGGAATGTGCAACAGTTGATGTCCTTTGCACCCTTTGACTTTGAAGTGTCTCTAGTTGTGATATTTTCAAGTTCGTTTTTGCATGTTACATAACAAGGTATTCCTAACTGGACTTCTCACTCGGTTAGTGACATTGGAGTTTATTTACTAAAGCCTCATACTCACGATCGGATTATCCGACAGGAATTGTGTGATGACAGGCTGTTGTCGGAAATTCCGACCGTTTGTATGCTCCATCGGACAATTGTTGTCGGATTTTCCAAACCAAAATGTTGGATAGCATGCTTTAAAATTGTCCGCCAACAAATGTGTGTTGTCGAATTATCCGATCGTGTGTACAGAAGTCCGGACAAAACTCCAAAGTACAAACACGCATGCGCAGAAGCAATGCTCACCATAACACAACATTAGAAGAAGTTGCCCAAAGGGTGGCGCTAAAGAGCTGAAAAAACACGTAGTTAAGCGTTTGTTGGCCGACAATTCTTTGCCGTTTGTATGCAATACAAGTTCCTGGCCAACGCCACTGGACAAAATTCCTACGCTTTGTCCGATGAAAATCCGATTGTGTGTATGAGGCTTAAAGCTGGAGAGTGCCAAATTAGGCTCACTTCTGCATAGAAACCAATCAGCTTCTAACCTCAGCTTGTTCAATTAGAGCACTTTCACACTGGGCCGTCGGCAGTAAAGCGCCGTCATTTTTAGCAGCGCTTTACCGTAGTTTTAGCTGCACTTTACAGCCGCTAGCGGGGTGCTTTTAACCCCGGCTAGCAGCCGAAAAAGGGTTAAAAGTGATCCCGCAAAGCACCGCTGCCCAATGATTTCAATGGGCAGGGGCGCGTTAAGAGCGGTGTATACACCGCTCCTAAAGCGCCTCAAAGATGCTGCTTGCAGAACTTTACAGGCTCAATTTTTTAAGCGATATAGTGCCTGTAAAGCGCCTCAGTATGAAAGTAGCCTAAAGCTTTGGCAATAAAACCTGGAAGTCGATTGGTTTCTATGTAGAAGTGAGCCTGATTTTGCACTCTCCAGCTTTGGTAAACGAAACCCCTTTGCCTTAATTTTTGTAGAGACGAACCCACACAATCTCACTTCTGTGCAGCTGGCAGAAATGTCCCCTCCCAAGCGGTACTGTGTGATCGAATAGGAACACAAACTCCAATTTACTCTCATGGATTACAATGTGCTTAGTTACACTAAACTCTGGTTTAACAGCAGTTACAGCAGACAAGTTATTTTCTTTTGGGGGTAAAGGTTCTACCTTATTAAAAGCTGGTCATTGTAAGCACTCGTCACTGGTAAATGGTTTGTCTTATTGCTGTAAACTGATACAATCTGCAAGATTTTTTTTCCCCTCAAAAGAACAAGCTAAACACACACACACACACACACACACACACACACACACACACACAAACACTTATTGACCAGAACACCGGATGAAAATAGAAGAAAACTAAATGCAGCTACTACATCTAAAGAATTGGTAAACTGCAATATAATAGATGGTTGCTTTTGGGTTTAAATAGACCAGGTCTATTCTGACACTTCTCTTCAACATGTACACATCTGTACTTTTTGCTAGAAAATTACTTAGAACCCTCCAAACATTATATTGTTCATAAAACAGAGGCCCTAGAGAACAAAAACGGTGGGTGTTGACATTTTTTATATGTCACACAGTATTTGTGCAGCGTTATTTCAAATGCTATCGTTTTGGAAAAAATACACTTTAGAGAATTTAAATGCACAAAAAACACAATATAGTACCCAATTGTTTGGTAAAATATGATGTTACGCAGAGTAAACAGATGGCAAAAATGTCACGTTTTAAAACTGCGCACGCCCTTGGAGTGGTGACAAACGACTTCAATTATATTATCCATAGGCAACAATTTAAAAAGTTACCACTTTGATTTACATCTGGTGCTAGAATTATTGCTCTCGATCTGACATTCGTGGTAATACTTCACATCGCCGTTTACATACCGACGTGGGACTAATGTATGCACTCATGCTTGCGCGCAGGCATGGGGGCGCGTTAAAATTTAAAATTTTACTTTTACACTGTACATTCATTTTATTTTTTTGATCACTTTAAGGGTTATCATAAGGGATTGTAGTATCCCTTATGATAGCAATAAGCAGTGACAGGTCCTCTTTACTAAGAGACCCTAGATGTATTTTCTGCCCTTAAAAGCTTTGAAATCGTACCAAGATCGGTATGATCCGATACTTTTTACAAACCACTAATGGTTTGTTTACAACTGACAAAACCAGGAGCGACTAAATACTTGTCGCTTCTGGTTCATTAGACGGTAGAGATGATCGGGGCCATCCCGGTCACCTCTATAGTCAGCTGGCATAACCGACGGCTGCAATCCCAGGATCCCCAGTGGGTACAGGAGACCCTGGGTAAGTGGCGGAGGGTGGCAGGAGGAGAGGGGGAACCCACTCCTGGCACTTGTAAAAGCACTCAATTAGGGTTACTGTGACAAGAAAAAAACAATACTGGGATGATGCCTGCAGCTGCAAACATCATCCTGGTATAACCACCCAAAGTTGCTCAAGTGGTTTAATCTCCCTCTCCCCCTCTTTTTTATTAGGGTTTGATGGCTGGTTCACACCACAAAAAAACAAAAAAAACACACTCCAGATCCGTTTCCAGATGTTATTGTTTTTTACTGTACTGGGGTCAGATGCCTGCCAGTACAGGAAAAATGCAGCAGGTTCTACCTTTTTCCCCTGGAACTGACTGCACTGATGTTTACTATGCCACTGGAAACATGGGTGTCCGCTCCATAGGGCAAGGGGGGGCGTTCGCCCCCCCCCCCCTAGAATCAAGATGGTGTGGCACACACTGCAGGGGGTGTCAGGCCAGCACCCAGGGCCGGATTCCCGACAAGGCCACCGAGGCCTGGGGGCCGCAGTGGGTGCAGGAGCGGCGGCGCACAGTGGGGGGGGGGCGAAATCCAGTGTCAGAGTGTGTCACTCTGGCTCCATCAGCCTAATTTCTATTTCCTGTGTCCCCCTGTGATCCGGCCGCCATGTTTAATGTCAGCTGGGCGGCCGGCACTCTGTGATTGGGCAAACGGGGTCATGCGAGACGGCGGGGCTGACCTGTCCTTAATGCTCCTGGTGTCCCGCCTCTGCTATCTTCTCCTCCTCCTCTCCTCCTGACCGCAGTATCTGGGACTTATCATTCCCCGTTGGTTGTGGCAGACAGAGATCAGATCGATCACGATGGTGAACACAAAAAAGCAGGTGAGACGAGGGAGCAGCAGCTGCTACTGCAACTAATCATCCTCTCCAAGGCAAAGCCAGCACTGTGAGTTCTGCCTCTCTCTTCACAAGAAGTGCATGCAGACTTGACTATTGTATAACCGATGTATTACAGGTCTGCCCACCACATTCTACCCCCATACCTTACTTATAATCAAGAGACCACACATTGATGTTTGGAGTAAAACATGGCCGTAGCAGCCTCCTTTATTTTTTAACTGTTCCATCAGTTATCAAAAACTTTAACCATCAAAACACATAAACCCAGAACATATCCGAAATATTGCCTCCTAGTGTTGGTCTTTGCAGGAACCTCAAAATTACCATAATCATATTAACCCGATATTGGTCACCATACTAATATCGTATTACCACGTGACACTGCGGTACCTTAAAAATGGTCATAGGCCTCAAGCCGATCAGCTACTCGGAGACGACCACTGACCGCAGTGCCCCCATTATCCAACTCATCCAGCTAAACTCCTGTTAGCTGGAATCCTACCTCAGAACACATACCACCGATAGGTCCTGACCACTTGCTTTTTTGAGGTATTTCCTTCTCCCGCAAAGACCAAACACCCGCCACAGCACCCAAGGGAAAACACCTTTACCCTTTGGTGCCCCTCCAAACCCTAAGGGCTCGTTGGATCCCATCCTGCAAACCCAAAGTCCATAAGTCAGTCCCCACATCGTTCAGGTGGACCCCATCCCTCCGTAGATACCGCCATGTATCCACCTCCAGTTCGAAATGTCGAACCACCAACCCCCCCATTCCGTACCACAAACCTGCCCATGTCCCGGTTAATTTTTCTCCTAGTCCTATTAATGCCATCCACGGACCTCGCTCCCCTCCACTCTGACCTTGCCACCATGTCTGACCAGACAATGATCATGTCCGGGAATGACATCCTGAGCCGAATTAAATCAAATTTCATATCTTTTAGAACTTCTAACATGGACCTAAAGCCCAGGTCATTGCCACCTACGTGCAGTACCAAAACGTCAGGTGGCCTGTCCAAACGAGCAAAACCGTGCACCTCCGGAACCATCTTACTCCATAACATTCCTGGAACTCCCAGCCAGTGGACACACGCCTCCGGTCTTGGAAATCCCAACTGCCGACCCTCATGTCGAACTTCGGCTCTCTTAGCCCCCCAGAATACAAAACGAATGGCCCAGTATCCAGACCAACGCCTGCATTTGACCTGTAAGTGAAATAAGAACAAAATCCCCCATGAGAATCTCCCAGCTTCCTTACACAGATACACACACCAGCCCGAAAAGAACCCCAAACAACACCCCATGGCTTGTACACCCACATTATTCCAGACCCACCATTAGCTGCGGGCGTACGTATGACCGGAACCTCCTGGATTCCCACCGGCCTATCTTCTTAACCGCCTCGTCATCCATCCCACATCTGGCCGCCTCCGTAGCTGCCCCTATCTTAAACGAGTGCGAGGAAAACTTTTTCCCGGAGTCCCAAACCCGAAGGGACCTCCTAAACACCGCAATGAACTGATACCTTGAAAGTGGGATCCCGTCCTCGTGTATCAAAAAGGAACCCTCACAGGACGGGCGAACCTCCAAGTACACTTTAACCGCCTTTACCGGGCACAACAGGGAACCCGGGACCGAAAAGACCTGGACCAACTTACCTCTGCCCATCTGGTCTGTCTTAGACCTCCTCAGTACCAGAGACTCCCCTTGCTCCGACCAGCCCACCTCGCTAGCCCGCAATCCCCCGTGCACTGTTCTGGACGGGCTAACCAACTCACCTATCCTGAATGCTCCAAAGAATGCCAGTGAGAATGCCACCGTGAACAACAGAACTTCGTATGGGGATGAACATAGGCCCTGCAACTGCCCCATGATCCTAGGAAATGGAAAGAAGCCCCATCAACGGGAGAATGGATAAAAGAAATAGACAGAATTAGAGTGATGGAGGAGCTGATGTCCAATCATAGTGGATCTAGGGAAACATTTTATGGGATATGGAGGGGGATGGAGAGAGTTGGAAGTATTGGGGGGGGGGGGGGACACGAGGAGGGTGTGTGTACACACACACACACACACACACACACACACACTAGGGCTGGGCGATTTTCCCCCCAAAAAAAATCTGCGATTTGTTTTATAAAAAAACTCGATTTACGATTCGATTTTTTTCTTTTTTTTTTATTATATTAAAGTGCATCAACAAACAAAATTGCAAAGGCAAACCCTTTCTCTAACTGCAAAGTCAGTGTGCAACAAAGATTGGTAAACATCCAAATTATTAATACTGTATTTGGATTTAGCTAATAAAACAACAAAAAATCTTGAGGTTACTCTTAGTTGAATTGAACTGTGCCCGTGCCTCACTGTGCCCGTGCCTCACTGTGCCCATGCCTCACTGTGCCCATGCCTCACTGTGCCCATACCTGATGCAGATTTTCATGGGATACGGATTTTACTGCTACACCGGCGGCCATTCCAGTATTCAAAAGCCGCGCCTCCTCCTCGTCTGTGATAGGCGGAACACTCAATTTCCCTGCATTCAGTGTTCCGCCTATCATGGACATCCGCTCATCCTCATAACACAGACGAGGATGCGAGGATGTCCGTGATAGGCGGAACACGGCCTGCTGTGAAATTGAGTGTTCCGCCTATCACAGACGAGGAGGAGGCGCGGCTTTTGAATACTGGAATGGCCGCCGTCTGTCTGCATGACACGCTGATCAGGTAGGCAGACGGCGGAGAGTAGATGTAATTGGGGTAACGCCGCCCAGTGCCATTCCGGATACGCCCCCTGCAGCCCTGCTACGGAAACTTTGAAGTGAGAAAAAAAAAATAAAAAAAAAAAAAGCTAAAAAAAAAAAAAACGATTTTCTTCAAATCTGAATCGATTTGAACTCAAAAAACTCGATTCAAGATTAAAAACGATTTTTTTCCCAGCCCTAATATACACACACACACATGTATCTCTCTATATATCTATATATCTCTATATCTATATCCATATACATACACACACACACATATATGTGTATGTATTTTTTTTTATGTATTCACAAAAATTTAGAAATTGTCACTTTTAGTTAGTATCAGTACCCTGGGGGGGGGGGGGGGGTTCTCCCACTCCTATGTATGTATGTATGTATGTATGTATGTATGTATGTATGTATGTATGTATGTATGGTGGTAGTGTGGTACCCCACCAGTGTATGAATACAGGGCAGCACAGTGGTGTAGTGGTTAGCACTTTCACCTAGCAGCAAAAGGGTCGCTGGTTCGAATCACGGACACGACGCCATCTGCCTGGAGTTTGCATGTTCTCCCTGTGTCTGCGTGGGTTTCCTCCGGGTACTCCGGTTTCTTCCCACACTCCAAAGACATGCTGGTAGGTTAATTGGATCTTGTCCAAATTGGCCCAGTATATATGTGTGTACAACTGTGTGTCCCAAGCGTGTCGAGATCCTACAGGGTAAAATGACCGCACCAGTCAAGCAGACACTGGCTGCAAAAAGCGCCTAGAGGCGATTCAGTTCGCATGTGAGCGCTATACAAGTCACTCATTCATTCATTCTCAACCAGGCAGGTTGAGGGGCTCCAGGGTATTTGCTTATTTGGGAGGAAACTGGCTTTTCAGTTTCCTCATGATTTACAAAAGTCCACTTTGGGACCTGGAGGAGCCTGGGGATTTTTTAGAGATCCGGGTGGGATGAAATCCTAGTCCAGGATCCGGGTTTTGAGACTCAATGGCACACCGATTGTTCAGGTGTGTGTGAGCCTGATAGAGTCAGGACCAGCATTCTGGGCTCCATCCTCCCGACAAGTGCAGGTGTGCACTGGGGAAGCCAGAGAGTGGTTCACAGTATAATTTAAGTATATATATATATATATATATATATATATATATATATATATATACACACACACACACACACACACACACACACATATATACACATACACACACACACACACACATATATATACACATATATACACTAAAATTTAAAATCACATGAGTTTTACCACCACTTTTTCCCTCCCTCCCCCCCTTTTTTTTTAGAAAGGATCTATAATTTTAATGTGTTAATGTATTCACTAAAATTTTGAATTTGCCACCCTTAGTTAGTGTTAGCACTCCGGGGGCTTTCCCCACCCCCTCTTCTTTTCCTCCTTTTTTTGTGTTTTAGAGGCCCCCCCCCCCCCACTATTAGGCCGGGTGACTCGGCTTTCTTGATTTTTTTATACACTAAATCTATAGCACATGAGTTAGTAAGTTTGCTAGCACTTTTACCTTCCTCCTTTCCCTACCCCCCTTCCCCCCCCCCCTTTCTCCTTTTCCCCCTCCTGTCCCTTAAAAAAAAAAAAAAAAAAGGGACACACACACCTTCATATTTCTATATGAAGACATTGCTGACAAATATTACTGTCCTACTTGAAGAATATTAGAATATTTTCATTTTTTCTTGGCCCAAAATAAGGCAAAAAAAAGTGGCATTTTACTGAAAAAATGGGCAACCATGTGGCATTTTAGTATGGCGCCTTGGCAATGTGGCATTTGAAGGTCTCTAATGAGTCAGCTGTGTTCTGGGCTTTAACCACTTAAGCCCCGGACCATTTGGTAGCTAAAGGACCACAGGTGAATTCAGAATTTTGCACTGCGCTGCTTTAACTGTAAATTGTGCGGACATGCAATGTTGTACCCAAACGAAATTTGCGTCCTTTTCTTCCCACAAATAGAGCTTTCTTTTAATGGTATTTGATTGCCTCTGCGATTTTTATTTTTTTGCGATAAAAACGGAAAAAGACCGAAAATTTTGAAAAAAAAATGATATTTTCTACTTTTTGTTATAAGAAAAATCGAATAAACTCAATTTTAGTCATACATTTAGGCCAAAATGTATTCAGCCACATGTCTTTAGTAAAAAAAAATGTCAATAAGCGTATATTTATCAGTTTGCGCAAAAGTTATAGCGTTTACAAACTAGGGTACATTTTCTGGAATTTACACAGCTTTTAATTTATGACTGCCTATCTCATTTCTTGAGGTGCTAAAATGACAGGGCAGTACAAAACCCCCCCAAATGACCCCATTTTAAAAAGTAGACACCCCAAGGAAATTGCTGAGAGGCCTGTTGAGCCCATTGAATATTTTTTTTTTGTCCCAAGTGATTGAATAATGACAAAAAAAAAAAATTACAAAAAGTTGTCACTAAATGATATATTGCTCACACATGCCATGGTTATATGTGGAATTACACCCCAAAATACATTCTGCTGCTTCTCCTGAGTACGGGGATACCACATGTGTGGGACTTTTTAGGAGCCTAGCCACGTACGGGACCCCGGAAACCAAGCACCGCCTCCAGGATTTCTAAGGGCGCAAATTTTTGATTTCACTCCTCACTACCTGTCACAGTTTTGAAGGCCATAAAATGCCAAAATAGCACAAAACCCCCCCAAATTACCCCATTTTGGAAAGTAGACACCCCAAGCTGTTTGCTGAGAGGCATGGTGAGTATTTTACAGCTCTCATTTGTTTTTGAAAATGAAGAAAGAACATTTTTTTTTTTTTTCTTTTTTTTTTTCAATTTTCAAAACTTTGTGACAAAAAGCGAGATCTGCAAAATACTCACAATACCTCTCAGCAAATAGCTTGGGGTGTCTACTTTCCAAAATGGGGTCATTTGGGGGGGTTTTGTGCCATCTGGGCATTCCATGGCCTCCGAAACTGTGATAGGCAGTGAGAAGTGAAATCAAAAATTGACACCCTTAGAAAGCCTGAAGGCGGTGCTTGGTTTTTGGGGTCCCGTACGCGGCTAAGCTCCCAAAAAGTCTCACACATGTGGTATCCCCGTACTCAGGAGAAGCAACAGAATGTATTTTGGGGTGTAATTCCACATATACCCATGGCATGTTTGAGCAATATATCATTTAGTGACAACTTTGTGCAAAAAAAAAAAAATATATATATTTTTTCCGCAACTTGTGTCAACATATAAAATATTCCATGGACTCGACATGCCTCTCAGTATATAGCTTGGGATGTCTACTTTCCAAAATGGGGTCATTTGGGGGGGTTTTGAACTGTTCTGGCATTTTATACACAACATTAGGAAGCTTGCATCCACTCTTCTAACCACTTGAAGACAAAGCCCTTTTTGACACTTTGTTTACATGAAACATATATTTTTTTTGCAACAAAATTATGTTGAACCCCCAAACATTATATATATTTTTAAAGCAAAGGCCCTACAGAATAAAATGGTGGGTGTTGTATTTTTTTTTTTCTACACAGTATTTGCGCAGCGATTTTTCAAACGCATTTTTTGGGGAAAAAATACACTTTTTTTAATTTTAATGCACTAAAACACACTATATTGCCCAAATGTTTGATGAAATAAAAAAGATGATCTTAGGCCGAGTACATAGATACCAAACACGACATGCTTTAAAATTTCGCACGAACGCGCATTGGCGACAAACTACATACATTTTTAAAAGCCTTTAAAAGCATTTACAGGTTACCCCGTTATATTTACAGAGGAGGTCTACTTCTAAAATTACTGCCCTCGATCTGACCTTCGCGGTGATACCTCACATGCATGGTGCAATTGCTGTTTACATATGACGCCAGACCGACGCTTGCATTCGCCATTGGGCAAGAGCAGGGCAGGACAGGGGTGCTTTTTTTTTATTATTAATTTTGCTTTTTTATTTTATTTTTAAACTGTTGCTTCCATATTTATTTATTTTTATCACTTTTATTGTTATCTCAGGGAATGTAAATATCCCCTATGATAGCAATAGGTAATGACAGGTACTCTTTTTTGAAAAAACTGGGGTCTATTGGACCCTAGATCTTTCCTCTGCCCTCAAAGCATCTGACCACACCAAGATCGGTGTGATAAAATGCTTTCCCAATGGCGCTTTTTATATTCGGGGGGGGGGGGGACATTCCCTCCCACTGCTTGTAAAAGCAGTCCAGAGGCTAATTAGCCACTAGGATTGCTTTTACATGAAAGCCGGCCGCTGGCTGAAAAGAATGATACCAAGATGATACCTAAACCCGCAGGCATCATTCTGGTATAAACATTCAAAGTCCAGCAACATACCAGTACGTTGCTGGTCCTTGTTGGACATATATTGTAATCTTTTTTTTCATGCAGCCTGTTGGCTGAACGAAAAAAAAAGATTGATCGGTGGGTATGCCCACCATTAGAATACCGCCCTTCATCCACCCACTTCTAATGATGGGCATACATGCACCATTTATATATGCCGAAGCATGGGGGCATCTTCTCGCAAAAGTTATGCCGCGTACACATGGTCAGACTTTTCCACGGGCAAGCCTCCGTCAGAATTTCGACCGTATGTACGCGGCATTAGGAGCAAAATCGCTCCTCCGCTCCTGCTGCCCCAATGCTTCGGCATATATGCTTTTTTTTTTTTAACTGTGGTGGTGAAATTACCTCCTACAGCACTGGAGTCGCAGGGATCAGGCCTGTCTCTGCGAACGCTGCAGTTATGTGTGTTGTGTTTTGCAAGTGACAGTGATCGATCGATACTGCACTTCGGTGGCCTGGGCTGGACGGAGGGGCAAAACGCAGGTGCTAGCAGGTATCTGGGCTGATCCCGCTAACACTGCGTTTTTGGGAACCCTAAACTGCTGGGGACGCTAGTATAGATCTGATCAGATCAGATATTGAGCTGATCAGATACTATACCACTAAGGGAGGTGTATGCTTCACGCGTGGGTGTTAGCGCTACTGGCACTAACCTGACGCTGCCTGGGGTGTGACGCAGACCCTCTCTGACGCTAAAACCTAATTGATATCACCCGCCAGGCGATTAGGGGGTTAAACCTTTATTGGGTTATATACGGCGGGTGCCCTGACACTATAAAAAGCAAACTAACTAACCAGCGCCACCCGTAACACTTATATGATGATCACTGGTGAAAGGGTTAACTAGGGGCAATTAGGGGGTTAAAACCTTTATTAGGGTAATATATGGGGGTACCTGACGCTATATAAAAACCTGACAGCGAACCTAAAAAAAAATTACTGGCTACCTATCGGCATCACCGACACTAAGACAACGATCATAAAAACGATTGCTTAGCGACAGTGGTGATAGGGGGTGAAAGGGTTACCTGGGGGGCGATCAGGGGGTTAAACCTTTATTAGATAATATATGGGGGTACCTGACGCTATAAAAACCTGCGGCGAACCTAAAAAAAATGACTGGCTACCGATCAGCATCACCGACGCTAAGACATCGATCAGAAAAATGATTGCTTAGTGACAGTGGTGATAGGGGGTGAAAGGGTTATCTGGGGGGTGATCAGGGGGTTAAACCTTTATTAGGGGGGGTTAGGGGGCTACACTGGACCTAAGACTAAACTTTGGTGACACTTTTACAGTCACAAATGTCACTGATTGCAGTGATCACTAAATAAATGGTCACTGCAATCAGTGACACTGTGACTGGGGGGTGATCTGGGGGTGTCTGGGGGGGCGATTTATGTGCCCATGTGTCCTGGTGTCAGTGTAGTGTTGTGTGTACTAACCTGGCATCTTCTCCTGTACGGCGCTCGGTATATGTGAGCGCCCCAGGAGAGATGACATCACTTCCTCCTTCCTGGCAGGCAGGGGAAGCTCTCTCATTCGCCGGGAGCGATCGAGAGGGGGTGGCCGGAATCGAACGGCCGTCCCCTCATGCCGAATCGCTCCCGAAGGTAAAACGACCGCTCACTGTAAAGAAGGGGGGTCCGATCGGACCCCCCCAACTATACAACTATACAAAGGCAATCACGTATATATACGTGATTGTGCCTGTCGGTGCCATTCTGCCGACGTATATTTACAGTGGGCGGTCGTTAAGTGGTTAAAGTGGTTGTAAACCCACTTTTTCAACTTGCACCTACAGGTAAGCCTAGATTAAGGCTTACCTGTAGGTGCAAGAAATATCTCCGTAGGTAACGGCGCATTCATGGGGTTAATCCCATTCACAAACTCGGCTACTTCCCAGCAATGTGATGTCTCCGCCGCTCCGGCCAATCACAGCGGCACTGTGATTGGCTGGTGCGGCGATACCCGGAAGTAACATTCCGGCTATCGCCGCAGTGATGTCTGTGGCTGGACAGAGGGACGCGGACTGCCTCGGGGGCCCCGATCTAAGGTAAGTGGTACATAATGAGCTATTATGCTAGTCATAATAGCTCATTATGCCTTTCTCTTACAGGTTGTGTAAAAAAAATAAAAAATTGTTTAAAAGGGTTTACAACCACTTTAAGTAATGACCAGACCAAGGCTCTAGGCTCCCAGTTGGAGATGACTCCACCCTGCAGACAGGAGGTCTGGGCATGGGAGTCAGTAGGGCTTCACCTAGGAGAGAGAGGTGGGAGCCAGTGTAGCACAAGGCTACTTGCTGTACGCACGGAGGTGCCGAGCATCCGGTTTGTGGGAGACAGACCAAGGCCCTAAAGCATAAGGCCTGAGCTGGAGAGCTGTGTTTATAAGCCAGGAGGGCTGAATATCATTTATTTCAGTAGCAGGACTGAAATGCTGAATACCCCTGCGAGCGAATATACTGTCTTTGTTTTGAACTCTTTTAAATAAAAGTGGGCAAAAGCAGCCCTGAAACCGAGAAAAGTGAGTGATTGTGTCCTTAAAGCGCTACACTTAGTGTGACCCCCCTAGGAGAGAGAGGTGGGAGCCAGTGTAGCACAAGGCTACTTGCTGTACGCACGGAGGTGCCGAGCGTCCGGTCTTTGGGAGACAGACCAAGGCCCTAAAGCATAAGCGCAACATGTTCTCTTTTCAGATCGAATTGAATCGCAATGAATAGGAGGAGAAAAGTAATTAAATATACTTTGGAGTGCGCCATGAGAATATAAGGCCTATAGAGGAACTGAGATTTGTTGCTTAAAATTTGTTCTTTTGCATGATGTAACATAGATTAATATTTTAATTGATTTTGTTCATTTTTTTTTTTTAGTTGATAAAGGATTAGATGACTAGTAGAAACATTTAGATCTAATTAAATTTCTATCAGTAGTGGATTTAACCGGTGGAGGGTTAATTTAGAGTAATAATGGTATCACGGGACTCCTGTGAGGTCACACCCTGCGGTATTGGTATAGAAGGGGTGTGTGTGTGTGTGTGTGTGTGTGTATAACATTTTTATAATAAAGAAAAAATATGCTTGGCTAATACTGAAAATTATGTCATCTTGGAGAGATTTTTATTTTAATTTATTAAAACATTGGAGATTCTAAAATTTTTGTGGTGCAGAGATTTAACCACTTAACGACCGCTCACTGTATATATACGTCGGCAGAATGGCACCGACAGGCACAATCACGTAGAGTGTACGTGATCGCCTTTGTACAGTTGGGGGGTCCGATCGGACCCCCCCTTCTATACAGTGAGCGGCCGTTTATCGTTGGGGAGCGTTCATTCGATTTCGGCCACCCCCTCGCGATCGCTCCCGGCCAATGAAAATGCTTCCTCTGCCATGTGATGTAAACACAGGCAGGAGGAAGTGATGTCATCTCCCTCGCCGGCGGTCTTTTCGATTCCGGCGCCGAGGAGAGAGGAAGCAGGTTAGTACACCAACAGTCCACTGACACGTAGGTACACATAGGCACACATTTCACCCCCCAGTCACCCCCAGGTCACAATCACAGTGTCACTGATTGCAGTGATCATTTATTTTACTGATCACTGCTTTTAGTGTCATCTGTGATAGTAAAAAGTTGCAGGGCAGTTAGGATTAGGCCCCTTTAGGTCCAGGGTAGCCCCCTAACACCCCCTAATAAAGGTTTAACCCCTTGATCGCCCCCCAGGTAACCCTTTCACCCCCTAACGCCAGCGTCACTAAGCGATCGTATTTTCGATCGCTGTATTTAGTGCCGGTGGTGCCCTAGATAGCCAGTTATTTATTTTTAGTTTCACCGCAGGTTTTTAGAGCGTCAGGTACCCCCATATATTATTTTAACCCCCTGATTGCCCCTAGAGTTAACCCTTTCACCAGTGATCACCGTATAAGCGTCACTGGTGACACTGGTTACCCAGTTAATTATTTAGTTATTTAGGTAACCCGTCAGGTTTTTATATAGCGTCGGGTACCCCCATATTTAACCTAATAAAGGTTTTAACCCCCTGATTGCCCCTAGTTAACCCTTTCACCAGTGATCACCATATAAAGGTTACGGGTGACACTGGTTGGTTAGTTTGCTTTTTATAGCATCAGGGCACCCGCCATATATCACCCAATAAAGGTTTAACCCCCTGATCGCCCGGCGGGTGAGATCAATTAGGTTTTAGCGCCAGAGAGGGTCTGCGTCACCCCAGGCAGCGTTAGGTTAGTGCCAGTAACGCTAACACCCACGCGCAAAGCATACACCTCCCTTAGTGGTATAGTATCTGATCAGATCTATACTAGCGTCCCCAGCGGTTTAGGGTTCCCAAAAACGCAGTGTTAGCGGGATCAGCCCAGATACCTGCTAGCACCTGCGTTTAGCCCCTCCGCCCAGCCCAGCCCAGCCCACCCAAGTGCAGTATCGATCGATCACTGTCACTTACCAAACACAACACACATAACTGCAGCGTTCGCAGAGACAGTCCTGATCCCTGCGACCGCTAACAGTTTTTTTTGTAGCGTTTGATATATTTGCTGACGACAGTCGGGTGCTTTTTTTCCTGTGAATCTTACTAGTGTACCCCTAAATTTAGAGCCCAAAATGGCAAGACGAAGGTACACTAGTAAAGAAGCCTACGAGATTCTGAGCATGACAGATAGTGAAGAGGAGGTCACGTATCTGTCAGATTCAGGCTCAGAATATCTTCCCGTAGAAGACAGTGACGTCAGCGGCCCCTCGTCAGATAGCTCCGACGACGAAGTTGAGGTCCCTGCTAAGGTCAGGCGTACCCGATCCCGATCTTCTGAGGTTGTTGAGGAGCAAGAACCGCAGGGCTCTCGTATCATGGAGCAGAGGAGTACTAGCGCCGCTATTCCTTCTGGTGAATTGGCAAGCACCAGCGGCCTAGTACAGCCTGGGCGTACATCCAGCACTGCAGTATCACGTGGTGACGTGGCGAGTCCCATAAGTGCAGTTCAAGCTGGCGAGGTGGCAAGCACAAGTAGTGTCCCGCTGCCACCAAGAAGACAAAGGCAGGCCCGTCGTACCCATAGTGCTCTTCCTGCAGAATTCGCCTATCCTGATTGGGTCCCCACCACTTCTGCAGAACCTGTACTTCCCCCATTCACTGCCCAACCCGGTATTCAGGTGGAAACAGCTGATTTTATGCCAATCGATTATTATTCGCTGTTTTTCACGGAAGATCTCTATAGATCTATTGTGGACCAGAGTAATTTATATGCTGGTCAATTCATCGCCGCTAATCCCCAGTTGCCTTCCATTGCCAAAGATTGGAAACCAATTACGGTTTCCGAATTTAAGACCTTTCTGGGCCTTTCCCTCAACATGGGCACACATAAATTCCCGTCATTGCGTGCTTATTGGCCCACGCACCCAATTGACCACATGCCCGTGTTCTCTGCCTCCATGCCCAGGAAACTATACGAGCAGATTTTGCGGTTCATGCACTTCAACGACAATGAACTTTGTCGTCCACGTGGGGACCCTGAATACGACCGGCTCTATAAAATTCGGCCCCTCATAAACCACTTCAACGAACGTTTTGCAGCCTTGTTTATTCCCGATCAAGCTGTCTGCGTTGATGAGTCCCTGATTAAATTTTCTGGCCGCTTGGCTTTCAAGCAGTACCTTCCCAGCAAGCATGCCAGATACGGGGTCAAGCTCTATAAGTGCTGTGACAGGGCAACAGGCTATGTATGGAGCTTTATGGTTTATGAGGGAAAAGATAGTCAGGTTGAGCCGGTCAACTGCCCGGATTACATAGGGAGCGCTGGCAAGATAGTGTGGAACTTAGTGTCACCCTTATTCGGAAAGGGGTACCACTTGTATGTGGACAATTATTACACGAGCGTGCCACTGTTTAGTCACTTGTTTGTTCATCAGATTGGAGCATGTGGCACCGTGCGACCTAATCGCCGGGGCTTTCCCCAGCAGCTTGTAGATGCCCGTCTTAGGCTGGGGGAGAGAGCCTGCGTAAAGTGTAATAACTTGCTCGCTATGAAGTGGAGGGACAATAAGAATGTTTTCCTTCTTACCTCCCTTCATGCAGACACGACAGTCCAAATTCCTACGGCGACTGGTGTTGGAGAAACCCCTCTGTGTCCACGAATATAACAAAAATATGGGAGGGGTGGACCTCAACGACCAGTTGATGGCGCCGTATCTAATTGACCGTAAGGCGAGACGCTGGTACAAAAAAGTGTCTCTATCCTTATTCCAATTGGCTTTGCTGAACGCTCATGTGCTATACAGAGCTTCAGGCGGGACGTTATCTCTTCTAAAATTCCAGAATGAGATTGTCACAGAACTCCTGTATCCAGGCGGTTCTGCACCTCACCATCCCCTACCAAATGCAGTAAGACGGCTGCATGAGAGGCATTATACGCATCTCCTCCCGAGTACCCCTACCCAACGAGCCCCCCAAAAAAGATGTCGTGTCTGTAGCAAGCGCGGATTTAGGCGTGACACCCGTTATTATTGTCCACTCTGTCCTGACAAACCTGGTCTTTGCCTTGGTGAATGTTTTGAACGCTACCACTCAAAAGTGAAGTTTTAGCGTAGGGTACAGCATTTCACAGACTAGGACACACTTACACAGGGTCTCCCAAGATGCCATTACATTTTGAGAGACCCGAACCATTACAGTTGTTAAAGTTAAAAAAAAAAGTGTAAAAAACAAAAACACAAAAAAAAATATAAAAGAAAAAAAACCAAAAATAGTTGTTTTATTGTTCTCTCTCTCTCTCTATTTTCTCTCTATTGGTATGCTCTTTTTTTACTGTATTTCATTCTGCAATGTTTTATCATGCTTGCTTTTCAGGTATGTAATTTTTTGTTTTCAGGTGCGCCATTCAACTGCAGCGCGGAATTATTTATCTTGACAGCAACAGCATTTGCTCCCACGATACATAAAGCCGTGACTCCAGTGCTGTAGGAGGTGATTTCACCACCACAGTTAAAAAAATAGGATTTTTATAACAGCTTACCTGTAAAATCCTTTTCTTGGAGTACATCACGGGACACAGAGCGACATAGTCATTACTAATGGGTTATATAGATACCGTCAGGTGCTGGCACTGGCAACTTCCAAAACCGGAAGTACCCTCCCCTATATAAGCCCCTCCCATCCGGGAGCACCTCAGTTTTGTAGCAAAGCAATAAGTGTTCCCAAAGAGGGGTGGGAGCTCTGTGTCCCGTGATGTACTCCAAGAAAAGGATTTTACAGGTAAGCTGTTATAAAAATCCTATTTTCTTTTTCGTACATCACGGGACACAGAGCGACATAGTCATTACTAATGGGATGTCCTAAAGCAATGCCAAATGAGGGGGGGGATACACCATATATAAGCTGAGCGCTATCAGACATGAGGATCTTTTGCGGCCTGCAACACACTGCGCCCAAAGGCGACATCCTCCTGACTTCTAACGTCCACCTGGTAGAACCTAGTAAACGTGTGTACCGAAGACCATGTTGCGGCCTTACAGATTTGAGCCAGGGAGGCCTGGTGATGCACTGCCCATGAAGTTCCAACTGCTCTCGTAGAGTGCGCCCTAACTTTGAACGGAGGCGGTCTACTTCTCAAGCTATAGGCTTGTATTATGACCTGTCGAATCCACTTGGCTAAAGTAGATTTTGACGCTGCCTGACCCTTTCTGGGGCCTTCCGGCAGAATAAACAAAGTATCCGTTCTGCGAATCTGAGCAGTGGCTTTTAGATAAGCTTTAACTGCTCTTACTACATCCAAAGAATGCAATAACTTTTCCTCTACCGAAGTAGGCTTGGGGAAAAAAGAAGGAAGAACCACATCTTGGTTCAAATGAAAACTCGATACCACCTTAGGAAGAAAGGCTGGATGAGGACGTAACACTACTCTGTCCTTATGGATAACCAGATATGGCTCCTTACAGGACATAGCTGCTAATTCCGATACTCTTTTAGCCGAACAAATGGCTACTAGAAAAATCAATTTCCTGGTGAGAAGCACCAAGGAAATATGCTGTAATGGTTCAAATGGTTGTTTCTGTAGAACCGACAGAACCAAGTTTAGATCCCATGGACATATGGGAATATTAACCGGAGGACTAATACGCATCACTCCTTGTATAAAGGCTTTGACTAGTGAATGCGAAGCCAAGGGCCTTTGAAAAAATATTGACAAGGCCGAAATCTGACCCTTGATAGTACTCAAGGCAAGCTTCCTATCTACAGCCCATTGTAGGGAGTCCAGACTCCTACCTATTACGTACTTACGTGGATGCCATTTCTTGGCTTCACACCAGGCGATGTACGCCTTCCAGATTCTATAGTAGATCTGCCTGGATACCGGCTTCCTGGCATTGATCATGGTAGATACCACAGAATTAGAGAGCCCTCTCTTTTTTAGAATGTGGGCTTCAATAGCCAGGCCGTCAAACCTAGGGCTGGTAAGGAAGGGTGGTATATCGGTCCTTGCGAAAGCAGGTCCGGACGATGTGGGAAAGTCCAAGGACTCCCCACTGACATTTTACAATCTCCACGTACCACGCTCTTCGGGGCCACGCTGGAGCCACCAGAATCACTGGTTTCTTTTCTACCCTGATTCTGCGGAGTAATCGAGGTAACCATTGTGGCTGTGTGAATGCATATATCAGCTTGAACTGATCCCAAGGGAACACTAGGGCATCCGAGCCGCAAGCTAGGGGCTCCCTTGTCCGAGAGACAAACCTGTCCCCCTTTGCGTTGAATCTGGATGCTAGAAGATCTACATCCGATGTTCCCCACCGCTGACATATTGTCCAGAAAACCTCGGGGTGAAGGGACCCTTCCTCTGGGCCTAATTGCTGGCGACTTAGAAAGTCCGCCTTCCAATTCTCCACTCCTGGAATGAATACCGCAGATATGGCTGGGACATATTTTTTCTGCCCATTTCAGGATGTAATTTACTTCCCTCTGGGCTGCACGACTCCTGGTGCCCCCCTGATGATTGATATATGCCACTGCTGTGGCATTGTCTGATTGAATTCTGACAGGGGACCCTTGGAGTTTGGATGTCCATGCTACTAGGGCATACCGGGCTGCTCGTATCTCTAAGAGATTGATGGGCAGGGCCTTTTCTGCATCCGACCATCTGCCCTGGAGAGACTATTGCTCCAGTACTGCTCCCCAGCCTATAAGGCTGGCATCTGTAGTGACCACCTTCCAAGAAATCGGACTGAAGGATTTCCTTTTTTCCAGATTCTGGGAAACCAACCACCAACGGAGGCTCTTGCGAACGGAAGGGGACAAGGACATTGTAAGTCTAGGCCTGAATTTTTTTGTTCCAGGCTGACAGTATGGCCCCTTGCAAATTCCTTGAATGGAATTGACCGTAGGGTACTGCTTCGAATGATGCCACCATTTTTCCCAGCAGCCTCATATACAGGCGTATGGACGGCTGTCTTTTTTGTACCCACTAAGTGGATCAAATCTTTCAAAGACAACACCTTTCCTCGAGGCAAGAATATTTTTCTCTGGCCTGAATCCAACCTTAGCCCCAAGTATTCCAGACTTTTGACTGGTTTTTAGGGCTGACTTGACTCGGTTGATAATCCAACCGTGAGATTCCAGATACTTGATCGTCTTGTGAACGACCACGCCTAGTTTTTTCACTGAGTGGTCTATCAGCAACAAGTCATCCAGATATGCCATTATCATTACACCTTGTGTTCTTAGATTGGCCAATAAAGGGCCAGAATTTTTGTAAACACTCGTGGTGCTGTGGCCAAACCGAAGGGTAAGGCTCTGAACTGAAAATGGCGCCCTTCTACTGCAAAGCGTAGAAATTTTTGGTGGACTGGAAAGATGGGAATGTGCAAATAAGCATCTTTGATGTCGATCGTGGCTAACCAACCCTCCCCTTGTAGGGCAGTGGCCACCGATCGGATCGACTCCATCGGAAAGACCTGATATACAGGAATTTGTATAGCCCTTTTAGAATTAATATGGGCCTCCCGTCCGCGTTTGCTTCGGGACTGTAAAGAGGTTTGAGTAAAACCCGAACCCTCATTCTTCCAGGGGACCTCCATAATTACTCCTTGGAGCAATAGTTGTTCTAGTGCCAACAGGAGGGACTCTCTCTCTTCCGGGGATCCCTTGGCACGTTTGACCTCAAAAATGGGAAGGAGGAGAGTCTTTTAACTCCAAACTGTATCCCAAACCTACTGCGGAGAGCACCTATCTGTCTTGATCGTGTCCCGCCAGGTCTCTTGCGAACAACTGGAGTCCTCCCCCCACCCGACTGAGTGGGGGCTTCAATGAATTTAACTTTGGGGGAGGTTTTGTACCTCCCCTGACCCAGGGTTTCTCATTACCCTGCTACTGTCCCTGTTTTTTACCCCCGGGATTTGACCGAGGAGGCCGTCGGAACTGTTACACAGCCGATGCCCCAGGGACTGGAGAAGCAGGCCTCTTAAAGAGGGACCTCTAACTCTGCTTTTAACCGGCAAGAGCGTATTTTTACCGCTGGAAATTTTCTGGATATATTTGTCCAGGTTTTCCCTGAATAAGCGTTCACCATGAAATGGGACGCTAACCAGCCATTCTTTACAGGGAGCTTCAGCAGACCAGTTTTTGAGCCATAGGAGCCTACGCGTATGTACTATAGACAGCGTAAGGCGGGAGGCCTGATGGACTGAATCCTCTATGGCGTCAACCGCAAAGCCTAAGGCTCTAGGTAGATCAGCTAGGGCAAAGCCTGCTGATCTGTCAAGTCCCTCAAGACCTGTTTCAACTGATCCTTCACTGCTTAGCAGACCCCAATAGCTGCTACTGCTGGTTGTATCACCAAGCAGATTTTCATAAGGACTCCAATCTTTTATTGGGTTCTTGAACATTTGGACATTATCCACTGGACATGTCAGTGATTTATACATACAAGAGATGGCTGCGTCCACTGTAGGGACCTTCCATTTTTTTTTTTTTTTTTTTGATGAACTTATCCTCCATGGGATAGACCACCGGAAATCTCTTGGGGGAATAAATATTTTCTCAGGACGTTCCCAATCCTGGTAAATGAGCCCTTTCAGTAAAGGGTGAAGTGGAAAAGAAAAAACAGTCTGGGGGCTTCTAGCGACCCCAACGAGGATACAGTAGTGGTTGATGGTTCCGCAAGGTGCATTTTTAAATGCTGATCGGACCATGTTAGTCAGAGACTGAACCCATAATCTTTCAGCTTGAGATGCTGAGAAAAGGTTCCCCCACTGTTGATTCCTCTATAACAGAATCAACCTCATCCTGATCCCCTTCAGGCAGGTCGATCCCTGTATGGGACTGTTGCTCTGCTAACAGGCACTCTGAAGGAGGAGACGGAGATCGGGCGTGCTTTCCCTGACAGGGAGGCAGCGATAAATGTTGACAATCTCTCTCTAATCCTCCCAGAGCTGAGGAAAAAACCTCCTCTGTTACATACACAGGAGCAGGTGACTGAGGACAGCCACAGTACCAAGTACCCCTGCGGGGTCTCTACGGTCACTTACCTCTGAACTTCAGGGGAGACTGGTGCAGCAGAAGTATGCCCAAGATCCTCAGAGCCCGATGAGACCCCCTTCGCTTCCTGGAAGATTCAGTTCCGGAGCTTCTGGACGGCATATTCCTAAGCCTAAAGCTGAGGTATTCCAGCCGTAATACACCACTTTTACTGAGAATAGTCTAGCACAATTGCTGCTATATCACAGTTGGTGTCTACTAATGTGCCTTTCTAGGGGATGCCTGTATCAACCGCTTGCTGTATGCCTTTAAATGTTGCCAGCTCTGTCTCTGTACTTCATAGCCAGCTCACTACAATATTGTGGTTTTTTTAAAACTGCTGGGACGCCCGCACATGCGCAGAAGCGCTGCGCACAGAGCGTCATCCCCCAGGCTCCGCCCCCTTTCCCGGCTCACCTCTATATATAGAGGCGCGTGCACGCGCACGGGCACGTGCGCCTTCGGCGCTAATTTCAAATATGGTAACAAGGGACAGGAGCCAGGGCCCCTCTTTGCCGCAGGCCGGGGGATGGACAAACACTGCAACATGGCAGAGGAAGCAGTTTCCTATAAGAGAACTCACCATCTGCCTGGACTTTGCTCTGCTGAGAAGAAGCTAGTCCACATGACAAGAAAACATTCCACAGCGGCCTCTAGTGGACAAACACAGGTACCGCAGTCTAATATATTAAATATATATAAAAAAAAATTTTTTTTTTTTTTTTTTTTCTTGACCACCTTTAAAAATTATTACATTTTTTTAGTAGTTACAGGCATGCACAGAATTTTGCGGGAATACCATTAGGTAACAGACAGAAAGACAAATTAGGCTTGGGGGTCCCCCAATAGAACCAAGTTCCTGGGGGCCCCCACTTACCTGTTCCCCGCCGCAGGACTTTGTTTGGTCCACAAAAGCCCAAACTTCACCTATCACGGCAGGCATTGTAATCAAACCTTCAGGGACCGGGTTCCCAAGGATTCCACTCCCCTGGACCTGTATAGCACCCTGCACAGAAAACATCTTGGTCGTGGGTATGACCAGAGCTCTGGATCCCAGGGTCCAGCTCTCCTAAGAGAAGCATTACAGGCAAAACCTTGCTCTTCTCTGCAAGGCCCGGGTACCGACCGTTTAGCTATGAAGCTTTTTTGGTCGGATCCGGAATAGCTTACTGAGGCCCAAAAGAACCTGTACGCAAGCTCAGTGAAAAACACATGTTTCTTCTTGGCCAACACCTTAGACACTGGCAAAAAACTGAGGTGCTCCCGGATGGGAGGGGCTTATATAGGGGAGGGTACTTCCGGTTTTGGAAGTTGCCAGTGCCAGCACCTGACGGTATCTATATAACCCATTAGTAATGACTATGTCGCTCTGTGTCCCGTGATGTACGAAAAAGAAAAGAGCATATATGCCGAAGCATGGGGGCAGCAGGGGCGGAGGAGCGATTTTGCTCCTAATGCCGCGTATATACGGTCGAAATTCCGACGCAGGCTTGCCCGTGGAAAAGTTTGACCGTGTGTACGCGGCATAACTTTTTTGCGGGAGGATGCCCCCATGCTTCGGCATATATATATCCATCATTAGAAGTGGGTGGATGAAGGGAGGTATTCTAATGGTGGGCATACCCACCGATCAATCTTTTTTTCGTTCAGCCAACAGGCTGCATGAAATAAAAGATTCCAATACATGTCCAACAAGGACCAGCAACGTACTGGTATGTTGCTGGACTTTGAATGTTTATACCAGAATGATGCCTCCAGGTTTAGGTATCATCTTGGTATCATTCTTTTCAGCCAGTGGCCGGCTTTCATGTAAAAGCAATTCTAGCAGATAATTAGCCTCTAGACTGCTTTTACAAGCCCCCCCCCCCCCCCCGGATATAAACAGCACCATTGGGAAATTGGGAAAGCATTTTATCACACCGATCTTGGTGTGGTCAGATGCTTTGAGGGCAGAGGAAAGATCTAGGGTCTAACCCCCATTTTTTTTTCAAAAAAAGAGTACCTGTCACTACTTATTGCTATCATAGGGGATATTTACATTCCCTGAGATAACAATAAAAAAAAAAAAAAAATTATATGGAAGGAACAGTTTAAAAATACAATAAAAAAGCAAAATAAATAATAAAAAGAAGAAAAAAAAAAAAAAGCACCGCTGTCCCCCCTGCTCTTGCGCAAAGGCGAACGCAAGCGTCGGTCTAGCGTCATATGTAAACAGCAATTGCATCATGCATGTGAGGTATCACCGCGAAGGTCAGATCGAGGGCAGTAATTTTAGCAGTAGACCTCCTCTGTAAATCTAACATGGTAACCTGTAAAGGCTTTTAAATATGAATGTAGTTTCTCGCCGCTGCGCGTTTGTGCGCAATTTTAAAGCATGTCGTGTTTGGTATCCATGTACTCGGCCTAAGATCATCTTTTTTATTTCATCAAACATTTGGGCAATATAGTGTTTTTTAGTGCATTAAAAATAAAAAAAAGTGCGTTTTCCCCCCAAAAAATGTGTTTGAAAAATCGCTGCGCAAATACTGTGTGGAAAAAAAAAATGCAACACCCACTATTTTAATCTGTAGGGCCTTTGCTTTAAAAAAATATATAATGTTTAGGGGTTCAACATAATTTTCTTGCAAAAAAAAAAAAAATGTTTTCATGTAAACAAAAAGTGTCAGAAAGGGCTTTGTCTTCAAGTGGTTAGAAGAGTGGATGTAAGCTTCCTAATGTTGTGCATAAAATGCCAGGACAGTTCAAAACCCCCCCAAATGACCCCATTTTGGAAAGTAGACACCTCAAGCTATTTGCTGAGAGGCATGTTGAGCCCATTGAATATTTTTTTTTTTTTTGTCCCAAGTGATTGAATAATGACAAAAAGAAAAAAAAAAAAAAGTACAAAAAGTTGTCACTAAATTATATATTGCTCAAACATGCCATGGTTATATGTGGAATTGCACCCCAAAATACATTCTGTTGCTTCTCCTGAGTACGGGGATACCACATGTGTGAGACATTTTGGGAGCCTAGCCGCGTACAGGACCCCGAAAACCAAGCACCGCCTTCAGGATTTCTATGGGTGTAAATTTTTGATTTCACTCCTCACTGCCTATCACAGTTTCGGAGGCCATGGAATGCCCAGATGGCACAAAACCCCCCCACATGACCCCATTTTGGAAAGTAGACACCCCAAGCTATTTGCTGAGAGGTATGTTGAGTATTTTGCAGATCTCGCTTTTTGTCACAATGTTTTAAAAATTTAAAAAAGAAAAAAAAAAAAAAAAAATATATATGTCTTTCTTCATTTTCAAAAACAAATGAGAGCTGTAAAATACTCACCATTCCTCTCGGCAAATAGCTTGGGGTGTCTACTTTCCAAAATGGGGTCATTTGTGGGGGTTTTGGGCTATCTTGGCATTTTATGGCCTTCAAAACTGTGATAGGTAGTGAGGAGTGAAATCAAAAATTTGTGCCCTTAGAAATCCTGAAGGCGGTGCTTGGTTTTCGGGGGCCCGTACGCGGCTAGGCTCCCAAAAAGTCCCACACATGTGGTATCCCCGTACTCAGGAGAAGCAGCCAAATGTATTTTGGGGTGCAACTCCGCATATAACCATGGCATGTTTGAGCAGTATATCATTTAGTGACAACTTTTTGTACATTTTTTTTTTTTTTTTCTTGTCATTATTCAATCACTTGGGACAAAAAAAATAAATATTCAATGGGCTCAATATGCCTCTCAGCAATTTCCTTGGGGTGTCTACTTTCCAAAATGGGGTCATTTGTGGGGGTTTTGTGCTATCTTGGCATTTTATGGCCTTCAAAACTGTGATAGGTAGTGAGGAGTGAAATCAAAAATTTATGCCCTTAGAAACCTTGAAGGCGGTGCTTGAGTTTTGGGGTCCCGTACGCGGCTAGGCTCCCAAAAAGTCCCACACATGTGGTATCCCCGTACTCAGGAGAAGCAGCAGAATGTATTTTGGGGTGTAATTTCACATATAACCATGGCATGTGTGAGCAATATATCATTTAGTGACAATTTTTTGTACATTTTTTCTTTTTATCATTATTCAATCATTTGGGACAAAAAAAATAAAAAATATTCAATGGGCTCAACATGCCTCTCAGCAAATAGCTTGGGGTGTCTACTTTCCAAAATGGGGTCATTTGGGGGGGTTTTGTGCCATCTTGGCATTTTATGGCCTTCAAAACTGTGATAGGTAGTGAGGAGTGAAATCAAAAATGTATGCCCTTAGAAATCCTGAAGGCGGTGCTTGGTTTTTGGGGTCCTGTATGCGACTAGGCTCCCAAAAAGTCCCACACATGTGGTATCCCCGTACTCAGGAGAAGCAGCAGAATGTATTTTGGGGTGTAATTTCACATATGCCCATGGCATGTGTGAGCACTATATCATTTAGTGACAACTTTGTGCAAAAAAAAACAAAGTTTGTCATATTCCCGCAACTTGTGGCAAAATATAAAATATTCCATGGACTAATAATGCCTCTCAGTAAATAGCTTGGGGTGTCTACTTTCCAAAATGGGGTAATTTGGGGGGGTTTTGTGCTATTTTGGCATTTTATGGCCTTCGAAACTGTGATAGGTAGTGAGGAGTGAAATCAAAAATTTGCGCCCTTAGAAATCCTGAAGGCGGTGCTTGGTTTCCGGGGTCCCGTGCGTGGCTAGGCTCCTAAAAAGTCCCACACATGTGGTATCCCCGTACTCAGGAGAAGCAGCAGAATGTATTTTGGGGTGCAATTCCACATATAACCATGGCATGTGTGAGCAATATATCATTTAGTGACAACTTTTTGCAATTTTTTTTTTGTCATTATTCAATCACTTGGGACAAAAAATAAAAATATTCAATGGGCTCAACATGCCTCTCAGCAATTTCCTTGGGGTGTCTACTTTCCAAAATGGGGTCATTTTGGGGGGTTTTGTACTGCCCTGCCATTTTAGCACCTCAAGAAATGAGATAGGCAGTCATAAATTAAAAGCTGTGTAAATTCCAGAAAATGTACCCTAGTTTGTAGACGCTATAACTTTTGCGCAAACCAATAAATATACGCTTATTGTCATTTTTTTTACTAAAGACATGTGGCTGAATACATTTTGGCCTAAATGTATGACTACAATTGAGTTTATTCGATTTTTCTTATAACAAAAAGTAGAAAATATCATTTTTTTTCAAAATTTTCGGTCTTTTTCCGTTTATATCGCCAAAAATAAAAATCGCAGAGGCAATCAAATACCATTAAAAGAAAGCTCTATTTGTGGGAAGAAAAGGATGCAAATTTCGTTTGGGTACAACATTGCATGTCCGCACAATTTACAGTTAAAGCACCGCAGTGCAAAATTCTGAATTCACCTCTGGTCCTCTAGCTACCAAATGGTCCGGGGCTTAAAAAAACAAAAAAAAACAAACACCCTTTACCAAGTGACTATAGACCGGTTTAACTTCTGTAGTCGGGAAGATACCGGAGAGTTTAATAAAAAGACCACATAGAACAGTTCTTGTTGAAAAATAATATTTTAAACCACTCAACAACCGGCCCATAGCCGAATGATGGCTACAGAGCGGTTAGATAACTCTGGGAGGGCATACATTGACGTCCTGCCAGAATCACGCTTCTGGGGCATCCATGACCAAGGACCCGGCACATGACGGGTCACCGTAAATGGCCGCCAACAGCGGCCGTTTACCACGTGATCGCTCCGTCAAATGACGGAGCAATCACATGTAAACAAACCAGCGTGATGTCCGGTTCCGCTCTCCGTACAGTGTGAGCGGAGATCGGATGCAGCAGCGCTGTGGGCTGGATGTATAGTGCTTACAGCGCTGCTTAGTGACAACTGCAAAAGGTCGGATTGGCCTTAAGACAAAGGGTATGTTTATTTTTTCTCATTTTTGTATTTTTACAAATTAATTATTCTACATTATGCAGTATCTTTTACAGAGTACAGTGACTTTAAGGTCAAAAGGACCGAGACCAGAAGCACCTACCATGTGATTGTTAATGTGCTATCTGTCTCACTTCACAAGTGTTTGAAGCTGCCAGTTAAAAAGTTGTTATCTTTCCAGGACTATTATTACATAGAATTAGAGGAAAGGTCACAATAATTGTTCCTGGCACAAACCCAGATTACACTATACTTAAGACGCATCCCACGCTAAAGCTTGCCATACACTAAGGCAGGCCATAGATGATGCAGTTTTCTTTTCTGGAACCATGGGCTATTGCCACTGAAGAAAAAATATTTTGCGCATAGTGCAACAATAGGTTTACAGAGCTGCACCTATAAAATATCAGAATACTGGATATTAGATCTAAATACATACCCATATAAAATTAGGTGCACATCAACTCAAATAAAGGGCCAAAGAAACACATTATGTGAAAAGACATTCAGATTTCCGTGATGTGACAATCTTCAGCACAATTCATGAAACAAAAAAATTCAAAGGCTCAGTGAAACAATCAGCCATCCACCGATCCAGTGTAGTTATCTTGAAAAGCCGAACAGACACACACACACACACACACACACACACACAACAATAGCCTCTAACCAAATGTGCTGGATCCCCATAACAGATAAAACACATATGTTCATCAATGACCATCCAGGCATCCATCCATGGTGAAAGGACTCCACCAGCTGTAGCCTCCAAGATTAGACCAGACCGCATCAAAACTCAGAGGTGAACAGATGTGTAAAACCACCAAATTATTATTATTATTTTTTTAAAACACGACATACTTGCAGAGGTAAAAGCAGATACCGGAAGTAACAAATAGAAGTGCCTCGCCAGTGTCCATCTCATGGGCGTAGTAATGACACAGCATCATAAGGGGAATAAATCACATATAAAAATATCCAACATGATAGTTGTACCCAAGTTTACAAAGCCTACCCATAGATGGTTTGAGTCAGTATCTAACCATCTATGGCCAGCTTTAGTTAACAGATTCCTCCATATGCACAAGGAAGTGGACCATGGAACCCCCTGGAGTGCCAGATGACGTCTTCAATGACAAAACACGTAGGGAGGAGTTACTGAGCATCTTTGTGTTACTTCCAGTCAGGGCTGTGGCTCGTCCCAGCCGATTTGTATTTTAAACTAGCTTGTCATTTTCAGAGTAAATGCGAGGAGATTTCCACTGTTTTTGGACATAAATGTTTTTTTAAAGCGGTATTATGCTATGGGCACTTTCTTCTTCTATATAGGAGAGACACAGAGGATCGGATATGGACACATCGAGGATCCATAGAGTCTCTCTCTCTCCATATGCACTAATCACTTTAAAAAGGTCTTACTTAAAAGCTGCAGCACGCAAGAAAAACAAAATATTCACCACATTTTTGTATAGCAGTTTTATTTATTCATGATGTCGATTGCTAGCATCTGTTACTTTAGATCACTCCAATCATCAAACGCATCCCAGTTTACTATTTTTCAATCACACTGCCATTTTTTAGACCTTATATGAACAGCACCACACCTACATCTCTTCTAAGTACTGTACTTCACCTAGGTGGTTGTATCTGTAGGGGCAGCAGTTTTGTTTTCTCAAATCCATTGCACAGAACCACTTCTAACAATTTCAACTCCTTACCATATATCAGGGGTCTTTCTAAACAACTGGCCACTTTACTGTGCTTCAGACTTTAGGAGGGCCAGGGTGTGGTCATTGGCAGTAAAAAATATCTTTGGATCAGGGGAGTAAACAATGCCCCATATTACATCAATGGTGTTAGTTGGGAGAATAAGGCCTTTTAACAGAGGGAGGGATAGTTCCCAAAGGGCCAGATAGAGATAAGCAAGGGGCCTCATCCGGTCCCGGGCCGCAGTACTTTGGAGACCACCGCTGTATATTACAATCAAATGCGTTTGTTGCAGTAACATTTCATATATTGGGAGAAGGGCAATTTTAGATCTTCCATTTCTCAATAAACAGTGAAAAAATATTTACAAAGGTTTAGACATTTTTGTAGGTTTTTCCACTAGGTCTGCATGCTAAACTGGTACAGAAACCACCAGTAGGTCAGGAAAAGTGAATGAAGCCCTATTTTTGTCACACAATATTTAAACAATGTTATGCCCTTGGTCAATAAGCAAAGAGAATATTATATATATATATATATATATAAATAAAACAAAAAAACAAAAAACACACACACACACACACACACACACACACACACGCCAGAAGTTACCCAAACCAAATTTTCTGTAAGGGACGGGAGAATGTAATCTATGCTGTAATCTCCCTCCACCCTAAAGTATGAACAGCTGCTTTTGTGGCCAACTGCCCATCTGAATGCCAAAAGCATGCTGCCCTGACCTGTAACCTTATGGGTCAGGAATGTTTAGCTGTTTTTGTTATATGCTACAATCACAATTTATTTAGCCCAGTCAGAAGGTAATATATAAAGATTTTAAGTAATACCAGGAAGGAAACATGGTTCGCGGACAGCGTCTGACATGATAAACGGTGCAGAAAACGAACATTTACTATGACAACTTGGCTCATAAATGTGTACAAAGGTATGAAAGCAAAACAAAAAAGGAGGCATGGCATGTTTCTTCAGTTTTAAAGTCTTAAAGTAATGTTAGGTTCTTAATTAGTTGTCATAGAGACTGCACGTAGGTCAACTAAAACTCATGTTCTGCTGAATATGACTCATCCCTAAATCTGCAGGCTTCATCCTCTCACCAGCACATATTTATCTCCTTCTCCGCCTTTCTGCTTGTGTCATATGTTAACTCTGTACAGCAATGACAAATGACACTTGGAATTTAACACTACTCCTTCCATAGGACTGAAGATGTACTGGAGTGCAAATTTAAACAAATAGGAGACAGGTGGGTCATAAAAAAAAAAAAAAAAACCAGTTGCCTGCCAAGATTCTTACTTTTTTCATTTTTCGCAACTTCATTTGGGCCCATAAAAAAAGTAATCATATGTGCTATCCTCAGACTCCCAAAGACTGCCCCAGATGCTACCTGTTACTATGAAGTGACTCGGCAAGATTTTTTTTTGGAAATAGTGCTCCTCATATAGAAAGGAATGGATCCAATTAGAACAGGACTTTACCCTTCCTTTGTGCAGACTGACTTGGCTATATGCCTCAATTTCTCCTGCCCTTAAAGCCGGCCATAGATGGTGCGATTTTCTTTCCTGTAACCACGGGTTGCATGAAAGAAAAAATAGGATTTTTGTACTCACCGTAAAATCCGTTTCTCTGGCATCCATGGACTGACACAGCGCGTCTTATACACCTTTACACGTGGGTTATGTCCCTGCTTGCAGGAGAAGACCTAGGCAGAATGTGAGATGTTATACATACATTCTAAACAGCCAGAGCTGAACAGCCCCGCCCAGGGGGGCGGTCCCTCCAGGCATAACCCTCCCACTGCAGTCAGCAGACCTCAGTTCGTAACAAAGCAGTACAAACTTAAAAAGAAGGGTGGGTGCTGTGTCAGTCCATGGATGCCAGAGAAACGGATTTTACGGTGAGTACAAAAATCCTATTTTCTCTTGTCATCCATGGACTGACACAGCGTGTCTTATACACCTTTACACGTGGGATGTCCCAAAGCAGTGTCAAGAGGGATGGGAGCAGTATAAATGGAAAACCAAAAACTTCACTCCAAACAAGGCAGAGCTCCTCAACGGAGGAGTTGCAACATCAAACAGCGGCCTGCAACACCTTGCGGCCGAAGGAAGCATCCGAAGATGCAGCCACATCAACCTTATAAAACTTAGAAAAGGTATGAACAGACGACCAGGTCGCCGCCTTGCACACTTGTGCAACCGACGCTTGATGTCGGAAAGCCCAGGAAGCACCAATTGCCCTGGTGGAATGTGCCGTAACCGGAAAGGGAGGCGCCCGCCCCTTGAGAGCATAAGCTTGAATGACGGTTTGTCTGATCCACCTAGAAATGGTGGCAGACGAAACCGCTTGGCCCTGTTTTGGCCCAGAGACAGCCACAAATAGTGAGTCAGACTTCCGAATAGAAGCAGTAGCAGACAGGTACACCCGCAAGGCTCGTACCACATCCAAAGTGTGTAGCGCAAACTCTCTGGGATGCGATGGGTGAGGACACAAGGACGGGAGGACAATGTCCTCGTTTAAGTGGAAGGCCGAGACCACCTTTGGCAGAAAGGAAGGTCGCGGACGTACCACCGCCTTATCCTTATGGATGATCAAAAAGGGCGACTTGCAGGACAAGGCCGCCAATTCAGACACTCGTCTAATGGAAGTAATGGCCACCAAGAAGGCCACCTTCTGAGACAAAGTCAAGAGGGGAATATCTCTAATATTTTCAAAGGGAGGTTCCTGGAGGACCGAGAGCACCAAATTCAGATCCCACGGGGGGAGAGGAGGCTTGACAGGGGGGAGCACATGTCGAACCCCCTGCACAAAGGTGCTAACCAAGGGATGACCCGCCAGCGGACGCTGAAAGAAGATGGCCAAGGCCGAAATCTGACCCTTAATGGTACTCAAAGCGAGCTTTTGGGTCACGCCACACTGCAGAAAATGCAGGATTCTGGGAACGGAATACGTTCGTGGGCGCCAGTCCAGCTCTTCGCACATGGCGATGTAAGCTCTCCAAGTACGGTGATAGATCTTTCTGGAGGAAGACTTCCGTGCCCTTAACATGGTCGAAATGACCGAATCCGAGAGACCTCGGTCTCTCAGCACCTGGCTTTCAATAACCATGCCGTTAAAACCAGAGACTGTAAAGCAGGATGAAATATAGGACCTTGAGACAGAAGGTCCCCCCGTATCGGTAACCGCCAGGGAACGTCTGCGACGAGACGTACCAGATCGGCGTACCAGTGACGCCGAGGCCAATCCGGAGCAATGAGGATCACCGGAATTCCCTCGGTCGCTACCCTGCGGAGCAGGCGAGGGAGCAACTGCAGCGGAGGATAAACGTATACCAGGCGATACTGACCCCATGGGGCCACCAACGCATCCGAGGCATCCGCCCAGGGATCCCTGGATCTGGCCACAAACCTCGACACCTTGCGATTGAGTCGAGAAGCCATCAGGTCCACATCCGGCGTGCCCCACCGTCTGCAAAGAAGTTGAAAGACCTCCGGGTGCAAGGACCACTCCCCCTGGTCCAGCGTCTGGCGACTTAGATAGTCCGCCTGCCAATTGTCTACGCCCGGAATGTAGACGGCCGACAGAGCCGGCACGCTTCTTTCGGCCCACCTCAGGATGCGGGCGACCTCGGAAGCCGCAGCTGAGCTCCGAGTCCCCCCTTGATGGTTGACATACGCCACTGCTGTGGCGTTGTCCGATTGTATCCTGATGGAGTGACCCTGTAGTTTCTCCGACCATGAGGAGAGGCGCAGTCTGATTGCCCGTATCTCCAGCACATTGATCGGTAAGAGGGCTTCGTCCGGAGTCCAAAGCCCTTGGGCCGACAGGACTCCCCAGACTCCCCCCCCAGCCCGTCAGGCTGGCGTCCGTCGTGATCACCGTCCATTGGATGGGGAGGAACGACTTCCCGGACCGAAGAGCGGGGACCTCAACCACCACGTCAGGGATGCCCTGACCAGGTGACTCACCTGGATCTGAAGATCCAAGGACAACTGGGATTTGTCCCAAGTGGAGAAGATCTCTTTCTGCAAGGCCCTGGTGTGCGCTTGGGCATAAGGAACGGCCTCGAAGGAGGCCACCATGAGTCCCAGGACTCTCATGCAAAAGCGGATTGACGACCATTTCCGGGACGTCAGCACCCGTACTGCAGACTGAAGTGTCAGTAGTTTGTCTGGAGGTAGGAAGACTCTTGCCTCCAAGGAGTCCAGAATCAGACCTAGATACTCCAGACGCTGAGTCGGGACTAGAACCGACTTCTGAACGTTCAGGAGCCACCCAAACTCCCTGAGGGTCTGACTGACGATAGTCACACTTTCTTCCAATTCTGAGCCACTGTCTGCTCTTAGAAGGAAATCGTCCAGATAGCCCACGATAGCAATGCCTCGCTGTCTCAGCAAAGCTAGGACCGGAGCAAGCACCTTGGTGAACACCCTCGGTGCCGAGGCCAGGCCGAAGGGAAGAGCCACAAATTGATAGTGGACTTCGCCGACCGCAAAGCGCAGAAACTTCTGGTGGCTTGCGCAGATCGGAACATGCAAGTAGGTGTCCTTGATGTCCAAGGATGCCAGAAAATTCCCTTGACGGAGTGTAGCGACCACCGTGCGAATGGATTCCATGCGGAATTTTTGCACCTTCACGAAGGCATTCAGGGCCTTGAGGTCCAGGATCGGCCGAACCCCGTCCTTTTTTGGAACAACAAACAGATTCGAGTAGAACCCCTGAAACCTCTCCTGGGACGGAACCGGCACAATTACTCCGGACCCGATCAAATCCTGTACAGCCCCCAAGAGGGCTGCCCGACGGGCAGGAAGGAGAGGGAGATTTGAGGGAAAGAATCTGTCTGGGGGCCAGGAGCGGAACTCTATTCTGTATCCTGAGGTGACCACCCCGCACACCCACCGGTCGGAGATCCGGGAGGTCCACCGATCCGTGAACCTGCGAAGTCGTCCCCCCACCCCAGAGACGGGCGGGGGCAAGACTTCACGCGGAGGCGGGCTTGGGAGCCGGCTTGTTCGGCTTACGCACCCAGGGGCGCTTGTGCCCGCCAGCCGCACTGTTGTCAGTCTGGGATGGCTTACCCGTGGACTCTGACGGACGAAAAAAAACCTTTTTTGCTGGAAAGGAAGGACCCGGTTTACGTCGGGCCTCCTTACCCTTGATAGTTTGAGGAAGGAGAGTGCTTTTACCTCCCGTGACATCCTTGATGATGTCATCCAGAGCAGCACCAAAAAGTCTACCACCCTTAAAAGGTAGATCCGTCAGGAGCTTCTTAGAGGCTAGGTCAGCAGACCAGCATTTCAACCAGATGAGACGACGCAATACCACCGCCGAGACAGAGGCCCTGGATATTAAAGGGGCCGCGTCCAACGTGGCGTCGCACACATATATCAGACCCTGCACCATCTGGTGGGCCAGAGCAATAGTGTCTGGAGGAAGGTTATACTCCTGCACAGTTTGGTGCAAAATTGTTGCCCATTCCGTGAGTGTCTGAGACACAAGGGTCGCCGCTACTACGGGCCGTAGGGCGGATCCCAACAAGGCGAACATGGCTCTACTCACCACTTCTGACCTCCTGTCAGTGGGGTCCTTAAACGCAGGAGTCCCCTCCATCGGGAGAGTGGTGGCCTTGTTTAAACGGGCGACTGGAGGGTCGACCACCGGGGGAGAAGCCCACTTTTTAAGCAGGGCGTCTTCAAAGGGGTATCTAATAGACAAACGCCGCGGGACCATAAAAGTCTTCTGCGGCTTTTCCCAGACCTGGTCAATGAGCTGGTCAAAAAAAGGTACATATGGAAAAACCTTTTTAGAAGGCTTGGTCTTAAAAGAACCAAAGGAGACTGTATCCGCCTGAGGTTCTGCGGTCGCAGCATCTAGCTTGAGAGTGTCCCTCACAGCATCAATGAGTTCACTAACAAGCGCCCTGTCATTTACTGACTCAGAACTGGAGTCTTCCTCACAAGGAATGTCCTGTTCAAAACCATCCAAATATTCAGAGCTAGGGTCCTGAGCAGCAATAACTAGGCCCATATCTGAAGCAGAGCACTCCCCTTGTGGAGATAAAGTGGGGAGAGGGCGCTTTTTTGCTCCCTTGTGCTCACACACAGCTTCCATCCTGGTCAGAAATGATTCCAGGACTGCCGACAACTGGTCCATAGGGACCGCAGGTGCTGGAGCACTGGCTGCTGCCTCTGGCATGTTAGGGGAAGCTGGTGACTCTGACTCCATAATGTCCCTCTCAGACCCCCCACAGGCCGTGCTGACTGAAGTAGGGGAATGCCCAGGACCGCTTGGTTCCGCCGCTCTGTCTCACTGCGCCGCGCTGCTCAGCGTGAGTGAGCTGAGAGGAGAGAGTGTGAGGAGATTTGCGCCGTTTCCAGCGGCGCTAGAGGCCAAACTAGTGCCAGAAAAGACGTGTGGCTACAAGAAAATGGCCGCCGCAATGTGCTCCGGCGGGCCCCGGCAAGATGGCCGCCAATGTAAAAATCAGCACACACACAAAACATGGCGCCGAACGGCGCCCAGGCCCCTCACCTCCAAAAACAAAACAGCCCCAGCGAGTGCAGAGCAGCATGAGCCCCCCCAGGACAGTATGGCCCCCAGGCACCCCCCATAGTACAGCGCCAGCACTAGTGAACAGAGAGTGACATTAAAAACACAGGGGGAGACAGGGAAATCCCCCCACACAAGAAACACACAGCATGTACTCACCTGCAGCCAGGAGAGACTACTTACCCGTCCCCTGAGGGACCCGCTGGTGTGTTCCTGACAGAACTATCACAGTGCGGTACTGAGTAGCTGTCGGCCCGGTCCACCGCGAAAGATACAGCCGGACTGTTCTATCTTGAGAGGGCCGCGGAGCTGGAAGCCCACCGGCCACCCCTGGAGTCGTGGGGCATGTCGTGAACTGAGTCTCACGCACACAAGGCGAGGATCAGCCCGCTCGATGGTCGGACAGGGAAGACTATGAGGATATCTTGTACCCAACCTGTTGCCCAGCCGACAGTTGATAGAAGATCTCAAAAAAATAAAATAGGAAAAAAAAATTCCAAAAGAATAAAAATAGGTCAGGAGACTGGCTCCTGAGAGAGCCACGTCTTCTCCTTCTGCTAGGCAGAAAAAAACTGAGGTCTGCTGACTGCAGTGGGAGGGTTATGCCCGGAGGGACCGCCCCCCTGGGCGGGGCTGTTCAGCTCTGGCTGTTTAGAATGTATGTATAACATCTCACATTCTGCCTAGGTCTTCTCCTGCAAGCAGGGACATAACCCACGTGTAAAGGTGTATAAGACACGCTGTGTCAGTCCATGGATGACAAGAGAAATCGACTCTTCCCCCCCCCCCCCCCCCCCCATCGATCCCTCCCATCAGGGGGAGGCATGGGGAGCCATCCCTGCCATAATCACCAGAGATATAAGAAACACGATTCAATATTTAGTCACCAACAAGGTTTAAAAAAAAAAAAAAGAGAAGGCATTTGATGATCACAAAATGACAAGCTGACCCCTAAAACTTACTGACACTATGGGGCTGATTTACAAAACGTTTGCGCCATGAGTATCGGCGCATCTGCGCGCGCAATGGCTGTTTTGGTATTTACAAAACATTAGCGCAGCCCTATTTCCCATTTACTATAGTGTTGTCGGCGGACGGGAGGAGGCGCTCAGTGCGCCACTATGGACCTGGCGCACAGCATCTTAAAATCTAAATATAAAGAAGCTGGAAGTGAGAATATAATGGGGGTGATGTGAGGAAGAGTAGCGACACATGGCCAAATAACTAACATGGCCAAAATAGAGTGAGAAAGTAACTTTTTCAAAACCAGCCCGCTGCGCCGGCAATTACGATTCGAGCTGCGGGAGGTTTTTTTGGGCTCAGCGCAGGAATTTCAATGGTTCAAATGCGCCAAGACACTGCGCCGGCAAAATCTTAGTAAATGTCAAGCCCCGTAAGTCAATTTGCATAAGTTGAACAGGCGCAGCTCTGAACTTGCCAGTGCGCCAGCAAAATTACATTTCTAAAAAAAAAAAAAAAAAAAAAAAAAAAACGGCATTTAAAAGCATCTGGGGCTGTAATGAATGGTCGGCTCCCGGCAATATAGAGAAAAGTCATTGAAAGTGTTTGATAACACAAAAAAAAAAAGCGTGGGGGTCCCCCCTAATTCCATTACCAGGCCCTTCAGGTCTGGAATGGATATTAAGGGGAACCCCGCCGCAAATTGAAAAAAAAAATGGCGTGCGGTTCCCCCAAATATCCATACCAGGCCCTTCAGATCTGGAATGGATGTTAAGGGCAACTCCACCCCAAATTTAAATAAAAAAATGGCGTGGATTTCCCCCCAAAATCCACACCAGACCCTTTATCCGAGCACGCAACCTGGCCGGCCGCAGGAAAAGAGGGGGGACGAGAGCGGCCCCCCCTCCCTCCTGAACCGTACCAGGCCACATGCCCTCAACATAGGGAGGATGTCCCCATGTTGATGGGGACAAGGGCCTCATCCCCACAACCCTTGCCCGATGGTTGTGGCGGTCTGCGGGCGGGGGGCTCATCAGGATCTGGAAGACCCCTTTAACAAAGGGGACCCCCAGATCCCAGCCCCCCCTATGTGAAATGGTAAGGGGTACATTGTACCCCTACCATTTCACGAAGAAAGTGTCAAAAATGTAAAAAAAAAAAAAATGACAAGAGCCGGTTTTTGACAATTCCTTTATTAATGTCTTCTTCTCCTTTCTTCCAGCTTCTTCTTTTCTCCATTTGGGTTTCTTCCTCCATCATCTTCCTTCTTCCGGTGTTCTCGTCCGCATCTTGCTCCGGCATCTTCTCTTTCTCCGGCCGCTCCGTTTGAATTGGAGGTTTCCGCTGTGTGACGCTTCAGTTCTCCTCTTGGTCCGCTGCCATCCGGTGGCTCCGCCCCCCTCTGACACCACGGGGAAAGTTCCCGTGAAATCCATGTGCGTCAGAGGGGGGCGGGGTCACCGGGTGGCAGCGGACCCAGAGGAGAACTGAAGAACTGAAGCGTCGCACAGCGGGAACCTCTAATTAAAAAACGGAGCGGCCGAAGAAGAGAAGACGCCGGAGCAAGATGCGGAAGAGAAAGAAGAAAGAAGAAGATGGAAGAAAAGAGAAGACATTAATAAAGGAATTGTCAAAAACCGGCTCGTCATTTTTAACATTTTTGACACTTTCTTTGTGAAATCAGTATGACCAGGTTGCATGCTCGGATAAGGGTCTGGTGTGGATTTTTGGGGGTACTCCACGCCATTTTTTTTTTTAATTGGGGTGGAGTTCCCCTTAAAATCCATTCCAGATCTGAAGGGCCTGGTATGGATATTTGGGGGGAACCGCACGCAGTTTTTTTTTAAATTTGCGGCGGGGTTACCCTTAATATCCATTCCAGACCTGAAGGGCCTGGTTATGGAATTTGGGGGACCCCCACGCTTTTTTTGTTGTGTTATCAAAAGACTTTCAATGACTTTTATCTGTATTGACAGGAACCAGCAATTCATTACAGCCGCAAGGACTTTTAAATGACTAATTTTACAGGCATACTATAGACACCCTCCGAGTATGATATTTAGGGCCAGTTCACATCGGATGCAGTGCAGTGCGTTTTTTTGATGCATGAAAAACGCAAGGAAAGGTGATCACATTAATGCCAAATGGCATAGTTCACACCACTGCAGTGCGTTTCAGAAAGGGAAAAAAAAAAAAAAAATTGGTCATACTGCATTTTTTGGTACAAAACTGTACTGGACCGCAGTAAAACACATCAAAAACGCAACGGAACGTACCAAAAATGCACTGGAACACACCTAAATGCACCAAAGACGCACTGCAACACACTTGACCTAAGTGAAAAGAGGGGGAAAAAAAAAACAAAACACTGGACTGCATCAAAAACGCACTGGAACGTGTCAAAAAGGCGCATGCAGAAAAGCACCTGGAACACATCCAGACTGAGTTTCTATGGTGTGAACTAGGGCCAGTTCACACCATAGAAACGCAATCCGGATGCGTTCCAGGTGCTTTTCTGCATGCACGTTTTTGATGCGTTCCAGTGCATTTTTGGTACGTTTTTGATGCAGTCCAGTGCTTTTTTTTCACCCCTCTTTTTTATTAACCAAAGAGAAGGACAAGTGTGTTCCAGTGCGTTTTTGGTGCATTTAGGTTTGTTCCTGTGCGTTCCAGTACAGTCCAGTGCAGGTAAAATGCAGCATGTTCTACTTTTTTGTGGAACTGGAACAAACACTGCCATTTAGAACCATATAACCAACTTTCTATGCATTTTTGATGCATAAAAAAAACGCAATGGACTGCATGTGGTGTGAAATGGCCCTTAAGCAATTTGGCATATTTAAAGGCACTTCTCCTCGTTTTGTTTTTGGTGTTGTCCAAATTGGTGACATTGATATATGTCCCTAAGGCCCCTTTCACACTGGGGCGTTTTTCATGCGGTTTAGCGCTAATATTAGCGCTATTATACCGCATGAAAAAATCATGCCCTTCAGCCTTCAATGTGAAAGCCCGAAGGCTTTCACACTGAAGCGGTGCGCTAGCAGGACCGCTCCAAAAGTCCTGCTAGCCGCTTCTTTACAGCGGTAAAGGAGCGGTGTGTTCACCGCTCCTTTACCGCGGTCTCCCATTGAAATCAATGGGACAGCGCGGTAATACCGCCCGCAAACCGCGGCAATAGCCGCGGTTTGCGGGCGGTATTAACCCTTTTTTGGCCGCTAGCGGGGGGTTAAATTCACCCCCCTAGCGACCGCATACCGCGGTAAGAACGACGGTATAGCAGCGCTGAAAATCGCGCTGCTATACCGCCACCGCTCCTGCCCGCCCCAGTGTGAAAGGGGCCTTAGGGTGGGACCTGGGCCCCCATTTTAAGGCCAATAACTAGAAGATAAGCCAGCCAAGTGGGGACTAGCAAAATTAACATGTCAGTTCCCATAGACTGTAATGGTATTTGTTGGTGGGGGGGGGGGGGGGGTGATTGTCCCATCTCTAATTTTGTAGCATGCAGGATGATGTGCTTAATTTTGGACGGGGGGGGTTAGTTTCTGCTAGCTGCATTTGTGTTATGCGCATGCCCAGGGACTTTTTTTTTTATTGGTGCTTTTTGTGTGTGAACAGCACCTGGACATTTCTGGGCATGTTCAGAAAGTGTTTTTAGGGGTTAGTAATTGAAGGACATCCTTAACAGGTGTAGCCACTTTGAAGTTCAGTCTCTACATTGGGTGAACTTGCATTTTGGGTGTTTCATGGACTGTGCATGTGTCTTCAATTGCCTTATAAAGCTCAGTTAGCATTCCCTCCCTTGCCCTGAAAAGAGGCGAGAGCGAGAGCGTCAAATCCAGAGTCTTTTCTCGGGAGGGGCACTGCCAAAAAATATGTTTTTTTTTGTGGGAAATTTATCGGGGAAATGGCTGGTGTCGGCGCTTCAATCATCCCGGCACCATGGTTGTTATGGTGTCAGGATGATTGAAGCGCATTATTTCTATTATTGCATTGTAATATAAAATTAAATAGTTCAATGCAGAATCTGAGCGTGTCACTTGCCAAACGTTGCGGATTGTCACTTGCCAATCACCTGCCAGCCACCAGATGCAGATTGTCATTTGCCACGTCACCTGACACAATTTGCAGATTGTCACTAACTTGCCTGCTAAGGTGTAGTTTTGGTTGTCTCTTGCTGTGTCCCAGACTCCCAGAGTCAGGCAGCAGAGAGATAATGTAATCTGTTGCCTGCACAGTGAGGGCGGAAGTCACTGCAGGAAAGGCACGGGCGGTGAGAGATGAGCCTGCTCTCTCACCTACGCTGCCAACACACTGAGCAGCACGGTCTGCCCACGAACCGCGCCGCCCGCAAACCGCGCCAGACAGCTGATTGGCATGTCAAAACAACAGGTGTGATTTGTCTAACTTGGTGCCTTCATGGTAGCATATGCATGTATTGTGTGCTGCCATGGATGGTCACCAGGAAATGAAAAATACAGAGCAGTAAGTATTCAATTTTCCTTTTTACTGCAGTGGTTCTCAGCCTCAGTCCTCAAGTACCCACAACAGGACATGTTTTGTGAATTTATCTTATCAAGAATTGCTGTCCAAAACCATTGACTGTGATTTAAAGCACATGTGCAAGATGAAGGAAAACCTGCAAACATGGCCTGTTGGGGGTACTTGAGATGCACTGATTTAGAGCACTGCACTTAAAAAATAGCTCAAGGCAATACAATTCTAATTGTGGGCATTTTGAAGGAAACAAAGTAAGTGTTAGAACCCCTGCTTGTGTTTTTTTTTTTTTTTAAGGTTGTGCTTTGTGTCCCCTTTTAGTAAAAAATTGGCTTCACTTCCTGTTACACAGCTAAACAGGAAGTGAAGGTAAAACCCTACCAATGTCTTTTCTTGGGGACACACAGATCAATCTAACTAGTGTCCCCATTAAGCAAATGGCACTCTACGACTTTGTTGTGTACACCCCAAATCATTGGGTAGTTTGGGGTTTAGTAAAGACAAATCCACTCTGCAGTAAAAGTGTAGCTGCTGAAAAACCTGAGGGATCACTGGTGATTGTAACATCCAATCATGTAAAAGCAAAGATGGTGTTTGTTTTGTTTGCTTACATTTCCCTTTCGGATATCCAGCAAGTGCACGTGTAGTGCAAAGTAGATTTGCCCTTATTAAATAAACCCCAAAAAAACTAATAATTTGGGGTGTAACCCGCAAAATGCTGGAGTGCAATGTGCATAATGGGGAAAGTATTTAGATTGACCTGTGTGTCCCCAAGGAAAGACATTGGTAGGGATTTACCCTCACTTCCTGTGTGGCTATGTGACAGGAAGTGAATTATTTGGAAGGATAAAGTGGCCAAATTTGGGAGTTGTCTTCACCCTATCAGGGGTGCAGACATCCCCAAAAACTGTCTAGACTTGTAATCCCTCTGCACTCTATCCCCAAGCAAAAATAAGAAAGGATTTCATTTAGTTTAACTTTGCAAAGGCACATTCATAAGTTGAATTGTGATGCATGTCAATGGCCCATTTAGACCCTCTTTAATCACTTGAGATCAGCGCTATAACTGATCGACGGCCACAGCATGGTCCTCAATTGCCGGTAGTCCGTCAAACGTCCTCCCCTTCGCGCGCGCGTGCTGTGGTCACCGAGACTCGGGTGATGACAGATCCAAGTAAGGGGCCGATACCTGCCCTTTACCATGTGATCAGCTGTCAGCCAATGACAGCTGATCACGTGATGTAAACAAAAGCTGGATAATGGTTTTTGTTTTCTCCTGCTGACAGCGTGAGAATAAAAAAAAGGCAATCACCGGCTTATGTGCAAGGGACATCGGGCCCGAAGAGGAAGAGGCAATTCTGCGTCATCTGTGACAATCAGTAGCGCCTGCCAGTGCCAACTATCAATGCCCACCACTGCTGCCAATCAGTGCCACCTAGCAGTGCTGCCTATCATTGCCACCTAGCAGTGCCACTTCTCAATGCCCACTAGTGCCAACTAGCAATGCCACCTTATTGGTGCCCATCAGTGCAGTCTCATCAGAGTACATCAATGAAAGAGTAAAATTAGCTTTTGTCTGAATTGTCAAAATATTAATCACTTTCCTACCGCCCACCGTCAAATGACGTCCTTGGCTTTGTGCAGTGACATCTGAATGATGCCTGCAGTTGCAGGCATCACTCTTTTCAGCCGGCGATTCTGTGCACGATTAAAATGATCATAGAGGCAGTTCCGCCGCTTGATCGTTCTTATAGGCGGCGGGAGGGGACGTCTCCCGCCGCCATCCGATGCTTCTCCGGGCTCTCCCGTGCCATCTTGGGCTCGGAGAATGATTTGGCCGGCGCCGGATGGGAAGCATAGAGATGACTGGTGACCAGATGGTCACCAGTCATCTCTATGACCGTCGGAGGCCCAGGCGCGACGTTATGACACGACGCTGGGTTCCCGTATGTAAACCAAGTTGTGATCTCGGCTGTCAGCATGAATTTTTTTGACCGATCTCATGCTTTCCAGCCTGGAGGAGAGATGTGGGGTCTTATTGACCTTGCATCTCTCCATAAAGGAGGACCTGTCACAATAGATTCGTATTACAAGGGATGTTTACATTCCTTGGAATAGGAATAAAAGTGATCCAAAAAAAAAAAAAAAAAAGTGTAAGAAATACAAAAAAAAAAAAAAAAAAAAAAAAAAAAAAAATCAAAAGAAAGAAAAAAAAACGCCCATGTCCCCGGTAGCTCGCGCTCATAAGCGAACACACACATGCAAGTCCCGCCCACATATGTAAACGCCATTCAAACCACACGTGAGGTATTGCTGCGTGCATTAGAACGAGTGCAACAATTCTAGCACTAGACCTCCTCTGTAATGCCAAAATGGTAACGTGTAAAAAAATTTTTTAAAGCATTGCCTAGGGAGATTTTTAAGTACTGAAGTTTGGTGTTATTCCATGAGTGTGCGCAATTTTAAAGCGTGACATGTTAGGTATCCATTTACTCAGCATAACAACATCTTTCACATTATCCCCAAAATTTGGCCTAACTTTACTGTTTCGTAATTTTTTTAACATTCATGAAACCATTTATTTACCAAAAAAAGGAGTTTGAAAATTACCGGAGCGAGATAAAAATTGCCAATGACCGCCATCTTATTCCCTAGGGTGTCTGCTAAAAAAAGATTTTTCATATATTATATATATATATATATATATATATATATATATATATATATATATATATATATATATATATATATATATATATATATATAATTTGATGTTTAAGTAATTTTAGAGCCCTAAATTTATGATTTTTACATGAAGGAGAGAAGTGCCAGAATAGGCCCAGTGCTGAAGTGGTTAAAATATGCATTTTTTTTTTAAACTCGGTCTTATGTATTTCTAGAAAATAAAAAAAAACAGAGGTGATCAAATAGCACCAAAAAAAAAGCTCTATTTGTGTGCCAAAAAATACTACATTTTCATTGGGTTACAGTGTTGTATGAGTGCGCAATTGTCATTCAAAGTGCATCAGCGCTGAAATTAGAAAATTGGTCTGGGCAGTACGCAAGTGGTAATATAAGGCTACATGCACACGGACGTTTTTTTCCAGCCGCTTGTTGAGTGTTTTTTGCAGCTTAAAAACGTCTCTCCATGTTAGCCTATGGCCTCATGGCCACCATGGCGTTTTTGAGCTGTAAATGGCATAGGCGATTTTAGGCCCCATGTACACGGGACGCTGGTGCAAAGTGTTCAGAACTAAGGTTGAAAGTGGCGTTTGCATGCCGCGTTTTACCACATTTGCGTCTATATGCGTTTAGTTAGGAAGCATGATAAGGAGCCGCCCTAAGCTCCAAAAACAGTATTATTAACCATTTCAGCTATTTTGTGAGACCAGAGTGAGTATCAGCAGCTGAGAGAGCAGCAGTGTAGTTGTATTTAGCGTGTCACTTGCCACGTCAGCTGCCCCAAGTTGTGGATTGTCCACAATGCAATGGAAGCAATTTCATTTATTTATATTATATTTAGTTTAGTTTATATATATATATATATATATATATATATAAACTAAACTAAAATGCGGCTAAACGCCGGTACCCGCGTCTGAAACGTGGAAATCTTTGGCGTCTAAAGGCATTTTTAGGCTTTGTGAAAAACGAGTTTAACCACTTAACGACCGCCCACTGTAAATATACGTCGGCAGAATGGCACCGACAGGCAGAATCACCTACATATACGTGATTGCCTTTGTATAGTTGGGGGGTCCGATCGGACCCCCCTTCTTTACAGTCGGTGGTCGTTTTACCTTCGGGAGCGATCCGGCATGAGGGGACGGCCGTTCGATTCCGGCGCCCCCCTCTCGATCGCTCCCGGCGAATGAGAGCTTCCCCTGCCTGTGTACTGTTTACACAGGCGGGAGGAAGTGATGTCATCTCTCCTGCGGCGCTCACATATACCGAGCGCCGTACAGGAGAAGATGCAGGTTAGTGCACACAACACTACACTGACACCAGGACACATAGGCACATAAATCGCCCCCCCCCAGGCCCCCAGTCACAGTGTCACTGATTGCAGTGATCACTAAATAAATGGTCACTGCAATCAGTGACATTTGTGACTGTAAAAGTGTCACTACATTTAGTTTTAGGTCCAGTGTAGCCCCCTAACCCCCCCTAATAAAGGTTTAACCCCCTGATCACCCCCCAGATAACCCTTTCACCCACTAGCACCGCCGTCGCTAAGCGATCATTTTTCTGATCGATGTCTTAGCGTCGGTGATGCAGATCAGTAGCCAGTAATTTTTTTTAGGTTCGCCGCATGTTTTTATAGCGTCAGGTACCCCAATATATTACCTAATAAAGGTTTAACCCCCTTGATCGCCCCCCAGGTAACCCTTTCACCCCCTATCACCACTGTCGCTAAGCGATCGTTTTTATGATCGTTGTCTTAGTGTCGGTGATGCCGATAGGAAGCCAGTAATTTTTTTTTTTTAGGTTCGCCGTCAGGTTTTTATATAGCGTCAGGTACCCCCATATATTACCTAATAAAGGTTTTAACCCCCTAATTGCCCCTAGTTAACCCTTTCACCAGTGATCATCATATAAGTGTTACGGGTGACGCTGGTTAGTTAGTTTGCTTTTTATAGTGTCAGGGCACCCGCCGTATATAACCCAAAAAAGGTTTAACCCCCTGATCGCCCGGCGGGTGATATCAATTAGGTTTTAGCATCAGAGAGGGTCTGCGTCACACCCCAGGCAGTGTCAGGTTAGTGCCAGTAGTGCTAACACCCACGCGTGAAGCATACACCCCCCTTAGTGGTATAGTATCTGAACAGATCAATATCTGATCAGATCTATACTAGCGTCCCCAGCAGTTTAGGGTTACCAAAAACGCAGTGTTAGCGGGATCAGCCCAGATACCTGCTAGCACCTGCGTTTTGCCCCTCCGTCCAGCCCAGGCCACCCAAGTGCAGTATCGATCGATCATTGTCACTTGCAAAACACAACACACATAACTGCAGCGTTCGCAGAGACAGGCCTGATCCCTGCGACTCCAGTGCTGTAGGAGGTGATTTCACCACCACAGTTAAATAAAAAAAAAAAAAAAAAAAAAAAAAAGCATATGCCGAAGCATTGGGGCAGCAGGGGCGGAGGAGCGATTTTGCTCCTAATGCCGCGTACATACGGTCGAAATTCCGACGGAGGCTTGCCCGTGGAAAAGTCTGACCATGTGTACGCGGCATAACTTTTGCGGGAAGATGCCCCCATGCTTCGGCATATATAAATGGTGCATGTATGCCCATCATTAGAAGTGGGTGGATGAAGGGCGGTATTCTAATGGTGGGCATACCCACCGATCAATCTTTTTTTTTGTTCAGCCAACAGGCTGCATGAAAAAAAAGATTACAATACATGTCCAATAAGGACCAGCAACGTACTGGTATGTTGCTGGACTTTGAATGTTTATACCAGAATGATGCCTGTGGGTTTAGGTATCATCTTGGTATCATTCTTTTCAGCCAGCGGCCGGCTTTCATGTAAAAGCAATCCTAGTGGCTAATTAGCCTCTGGACTGCTTTTACAAGCAGTGGGAGGGAATGTCCCCCCCCCGGATATAAAAAGCGCCATTGGGAAATTGGGAAAGCAGTTTATCACACCGATCTTGGTGTGGTCAGATGCTTTGAGGGCAGAGGAAAGATCTAGGGTCCAATAGACCCCAGTTTTTTCAAAAAAGAGTACCTGTCATTACCTATTGCTATCATAGGGGATATTTACATTCCCTGAGATAACAATAAAAATAATATATGGAAGCAACAGTTTAAAAAAAAAAAAAAAAAAGCACCCCTGTCCTGCCCTGCTCTTGCCCAATGGCGAATGCAAGCGTCGGTCTGGCGTCATATGTAAACAGCAATTGCACCATGCATGTGAGGTATCACCGCGAAGGTCAGATCGAGGGCAGTAATTTTAGCAGTAGACCTCCTCTGTAAATCTAACGGGGTAACCTGTAAAGGCTTTTAAAAATGTATGTAGTTTGTCGCCAATGCGCGTTTGTGCGAAATTTTAAAGCATGTCGTGTTTGGTATCTATGTACTCGGCCTAAGATCATCTTTTTTATTTCATCAAACATTTGGGCAATATAGTGTGTTTTAGTGCATTAAAATTAAAAAAAGTGTATTTTTTCCCCCAAAAAATGCGTTTGAAAAATCGCTGCGCAAATACTGTGTAGAAAAAAAAATGCAACACCCACCATTTTATTCTGTAGGGCCTTTGCTTTAAAAATATATATAATGTTTGGGGGTTCAACATAATTTTCTTGCAAAAAAAAAATATGTTTTCATGTAAACAAAAAGTGTCAAAAAGGGCTTTGTCGTCAAGTGGTTAGAAGAGTGGATGTAAGCTTCCTAATGTTGTGTATAAAATGCCAGAACAGTTCAAACCCCCCCCCCCCCCCCATGACCCCATTTTGGAAAGTAGACACCCCAAGCTATATACTGAGAGGCATGTCGAGTCCATGGAATATTTTATATGTTGACACAAGTTGCGGAAAAAATACAATTTTTTTTTTTTTTTTTTTTTGCACAAAGTTGTCACTAAATGATATATTGCTCAAACATGTCATGGACATATGTGGAATTACACCCCAAAATACATTCTGTTGCTTCTCCTGAGTACGGGGATACCACATGTGTGAGACTTTTTGGGAGCCTAGCCGCGTACGGGACCCCAAAAACCAATCACCGCCTTCAGGCTTTCTAAGGGTGTAAATTTTTGATTTCACTTCTCACTGCCTATCACAGTTTCGGAGGCCATGGAATGCCCAGATGGCACAAAACCCCCCCCCCAAATGACCCCATTTTGGAAAGTAGACACCCCAAGCTATTTGCCGAGAGGTATTGTGAGTATTTTGCAGATCTCGCTTTTTGTCACAAAGTTTTGAAAATTGAAAAAAAAAATAAAAAAAAGTTTTCTTCATTTTCAAAAACAAATGAGAGCTGTAAAATACTCCCCATGCCTCTCAGCAAATAGCTTGGGGTGTCTACTTTCCAAAATGGGGTCATTTGGGGGGGGGGGTTTGTACTGCCCTGCCATTTTAGCACCTCAAGAAATGAGATAGGCAGTCATAAATTTAAAGCTGTGTAAATTCCAGAAAATGTACCCTAGTTTGTAAACGCTATAACTTTTGCGCAAACCAATAAATATACGCTTAGTGACATTTTTTTTACTAAAGACATGTGGCTGAATACATTTTGGCCTAAATGTATGACTAAAATTGAGTTTATTTGATTTGTCTTATAACAAAAAGTAGAAAATATCATTTTTTCTCCAAATTTTCGGTCTTTCCATTTATATCGCAAAAAATAAAAATCGCAGAGGCAATCAAATACCATTAAAAGAAAGCTCTATTTGTGGGAAGAAAAGGGCGCAAATTTCGTTTGGGTACAACATTGCATGTCCGCACAATTTACAGTTAAAGCAGCGCAGTGCAAAATTCTGAATTCACCTCTGGTCCTTTAGCTACCAAATGGTCCGGGGCTTAAGTGGTTAAACGCAACTGCAGATTTTTTTGGCCAGGCCAAAAACAGTGTTTTGGATGTAATAGAATTCAATGGACCCGCATCCAAAAAACGCAAGTACCGCGATTTTGCGGCAAATTTCGCAGCCAGAGCATTGTAACGGCGGACAGCGACGAGGCAACATCAGGCGAAGAGAAGAGGGAAGAAGACCGGTACCCCGCTAGCAAAAGAGCTGGAAGAAGATAGCGGGGCGCCCGGCAGAAGGCAGAAAGAACCGGAGATCGTGGAGAAGGCACCGGAGAGCGGGAGAAGAACCGGAGAACAGAACAAGAGACCCCTGAAGTCGGAAGAAGATGGCGAGGAAGCCCGGGACCCCGCTAGCAAAAGAGCTGGAAGAAGATAGTGGGGCGCCCAGCAGGAAGACCCCCGGAGCTGCTTAATAAAGTACTTTAAAAACCTGTGTTGAGTTTTTTATTAACTTTTTTTTCCCACCAGGTGAATGGGTAGGGGTACGATGTACCCCATACTCATTCGCATAGGGTGTGGGGGCTCCCGGATTCCGAAAAGCCCGCCGCCTGCAGACCCCGACAACCAACAGCCAGGGTTGTCGGGAAGAGGCCCTTGTCCCCATCAACATGGGGGCAGGGTGCTTTGGGGTGGGGGGGCCGCAGGTCGCCCCCCTGCCCCAAAGCACCCAACCCCCCCCCCCATGTTGAGGGCATGTGGCCTGGTACGGTTCAGGAGGGAGGGGGGCCACTCTCGTCCCCCCCCTCTTCCCCTGCGGCCTGCCAGGTTGCGTGCTCGGATAAGGGTCTGGTATGGATTTTGGGGGGACCCCCACACCGTTTTTTTGGCTTAGGGGGTTCCCTTTAAAATCCATACCAGACCTAAGGGCCTGGTATGCTCCTGAAGGGGAACCCATGCCGTTTTTTTCATTAAAATTTGGCGTGGAGTTCCCCTTCATGATTCATACAAAACACGGGACAGCGAGGCTGCCGAGAACCAGCGCGATGCCATCGCGCTGGAGATATTCTCGGCCAGCTAGTCACCTCTAGGACACGACTTGAGCGGCTGCTTCACGCTCAGGTCGTGTCCAAGTTGCCTCGCAAAGTCGCGCTGTCCCTGTGTCAGCCGACAAGCGAGTCGCCCCGCGAGTCGGATCCGCTTCATCCGACTTCCCGGGCGACCTCTATTCAAATCAATGGGCTCCCATAGGGAACCATTCATTTTCAATAGAGCGCCGCTGACATTTGTATTTACTATAACAGTGCGCCGCTGCTTCCTGCGCCCAATGAAGGAGTTATCTGGCGCACCAATTAAGGGATCAACCAGCGCAGCGCACTGTTATTAGTAAATCACCCCCAATGTGTAATTTCCACAAAACTTGGACTCTGGAAATTATGCCATTTAATACTCTTTATCCAATGCCCATACTGTCCTAACGGACGTGGGGGGGGGGGGGGGGGTTGAAACATCACCTTGTTTCACTATGAAGCAGGACACAGAACTTGGAGTCATCCCTTTTACGAAAAGCAAAATTGACCAAATCCTCCTGCTTGCCCATAAAGCTTCAAAATTTCAACCAAATCCAAGAATCCTGACATAAGTTTTTTACCAGGTGGTACAAGACCAGTTGTATCATATATGTTTACACAAAGCTCTTTGTTACAATTGCAAGTGCCATAAGGGCACTTGTTACTTATCCACTTTTTAAATGCTGAGGCTCCATGCACACTGAAGCTGATAAACTGCAGTTTATTGGCGTTTTTTTTTTTTTTTTTTTTTTTAAAGCCCATAAACTGCACTCTGTTAGCCTATGTGTCCATGCACACACGGACGTTTAGTGTTAATGAGCAGTGGAGTTAACGGGCTTTTTTCTGAACGCAAGAAATTCACGTTCAAAGTGCTGTTTTTTGTCTGGAAAAAAACACCACGCGCCGATAAACATCCGCTATTTAGCGTTAGGCGTTTCTCTGGCTCTATTCAAAAATCAATGGTTCCCTATGGGAGCCCATCATAATCCGACTTGCACGCTGAGAATGAAGGAGAACCCCGCCAAAAAAAGAAAAGAAAAAAATATATATTTTTTTTATAAAAACTGGCATAGGGTTCCCCCTCAGGCGATACCAGGGCCTTCAATCTGGTATGGATTTTACGGCGAACCCCCTATGCCAAAAAAAGGCGAGGGGGTCCCCCCAAAATCCATACCAGACCCTTATCCGCGCACGCAGCCTGGTCGGTCAGGAAAGGGGGTGGGGACGAGCGAGCGCCCCCCCGAACCGTACCAGGCCGCATGCCCTCAACATGGGGGGGTAGGTGCTTTGAGGCAGGGGGGCCCTGCGCCCCCCCCACCCCAACACCTTGTCCCCATGTTGATGAGGACAAGGGCCTCTTCCCGACAACCCTGGCCGTTGGTTGTCGGGGGGCGGGGGCTTATCGGAATCTGAGAGCCCCCCCTTTAATAAGGGGGCCCCCAGATCCCAGCCCCCCACCCTATGTGAATGAGTATGGGGTACATTGTACCCATTCACCTGAAAAAAAAAAAAAAAACCCACACACTACGAAAGTTTTTAAATAAAATTTATTAGACAGCTCTGGGGGTCTCTTCCGACTTCTCTGCGCTCTCCGGTGCCTTCTTCCTTCTGCCGGGCGCCTCCGCTATCTTCTTCCAGCTCTTTTGCCAGCGGTGGCCCAGTCTTATTTTCCTCTTCTCGGATGTTGACACAACGCTGACTCCCGCTGTAATGCCGTGTGTGCAGTGCGCAACGACTTATATAGGAATGGGGCGTGGTCACCGCCCCGTATGACGTCACTGTCCCGGAGCATGCTGGGACTTGACGTCATAAGGGGGTGGCGCCCCATGCCTATATAAATCATTGCGCGCCACGCACACGGCATTACAAAAACGGGAGAGATCGTCGTGTCAACATCTCAAGAGGGAAGAAGACGGGGCCACCGCTAGCAAAAGAGCTGGCAGAAGATAGCGGAGGAGCCCGGAGAGTCGTAAAAGACCCCCGAAGTCGGAAGAAGACCCCCGAAGCTGCCTAATAAAATTACTTTAAAAACCTGTCAAGTGTGTTTTTTTTTTTTAATTGACACTTCCTCCAGGTGAATGGGTAGGGGTACGATGTACCCCATACTCATTCACATAGGGTGGGGGGCCGGGATCTGGGGGCTCCCTTATTAAAGAGGGCTCCCGGATTCCGATAAGCCCCCCCGCAGATCCCGACAACCCTGGCCGTTGGTTGTCGGAAAGAGGCCCTTGTCCTCATCAACATGTGGACAAGGTGCCTTGGGGTGGGGGCCCCCCTGCCCCAAAGCACCTACCCCCCCCCCCCCCCCATGTTGAGGGCATGCGGCCTGGTACGGTTCGGGGAGGGGCGCGCTCGCTCGTCCCCACCCCCTTTCCTGACCGACCAGGCTGCTTGCTCGGATAAGGGTCTGGTATGGATTTTGGGGGGATCCCCCCCCGCCGTTTTTTGGCGTAGGGGGTTCCCCTTAAAATCCATACCAGACCAAAGGGCCTGGTATCGTCCGAGGGGGAACCCTACGCCAATTTTTTTGGCGGGGTTCCCCTTCATCCTCAGCGTGCAGTAGGGCTGAAACAACTAATCGATTAATTGACAACTAATCGATTATGAATTTAATCGATTACAATTTTCATAATCGAAAAATCGGCCAGTAACATAATGGGGTTAAAAAAACTAAAATTAGCCCCCCCCCCCATCCCTTTTCAACCTCTGCAGCAATGCTGGCAGCACTTATAGGTCCATTTCTCAAAGACAACCTTTCGCTATGATGCCGAGTAGATGCACTCAACTTCTTTGATCGACCATGGCAAGGCCTGTTCTGAGTGGAAACTGTCCTGTTAAACCGCTGTATTGTCTAGGCCATGTACTGCAGTTCAGTTTCAGGGTCTTAGCAAACTACTTATAGCCTAGACCATCTTATGTAGAGCAACAATTTTTTTCAGATCCTCAGAGTTCTTTGCCATGAGGTGCCATGTTGAACTTCCAGTGACCAGTATAAGAAAGTGAGAGCGATAACACCAAATTTAACACACCTGCTCCCCATTCACACTAACGAGTCACATGACACCGGGGAGGGAAAATGGCTAAAAAATGGTTGCCATACAAAATATTGACACTCTGGGCCCAATGTGGACATTTTCACTTAGGGGAGTACTCACTTTTGTTGCCAACGGTTTAGACATTAGTGGTTGTGTGTTGAGTTGTTTTGAGGGGACAGAAATTTTACACTGTACACTCACTACTTTGCTACAATGTAAATTATAATGTCTTCAGTGTTGTCACATGAAAAGATATAATAAAATATTTACAAAAATGTGAGCGGTGTACCCACTTTTGTGATCTGCTCTCGATCAGCACTCTCAGCCATACCAGGCCCCAAAGGGATCCCACGCCATTTTTGTTTCTTAAACTTTTCATTGCTGGCATTTATTTTATTTTTTTACATTCAGCTGTTAGTGGGGAACCCTGCTGACAGCTGAAGACTCATCAGTAAGGATAGGTGAACGATTTGGCCAGAGCATGAATTTAGGCCAAACACTGGCTGTTAGCACTTTTGCCAAACAACTAGTGTTGAGCGGGTAGCTGGATATTCGGGTCCGGCGGAACTTCAGAAAAAAGTTCGGATTCGGGACCGAACTTTAACCCGAACCCGGACCCCATTGAAGTCAATGGGGACCCGGACTTCTGACGACTAAAAAGGCTCTAAAAAAGTAATGGAAAGGGCTAGAGGGCTGCAAATGGCAGCAAAATGTTGTTAAGAACATGGCAAGTGCTCTGCAAACAAATGTGGATAGGAAATAACTTAAAAGAACATAAAAAAAATTAAAAAATATGCTGGAGGCCCCCTTTTCAGCAGAAGAGGTACAGGAAGTCATTAAGAACCTCAGAAACTCAACGGCACAATGCCACACATATGGTGGGAATGCCCCAGAATACGCCCTTTCTGGAATAAATTATTTAATTTAATGGATAAGCTAGTGGGAAAATAAAATACTTTGAAATAAAAATGTAGCGGGGTGCTAAATTTAAGGAAAGTGTTTGAGTGGTAAATAGGCTCAAATACCCTAATTCTGTAGGATTCATGGACCATTTTGTCCTCGGGGGACAGTATTGGTGTGCAGTTCCCTGCGGCCTACAGGTGGCGCCTTTTGTGTCCCCTCTTGGCAGTAGTACAGCAGGGCGGGGAACCTGCTGTGCATGCCGGGAGAGCATATAAAAGGGGCAGACCTTTGGCCTGGGGGCTGATGTCCAGTGGGGTCCGCGCCCAGGTGCCTTCGGCCTGGGTGCATGTGTTCCTGTTCCATCTCGGGCACCTTTAGCCCGGGGTGAGGTACTATCCTGGAGTTCTTGCTGCCCTGGGTATGGAGGCCTAGGGGCGGGAGTAAAGCCTGGAGTCCAGAGCCACCTCGTGTAGGGGACCCTGTTCCAGGGAAGGGAGGATCATTCTGATGGACCGATGCGGGAGTCACGGTGAAGGAATGGTCTGTTGACTCCCTGGAGAGATGTCTTCCCCTTGATATGGGCAAGGTTCGTAGAAGGAGAAGCTCAAGGTCACCTTGACTGTATCAGAGGCCTTATTCAACCGGCCCGTGGCAGGGGCCTTATACACCCTGGTCTGTGGCTGAGACCAAAGTTCTCCAGGCCCATGGCAGGGGCCTTGTACACCCGGTCTGTGGCAGAGACCAACCTCAATGTCTGTGGCAGAGACCGTGCGCCAAAAACTGTTTGAGAAACCTAAGCAGTGAAGTGAATGTGCTACGTTTGTGCCTGGACCTCCTCCACACCTTAAGCTGTCCTGTTTCTTTGCTCTAACCTTTTCTATCTGAGTACAGTTTATTTTGCCATGAGAGAATAAGAGTTGGAGTTTCAGCTGGTGTGGACATTGACTTTACTGGCAATTAAAGGACTTGCCTCTACCTACAGTAGAGGTGAGAATCATCCTCTGGAGGAGTTTTGACTCCGGCTGTGGACACGGCCCGTCAAGTACACCGCTCAACCTCTTTATATAGGATGATACGGGCTGGTAGTGCGGTGTGCCTTTCTCCCTCCTGCGAAGAGCCAACAATATAAAGGCAGGTAAGGGGGGAAAGGATCTGTGCGCTACAAAAAAATAAAATAAAAATTTTAATCTTGGCCTAGCAGGACGAGGTCCATATGGAGTAGGAGGTTGAGGTGGCGGTGGATGTGGCTGTGTAGGTGGAAGCGGCGGTGGAGGACGAGGTAGCCAACACTGGTTCAAAAATACAACAATGGCTGGGTAAGGCCGGTGATGTGTCGAATTCTGTCCCCTGTCGAATAGTGTCCGCCCTGTACTGCGCTTGCTGAGTATGTAGGACAAGGGGATTTCAAAAATCTCCCAAGACTAACGGCGCCTGCGTGTTGAGTTCAGGTGAAGGCCACACCATCCGTGGTTCAAGCCGAGCCAAGCAAGGCCGCGATCGAAGCGAGCCCGTGAGGGGCCCTGTTACTATGTGCTACCGTATGTCCTCTTGGATGGTGGGGCTTGAACCTGCACTCACAGCGCAGGCGCCGTTCATCTTCGGAGATTTTGTGAATCTCCTTGTCCTCTGTACTGCGCAAGCGCTGCGCCTGCGCAGTACGGGCCGGGCACAATCCGATGGCCGGACAGTTTTTGTCACAACACCGGTATACATGTCTATTCTGCACAAGGTACAAGTCCTGTGGGATCCATGCCTGGTTCATTTTAATGAACGTGAGCTTGTCCACATTGGCTCTGGACAGGCGGCTGCGCTTGTCTGTGATAACGCCCCCTGCCGTGCTAAATACACGTTCAGATAATACACTGGCTGCAGGGCAGGCCAGCACCTCCAAGGCATAAACGGCAAGCTCAGGCCATGTGCCCAATTTGGAGACCCAGAAGTTAAAGGGGGCAGACCCGTCATCCAGTACGTGTAGGCCTGTGGACACATACTGCTCAACCATGTTGGTGAAATGCTGCCTCCTGCTAAGACGTTCCATCTCAGCTGGTGGTGCTGGTTGTTGTGGCGTGCTGACAAAGCTTTTCCACATTTCGGCCATGCTAACCCTGCCTTCTGAGGTGCTGCCGGTGCCCCGGCTGCGTTGGCGACCTCTTCCTCCTCCTCTGCCTTCGCCTTGTGCTTCCACCGTACGCCCGCTGTCAGGTGGGAATGCCACCAGCAGCGCGTCTACCAGCGTGCGCTTGTACTCGCGCATCTTACGATCCCGCTCCAGTGAGGGAATTAAGGACGGTACGTTGTCCTTGCAACGGGGATCCAGCAGGGTGGCCACCCAGTAATCAGCACCAGTTAAAATGTGGGCAACTCAGCTGTCGTTGCGGAAACACTGCAGCATGTAATCGCTCATGTGTGCCAGGCTGCCCAGAGGCAAAGAAAAGCTGTCCTCTGTGGGAGGTGTATCGTCTGTGTCCTCTGTATCCCCCCAGCCACGCACCAGTAATGGCCACGAGCTGGTCTGAGTGCCACCCTGCTGTGAACATGGCTCCTCCTCCTCCTCCATCTCCTCATCCTCCAGAACTGTGCCCTTTCTGCCGGACAATTGTGTACCTGGCGTTTGTTGGTGCAGGAACCCACCCTCGTAGCCACTTGTGAAAGACTGCCCTGAAAGCCTTTGAAATGATCCCGCTTCCTCCTCCTCCTCCTCATCCTCCTGTGCCACATCCTCTTCCATCATCGCACGAAGCGTTTTTTCAAGGAGGCATAGAACTGGGATAGTAACGCTGAGAACGGCGTCATTGGTACTGGCCATGTTGGTGGAGTACTCGAAACAGCGCAACAAGGCACACAGGTCTCGCATGGAGGCCCAGTTATTGGTGGTGAAGTGGTGCTGTTCCGCAGAGCGACTCACGCGTGATTGCTGCAGCTGAAACTCCACTATTGCCTGCTGCTGCTCGCACAGTCTGGCCAGCATGTGCAAGGTGGAGTTCCACCTTGTGGGCACGTCACATATGAGGCGGTGAGCTGGAAGGCCGAAGTTTCGCTGCAGCGCTGACAGGCGAGCAGCAGCAGGGTGAGAACGCCGAAAGTGCGCACACACAGCCCGCACTTTCTGCAGCAGCTCTGGCATATTGGGGTAATTTTTAAAGGAACCTCTGGACCACCAAGTTCAGCACATGCGCCAGGCAAGGGATGTGCGTCAAACCGGCTAGACCCAGAGCTGCTACGAGATTTCGCCCATTATCGCACACCACCAGGCCGGGCTTGAGGCTCACTGACAGCAACCACTCATCGGTCTGTTGTTCCATGTCCCTCCACAACTCCTGCGCGGTGTGGGGATTTTCCCCCAAACAGGAAAGTTTTAAATTTGCCTGCTGTCGTTTACCCCTGGCTGTGCTGAAGTTGGTGGTGAAGGTGTTACGCTGAATGGATGAGGAGGCGGTAGAGGATGAGGAAGCGGAGAAGGAGGAGTTAGCAACAGGAGGCAAACTGAAGCGCCCTGCAATCCTCGGTGGTGGAAGGACATGCGCCAAACCGCTATCTGCCTCAGGCCCAGCAGCCACTGCATTTACCCAGTGTGCTGTTAGGGAGATATAACGTCCCTGACCGTGCTTACTGGTCCACGCATCCGTAGTTAGGTGGACCTTGCCACAGATGGCGTTGCGCAGTGCACACCTGATTTTGTCCCCCACCTGGTTGTGCAGGGAAGGGATGGCTCGCCTGGAAAAGTAGTGGCGGCTGGGCACGACGTACTGCGGGACAGCCAATGCCATCAGGCTTTTAAAACTCTGCGTCTCCACCAGACGGAATGACAGCATTTCAAAGGCCAGGAATTTTGAAATGCTGGCATTCAGGGCCAGGGATCGCGGGTGGCTAGGGGGGTACTTCCTCTTCCGCTCCAATGTTTGGGAGATAGAGAGCTGAACGCTTCCATGGGACATTGTGGAGATGGTCGGTGACCCAGGTGGTAGTGTTGCTGGCAGATCCTCTGTTTGCGTGGTGACAGGTGCCACTGTCACTACAGAGGTGGATGAAGAGGCCGAGACTGCAGCAGAAGAGGAAGCAGGAGGAGCCAGAGACCTTTCTTGGTTTCTGAGGTGTCTACTCCACTGCAGCTCGTGCTTTGCACTTAGATGCCTGGTCATGCAGCTTGTGCTCAGGTTGAGAACGTTTATGCCTCGCTTCAGGCTCTGATTGCACAGCGTGCAAACCACTCGTGTCTTGTCATCAACACACTGTGTGAAGAACTGCCACGCTAGGGAAGTCCTTGGACCTGGCTTTGGTGTGCTCGGTCCCTTGCTGCGTTGGGCAGTAGCAGATGTACTGTCTAGGGGACGAATGCTCCGTTTTTGCACCCTGCTCCCTCTTCTGCTGTGCTGGTGGCTCTGTGCGACCACCGCCTCTTCCTCCGAACTACACTGGTCACCTGCATAACGTTGATTCCATGTGGGGTCGAGGACCTCATCGTCCTCCACATCATCTTCCACCCAGTCTTCACCCCTGCCCTCCATGTCTGTCTGCACAATTGCGAAAGCAGCAGCAGTTGGCACCTGTGTTTCGTCATCATCCGAGACGTGCTGCGATGGTCCTCCCATGTACCCATCATGAAACATAAGTGGTTGGGCATCGGTGCACTCAATCTCTTCCACTTCTGGGGCAGGGCTAGGTGGATGGCCCTGGGAAACCCTGCTAACAGAGTCATCGAAAAGCAGAAGAGACTGCTGCATGATTTGGGGCTCAGACTGCTTGGCTGATTTGCAAGGGGGTGAGGTGAAAGACTGATGGACATGGGCTTCAGGTGCCAACTCTGATCTTTCAGCAGAAGAGTGGGTGGGAGACAATGTGAAGGAACCCGAGGCACTGTCAGCAACCCAATCTACTATCGCCTGTACTTGTCCTGGCCTAAACATTGGTACAGCCTCATTAGGCATGACAAAATACCGCCGCAGGCTCGGTCGCCTACTCGCACCTGAGGAAGGTGTTTCACTTGTGCGTGTAGCTGGCACAGATCCACCACGTCCTCTCCCTGCAACAGGAGCTCCACCAGCAGCACCACGACCGGGGCCACCACGTCCCTTTGACCTTCCCCTCATATTTTCCAAATTTAGGATCTTGCCCTAAATGGCGTTTTTTGGAAGACCACAACACACCCACAGTACGTAATGGCTGAAACGCACAGCTACAGAACTGCAGAAAATGCTATTAAAAAAAAAGGTTGTTTTTTTTAGTATAGCACAGTACAAGGAAAATATATAGAAATTGTTTATTTTACACACCTCCACATGTGTATTTCACACTGCAATTTATTTTCTGTGGCCCTAAATGGCGTTTTTTGAAAGAGCACAACACAACCACAGTATTTAACCACTGAATCGCACAGCTATAGAAGTGCAGAGAATGCTATTCAAAAAAAAAAAAATGTTTTTTTTTTTAGTATAGCACTGTACAATATATAGAAATTGTTTATTTTACACACCTCCACATGTGTATTTCACACTGCAAAATATTTTCTGTGGCCCCAAATGGCGTTTTTTGAAAGAGCACAACACAACCACAGTATATAACCGCTGAATCGCACAGCTGCAGAGAATGCTATTCAAAAAAAAGTTTTTTTTTTTTTTTTTTAGTATAGCATAGTACAAGAAAAATATATAGAAATTGGTTATTTCACACAACTAGAGATATACACTGCAAAATATTTTTTTTGCCCAAAAATAGGTCTTTTTTGCGCACAACAAAGTGCCTTTTTTTTTTTTGCAACAGCACAATAAAGTGCCTTTCTTTTTTTTTTGGGGCCCAAAAATGGGTCTTTTTAGCAAAAGCACAATAAAGTGCCTTTTTTTTTTTTTTTTTTTCTGACCAAAATAGGTATTTTAGCAAGAGCACAATACAGCCACAGTATGGAATAGGTGTATCACTCAACGTAATGCAGTGCTGGTGCACTGAGCTTGCAACACAAACAGATAAACCTATGCAGATCGCTGAGCTATTATATCTCTCAATCTGGACTCCTATCTAAATCTCTCTCCCTGAAAGCACAAACAGGATCCTGCCCCTACACTACACTACACTGTCTCCCTATCTTTTCTATCAGTAGATTGCAGAATCAGGACTAACTCCTATTCTCTCCCTCACAGCAACAGCAGCCAGGATCCTTTCCCTACACTGTCTAAAAGCAGAGTGACGATCTGTGCTGTGTGCCTCTTTCTTATATAGAAGCTGGTCACATGCTGGGTCACATGTTGCACTGACCAATTACAGCCATGCCATTAGTAGGCATGGCTATGATGGCTTCTAAGGGCACACCAGCTAATCAAATGGTGATTGGCTGGCCCCTGAAGCATTTCTAACTGCGCCATTAAATTCCCGAATCCGAACTTTAGCGCAAAATCCGGGTCCGGGGTCGAGAAAACGCCAAAATTCGGTACGGACCCGAACTTTACAGTTCGGGTCTGCTCAACACTACAAACAACAGAATTATCAGGGCATGCGACCCGCCGAACGACCACAATGCACTGGGCCGCCACAGTACATGGAAAGCCCAGATTGGCTAAAGCATTGAAAGCTTTGCTCAATCAGTGCACAGAGCACAATCAGAGCCATGATTGGACGCGGTCATGATGACTATCCAAACATGGCTCATTGCTGTTAGTCCCGCCCCACACTATAAAAGTATTCTGTCAATAGCGGCCATTTTCAGTGTATAATAAAATATGAGGGGTGTACTCACTTTTGTGAGATACTGCATGTATACTACAGTGTGGAATTTCCAATCACAAAAAAACACACACAACCACACACACACACACACACACACACCTTAAATTTAGTATAGGGTAAGGGAGGGGTTTTATTTTTGTTTTTCTACATGGGAACACACACGATTCATATTCAGGGTCCATTGGCATCCTTTTTAGGCAAACTCAATAACAAAATATCAGCCAGTCAGAATTCACATTCCACTTTTCTAAAGTCACAGAAAGAGAAATCTGATTGGTTACTATATTTTGCATTCAATGCTTATTTATAGGCTCAATAGTCTCAAACATCTTTACTTTCATTATTACATCTGCAGTAGTGGGCTGGAATAATAAAGTTGAACTCAATGCAGCTTTGTAATCAATACAACTTTAAATGCATTTTGTTTTATTGTAAGCAGTGCAATTACCTGAATTTGACTTGGCAACAGCCTCTTGCAGTCTGCTCTACAGTCTATACAGAAAGGGGAAGTGAGAAGCAGCGCAAGAAGCCACTTAGGTGTGCTGAAGTGCAAGGAAGATGTTGATAAGTGGGGAGAGCAGTGTGAAAGACAGAAAAGGTCATCAATGTGCTGCTTTCTCCTATCCCTGTCTAGTCACTGGGTGGGAATGGTGAGGTTACCTGTAGGTAAACTTAGGCTGAGCACACACAGATCGACATTCAGTGGGTTCAAAAGCTATGTGTGTAGCTTCCCCTGTTGGACAGAAGCGGATCATTAGATTGGCTTCTGTTGAATAGGACTGCTTGAAAAACTTGTTTGATTAGTGGCTTACAGCCAGTGGAAGATTCCCTGATGTCAGAATACAATGTGGATGTAGAAAACTGTTCATTTTCGTTCAGGCTGTTGGCTGAAGGAAGAAAAAAAACTGTATGTGTACAAAGTGTAAAACTGACGGAGAAAAAGGCTATGATCCCCTCCCCTCACTCACAGATCAGAAAGTTTTATTGTTTAAGAGGGTTTGATTTCACACCTTTTTAAATTTTTCGCATTTATAGTCATTGCCAACATACCATTTTCATTTCAGGAGCATTCATGGATTTGCTATACACTGGGTATCCTTCACTGTATTTTGTCCAGGACAGGCCACTCACTATTATTTATAGGCATCCCACATGCTGAAATTATCCTGATAAACAAAGGGGAGAAGGAAGTTCTTTATCTAAAACACTGAGGCTGTCCATAGATGTAAGGCAGTGCTCACCACAATTAAAAATAGATCATTCATATGAAAAAAAAAAAAACTCATTTCATCAACAGTTTTACTGCTTTACTGAAACAGTACCAATATGGCCCCAAGATTGCGGATATATTTAAATCAAGGTACACTGCTACAGCATCTGCAGCCTTTTTCAGGTTCTGGAGTGCTTCCCACCGCATGCAAGAAGAAAAAAATAAACCACACACACACACACGCGAAGAGATAGCGCCACTGTTTAAGCATAGCACACCATGGAAAAAATATATAGTAATAAAAAGGCAGTAAGTATTACACTCACATTCCAATAAATTGATACGGCATACCAATAAATAATCTGTCTAGCATCAGCAAGTGGCAGCTTCAATAGGCATGACAAAAAAAAAAAAAAAGGAGAACACGAGGGTGCACCACTTAGTGTAGTATTAGTATAAAATTTATGAAAAAGGAGAATGTATATAATGCACTCGCATGTACTGTACAAAGTGTAACACAGACATAGCACAAAGCTCCAGTAGATGGTGTTCTTCTAGTGTTCCCCAATTAGACATACAAGGTGAATGAATAGAGGGCTTCTACTTGTGAATGGCCTCAAAAAACAGGAACCGTGCAGGATGACCGGAGTAAGACGCAAAACAGGGAGTGAGCATGCCACTCTCAGTGTAGTATTTAGTAAAAAAACAATACTTGAGAAAGAAACACTAATGCACTCACATGTAATAGGTAAAAGGCATTACTCAAGAGTCCTGTCAAATGCTCCCACAGCAAGCATTTTGCTATAGGGGCACCTGAGCCGTCCCCTCTCTCCCCTGATTGGCTGAGACACAGCAGCGGCGCCATTGGCTCCCGTGGCTGTCAAACAAAGTCAGTTAGCCAATCAGGAGGAGAGTCCCGAACGACTATGATACTCATGAGCATCGCTGGAGAGAGTTGGGGCTCACGTAGGTAATTAGGGGCGCTGGAGAGGCTGCCACACACACACAACGCATTAAGATATAAAACCTTTAGCCTTTACAACTCCTTTAATGCATGCTCTGCATTAAGCCCTTTATTCGGGCCACTAAACAGAACTAGATTACTAGACATTCTGGACTTGATAGTAAAATCAAAATCTCAAGAGACAGCTTTTTGCATCCAGAGAAATGAACTGATCTGCTTTCAAATTATTATTTTTTTTACTTCAGAAAGTTGGTAAAGTCACTTCCTGTGATCTATGAAGTGCTTAAAGTGGAAGAATAGGCAAATATAAGACTGGTTGAAAACACTTCCTCCACCCTCCTACATATTGTTTGTAAAAAAAAAAAAATATGCACACACACACACACACACACACACACACACACAACCTTTTAATCATCTTCAGTATGGTACTGAGGTTACAGGCTGGACATCTTCAATTTGCTTAAATGTGTATATGACTCCAGCAAACACAGGTGAATGAATCTCCTGCTGAGGCCATTTTATTTTGACAGACGTGATCACTGGCTTTTAAAATACCTGTACAGAGGGTGCATCCAATTAGATGCAGCCACTATTCGGCCAATAATTTTCCAGCAAGTTCCATCAACAGATATTAATCAGTCAACTTTTGTCAAAAGGAGTTGGACCGGCAACACTTCAAACTCAGGCTTCTTAGGAACCAATCAATATTCTTACAGTGTATGGCCAGTTTGGCTTAGCAGATAAATCTGCAGGGGTAAAAGGAAGGAGAGATATGCATATCTGAACTGAAAATAGGCAAACTACCATCCTCAGATAAAATCAATATGCAAATGAAAGGTATAATGTTATCTCAGATAATAAAGATCTTGTAGATGAGGAGTAGCTAGATCTTGCTTGTAAAAAGCAGTCTCCTTTGACTGTACAATCTCCCCTTCTTCATTTATGGTGGGATCTAGGGAGACCGCTGCTGCTGTGTAGTGTGACCAAGCACAGAATAGAAGGGAGGCTCAAGGTCAAATGGCAACAGCTAGTCCAATTCCTCCATCCAGGGACTGTTGGTTTAGACTGGTGAGGAAGAGCCGTGCTGCCTCACTGTTGTCAGTCGGAACGTCATCATGTTCTGCCACCAGAAGTTTCCCCAGACGCCATATTGCCCACACTATCCACCACTTTAGGACCCCTGACATGGGGGGGGGGGGGGGGAGACCAAGAACTGCCCAGAGGATGGGCCAGATGCACCATATTGTTCCCTACCAGTCACCCCCAACCCTGTACAGTAAAGAAATATAAACTTCCGGTAGGGAGGACAAAAATGTAAATTAAAATACCCCTATCAAGGGACCGAGACCTGACCACATTGAGGAGGGTCAATCACCAGACCAAAAAAAAAAAAACATTACAATGTGAGCTCCTGGAAGGTTGGAAGCAAAGTGGAACTGGGGTTGAGGAGATTAGAGGGGCTTTTAAACCGATTTTTGCTTAGTGTTTCCTGTTGAAGGCACAGCCAATCATCCCTCTTAGCTGTCCTGGAAGAGGATTATGGGAAAGTACGTATTAAACACTTTGGATGTTTTTGGTAGGTTGTATCTCTACTTTTTGCAGGGATACTGAGTTTGTCAGAGTATAATAAATAATTCTGTAAGCACTACGGAAACCATGGTAGACATTCCCGTGTAAGTTTTTTCAGGAAAAGAAAGTCAAACTGGCCAAGCCTCCCCTTCTCTTTTCCACAGGCACAAAACATGCATGTTTGCCCAATGTAAACGTTAAAGTCTATACCAGAATGTATTCATTAAAAAGACCATTCAATAGTCAGATCTTTCATGAGCTGGTTATCAAATTAGATACATTTTTAAGGATGACACAATTGGATATCTAAAGCAAAACACAGACTACAGTGAAAATTACCTTCTAGAGAGGAAACCTGTCAGATTATAAAGATTCCAAGCCTGCCCTTGGTACCCTCTGGTGCCTACACTTACCTTTACCACCACATGACTCTTCCTCCTTAGACAGTGCTTGGGCATGGGATTGGCAGCTCTGGGCCTAAAGGATGCATTGTGGGGAGGCATGCGACGTACCCCTCTCTAATTTCTGGCAGAAGAGAGCAAAGTGGTGGTAAAAGGTAGATACAGGCACAGGGGCAATCAAAAGTAAACAGTTTCTATGGCAATCCTGCAACAACACTTTGGTGGTTATTCATATAAAAATCAACTAAGCCGAATAATTGTTACATGCATCATGATTAAAACATTTATATAATACAACCTTCAGTTTGATTGTAGAATGCTACATCTTATGTACACACAAAGCACTACCCTGTCACTTTTATGTGAACAGATTTACAAACAACAACATGAACCATATTTTATGTAAACACTTAATTGGGCATAATTCCCAGAGTTCTAATGTACTGACTAAGGCTTGCTTTCTTCTAATGATCCTTGTGCAATTAATGATCAACATGGGAGCGGCTACAAAAGATGTCTAACAAAATATTGAACTGACTTTTATACACATTCAAAACTACTATAGTTACATTTGGTACATTACAGTAGCAAGAATATATATTTGTATTAAATGCACATTAAGTATGGTAATATATGGTCCTTTTTCTTTTGTATTTTCTGCTTAGATTGTGAGCTCTAATAAGCAAGGTCCCCATAAAGTGGAAGTAAAAGGCAAAACCTAACTCTACACCTAATCCCACCCCCATTCTAAGCCTAATCTATCTAATGCTGTAAAGAAAAGATCACTATACTTGCCTATTCTGAAGCCACTCCAGTCTGGTCTCCAGCAGCGCCCTCTAAGTGCAGGAGAAAGCCGACAAAGGCTGGGAAGTGGCGTCACCCATAGACTTATGATGGGGCTTCTGTTGTCGGCTGCCACTCCTACACACTGAAGCCACTGCTGACAGCTCAACCTGGGACCGGACTGGAGCAGCTGCCGAATAGGGAAGTATAGTGATCTTTTCTTTACAAGGTTAGATAGAGTATAGAGAGTTTGCTTTAAAGTGGAAGTAAAGGCAAAACCTGAGTTCCACTTAAAAGAGGAACTTCCGCTTATCCGTCTCCTCCCTACACATGCCTGCTGTAGCTTCAGTGTGTGTTTTTGAAGCATTTCTCTCCCCTTGTAATAAAATCTGAAAACTGGAGGTGCAATTTGGGCACGGATTATTTTTGCGCAGTAATGAGTGTGAAACGTGCCATGAATATGGGTTAACGCTACAGCTGAGTTAACAGGGGTTTGTCATTCTGCTCACGTGAAAGAGACCTAACAAGTGGCCAGAAGCTTACCAACTCTGTATGATGGCCCAATGTGATAACTGGTTTCGAAATAGATCACATAGGGTTTCTCCAGGGGATAATAAATACTGACCAATATCAGAAACATTTTCACGCAAAAATGTCCACATTAGTTGGAAAATCTCTGAGCAGCTTGACAGAAGGAAGTGTTTTGCTACACTGCATCAGGTCCTAGTGGGCTCAAGGACAACAAGATGTCTCATTGCCAAGTGTCCCAGTGCCTGCAAGCCCTAAACTGGCCAAACAATCTATATGTACAATCGCCTTTAGATTAAAGCTAGCCATAGATAGATCGTTGTATATCTGCTATGAATTTGATGGATTCCCCCCATCAAAACATTCGAGGTGTGGGGACTCCTCCACTGTCAGAATACCTGGGACTGGCACCAATCTGCTGTAGCGCTAATCAAATGAAAGATCTCCAACATACCCGTTCAATGGTTAGATTGACTTCTCTAGCCTGAGTGGCCATAGATTGATCAAAATTTGGCTTGTTCAGCAGAGACTGGACGAACTTTGGTCAATCTATGGCCAGCTTAAGCAACAGCTATGCAATTCAAGGGCCTAAGGGCTAATCTACACTAGCAGTAGCCCTCTGAGGTGCGAATTTGTTTTTGGAGGGCATTCGACAGGTAGTGAGAAAGCATTATGTTGCATTTCATTGCATTTGCGGAATAGCCCCATTCACTTGAACTGCCTGCCGATCGTGATGAGGGAAATCTTTGCACTACAGACACAGAATGTGCATACTCCTGTATGGCTGCCTTTGGAGCTTAACCACTTAAGCCCCGGACCATTTGGCTGGCCAAAGACCAGGGCACTTTTTGCGATTCGGCACTGTGACGCTTTAACTGACAATTGCGCGGTCGTGCCACATGGCTCCCAAACAAAATTTATGTCCTTCCCCCCCCCCCCCCCCCACAAAGAGAGATCTCTTTTGGTGGTATTTGATCATTATTGCAGTTTTTATTTTTTGCACTATAAACAAAAAAAAGCGACAATTTAAAAAAAAATAAACAATATTTATTGCTATAATAAATATCCCCCAAAAAAATACATACATACATACATACACACACACTGTATTTATCGGCGTATAACACGCACTTTTTTCCCCCTTAAAATTAGGGGGAAATCGTGGGTGCGTGTTATACGCTGATCCTCTCGCTGAAACGAGCGAGAGGAGCCGAAGTACACTCGGCTTTACTCGGCTCCTCTCGCAGTCCCGCCCATCTCTGACTCCACCGCTGACATACAGAAAGCCGAGTGTACTTCGGCTAGTCTCGGCTCCTCTCGCAGTCCCGCCCCTGACTGTGAGCAGAGCCGAGTCTAGCCGAAGTACACTCGGCTTTCTGTATGTCAGCGGCGCAGTCAGTGGAGATGGGCGGGACTGCGAGAGGAGCCGAGTCTAGCCGAAGTACACTCGGCCCCACTCGCTCCTCTCCACAGAAATCGGCGCCAATTTAAAAATCGCCGAGGCTGGCAAGGCTGCAAAGGCACTGGGCAAGGCTGCAATGATGGACACTGGGCAAGGCTGCATTTAAATGTACGTTTTTTTCCTTGAATTTCCCTCCTAAACTTGGGGTGCGTGTTATACGCCGATAAATACGGCACATATACACACGCAATTAGCGTTTATTGATTGGTTTGCGCAAAACTTATAGAGTCTGCAAAATAGGGGATAGTTTTATGGCATTATAATTTAATTAATTTTTTATTTTTTTTACTAATAATGGCGGCGATCAACGATTTTTATCATAACTGCGACTTTATGGCGGACACATCGTACACTTTTGGCGCCATCTTGGGACCATTCACATTTACACAGCGATCAGTGCTATAAATATGCACTTTTTACTGTGTAAAATGTGACTGTCAGTGAAGGGGTTAACCAGGTGGGGGTGCTGAAACGTGTGTCCTAGGGAGTGCTTCTAACTGTAGGGGGGGGGATGGGCTGTGTGTGACATGACACTGATCACCGCTCCCAATTACAGGGAGCTGTGATCAGTGTCCCTGCACTAGGAAGAATGGGGAAATGATTCAGCATTTCCCCGATCTTCCTCTCCGTGAGAATTCCTCCCGCTGTCAGAATAAAGTACAGTAGCTCAGCAGTAGGATTCCACCAGCCGTGTGTGTGTGTATTGGGTCTGTTTTTTTCGTTCAACCCGCTGGTTGACTATAAAATATGACTACTGTATGGGCTGCCTAAAGAGGAAGTAAACTTCCACTTTTAAGTTTTACCTATAAGTAAGCCTATAATAAGGCTTACCTATAGGTAGTGTAAATATCTCCTAAACGTGCACCGTTTAGGAGATATTTACTGAACAGGCAGCCAGTGAAACCCCTGGCAGATGTGCTCTGAAGGAATGGCTGTCCGTGCCGTTTCTTCAGAGCCCTGTGCCATGACCGGCGGCTCTCGCGTGCATGCGCAGGAGTGACGTCATTGCTACTCCGGCCAGTCACAGAGCCGGAGTCTGTGAACCTAGAAGGAAGACCGGGTGAAGGTGGATGCTGCCTCCAGCGATGACATTGCATCACTGGAATGTTTTGTTTTGAGGCAAGTCTCACATAATGTGCTAGTTTGCATCGCATACTAAACACATTATACCCTTGCCTTGCAGGTAAGGAAAAAAAAAAAAAAGTGCAGTGGTCTACAACCACTTCAAAGAGGAAGTAAACCCTAATAGGGTTTACTTCCTCTTTTTCCCCCTGCAAAGTAAAAGTATGATGGGCAAAGGAAGCCCGCAATGTCACCGCTGTCCTCGCTGTGTGGAAGCGTCCATCTTCACCCCTCTACCTTCTGGGGGCCACAGACTGCAGCTCTGACTGGCCGGAGTCACGCGGGACCCGACGGCATGGGCCATATAGAAATGGCACCATCGTGCCCTTTTAGTGCGCATGTGCCAATGACGTCAGCGCAAACGTATATGGTAAATCTCTCCTAAACTATATCTTCCCCAAGCGTCACCCCCTGCTTCCCTGCTGGATCCCTGGCTTGGCACTCACAGAAACTCCTCAAGCATCACTCCCGCTGGGTCCCTGGCTTGGCACTCACTGATGCTCCTCAAGCGTCACCTCTGCTGTCCCGCTGGGTCCCTGGCTTGGCACTTGCTGAAGTTTTCCCCCCCACTTCTTCACCGTCCCCAGCTGGTGAGAAGACTGCTCTGGTATTGGCTCCAGCTTACTCAGGGGTCTCTGGTAACAAAATGGATGGTCCCTTAGTGGTGACAGCTTCCCCTCTACCTCTGACCACAACTGGTTCTCCGTCCTCGATGTGTGGAAGCGTCCATCTTCACCCCTCTTCCTTCCAAGGCCATGGACTGACTGGCCAGAGTCACACGCGGGAGCCGAAAGTCACGGCGCGATCGTGCCCTTTTAGTGCGCATGCTCCAATGACGTTGGCGCAAGCGTATATGGTAAATATCTCCTAAACCATACAGTGTTTTTTTTGATCAGCCCACCAGTTGATGAAAAAAATGATCCATCTATGGCCGCCTTTATCTGCTTGATCTATGCCCCCTAAACTACTGGCATCTGGCTGCCATGATAGACAGAAGAGCGACAAAAAGCAACAGTCTGGCCAATTGTCATCACAGGTCTGGGTGATCTTGCACATGTATTGTTCCACTATACGTGTATTTTGTGCATTATGCAATGGTTTACATAACAATGATATCCTAAGAAGTCATTTGAACACTGAAGAATACAGAACAAATGGAATTTCTTATCGATGACCTAAACTAAAACTCTGAGGAGCATGGTTCTTATCATTGGCAGGGTTGGGAATTGCCATGCACCATGTTGGTGATGTACCTGCCCTATGGAAGTAAACACAGGCAGAGGGAAGGGCTGGGCTCCTTGTGTTTACATGCAGGGAGCCCTCCGGTGTGCTCTGCACTGTACATCAATGGGGAGGAGGAGAGGGATGGAGCAGAGGGATGGAGCAGGGTCAGCAGCCACTTCCACCACACAGTCCTCTCACAGCTTACATGACACAAGGAAAGTCCCCACACACTAGAATAAGAAGACTATGAGAAGTCTCCCTCCCTCAGAACACTCACGTGTGTTTACATGCTCAGCAGCACGTACACATGCTCGTACAATGCCTCCATTTACCACAGACGGGTGAGCCCCCTCCATAGGCTTCGCCTTACCTCTCCTCCCCCGGCACTGGCTGCTACCCCTCATGGTCCCGGTAATGTGAGCTCCGCTCCGTCCAGTGTCAGCAGGCATAGCTATGGAAGGCGGGCACCAGCTGCATGCTGCTCTTCTCAGGACAGCTAAACCCCCGTGTATGAGTGCCCGGGCACCCGAGGAATGTAGAGCTGTGGGCCGGCCCAGGGGCGGAGAAGAGCGGGGGAGAGGGAGGAGCCTCCAGAGATGAGGGCACACCCACTGTTTGTTTACACACACTGGAGGCTCGCCTGTCACCCTGCTTAACCCTTCCGGCGCCGCCTTCACCCCAACTCACATTTAAAGGAGTAATAAACTAAAAATGTCACCTATTGCAGTTTACCAATCATTAGATGTGGATTTTCTTTTTTAGTCTTTTCACCCCCTGTATTCACCTTGGTGATCTGATCAGAAACACACCTTATTTGGTTGGTCCTGTCCCACATCTCCGCCATCCGCAAAAATCGGGACAATTTAAAAAAAAATAAGGTTCATGTATTGACAAATAGGCCTTCTTAATTTAACCCCTTTCATGCCTAACCCTTTTTCTGACACTTGTTGCTTACAAGTTAAAATTTGTATTTTTTGCTAGAAAATTACTTAGAACCCCCAAACATTATATATATATTTTTTAGCAAAGACTAAAATGGCGATCGTTGCAATATTCTATGCAACGCTGTATTTGCGCAGTGGTCTTTCAAATGCAATTTTTATTTTATTTTTGCAAGAAATGCACTTCCATGAATTAAAAAAAACACACACACAGTAAAGTTAGCCCAATTGTTTTGTATTATGTGAAAGATGATGTTACACCGAGTGACTAGACCCCTTACATGTCATGCTTTAAAATTGCGCACGTTCATGGAATGGTGACAAACTACAGTACTTAAAAATCAAACAGGCGTCGCTTTAAGAATTTCTACAGGTTACCAGCTAAAGGCCCGTACACACGGTCGGACTTTTTGCCAACAAACTTTAAAATGAGCACGTTTTCAAAAAAATACGACCATGTGTACGCTCCATCGGACAAACTTTTTCGGCTTTCTATCGGACAAAAGTTCGCTCTGCAAACGGACAAACTTTTCGGCAACAAAAGTCCGATGGTGCAAAGTCCGACCATGTGTACAGAAATCCATCAGGCTTTTGTCCGAAGTACAAATACGCATGCCCAGAACTAATGTTAAAATCAACCAACAATAGCAGAAGTTGACCAAAGGGTGGCAGTAAAAGATCAGAAAAACGACGTGATGTTGGGAAAGTTTGCAGAAAAGTCCTGCCATGTGTATGCTATGGGTGTGCCCGGCCAACTCCCTTCGGACAAAAATCCACGGAAAAGTTTGTTTGAAGTCCGACTGCGTGTACGAGGCTTTAGAGTTACAGAGGAGGTCTTCTGCTAGAATTATTGCTCTCCCCCCAATGATCGCGGCGATACCTCACATGTGTGGTTTGAACACTGTTTACATTTGCGGGCGCAACTTACGTATGCGTTTGCTTCTGCACGTGAGCACAGAGGGATGGTGCACTTTTTTTTTTTATACTGTTTCTTTAAAAAAAAATTCTGATCACTTTTATTGCTGTCACAAGCAATGTTAACATCCCTTGTGACAGTAATAGGCAGTGACAGGTACTCTTTATGGAGAGATCTGGGGTCTATAAGACCGCAAACCCCTCCTTTGCACTTAAAAGCATTTAAAACACCAAGTTTGGCTGTTTTGAATACTGTCATTTTTTAAAATTTGGCACCTCTAAATCCTTTAGTAAACCAGAAATGATGTCATGACATTGCTTCTGGGTTACTAGATCCGAGTCCCTGATCAAAGCAGATTTCAGCTTCATTCGGGTCTCTGGCCAGCCGGCTGGTCGCTCGGGCCTCCCGGTGGGACGTCCCCTTCCGCTGCTTGGGATAACAGCCGAGCAGCTGCTAAGCCACCTCAATTGTTATCACAAGAAAGCTGACCTTAAAAAGCTACAGGGGTGATGCGTGCGGCTGCAGGCATCACCCGGGAAAAACCCCTTCAAGCCAAAGGCTGCATATTTGTGTAACTTTGACGTGAAGGGGTTAAAGTGGTTATTATTCTATTTTTAAAGAATCATTTTTTGTAATAAACTTTATATATCGTAATTATAACTGTGATTTGTGCCTTCAAAGTCCCGCCATACTTTTGCTTTTTTAACACTTTTAAATCTGAACCTCCTGTATTAAGACACAATGATAGATGCCACCTTTGTGTAATACAACCATAGTGCACCTAAATCAATAAGACCCCTTTCACACTGAAGGCACTTTTCAGGCGTTTTAGCGCTAAAAATAGCGCCTGTAAAGCACCTCTCAAGCCTGCCCAGTGTGAAAGCCCGAGTGCTTTCACACTGGGGCGGTGCGCTTGCAGGACCGAAAGAAAAGTCCTGCAAGCACGTCTTTGGGACGGTGCGGGAGCAGTGCGGGAGCGGTGTATACACCGCTCCTAAACCGCCCCTGCCATTGAAATCAATGGGCAGCGCTGCCGAAGTGCCTGCAAAGCGCTTTGGCAGTGGCGCTTTGCCGGCGCTTTTAACCCCTTCTTTGGGGTTAAAAGCGCCCCGCTCCCGCCAGCACAGTGCCGGTAAAGCGCCGCTAAACCTAGCGGCGCTTTACGTGACTTCCTCATGATTAGGAATTCCTGAGAAAGTCAAGACACAACGCGTCAGTGGAGCTTTGTGACGTCACTTCCGGTGTCCACGGAGTACGGAAGTGTGGTGAGGAGGCGATTGTGTTCCTATCCCTACCTGTACTGCGGATGTGACCAAACTTTTATGTAAGCAGATATTGAATACATTTGTAGCGTTACCCTCAACTAGGGATGAGCTTCGTGTTCGAGTCGAACATACGTTCGACTCGAACATCGGCTGTTCGATCGTTCGACGAAGATCGAACGATTTGGGCCGTTCGCGCCAAATTCGAGTGACGCGAACGGCCCACAATGCACTACGCCATCGCAGTGTCATCCAGGCGCTGTGATTGGCCAAGCATGCACTGTGACCCCGCATGCTTGGCCAATCACAGCGCCGGCAGCGAGGAGAGCAATGATTGGCCACAGGCAGGATGCCTGTGGCCAATTATTGCTGAGGGTGTTTAGTACACGCCCCACACTATAAAAGGCCGCCAGCACGGCGGCCTAGTGTAGTGTGTTCCGGAGCAGGGATAGAGCAGCATAGGCAGGGACAGTGACTTTTATTTCTTTCTTGCTTAACCTGGATTCCTTTAGTTTAGGGAAAGAGAAGGATAGGTAGGGAGAGTGTCAGTGTGTTTTGTGCTTGTGCTATAGTGTGCTTAAAAAAAACATTTTTTCTAGGGACAGAAAACTGTAGGTAGGGAGAGTGTCAGTTTCTTTCACTGTCCAAGTCCTTGTTTCCAGGGACCTGGAAGGACAGTGAGTGAATTCTCCTTGTGCTATATTGTGCTTAAAAAAAACATTTTTTCTAGGGACAGAAAACTGTAGGTAGGGAGAGTGTCAGTTTCTTTCACTGTGCAAGTCCTTGTTTCTAGGGACCTGGAAGGACAGTGAGTGAATTCTCCTTGTGCTATATTGTGCTTAAAAAAAACATTTTTTCTAGGGACAGAAAACTGTAGGTAGGGAGAGTGTCAGTTTCTTTCACTGTGCAAGTCCTTGTTTCCAGGGACCTGTAAGGACTGTGAGTGAATTCTCCTTGTGCTATATTGTGCTTAAAAAAAACATTTTTTCTAGGGACAGAAAACTGTAGGTAGGGAGAGTGTCAGTTTCTTTCACTGTGCAAGTCCTTGTTTCTAGGGACCTGGAAGGACAGTGAGTGAATTCTCCTTGTGCTATATTGTGCTTAAAAAAAACATTTTTTCTAGGGACAGAAAACTGTAGGTAGGGAGAGTGTCAGTTTCTTTCACTGTGCAAGTCCTTGTTTCCAGGGACCTGGAAGGACAGTGAGGGAATTCTCCTTGTGCTATATTGTGCTTAAAAAAAACATTTTTTCTAGGGACAGAAAACTGTAGGTAGGGAGAGTGTCAGTTTCTTTCACTGTGCAAGTCCTTGTTTCCAGGGACCTGGAAGGACAGTGAGTGAATTCTCCTTGTGCTATATTGTGCTTAAAAAAAACATTTTTTCTAGGGACAGAAAACTGTAGGTAGGGAGAGTGTCAGTTTCTTTCACTGTGCAAGTCCTTGTTTCTAGGGACCTGGAAGGACAGTGAGTGAATTCTCCTTGTGCTATATTGTGCTTAAAAAAAACATTTTTTCTAGGGACAGAAAACTGTAGGTAGGGAGAGTGTCAGTTTCTTTCACTGTGCAAGTCCTTGTTTCCAGGGACCTGGAAGGACAGTGAGTGAATTCTCCTTGTGCTATATTGTGCTTAAAAAAAACATTTTTTCTAGGGACAGAAAACTGTAGGTAGGGAGAGTGTCAGTTTCTTTCACTGTGCAAGTCCTTGTTTCCAGGGACCTGGAAGGACAGTGAGTGAATTCTCCTTGTGCTATATTGTGCTTAAAAAAAACATTTTTTCTAGGGACAGAAAACTGTAGGTAGGGAGAGTGTCAGTTTCTTTCACTGTGCAAGTCCTTGTTTCCAGGGACCTGGAAGGACAGTGAGTGAATTCTCCTTGTGCTATATTGTGCTTAAAAAAAACATTTTTTCTAGGGACAGAAAACTGTAGGTAGGGAGAGTGTCAGTTTCTTTCACTGTGCAAGTCCTTGTTTCTAGGGACTGGGAAGGACAGTGAGTGAATTCTCCTTGTGCTATAGTGTGCTTAAAAAAAACATTTTTTCTAGGGACAGAAAACTGTAGGTAGGGAGAGTGTCAGTTTCTTTCACTGTGCAAGTCCTTGTTTCAAGGGACAGAGAAGGACACCTGAAGGTAGCCCTTATTGCTTTTTTCCCATCTCCCTGCAGGCCATCTATTAGAATGTCTGGAAGGCAAACAAGGAGAGGCAGACAGTCAGGAGGCAATAAAAGAGGGCAAGCAGGCTCTGTGTCTGGGGCAACAGTGCTGGTCGTGGACGCGGTGCATTGTCATCAGCACATGGCCATGGGACACGCTTGTCCTTCTTTTCCGCAGCTGGACATGTTGAGCCACATCATGCCGAAGACTTGGTAGAGTGGATGACCAAGCCCTCCTCCTCCTCCTCATCCTCTCTCACCCAGGCTCAGGGTACTGGCAAAGCAGCTGCCAAAGCGTCCTCTTCCCTGGTATCAATGTCAGACTCATCATCAGTCACTCCTTCCCTAGACCCACCATGTCCTCCTCCTGAGGAGTCCCCCGAACTGTTTGAGCACAGTGTTGGGTACATGCTCCAGGAGGATGCCCAGCGTTTCGAAGGGTCTGATGATGAAACCCAGCTACAGGAAGGCAGTAGGGTGAGAGCAGACAGAGGGGATGCTCAAGAAGGACACCAATCTGGCAGTCATGTTCCAGCAGCTGCAGCATACTGCCAGATTGGCTCCAGTGATGAGGAGGGAGGGGATGATGAGGTCACTGACTCCACGTGGGTGCCTAATAGGAGAGAGGAGGAGGAGGATGAGGAGGAGGCACATCTCCAACGAGACAGGATGCCCTTTGGTGGCCAGCGTAAGGGCAGTACACCGACGGAATCACACCGCAGAGCTCCGCCTGTGCAGGGCGCTGCCTCTGCCCGTCATTCAAAAAGTTCCTTGGTGTGGGCCTTTTTTGAGGCTAGTGCATCAGATCGCACAGCTGCTGTTTGCAACATATGTCTCAAGCGTATATCGCGTGGCCAAAACATCAGCCGCTTGGGTACCACATGCCTGACCAGACATATGTTGACCTGCCATGCAGCTCGTTGGCAAGCCTACCTCAAAGACCCACACCAAAGAACAAAGCGGACCTCTCCTTGCACCGCATCAGCTGGGATCTCCAACCCCACTATAACTTCAGTCCTCTCTGAAACATGCACTGAGAGGAATGAAGGTGTAGAATTAGGTGTGTCACAGCCAAGTACTTGCGGCCACTCTGCTAGCAGTACACCGACGTCCGATTCTAGCAGGCAAATTTCCCTGCCCCAGCTGCTGGACCGTCGAAAGAAGTTCACTCCCAGCCATCCACATGCCCAGCGGTTGAATGCTAGCTTGGCTAAATTGCTAGCGCTTCAACTGCTGCCTTTTCAGTTGGTAGACTCGGCCCCCTTCCGTGAGTTTGTGCAATGTGCGGTTCCTCAGTGGCAGGTTCCCAAACGCCACTTTTTCTCACGGAAGGCTATTCCGGCTCTCTACCGGCATGTGGAAGGCAATGTCTTGGCCTCGCTGGACAGGGCGGTCATCGGTAAGGTGCATATTACCGCTGACTCATGGTCCAGCAGGCATGGACAGGGACGTTACCTTTCTTTCACGGCCCATTGGGTCACTCTTTTGGCAGCTGGGAAGGATGCAGGACAAGGTGCAGTAGTGTTGGAGGTTGTCCCACCGCCACGCCTCCAAAATGCTACTACTGGTTGTGACACACCTCTCTCCTCCACCCCCTCCTCTTCTTCTTCCTCCATGGCCTCTTCCTGTGGTTTGTCCTATGAACCAGCGGTGCTCCGTAGCCGTTCACGGGGCTACGCAAGTACGCAGGCAAAAAGATGCCATGCCGTGCTTGCGCTGGTGTGTTTGGGGGACAGAAGCCACACTGGGGCAGAGGTCCTGTCTGCTCTGCAGGGCCAGGCCGAGAGGTGGTTGACGCCACGCCAGCTTAAGCCAGGAATGGTGGTTTGCGACAATGGCACCAACCTCCTCTCCGCCCTCCGACAGGGACAACTGACCCATGTGCCCTGTGTGGCTCACGTCCTTAACCTGGTGGTGCAGCGGTTCTTGGGCAGGTACCCGGGCTTACAGGATGTCCTGAGGCAGGCCAGGAAAGTCTGTGTGCATTTCCGCAGATCTTATAATGCCAGTGCTCGCCTGGCTGAGCTGCAAAAGGAGTTGAACCTGCCCAAGAACCGCCTTATATGTGACATGCCCACCAGGTGGAACTCAACGTTGGCCATGCTGCAGCGGCTGCACACGCAGCAGAGGGCCATCAATGAGTACCTGTGCGACTACGGCACCAGGACAGGGTCAGGGGAGCTTGGTTTTTTTTCTCCACGCCAGTGGGGCATGATCAGGGATGCATGCACTGTCCTGGCACCATTTGAGGAGGCCACGAGGATGGTGAGCAGTGACAGTGCATGCATCAGTGACACTGTACCTCTTGTCCACCTGTTGGAGCACACGCTGCGTGGAATAATGGACAGGGCACTTGAGGCAGAACAGAGGCAGGAAGAGGAGGACTTCCTTGCCTCTCAAGGCCCCCTTTACCCAGACAGTGTTCCTTCTGTCCCACCCATCGCACAGGAAGTGGAAGAGGAGGAGGAGGAGGAGGAGGATTGTGTCAGCATGGAGGTGGAGGCTGGCACTCAGCATCATCAGCAGCAGTCTTTTAGGGATGATTTACAGTCCCAAGAAACCAGTGGACTTGTACGTGGCTGGGAGGAGGTGACTGCGGATCATGTCGTCCTTAGTGACCCAGAGGACTCCGGAGCGAATGCCTCAGCAAACCTACGCTGCATGGCCTCCCTGATCCTGCAAAGTCTGCGGAAGGATCCTCGTATTCTTCGGATCAAGGAGAGGGACCATTACTGGCTGGCCACTCTCCTTGATCCACGGTACAAGGGTAAGGTTGCGGACCTTATGTTACCGTCGCAGAGGGAGCAGAGGATGAGACAACTCCGGGAGGCCTTGCAGAAAGGTCTGTGCAACGCGTTCCCAGAGACTGGGAGGTTACAAACTCCTGGTCCAGGACAACGAGTTGCTGAGGCTTCGGCCAGTCAAAGAAGGAGCGGTGGGGAAGGTGGCCGTCTGACCGATGCGTTCAGACAATTCTTTAGTCCGCAGCCCCAAAGTATGATTGGTTCCAGCAACCATCGCCAGCGTCTGATAAACATGGTGCAGGAATATCTAGGGGCAAGGTCAGACTTGGACACCTTCCCCACCGAAAATCCTCTGGCTTACTGGGTCTTGAGGATGGATCACTGGCCAGAGCTTGCACAGTATGCAATTGAGCTACTGGCCTGTCCTGCATCCAGCGTTCTTTCAGAACGCACATTCAGTGCTGCTGGAGGATTTGTCACGGATCACAGGGTGCGCCTGTCCACCGACTCGGTTGATCGACTGACTTTCATCAAGATGAACCAGTCTTGGATCACCACCAGCTACCACACACCTGATGCTGATATAACAGACTAATTGATTTTAACATGTCACGTCCCTTCAAGACTGATGCTGATGCTGAGTGCCTGTGCTGTTATGTTGACTGGCTATCCTCCTCCTCCGAGTCCTCAATGATACGATTGATGATGATAGCTTGGAAGATCATTTTTGTTTATGGGTGCCGCCACCAGTGGCTAAGGCCCAATTTTTCAGCCCCTGTTTTACAGGGGCGTGTACTTACAATTTTTTTAGCAATAATTTGCCATAGGGCTCATTGCTGTGCTCCAAGTACAGTATCTGTGAGGGGTTGTAGTGTTGTGCCACCAGTGCCTAAGGCCCAATTTTTCAGCCCCTGTTTAACAGGGGCGTGTCATTACAATTTTTGAAGCAATACTTTGCAACAGGGCTCATTGCTGTGCTCCAAGTACAGTATCTGTGAGGGGTTGTAGTGTTGTGCCACCAGTGCCTAAGGCCCAATTTTTCAGCCCCTGTTCAACAGGGGCATGCAATTACAATTCTTGATGTAATAATTCACAGCAGGGCCCATTCCTGCACCCACCAAGAGTAAGTCTGAGGGCTTACAGTGTTGTGGCAACGCCACCACCACCACCACCACGAAAGGCCCAATTTTTCAGCCACTGTTCAAAAGGGGCATGTAATTACAATTCTTGATCTAATAATTCACAGCAGGGCCCATTCCTGCACCCACCAAGAGTAACTCTGAGGGCTTACAGTGTTGTGGCAACACCACCACCACCACCACCACGAAAAGCCCAATTTTTCAGCCCCTGTTCAACAGGGGCATGCAATTACAATTCTTGATCTAATAATTCACAGCAGGGCCCATTGCTGCACCCACCAAGAGTAACTGTCAGGGCTTACAGTGTTGTGGCACCAGCACCACCATCAAAGCCCCAATTTTTACTACCACTGTTCAACAATTATATGTAATTAAAATTCCTGATATAATAGTTGACAGCAGGGCGTTCCAGCACCAACCAAGAGTAACTGTGAGTGCTTACAGTGTTGTGCCAACACCAACAACTAAGGGGCCTATTTCTGCAGAGTATATACGGCAGGTCCCTACTTTCAAACATCCAACTTACAAACGACTCCTACTTGCAAACGAAAGAAGACAACAGGAAGTGAGAGGAAATCTACCCCTAGGAAGGAAAATTCTCTCCTGTAAGAATAAATATGGGAGAAAGGTGTCTCCTCTGTACTGATGCTTTATCAGCAATCCTTGTTTCAAGAAAAACACCACATTTCAAAAACAGTTGTCATTGGGACGGAAAGTGAGGTGAAATGTTCTGAACAGGGGCACAGACAGCAAAACAAATGTTACAGGGGTGATAACCCTTACCTATGTTTCCCAAAAAGTTTAAAAATAGATTTTTGGGCTGGAGCTACACTTCAACAATGTACCTGTTCAAAATTACAAACACATTCTACATAAGAACAAACCTACAGTCCCTGTCTTGTATGCACCGCCTGTATACGGCTGTTCAGAGTATATAGGGCCTTTTTTATTTTATGTGCGGGGTTCCCCTTAATATCCATACAAGACCCAAAGGGGCTGGTAATGGGCTGGGGTAGGGGGGGGGGGTCATGGGGTAGCTATGCCATTTTTCTTAAAGATTTTCATCCATATTACCGGGACCAGACATTACATTAAAGCCGCAAGAAGTTTTAAATGGCTTTTTTTTCCTTTAGAAGTGTCATTTTGTGCAGGGACAGTTCTAAACACGGGAAACACGTGGCACTTCACAGGCATACTTTAGACACCCCCCAGGTACGATATTTAAAGGAATATTTGACTTTTTTTTTTCACTTTATGCATCATTAAAATGACTGCTCCCGAAAAACGACCGTTTTTAAAACTTATTTTTGCATTGATACATGTCCCCTGGTGCAGAACCCGGGTTCCAAAACCCTTTTTAGGACAATAACATGCATAATAGTTGTTATAATTAGCACTTTAGAATTCGAACGTTCGCATCCATTGTATTTAATAGGGTTCTAATGTTCGTACGAACTTTCGGTCCGTTCGCGGGTTCTGGTGCGAACCGAACCCGGGGGTGTTCGGCTCATCACTACCCTCAACTAAGAGGGCCGCAGATTTGGTCTGGGCCCTGAGTATAGCTCCGCCAACCCCCAGCAATCTACTCGACCCTTTCTGGCACAGTTAGTTTAGGGGTATACACATTTAATACTTATACCTTATGAGAGACTCAGACACGGAGTAGTTATAAAGGAATAACAGATTTTACTTTCAGCCATGCAAAGAGAATGAACAGTGATAACAACTTGACCATTAGAATATTCACAGAGCCCTGCAATATTATAATATCAATACACTACACCAGGGGTACTGAATTAAAATTCACGGGGGTCCGGTCAGAAACATTTTGTTCCAGCGGAGGTCCGAATGCCATATTGGTGCTATGACTCCACATGATGTCCTCCACTTCACAGCGCCCCCCCACCACCACACACATGCACACACCTTTACGATCCACACACATCACAATTTGTGCTTTTTTTCTTTCAACTTTATTGAAATGTCAAAATACATTTAATTCATTTTTATGCACCACAGCTCAGTTGCGGTGCATAGAAACAGTATGCATTTTGCACCACACTGCTCAGTACGCAGGGGCGCTGTTTCAGTGTGAACAGGACACATAGAAAACAATTGTTTTCTATTGCCCTTGCAGAGACATGTGTTTTGCTAGTGCAGAAATTAGACCTCCTTTTACATCAGTGTCTTCAGTCCCCCACTTCACATCACAGCCCCCTCTTTACATCAGTGTCCTCAGCCCCCACTTACGTCACATCCCCCCCTGCCTCATCACAAACCCCCCATCACAGACTGACCACCCAAATCATAGACTGACCCCCCATCACAGTCCCCTCATCACAGACTGACCCCCCATCACAGTCCCCTCATTACAGTCTGACCCCCCATCACAGACCCCTCATTACAGACTGACCCCCCATCACAGTCCCCTCATCACAGACTGACCCCCCATCACAGTCCCCTCATTACAGACTGACCCCCCATCACAGACCCCTCATTACAGACTGACCCCCATCACAGTCCCCTCATCACAGACTGACCCCCCATCACAGTCCCCTCATTACAGACTGACCTCCCATCACAGACCCCTCATTACAGACTGACCCCCCATCACAGTCCCCTCATCACAGACTGACCCCCCATCACAGTCCCCTCATCACAGACTGACCCCCCATCACAGACCCCTTATTACAGACTGACCCCCCATCACAGACCCCTCATCACAGACTGACCCCCCATCACAGTCCCCTCATCACAGACTGACCCCCCATCACAGACCCCTTATTACAGACTGACCCCCCATCACAGACCCCTCATCACAGACTGACCCCCCATCACAGACCCCTCATCACAGACTGACCCCCCATCACAGACACCTCATCACAGACTGACCCCCCATCACAGACCCCTCATCACAGACTGACCCCCCATCACAGACCCCTCATCACAGACTGACCCCCCATCACAGTCCCCTCATTACAGACTGACCCCCCATCACAGACCCCTCATCACAGACTGACCCCCCATCACAGACCCCTTATTACAGACTGACCCCCCATCACAGACCCCTCATCACAGACTGACCCCCCATCACAGACCCCTCATCACAGACTGACCCCCCATCACAGACCCCTTATTACAGACTGACCCCCCATCACAGACCCCTCATCACAGACTGACCCCCCATCACAGACCTCTCTCGATATCAAAAACCACTGTCCTTTACAGCACAGCACAGCACTCCTCCCCACAAAACCCTACCTTTTTCACACAGGACATGAAGCGTGGGTGCTCTGGACAATGGGCGGGACTTTTCACGTTAAAAGTGAGTGATTTATTGCTGGGACCGCCCCGCTGCCTAGCAACCAATCACCCACTTTTTAACTTAAAAGTCCCGCCCTTTGTCCAGAGCGGCCGCGCTTCATGTTTTGTGTGATTTTAGACAGGCAGTAAGGGGAGGGGCAGTGCAGAGATATTAAAGAAGGCACGGACCCGCCGCGCCTGCCATGCTGTGTATATAGCAGCATCGGCAGCGGCAGGCGGGCGAGCCGGGTGAGCCGGCGACAGGGAGAGGACGCTACTTGGCGAGGCTGCGGTCCAGACAGAATGGCCACTGGGGCCGGATCCGGCCCGCGGTCCGCCATTTAGTGACGCCCGCACTACACAATAAAGAAGGGGAGGGGTGGATAAGGAGAATCCACGTGAGGCGACTGTTAGCTAGGCGCCCTGTGGCGCAATAACTAAACTAGGTCCCTAATGAATCAGGCCTGATTCCTAACTCTAGAACTCAGTCCTGTATGAATGATGGATTCTTCACCGGCTTCTGTAGAGGTGGTGCACTTAAGAATAAACAACAATTGTAATCCAGAACAAAAGGAAAAGTTGATAACTGACAACACTTCACTGGAGATCCTCTGGATCAGTCCTGCTGTGGATCTCCAGTGAGAGTCTTTAACATGAGGTAGTAGGCCTCGGCAGTCTAAAGGCACAGTACTAGCAAACAGGTTAGGGAATGAGCTTACGCCCGCTCACCCGCCGGACACGATCTCCGTCCGGAACTTCCACCGGCTGTGACTTCACTCGCCCACAGCCGTTTGATGCGATCGGGTCTCCGATCCAATCCAGGCTGTAAGTACAGATGTCGGATGCCACCCAGACTCGCAGTGGGGTGGAAGGCTCTTTGGTTGGCTGTGGAAGGCCCCAGGCTTCAGGCCTTACCCAGCACAGGTCCGCACAGGTGTATCAGTCTCTGCCGTCCCGTGTCCAAAGAGGCCGAGCCAGGCCTCGCCCCTTCCTTATATATCCCCACCCATGAGTCTCTGGGGCAGAAGCAAAACATCCTGGGAACCAGTGGGGTTCTGGGAACAGTAGTTCGAGAGCATTTAAAGGAACCCCGCTACACACTCCCCCCACTAAAACTCTTTGGTCCCCAAAGATAAACTTCAACAAATACTGTTTACCATTTTGGACAGTGTCGAGTATGATTTTGGCATAGGGAATTCCCACCAAAACTCTAGGATGGAACTCTCATGCCTACAGGTCACATTACCATGAGTGGCCTGCCTAACTGTGCCAGAGAGTGAGCTGGGGTTGCCCTCCACCAAATGGACAGTGGAGGGATCAGGTTGCTCAACACTTCTCCTAGCCGTTACAACAGAGTCCTCTGAGCTCGTCCCTATTTGGGGGTAAGTTAGTTTCTTGGGAGGCCTGATGACTCTGTGAGCCCTCTGCTCTCTTGGTGCTTCTGACTCTGGCACCACAGGCTCTTCTTCAGGAGTAAGTTCAGGTAACATTGCTGGTTCTGGAACCTCTGATTCAGAAGTCGACTGACGTATGGAATCTCTAGGGTCCTCCTCTGCGCAAGTGTCAGAAACATCTTCCCAGTAATCAGCTGAGGGACTGAAGGGTATGAATTCAGTAGCCTCCGGATTCAGCGTTGCATCTGGGGTATCCCCTCCATTTGGGAGATCTAAGGCGGACGTTCCCAGAGTCGAGGGAGGCCACAGCCAGTCCAGTTCTCCACCTTCATCTGTACTCAATTGGGAGGCCTCACCATCTTTGGCTCGAGAGGTCTGGGACCGAGTGCTCGGCCTAGGAGTATCCAGGATAGAGGCCGGTTCAGGGGAGTCTCTCACGGGAGGTATTCTGACTGCCTCAGCAAGTGGGAGCAGGTGGTTCCGATGCCACGTCTTCAGTGGACCCACCTTTCCTTCTGGCTTTAGTTTGTAGACAGGCAAACCGGGCAACTTCCTACAGACAACATAGGGCTCAGATCTCCACCTGTCGGCAAGCTTGTGTTTTCCAGGGACCCCCAGATTGCGTAGCAGTACTCGGTCCCCGGGCTGCAGATCTTGCACTCGAACCTTCAGATCGAAATTTCTCTTGTTGCGGGCCCCCCTTTGATCCGAAGCCGCCTGGGCTTGTTCATAGGCCACCTGCAAGCTACGTCTAAGTCTGTCCACGTATCCCTTGTGGGATGTAGCTGAGGTATTGTCTACAGAAGTGCCAAAGGCCAGGTCCACAGATTGCCTTGCTTCTCTCCCAAACATAAGTCAATAAGGGGAGTAGCCAGTGGCGTCACTTGTGGTACAGTTATAGGCATGTACTAGGGCTGATATATGCTGACTCCAGTGTTGCTTCTTCTCTGTTTCTAAGGTTTCCAACATGTTGAGCAGGGTCCGGTTAAATCTCTCCGGCTGAGCATCTCCTTGTGGGTTGTAAGGCGTGGTTCTGGTCTTCTTTATTCCCAATGAATCCAAAAGTCTTCGGATCAACCGACTCTCAAAGTCCCTTCCTTGATCTGAGTGGAGTCTCTGTGGTAGTCCGTAATGGACAAAATACTTCTCCATAAGTATCTTGGCCACGGTGGATGCCTTCTGGTCTTTGGTTGGGAAAGCTTGAGCATAGCGGGTGAAATGGTCGGTTATTACCAGAACATTCCCCAATCCACTCAGGTTGGGTTCGAGGCAGAGAAAGTCAATGCATACCAGATCCATTGGGCCTTGACTCTGTAAGTGGCCCATTGGGGCAGCTTGATGGGGTAGGGTCTTTCTCTGAATGCATCGTGCACAGGAATGGCAATACTCCTCTACTTCTGCCCTCATGCAGGGCCAATAGAACCGATTTCTGACAAGCTGGAAGGTCCTTTCTGCCCCTAGGTGACCATGATGGTCATGCAGGGCAATTAGTACAGTCTCTCGGTGCTTCTCTGGAAGAAATAACTGCCACTTATCTTCTGAGTCATCAGATGGGCCCCTTCGGTAGACCACCCCCTGATGTACCTGTAGCCTGTCCAATTCCTTCCTCAACAGGCGAGCCTCCTTTGAGGGGTGATGTAGGAGTTTGTTGGGATCCTGATTCTCCAGGGCTTCGAGGACCAATCTCCCCATGGGGTCTTCCAATTGGTCACACCTCAACTCCTTCTTGGACAGTCTTGGTAGGTTGTCTTCCTCCAGTTGAGTTACTCCACAATAGTGTTTGGGGACTCCTACCATGGTAACCCCTATTTCTTCTGCTCTGGAGCCTCCTCTGGCTTGGAATTCAGCCCCTTGACAAAGGGCCCGCACCCCGTCCGGTGCCACTTGGGTCCAATCTTCCCAGTCATTTGTCGTGGCATGAGACCTCCGGGACAGGGCATCTGCATCCCTATTTCCGGCTCCTGGTCTGTACTTCAGACTGAAGTTGAATCCAGACAATGCGGCCAACCACCTGTGTCCGGTGGCATCTAGTTTTGCGGTGGTGAAGAGGTAGGTCAGGGGGTTGTTGTCTGTCTTCACAGTAAACTCTGCCCCATACAAGTAGTCTTTTAGCTTGTCTACTACCGCCCATTTGAGGGCCAGGAATTCCAGCTTATGAGTGGGGTAATTCTTTTCTGAGGGGGTCAGGCTCCTGCTCACATAGGCCACTGGTCACAGTTGTCCTTCATGTTCTTGGTAGAGTACACCGCCTAGACCCTCATGGCTGGCATCCACATGTAATTCATAAGGTCTGGTAGGGTCGGCGTAGGCCAGGACTGGGGCAGTGGTTAAGCTCCTCTTCAGGGCGTGAAAGGCCTCTTCACACCTTGGGTTTCACTGATCTTGAACTGACTCACCAGGCCTCCTGGGCCCTGAGTCATCCTCTTCCCCTTCTGCCTTTAGCAATTCATTCAACGGGCGGGCAATCCGAGCAAACCCCTCCACAAACCTACTATAATAGGAGCAGAACCCCAGGAAGGATCTGAGCTCTGTTACTGTGGTGGGTCATGGCCAGGAAGTGACTGCTTCCAACTTTTCAGGATCTGTGGCCACCCCTTCTTCAGACACTATGTGCCCCAGATAGTTCACAGAAGACTGGTAGAACCGACACTTCTCGGGGGAAAGCTTAAGTCCCTCTTCGCTGAGTCTTCTCAATACTTTCTCCAGCCTGGCTTCATGTTCTTCCAAGGTTCTCCCGAAGACAATGACATTGTCCAAGTACACAAGGACTTCTATAAGATTCATGTCTCCAACAGTCTTCTCCATAAGGCGTTGAAAGGTAGCAGGAGCTCCAGACAGACCCTGAGGCATCCTATTGAATTCGAAGAATCCCACCGGGGTTATGAAGGCTGTCTTCTCCCTGTCTTCTGGGTGCATAGGGATTTGATAGTACCCACTCTTGAGGTCCATCACACTGAACCATTTGGCTCCAGACAAACTTTGTAGGGCATCTTCTATCCTTGGCGTGGTGTATTGGTCAGGGATGGTTCTCCTGTTGAGAGTCCTGTAATCGATACAAAGCCTCAACGATCCATTCTTCTTTCTGACCACCACGATTGGGGAGGCATAGGGGCTTCTAGACTCCCGGATCACACCAGTCTTCTTTAGTTCTACAAGTTGTTCCCTCAGATCCTCCAGATCTGCCAGGGGGACCCGCCTGACCCTCTCTCGGAAGGGCTTATCTTCTTGGAGGCGGATCCGATGGGTGGCACTTCTTGCACACCCCACATCGAATTCATCTTCGGAAAAGATCTTCTCCCACCTGGTCAGCTGGGCCTTGGCTCTTTCTTTCCAACCCCGGGTAGGTTCGGGTTTTCCACGGACAGCTTCTCCCAAACATCTCCTCCGTCACCCGTCCCTTTGACTTCGGACCAAGTGACCGGGGCAGCAGGGCCCACCTGACCAAGCAACACTCTGGCAGGAATCTCCATGGGTCCTCCCGTAGTGTTCCTAACACTCACCGGAACTCTGCCATGGGCCTTCTTCAGGGCCTTGAACGGAATCACTTCTGGTATCACTTCCAGGCCTGAGGACTCTTCCCTTGGGTCGGATTCCAGCATGACAAAGGGGCCAGGTTGTTCCCACGAAAGCTTCACAGTGGCCCTAAGACAGGTTACTTCTCCGGGCTGTAGCACTACTCCTTCTCTGCCAAGTCTCCACACCTTCCCTATCCCCTCTCCCGGGGTCTTCTGCTCTAAGACCAGTCGTTGGTAGGCCGTCTTTAGCATGGGATGGATTTTGGTGGCTGAATGGTTTCTCTCTTTCACTAGAGGGGTCAGGAGTCTCCTGACTAGATCCGTGTTTGTCCCAATGATCAGGGAAATCTTGCTGGCTCCAGGCGGCCGGGGACACACAACTGCCAGGGTGTCAAACACTTCAGCCTTCCCAGCCACGGATGGGTCGAAAGTCATCTTTATGGGCAGGTACCCATCATAAGGGAAACTCTGGGTTCCAAGTCCCCATATCTCCAGCTCTTCTATCTTCTGGATAGGCAGATGACTCAAGTGCCTATCATAGAAGTCCCGGTATAGTAAAGTCACCTGTGCTCCGGTGTCCAGAAGAGCTTTAGTATAGACTCCTTCCACTTGGATGGGCACAGTAGGAGACGGGCCCACCAGTTCCTTTGGGTATGGCCGGACTGGGGTCACTTCCTTCTTTGGGCTTTTCCTTGCCCTGCTTCTTTTGAACTTTAATTTTTCCTGAGCCTGGCATGCATTGACCTTCTCCCTCTCAATGGGGGCACAAACCCGCTGAGGGATGTTATTGTTCCTCTTAGGTGTACTGTATTTCCACTGAGGGGTCTTGCCCCCTCCCTCTGGGGTACATATTGGTGGGGGTTTACTATACCTCCTCCTAGGAGTTTTGTCTCCTCCATTCCTGGCCTTTTTTTTAGTTTGGAGCGCACTGAAGATGATGGGCACCCGGTTGACTCCTTCACCGGGGCCCTTTGGAGTTTCCCGCCGGCTTGCAATTATCTGTTCTCTTCTTCTTTGGGCTGGAGCATACATTAGCAAAGTGGCCACTCCCTCCGCAGTTATAGCAAATCACCTCTTCTCGGTCCTGTAGGGAGGCCGGTGCTGAGGTGTTCGGGAACAACTCCTTTCTTGGGCTTGGTCTTCTCTGATCTTTCTCCATCAAAGAGGTCAGCATCTCTAACACTTGGGCCATTTGTGATTTCAAAGTGTCAACCTCCGCATCTCTTTCCGGGCTCTTGACCGAATGGACCAACACTGGTACAGGTGTGACATTCGCCTTGGCCACCTGCTGATCTTCCTGCAGCGCCTCTTCGTCCCTAATAATTTTTATTAGATCAGAGTAGGTTAGTGACATCCCTCCTCCTGAGGTTTTCAGGTGCAGCCAGACCGGGTCTGAGCGCCGCGCTCCCCTCATGATCTGCTTCATGCGTGCTTCATCTGCATCTTTGGGCAGCATTTCCTTCTTCAGTACAATCTTGCATAACTGCCTGTTCAGCCTTCTAACATATTCTGACAGTTTCTCATTCGGCTGCTGGAGAGTGTGTTCAAATTGATAGATCATCTCTGACACCTTCTCTAGCTGACCAAACTCTTCCTGCAGCAGGGCCAGGCAATCTTGAGCTGTACAGTTTTCATTTCCAAACCGGAAGCTCTTCACCGCTTCTGCCGTGGCACCTTTCAGACTTTCCAAGACTCGCTGTCTCTTCTGTGCCTCAGGCACCTCCCATGCCTCTACTGCCTGCAATGCCTGTTCCACCCAAGTGTCAAAATCTTCCTCCCCCGCAGGGACGGGAAGCTTCCCCGAGAATGCTTTTAGTCTCCGGTAGCTAGTCTCTACGTGCACCGTGCTTGCCTTCTGACAGTTTGTTAGTAGGTCCCCTAACGCCTTTATCAGTTCAGGTGATATGGCCGTGGCAGGTGCAGGCGTCACCGGAGGTGTCGCTCCATCTCTCCTCTCTGGTGAGGTACGGGCCGCATTCTGCGGTGGTCCCGTTAGGGGTGGCTCCTTCTTGATAGCATGCGCCAGACTATAAGATCTGTTATCCGACGTCTGCGTATATTTGCGCTTGCAAACTTCTGGCTTCCCATCTGAATACTCCACTAGTGCATACTGGTGTGAGGTGTCTGGGTCTAACTTTGTTCCCATCACCCACGGTGTACCATCTGGGGTCACTGACTTCATTAATCCTTCCACCGTCTCGGTCGACCATTCCTGACCGGGCATGTTAATGACCACTGACTGGCTTGGATCTGTCTTAGCTACTCCACCCCACGTTCTGATGTCTTTCAGGTCCATGCCGGTACCTCTTGGCGGGTTTTCTGCTCTATCAGGATCCCGGACGAGAACCCCCACGTGTAGCGTTACCCTCAACTAAGAGGGCCGCAGATTTGGTCTGGGCCCTGAGTATAGCTCCGCCAACCCCCGGCAATCTACTCGACCCTTTCTGGCACAGTTAGTTTAGGGGTATACACATTTAATACTTATACCTTATGAGAGACTCAGACACGGAGTAGTTATAAAGGAATAACAGATTTTACTTTCAGCCATGCAAAGAGAATGAACAGTGATAACAACTTGACCATTAGAATATTCACAGAGCCCTGCAATATTATAATATCAATACACTACACCATAAAGAAGGGGAGGGGTGGATAAGGAGACGCCACGTGAGGCGACTGTTAGCTAGGCGCCCTGTGGCGCAATAACTAAACTAGGTCCCTAATGAATCAGGCCTGATTCCTAACTCTAGAACTCAGTCCTGTATGAATGATGGATTCTTCACCGGCTTCTGTAGAGGTGGTGCACTTAAGAATAAACAACAATTGTAATCCAGAACAAAAGGAAAAGTTGATAACTGACAACACTTCACTGGAGATCCTCTGGATCAGTCCTGCTGTGGATCTCCAGTGAGAGTCTTTAACATGAGGTAGTAGGCCTCGGCAGTCTATAGGCACAGTACTAGCAAACAGGTTAGGGAATGAGCTTACGCCCGCTCACCCGCCGGACACGATCTCCGTCCGGAACTTCCACCGGCTGTGACTTCACTCGCCCACAGCCGTTTGATGCGATCGGGTCTCCGATCCAATCCAGGCTGTAAGTACAGATGTCGGATGCCACCCAGACTCGCAGTGGGGTGGAAGGCTCTTTGGTTGGCTGTGGAAGGCCCCAGGCTTCAGGCCTTACCCAGCACAGGTCCGCACAGGTGTATCAGTCTCTGCCGTCCCGTGTCCAAAGAGGCCGAGCCAGGCCTCTCCCCTTCCTTATATATACTGTGAGGGGGTTAACTCGGTAGCGGGTGTGTGTGACCCCCTGGTTGGGCTCCCCACACAAAAACAGGGCCAGCAGACGGAGGTTGTGGTTTTCAAAATCAAAAGGTGCGGTTTATTTCTCTATGTACAGAGACAAAAACACAGCAAAGCCAAAAAGAAACATAAACAAAATAAATCCTGGTCAGTTTGACCTCTGACTAAACATGCAGGTTTCCTAAACTAACAACTGGGATCAGCCTGGTGCTGTCCTAGTCCCTAAGTCCCTGGTTTAGTAAAAGTCCAAACAAATAGCCACACAGGCTTTGCCTCACCGCACAGGGGTTCACTCTCCCTAGACAGTCCACACAGGTCTGGGTCCAGGCATGAGCCAACACCTAATGAATCTGGGAGTTTTTATAGAGGCCTTAAACGAACTGACAGGCTTCAGCTGGTCTCATCAACTCCCTGCCTGCACGACGCCCAGCCCTCTCCCTAGAGGTATGAGTCATCCATGAGCCCACTAGCCTCAGCTGGGCTTCATCAACTCCCTCCCTAGTTGTATAAGTCGGCATAAAGCCTGAATCTGGGAGAAATATATCTACCCCCCTGGATGCAACCAGGTGACTTTACCTTCCTGCTGTCACATACCCCCCCCTCTTGTTTTAACCTTGGGGTTGGAACACCAGCAATCAGGCATTCATGTACTCGAGACAAAGCATCCACATTCCCCATTTGAACGCCAGGGCGATGCTTTACTGTGAAGTTGAATTCCTGTAGGGCCAGGAACCACCTATTCACTCTTCTATTTGTCTCCTTGTTTTGAGCCATCCACTTTAACGGAGCGTGATCCGTAACCATGTCAAAGTGCCTACCTAGCAGATAGTACCGAAGGGAATCTAGAGCCCACTTCACCGCTAAACACTCCTTTTCAACCGTGGCGTAATTTACCTCATGGGACTTCAACTTCCTGCTGAGGTAAATGACTGGGTGCTCTTCCCCGTTCCAGACCTGGGACAATACTGCTCCTAACCCCACATCTGACGCATCACTTTGTACGACAAAGTCTTTAGAGAAGTCGGGTGAGTACAACACTGGCTGGCTACATAAGGCTTGTTTCAAGAATTGGAATGCTGCCTCAGCCTTGGGGGTCCATTTAATCATGACCGACCCTTTCCCTTTCGTCAGGTTGGTTAGGGGCACAGCCTTAGAAGCAAAGTGGGGAATGAAGCGCCGATAATAACCCGCGATTCCCAGAAAGGCCCGTACCTGCTTCTTGCTGTTGGGACGTGGCCAACTCTGGATGGCCTCGACTTTGTTGAGTTGGGGTTTTATCACTCCCCTGCCAATGGTGTACCCAAGATATTTGGCCTCCTCCTGCCCAATGGTACACTTCTTGGGGTTAGCCGTAAACCCCGCTTCCCGGATAGAGTCTAGGACTGCTTGCACTTTTGGCAGATGTGAGGCCCAATCTGTGCTATGGACAATTACGTCATCCAGGTAAGCCGCAGCATACTTCCGATGGGGCCTCAGTATCTGGTCCATTTTCCGCTGGAATGTGGCCGGCGCATTCTGTAACCCGAACGGCATTCTCTTATATTGGAACACCCCGTCTGGGGTTACAAATGCGGTTTTCTCTTTGGCCGACTTGGCCAGGGGAATTTGCCAATACCCTTTTGTGAGGTCAAGAGTCGTCATGTATCGGGCTGTTCCCAGCCGGTCGATCAACTCATCTATACGTGGCATGGGGTAGGTGTCAAATTTTGTAACTTTGTTCAACTGACGAAAATCGTTACAAAATCGCCAGCTCCCATCCGGTTTAGGCACCAACACAATGGGACTAGACCAATCACTTTGGGACTCCTCTATCACCCCTAAGTTCAGCATTTTCTGTACTTCCTCCCGTATTGCCTCCCGTCGGGCCTCTGGGATCCGATAGGGTTTTAACTTCACCCTTTCACCGGGCGGGGTAATAATATCATGCTCTACCCCAGATGTTTGTCCCGGCAGCTCAGAGAACACCTCCTTGTTGCGAAGCACAAACTCCTTAACCTCCTGTTGTTGGGGTTGTGACAAGGTGGCTGCTATTCCAACCTCCGGAATCACGCAACCAGTTTGAGCTGGTGACCAAGTTTCTGCGACTAGGGACTCTCTATCCCTCCAGGCTTTCAACAGATTAACGTGATATATCTGTTCGGGCTTTCGCCTTCCTGGTTGTCTGACCTTGTAATTCACTTCGCTCACTTTTTCCATTATCTCGTAGGGGCCTTGCCATTTGGCAAGGAATTTACTTTCAACCGTAGGGACAAGTACCAATATCCTATCCCCCGGGGAAAAGGTACGGGTCTTTGCTCCACGGTTGTACACTCTCTGCTGTGCCAACTGCGCTTGGGCCAAATGTTCCTTCACGATGGGCATTACCTGTGCAATTCGATCTTGCATCAGGGCGACATGCTCAATCACACTCCTGTGGGGAGAACTCTCACTTTCCCAAGTTTCCTTGGCAATATCCAACAGCCCTCTTGGGTGTCTCCCATACAGTAACTCAAAGGGGGAGAATCCCGTAGAGGATTGGGGCACCTCCCTAATAGCAAACATCAAATAAGGAAGTAGACAGTCCCAATCCTTTCCATCTCTATCCACCACTTTCTTCAACATTTGTTTTAGGGTTTTGTTGAATCTTTCAACCAGCCCATCGGTTTGGGGGTGATACACAGATGTACGCAATTGCGTCACTTTGAACAATTTACACAGCTCTTTCATAACCCGGGACATAAAGGGTGTACCTTGGTCCGTAAGCAGTTCTTTACAAATACCCACCCGGCTAAAAACAAGAGATAGCTCTTTGGCTATGGTTTTGGCCGAGGTATTTCTGAGAGGGATCGCTTCTGGATAACGGGTGGCATAGTCCATTATAACCAATATGTACTGGTGCCCCCTAGCGGACTTGATTATAGGACCTACCAAATCCATTGCGATTCTCTCAAACGGGACCTCAATGATGGGTAGAGGGACCAGCGGGCTACGGAAATGTGGCATCGGGGCCGACCTCTGACACACAGGGCAGGAGGAACAATAATTTTCTATGTCCTTCATCACCCCAGGCCAATAGAATCTCTGTAATACCCTCTCTCGGGTTTTCTCTGTCCCCAGATGACCTCCAAGAATGTGCCCATGGGCCAACTCCAACACCAACTTCCTGTAAGGTTTGGGCACCACAAGCTGCTCAACGGTTTCTTCTGCCCTTTTTGCCACCCGATACAGTAGGTCCTTCTCTACGCTGAAGTATGGGTAAGTGCAGGTATTATCTGGGTTCACTAACTCGCCATCTATTTCCACTACGTTTTCCCGTGCCTTTATTAGGGCGGGGTCTTTTAACTGTTCTGTGGCAAAATTTTCCCTGTGAACCTCCAGATCAGAAAACTCCACAGACGGTAGGTTTTCGTCTGAGGAGGTGGGCTCCTCTCCAGTTTTTTGAGTCTCCCCTGCCAATACTGACAAGGGAAATTCTGGAGAGTCCTCACCACTCTCAGAGGAGTTCTGGCTATCACATTCCTGGTACATAGGGGCACCAGTGGGGGGCTCAGGATCATCCCACAGTTCCCAGAACTTCGGAAAATCCCTTCCCACAATGGCATCATGCGGTAATTGAGATACTAACCCCACTGGATGAGAGAGGGTACCTTTGGGGGTCTCGAAACACACTGTAGTCACTGGATACTCTCGGGTGTCCCCATGCACACAAATAACAGCTACCTTGCTATTCCCAGAGACCTCTGTTTTAACTAATTCAGCCTTTATCAGGGTCACAAGGCTACCTGAATCCAGTAATACCACAACATTTCTACCATTAATACACATTTTGCATAAATGTTTCTCAGTTCCCCGAATGGCAGTGCATGCGACTGTCGCACACAGCGACTGACGTCTGTCCATCAGAAAGTCACATTGCATGGGTTCCTCCACAACCGGGCAATTTGCTGCAATATGTCCCGCTTGCCGGCAGCGGTAGCAAACAATCCATTTGGCTGCCTCTTGAGCCCCTGACTTCCCAGGCTGTTCTCGCCAAACTTTGGGTAGAGCTCCCACCCTCTCACTCTCTCCACCCTCACCCCTTGGAATCCTCTTATCCGCCCCTGGGGATGGTCTGGTCTTAGGGTGGAAAGTCCGAGAGTCTCTGGAAGAGGTCGTCAGGTTCTCTGTAGCCAAGTATTTCTCTACACGATCCACAAGACCACCGGCCGTCTCTGGGTCTCCATGGCTTACCCACTTTTGGATGGCAGTAGGAAGAGCTCTCAAAAACCGATCCATTACAACACGTTCCACAATCTCTGGTGCGGACAAAGTCTCTGGCTGTAGCCACTTCCTGCTCAGGTGAATGAGATCATACATTTGAGACCTGGGGGGTTTTCCAAGCTGGAGAGTCCAGTTATGCACACGCTGAGCCCGGACAGCCAGGGTGACACCCAGCCTTGCCAATATTTCAGCTTTTAGCATCACATAGTCTTTTGCTTGGTCAGGCTCTAGGTCATAGTAAGCCTTCTGCGATTCACCAGTTAACAGAGGAGCCACCAGTCCAGCCCACTGCTCCTCAGGCCACTTTTCTCTTTCAGCAGTCCTTTCAAATGTGGTCAAAAATACCTCTGGATCATCCTCTCCAGTCATTTTTGTCAATAAACGACTCACCCCAAAGGACGCGGTATTAGTGGGACGGCTTTCCTCACTGGTCTGCGGACGTTGCTGCATTACTGCTTCCATTTGTTGTAGTCTCTGCTCTTGCTTCTGTAACAGGTCTATGAAGCGGGCCTCAGATTGCTGCTGGGCTTGTTGATGAGCTTGCTGCTGGGCTGCAAGGCTCCTTTGCAAACCTGCATTTGTCTGCTGTTGATTGGCATTTGCTAGAGCCAGCTGTTTCAGTATCTCCTCCATGCTGGCTTAAAAAAAACTGCCACTGGTTCTCCACCAACTGTGAGGGGGTTAACTCGGTAGCGGGTGTGTGTGACCCCCTGGTTGGGCTCCCCACACAAAAACAGGGCCAGCAGACGGAGGTTGTGGTTTTCAAAATCAAAAGGTGCGGTTTATTTCTCTATGTACAGTGACAAAAACACAGCAAAGCCAAAAAGAAACATAAACAAAATAAATCCTGGTCAGTTTGACCTCTGACTAAACATGCAGGTTTCCTAAACTAACAACTGGGATCAGCCTGGTGCTGTCCTAGTCCCTAAGTCCCTGGTTTAGTAAAAGTCCAAACAAATAGCCACACAGGCTTTGCCTCACCGCACAGGGGTTCACTCTCCCTAGACAGTCCACACAGGTCTGGGTCCAGGCATGAGCCAACACCTAATGAATCTGGGAGTTTTTATAGAGGCCTTAAACGAACTGACAGGCTTCAGCTGGTCTCATCAACTCCCTGCCTGCACGACGCCCAGCCCTCTCCCTAGAGGTATGAGTCATCCATGAGCCCACTAGCCTCAGCTGGGCTTCATCAACTCCCTCCCTAGTTGTATAAGTCGGCATAAAGCCTGAATCTGGGAGAAATATATCTACCCCCCTGGATGCAACCAGGTGACTTTACCTTCCTGCTGTCACAATCCCCACCCATGAGTCTCTGGGGCAGAAGCAAAACATCCTGGGAACCAGTGGGGTTTTGGGAACAGTAGTTCGAGAGCATTTAAAGGAACCCCGCTACACATTTATTATACGTTACTGGCAATATTGCGCTATGTGTATTTTTGCTCTCTCTGAGTGACTTTCGATCAAGAGGCACGATATTGGAGTGTTTATGCAGACGTATTGGAGCCTGTACAGCGGGGACCTTAGCAGCTATCCATTGAGATCTAAAGCTTTGTCTGACCTTATGGTCATTCCCTGAGGGGAGCGGCCAATCTATTCATTGGTGGCGGTGGTTGCTGTTTGCTCCTTTGCTTCACTGGATACATTTATTCTCTTCAATTATGATTTGGACTGAGCAGTCATTCCTATGTTCTTTGCACTTGGCCTTTTTATATTTACTCATTTTATATTTAATTATTTCACTTGGTCCCTTTGTTTTCACTTGAATTATTTTGTTATTTATTTTGATTTACTATGCAGAGTAATCTTTATTCAATATTTACTTGGTTAATATAGTTAATTGAGCAAGCGCACTATTTTATACACATTACAATATTTTTATTTATTTAGCTTGTTTGGCTGTACTTCTCCTGTGGATCACAGGAGTGCAGATAGTTTTGCAATCCTGTGACCCATTTTCAGCAGACAGCAGGCTGAATGCCACTGTTGGCTGACGTCACCAGGACCAGGCTTGGACAGATTGCAACCATACGCCTGGACCGGCAACTGGCTCAGCTTCTCTGTGAGCCGCTGAGAGGCCGTGCCGGCCAGTCCCGCCCCTCCACGGCCCAGCGCTCCAGTAAGCGTGGGGGACATGGGCAGAGCGGAGAGCCAGTGACTGACAGTCACCAGCTCTCTGCTTAGGGAGCACTGAGAACCAAGTGATCAGCGGTGTTTGATCGCTCAGTTCTCAGCCTTAGAGCTGGCAGGTGACAGATGCAGCATCAGACCGATGCTGTATCCACCTAGGTAACTATGATTAAAAAAAATTACCATACTTCTCTTTTAATCTCCTGTATTAGAGTGCCCCCCCCACTCTGGATGATGGGCACAGGGGGAACAACAGACCGCAGCATTGTCATTTTGGGGGGAGGGGAGTGTTATATCTACTCGCAGATTTAGATACTTACAATTTAAAGCGGAGTTCCACCCAAAAATGGAACTTCTGCTTTTCGGAACCCTCCCCCCCTCCGGTGTCACATTTAGCACATTTCAGGGGGGAGGGGGGTGCAGATACCTGTATAATATAGGTATTTGCACCCACTTCTGGGAATGACTCCCTACTTCCCGCCCCCCGCTGCCTTCTGGGAAACACACTGGTCCCAGGAGACAGTGGGGACCACTTGGAACGCGCCGCACTATTCGCGCATGCGCAGTAGGGAACGCTTCACTTCCTGATTCCCTCACCGAGGATGGTGACGGGGGAACCCGAGAGACGAGCGATTGCTCGGCTTCGGCTGCCGACATTGCTGGACTCCAGGACAGGAAATGTCCATTTATTAAAAGTCAGCACCTGCAGTAGTGATGAGCCGAACACCCCCGGGTTCGGTTCGCACCAGAACCCGCGAACGGACCGAAAGTTCGTACGAACATTAGAACCCTATTAAATACAATGGATGCGAACGTTCGAATTCTAAAGTGCTAATTATAACGACTATTATGCATGTTATTGTCCTAAAAAGGGTTTGGGAACCCGGGTTCTGCACCAGGGGACATGTATCAATGCAAAAAGAAGTTTTAAAAACGGTCGTTTTTCGGGAGCAGTCATTTTAATGATGCATAAAGTGAAAAAAAAAAAGTCAAATATTCCTTTAAATATCGTACCTGGGGGGTGTCTAAAGTATGCCTGTGAAGTGCCACGTGTTTCCCGTGTTTAGAACTGTCCCTGCACAAAATGACACTTCTAAAGGAAAAAAAAGCCATTTAAAACTGCTTGCGGCTTTAATGTAATGTCTGGTCCCGGTAATATGGATGAAAATCTTTAAGAAAAATGGCATAGCTACCCCATCACCCCCCCCCCCCTACCCCAGCCCATTACCAGCCCCTTTGGGTCTTGTATGGATATTAAGGGGAACCCCGCACATAAAATAAAAAAGGCCCTATATACTCTGAACAGCCGTATACAGGCGGTGCATACAAGACAGGGACTGTAGGTTTGTTCTTATGTAGAATCTGTTTGTAATTTTGAACAGGTACATTGTTTAAGTGTAGCTCCAGCCCAAAAATCTATTTTTAAACTTTTTGGAAAACATAGGTAAGGGTTATCACCCCTGTAACATTTGTTTTGCTGCCTGTGCCCCTGTTCAGAACATTTCACCTCACTTTCCGTCCCAATGACAACTGTTTTTGAAATGTGGTGTTTTTCTTGAAACAAGGATTGGTGATAAAGCATCAGTACAGAGGAGACACCTTTCTCCCATATTAATTCTTACAGGAGAGAATTTTCCTTCCTAGGGGTAGATTTCCTCTCACTTCCTGTTGTCTTCTTGCGTTTGCAAGTAGGAGTTGTTTGTAAGTTGGATGTTTGAAAGTAGGGACCTGCCGTATATACTCTGCAGAAATAGGCCCCTTAGTTGTTGGTGTTGGCACAACACTGTAAGCACTCACAGTTACTCTTGGTTGGTGCTGGAACGCCCTGCTGTCAACTATTATATCAGGAATTGTAATTACATATAATTGTTGAACAGTGGTAGTAAAAATTGGGCCTTTGATGGTGGTGCTGGTGCCACAACACTGTAAGCCCTGACAGTTACTCTTGGTGGGTGCAGCAATGGGCCCTGCTGTGAATTATTAGATCAAGAATTGTAATTGCATGCCCCTGTTGAACAGGGGCTGAAAAATTGGGCCTTTCGTGGTGGTGGTGGTGGTGTTGCCACAACACTGTAAGCCCTCAGAGTTACTCTTGGTGGGTGCAGGAATGGGCCCTGCTGTGAATTATTAGATCAAGAATTGTAATTACATGCCCCTTTTGAACAGGGGCTGAAAAATTGGGCCTTTCGTGGTGGTGGTGGTGGTGGCGTTGCCACAACACTGTAAGCCCTCAGAGTTACTCTTGGTGGGTGCAGCAATGGGCCCTGCTGTGAATTATTAGATCAAGAATTGTAATTACATGCCCCTGTTGAACAGGGGCTGAAAAATTGGGCCTTAGGCACTGGTGGCACAACACTGCAACCCCTCACAGATACTGTACTTGGAGCACAGCAATGAGCCCTGTTGCAAAGTATTGCTTCAAAAATTGTAATTACACGCCCCTGTTAAACAGGGGCTGAAAAATTGGGCCTTAGGCACTGGTGGCACAACACTGCAACCCCTCACAGATACTGTACTTGGAGCACAGCAATGAGCCCTGTTGCAAAGTATTGCTTCAAAAATTGTAATTACACGCCCCTGTTAAACAGGGGCTGAAAAATTGGGCGTTAGGCACTGGTGGCGGCACCCATAAACAAAAATGATCTTCCAAGCTATCATCATCAATCGTATCATTGAGGACTCGGAGGAGGAGGATAGCCAGTCAACATAACAGCACAGGCACTCAGCATCAGCATCAGTCTTGAAGGGATGTGACATGTTAAAATCAATTAGTCTGTTATATCAGCATCAGGTGTGTGGTAGCTGGTGGTGATCCAAGACTGGTTCATCTTGATGAAAGTCAGTCGATCAACCGAGTCGGTGGACAGGCGCACCCTGTGATCCGTGACAAATCCTCCAGCAGCACTGAATGTGCGTTCCGAAAGAACGCTGGATGCAGGACAGGCCAGTAGCTCAATTGCATACTGTGCAAGCTCTGGCCAGTGATCCATCCTCAAGACCCAGTAAGCCAGAGGATTTTCGGTGGGGAAGGTGTCCAAGTCTGACCTTGCCCCTAGATATTCCTGCACCATGTTTATCAGACGCTGGCGATGGTTGCTGGAACCGATCATACTTTGGGGCTGCGGACTAAAGAATTGTCTGAACGCATCGGTCAGACGGCCACCTTCCCCACCGCTCCTTCTTTGACTGGCCGAAGCCTCAGCAACTCGTTGTCCAGGACCAGGAGTTTGTAACCTCCCAGTCTCTGGGAACGCGTTGCACAGACCTTTCTGCAAGGCCTCCCGGAGTTGTCTCATCCTCTGCTCCCTCTGCGACGGTAACATAAGGTCCGCAACCTTACCCTTGTACCGTGGATCAAGGAGAGTGGCCAGCCAGTAATGGTCCCTCTCCTTGATCCGAAGAATACGAGGATCCTTCCGCAGACTTTGAAGGATCAGGGAGGCCATGCAGCGTAGGTTAGCTGAGGCATTCGGTCCGGAGTCCTCTGGGTCACTAAGGACGACATGATCCGCAGCCACCTCCTCCCAGCCACGTACAAGTCCACTGGTTTCTTGGGACTGTAAATCATCCCTAAAAGACTGCTGCTGATGATGCTGAGTGCCAGCCTCCACCTCCATGCTGACACAATCCTCCTCCTCCTCCTCCTCCTCCTCTTCCTGTGCGATGGGTGGGACAGAAGGAACACTGTCTGGGTAAAGGGGGCCTTGAGAGGCAAGGAAGTCCTCCTCTTCCTGCCTCTGTTCTGCCTCAAGTGCCCTGTCCATTATTCCACGCAGCGTGTGCTCCAACAGGTGGACAAGAGGTACAGTGTCACTGATGCATGCACTGTCACTGCTCACCATCCTCGTGGCCTCCTCAAATGGTGCCAGGACAGTGCATGCATCCCTGATCATGCCCCACTGGCGTGGAGAAAAAAAACCAAGCTCCCCTGACCCTGTCCTGGTGCCGTAGTCGCACAGGTACTCATTGATGGCCCTCTGCTGCGTGTGCAGCCGCTGCAGCATGGCCAACGTTGAGTTCCACCTGGTGGGCATGTCACATATAAGGCGGTTCTTGGGCAGGTTCAACTCCTTTTGCAGCTCAGCCAGGCGAGCACTGGCATTATAAGATCTGCGGAAATGCACACAGACTTTCCTGGCCTGCCTCAGGACATCCTGTAAGCCCGGGTACCTGCCCAAGAACCGCTGCACCACCAGGTTAAGGACGTGAGCCACACAGGGCACATGGGTCAGTTGTCCCTGTCGGAGGGCGGAGAGGAGGTTGGTGCCATTGTCGCAAACCACCATTCCTGGCTTAAGCTGGCGTGGCGTCAACCACCTCTCGGCCTGGCCCTGCAGAGCAGACAGGACCTCTGCCCCAGTGTGGCTTCTGTCCCCCAAACACACCAGCGCAAGCACGGCATGGCATCTTTTTGCCTGCGTACTTGCGTAGCCCCTTGAACGGCTACGGAGCACCGCTGGTTCAGAGGACAAAGCACAGGAAGAGGCCATGGAGGAAGAAGAAGAGGAGGGGGTGGAGGAGAGAGGTGTGTCACAACCAGTAGTAGCATTTTGGAGGCGTGGCGGTGGAACAACCTCCAACACTACTGCACCTTGTCCTGCATCCTTCCCAGCTGCCAAAAGAGTGACCCAATGGGCCGTGAAAGAAAGGTAACGTCCCTGTCCATGCCTGCTGGACCATGAGTCAGTGGTAATATGCACCTTACCGCTGACCGCCCTGTCCAGCGAGGCCAAGACATTGCCTTCCACATGCCGGTAGAGAGCCGGAATAGCCTTCCGTGAGAAAAAGTGGCGTTTGGGAACCTGCCACTGAGGAACCGCACATTGCACAAACTCACGGAAGGGGGCCGAGTCTACCAACTGAAAAGGCAGCAGTTGAAGCGCTAGCAATTTAGCCAAGCTAACATTCAACCGCTGGGCATGTGGATGGCTGGGAGTGAACTTCTTTCGACGGTCCAGCAGCTGGGGCAGGGAAATTTGCCTGCTAGAATCGGACGTCGGTGTACTGCTAGCAGAGTGGCCGCAAGTACTTGGCTGTGACACACCTAATTCTACACCTTCATTCCTCTCAGTGCATGTTTCAGAGAGGACTGAAGTTATAGTGGGGTTGGAGATCCCAGCTGATGCGGTGCAAGGAGAGGTCCGCTTTGTTCTTTGGTGTGGGTCTTTGAGGTAGGCTTGCCAACGAGCTGCATGGCAGGTCAACATATGTCTGGTCAGGCATGTGGTACCCAAGCGGCTGATGTTTTGGCCACGCGATATACGCTTGAGACATATGTTGCAAACAGCAGCTGTGCGATCTGATGCACTAGCCTCAAAAAAGGCCCACACCAAAGAACTTTTTGAATGACGGGCAGAGGCAGCGCCCTGCACAGGCGGAGCTCTGCGGTGTGATTCCGTCAGTGTACTGCCCTTACGCTGGCCACCAAAGGGCATCCTGCCTCGTTGGAGATGTGCCTCCTCCTCATCCTCCTCCTCCTCCTCTCTCCTATTAGGCACCCACGTGGAGTCAGTGACCTCATCATCCCCTCCCTCCTCATCACTGGAGCCAATCTGGCAGTATGCTGCAGCTGCTGGAACATGACTGCCAGATTGGTGTCCTTCTTGAGCATCCCCTCTGTCTGCTCTCACGCTACTGCTTTCCTCTAGCTGGGTTTCATCATCAGACCCTTCGAAACGCTGGGCATCCTCCTGGAGCATGTACCCAACACTGTGCTCAAACAGTTCGGGGGACTCCTCAGGAGGAGGACATGGTGGGTCTAGGGAAGGAGTGACTGATGATGAGTCTGACATTGATACCAGGGAAGAGGACGCTTTGGCAGCTGCTTTGCCAGTACCCTGAGCCTGGGTGAGAGAGGATGAGGAGGAGGAGGAGGGCTTGGTCATCCACTCTACCAAGTCTTCGGCATGATGTGGCTCAACATGTCCAGCTGCCGAAAAGAAGGACAAGCGTGTCCCATGGCCATGTGCTGATGACAATGCACCGCGTCCACGACCAGCACTGTTGCCCCCAGACACAGAGCCTGCTTGCCCTCTTTTATTGCCTCCTGACTGTCTGCCTCTCCTTGTTTGCCTTCCAGACATTCTAATGGATGGCCTGCAGGGAGATGGGAAAAAAGCAATAAGGGCTACCTTCAGGTGTCCTTCTCTGTCCCTTTACTTAAGGATTTTTAAATATGGTTGAGGATGATTGCTTTCGCACAGAATAGCACAATGACAATTTCCCTGACTGTCCAAAAAACAAGGATTTCAAAGATGGTTGATGATGAATGCTTTAGCACAGTATAGCACAATGAGAATTTCCCTCACTGGCCTTCCCTGTCCCTACAAACAAGGTTTAGCACAGTAAAACACACTGACACTCTCCCTACCTATAGTTTTCTGTCCCTATAAAAAATGTTTTTTTAAAGATGGTTGATGATGAATGCTTTAGCACAGTATAGCACAATGAGAATTTCCCTCACTGTCCTTCCCTGTCCCTACAAACAAGGTTTAGCACAGTAAAACACACTGACACTCTCCCTACCTATAGTTTTCTGTCCCTATAAAAAATGTTTTTTTAAAGATGGTTGATGATGAATGCTTTAGCACAGTATAGCACAATGAGAATTTCCCTCACTGGCTTTCCCTGTCCCTACAAACAAGGTTTAGCACAGTAAAACACACTGACACTCTCCCTACCTATAGTTTTCTGAGCCAATAATTTTTTTTTTTAAAGATGGTTGATGATGAATGCTTTAGCACAGTATAGCACAATGAGAATTTCCCTCACTGTCCTTCCCTGTCCCTACAAACAAGGTTTAGCACAGTAAAACACACTGACACTCTCCCTACCTATAGTTTTCTGTCCCTATAATTTTTTTTTTTTAAAGATGGTTGATGATGAATGCTTTAGCACAGTATAGCACAATGAGAATTTCCCTCACTGTCCTTCCCTGTCCCTACAAACAAGGTTTAGCACAGTAAAACACACTGACACTCTCCCTACCTATAGTTTTCTGTCCCTATAAAAAATTTTTTTTAAAGATGGTTGATGATGAATGCTTTAGCACAGTATAGCACAATGAGAATTTCCCTCACTGGCCTTCCCTGTCCCTACAAACAAGGTTTAGCACAGTAAAACACACTGACACTCTCCCTACCTATAGTTTTCTGTCCCTATAATTTTTTTTTTTAAAGATGGTTGATGATGAATGCTTTAGCACAGTATAGCACAATGAGAATTTCCCTCACTGGCCTTCCCTGTCCCTACAAACAAGGTTTAGTACAGTAAAACACACTGACACTCTCCCTACCTATAGTTTTCTGTCCCTATAATTTTTTTTTTTTAAAGATGGTTGATGATGAATGCTTTAGCACAGTATAGCACAATGAGAATTTCCCTCACTGTCCTTCCCTGTCCCTACAAACAAGGTTTAGCACAGTAAAACACACTGACACTCTCCCTACCTATAGTTTTCTGTCCCTATAAAAAATGTTTTTTTAAAGATGGTTGATGATGAATGCTTTAGCACAGTATAGCACAATGAGAATTTCCCTCACTGTCCTTCCCTGTCCCTACAAACAAGGTTTAGCACAGTAAAACACACTGACACTCTCCCTACCTATAGTTTTCTGTCCCTATAAAAAAATTTTTTTTTAAAGATGGTTGATGATGAATGCTTTAGCACAGTATAGCACAATGAGAATTTCCCTCACTGTCCTTCCCTGTCCCTACAAACAAGGTTTAGCACAGTAAAACACACTGACACTCTCCCTACCTATAGTTTTCTGTCCCTATAAAATTTTTTTTTTAAAGATGGTTGATGATGAATGCTTTAGCACAGTATAGCACAATGAGAATTTCCCTCACTGTCCTTCCCTGTCCCTACAAACAAGGTTTAGCACAGTAAAACACACTGACACTCTCCCTACCTATAGTTTTCTGTCCCTATAAAAAATGTTTTTTTAAAGATGGTTGATGATGAATGCTTTAGCACAGTATAGCACAATGAGAATTTCCCTCACTGTCCTTCCCTGTCCCTACAAACAAGGTTTAGCACAGTAAAACACACTGACACTCTCCCTACCTATAGTTTTCTGTCCCTATAAAAAATGTTTTTTTAAAGATGGTTGATGATGAATGCTTTAGCACAGTATAGCACAATGAGAATTTCCCTCACTGTCCTTCCCTGTCCCTACAAACAAGGTTTAGCACAGTAAAACACACTGACACTCTCCCTACCTATAGTTTTCTGTCCCTATAAAAAATGTTTTTTTAAAGATGGTTGATGATGAATGCTTTAGCACAGTATAGCACAATGAGAATTTCCCTCACTGTCCTTCCCTGTCCCTACAAACAAGGTTTAGCACAGTAAAACACACTGACACTCTCCCTACCTATAGTTTTCTGTCCCTATAAAAATTTTTTTTTAAAGATGGTTGATGATGAATGCTTTAGCACAGTATAGCACAATGAGAATTTCCCTCACTAGCGTTGCTAGCCAGGTGCGGGGGGGGCGGGCCGCACCCGGGTGACACCCACCAGAGGGGTGACACCCGTGGGTAGCGCAGCGGCCACACTGACATCGCCCGCCCGCTGCCCTGTGCCTTAGGATCACGCTGCGGCTGTGTCCCTCAGCGGAGCGGAAGGAAGCCGCCGCCCCCTCTGCCTCCTCTATGTTTACATCCACAGAGGAGGAGGAGGAGCCCGCGCTCGAGAGACACACCGCTGTGTGTATCTGCCGCTCTGTTCTGAGGTCTGAAAGGTAAGGGGGGCATCTTTACTGATGGGGGGAGGGGGTGTCTGTACTGCTGGGGTCTGCACAAGAGGGAGTTTGCACCAGGGGGGGCTGTAACTGAGGGGGGTGTCTGTACTGAGGGGGGTCTGGTACTAAGGGGGGTGTCTGTACTGAGGGGGGTGTCTGGTACTGAGGGGGGTGTCTGTACTGAGGGGGGTGTCTGTACTGAGGGGGGTCTGGTACTGAGGGGGGTGTCTGTACTGAGGGGGGTATCTGTACTGAGGGGGTGTCTGTACTGAGGGGGGGGTCTGGTTCTGAGGGGGGTGTCTGTACTGAGGGGGGGTCTGGTACTGAGGGGGGTGTCTGTACTGAGGGGGGGTCTGTTACTGAGGGGGGTCTGTTACTGAGGGAGGTGTCTGTACTGAGGGGGGTGTCTGTACTGAGGGGGGATTGGTACTGAGGGGGGTGTCTGTACTGAGGGGGGGGGTCTGGTACTGAGGGGGGTGTCTGTACTGAGGGGGGGTCTGGTACTGAGGGGGGGGTCTGTAACTGAGGGGGGGGTCTGTAACTGAGGGGGGATCTGTAACTGAGGGGGTGTCTGTTACTGAGGGGGGTCTGTTACTGAGGGGGGTGTCTGTACTGAGGGGGGTGTCTGTACGAGGGGGGTCTGTAACTGAGGGGGTGTCTGTAACTGAGGGGGTCTGCACTGAGGTGGGGGTGTCTGTACTGATGGAGCGGTCTGCACTGAGGTGGGGGTGTCTGTACTTATGGAGCAGTCTGCACTGAGGTGGGGGTGTCTGTACTGAGGGGGAGGTTCATACTGAGGGAGGCGGGTCTATATTGATGGCGGGGAGTCTGTACTTAGTGGAGCGGGTTTGTACTGAGGGAGGGGATCTATACTGTGGGAGGGGGGTCTGTAGTTAGTGGAGGGGGGTCTGTACTGAGGGGGGACTATAGTTGTTGGGGGGTGACACCATTTTTTTTTGCACCGGGTGACACCAACCCTAGTGACGCCATTGATTTCCCTCACTGTCCTTCCCTGTCCCTACAAACAAGGTTTAGCACAGTAAAACACACTGACACTCTCCCTACCTATAGTTTTCTGTCCCTATAAAAAATGTTTTTTTAAAGATGGTTGATGATGAATGCTTTAGCACAGTATAGCACAATGAGAATTTCCCTCACTGTCCTTCCCTGTCCCTACAAACAAGGTTTAGCACAGTAAAACACACTGACACTCTCCCTACCTATAGTTTTCTGTCCCTATAAATTATTTTTTTTAAAGATGGTTGATGATGAATGCTTTAGCACAGTATAGCACAATGAGAATTTCCCTCACTGTCCTTCCCTGTCCCTACAAACAAGGTTTAGCACAGTAAAACACACTGACACTCTCCCTACCTATAGTTTTCTGTCCCTATAAATTTTTTTTTTAAAGATGGTTGATGATGAATGCTTTAGCACAGTATAGCACAATGAGAATTTCCCTCACTGTCCTTCCCTGTCCCTACAAACAAGGTTTAGCACAGTAAAACACACTGACACTCTCCCTACCTATAGTTTTCTGTCCCTATAAATTTTTTTTTTTAAAGATGGTTGATGATGAATGCTTTAGCACAGTATAGCACAATGAGAATTTCCCTCACTGTCCTTCCCTGTCCCTACAAACAAGGTTTAGCACAGTAAAACACACTGACACTCTCCCTACCTATAGTTTTCTGTCCCTATAAAATTTTTTTTTTAAAGATGGTTGATGATGAATGCTTTAGCACAGTATAGCACAATGAGAATTTCCCTCACTGTCCTTCCTTGTCCCTACAAACAAGGTTTAGCACAGTAAAACACACTGACACTCTCCCTACCTATAGTTTTCTGTCCCTATAAAAAATGTTTTTTTAAAGATGGTTGATGATGAATGCTTTAGCACAGTATAGCACAATGAGAATTTCCCTCACTGTCCTTCCCTGTCCCTACAAACAAGGTTTAGCACAGTAAAACACACTGACACTCTCCCTACCTATAGTTTTCTGTCCCTATAAAAAATGTTTTTTTAAAGATGGTTGATGATGAATGCTTTAGCACAGTATAGCACAATGAGAATTTCCCTCACTGTCCTTCCCTGTCCCTACAAACAAGGTTTAGCACAGTAAAACACACTGACACTCTCCCTACCTATAGTTTTCTGTCCCTATAAATTTTTTTTTTTAAAGATGGTTGATGATGAATGCTTTAGCACAGTATAGCACAATGAGAATTTCCCTCACTGTCCTTCCCTGTCCCTACAAACAAGGTTTAGCACAGTAAAACACACTGACACTCTCCCTACCTATAGTTTTCTGTCCCTACAAAAAATGTTTTTTTAAAGATGGTTGATGATGAATGCTTTAGCACAGTATAGCACAATGAGAATTCCCCTCACTGTCCTTCCCTGTCCCTACAAACAAGGTTTAGCAAAGTAAAACAGACTGACACTCTCCCTACCTATCCTTCTCTTTCCCTAAACTAAAGGAATCCAGGTTAAGCAAGAAAAAAAAATGTCACTGTCCCTGCCTATGCTTCTCTTTCCCTGCTCCGGAACACACTACACTAGGCCGCCGTGCTGGCGGCCTTTTATAGTGTGGGGCGTGTACTAAACACCCTCAGCAATAATTGGCCACAGGCATCCTGCCTGTGGCCAATCATTGCTCTCCTCGCTGCCGGCGCTGTGATTGGCCAAGCATGCGGGGTCACAGTGCATGCTTGGCCAATCACAGCGCCTGGATGACACTGTGATGGCGTAGTGCATTGTGGGCCGCGAATTAGGCGCGAATGGCCCAAATCGTTCGTTGTTCGGCGAACGATCGAACAGCCGATGTTCGAGTCGAACGTATGTTCGACTCGAACACCGAGCTCATCCCTAACCTGCAGTATTTGTAGCTGCTGGCTTTTAATTTTTTTTTTTTTTTCGCGGGACCTCTGCTTTAAGCCAAACTCCCACTCACACTTTATAATCTGCAAACATGAGGTGGGGGGGGGGGGGGACAACCGTCTCTTCTCCTAAACTGTGGATCTGCCACTGGGTAAGAAGAACCACCCCCTTCTCACCCTGGGCCTCTGAGACTGCCGCGGGTGTGGGGCAGAGGTCTAAAGTTCTCTGCCCTGCTGCCAGTGCTTTTGCTGGAGGTTCGCTGGGGTGTTCCACCTCTGCAGAATAGTCTATTAACCACTTCCACTATTAAAACCCTAGTCCCTGGAACTGGTGTCTGGGGATATGTATATAATAAAGTGAAGCAGCGCTAAATACTGTGACCAATACTCAAGTAAATTAAAGTGCTAATATATATTGCAAATATGGATAAATAAATCTTTACTCAATCGTGGGTTTCTTTTAAAAAAAAAACAATATAACAGTTAGTTGGGAGGAGCCGGGTGACGTCACTTCCGGTTACAGCCGTGACCGGAAGTTCTTTTGTTTTGCCATTTTTAACTGTTATATTGTCTATTAAAAAAATTAAACCTACGCTTTTTAAACAAATTACTACACTATGGAGGCTCTTCTTTCCTGTATATAATACCTTGGATCTGGAGACAATATTGGAACAATATCAGAAGAGTTTGTCGTGGAGCTTGGATCATATGGGAAAATACCCTTGAGGCTGCAGTGGTTCCTTGTCCTGCCAGGATATTTCCATTGAAGAAGAAGACAGCACAGCTTATCTGGATCTAACATTTTTGATGCATGACTAGACCCATTGTTGTTTATCCTTGGGGTGAAAGGCTAGAACACACTGGGTGTGGATTGTGGAAGGTTATCTACAGGCTATCATCATATCTCATCCTGCTGATTTGCACTTGGACACTTTTTCCCTCCTCTTTCCCCCTCTGATTTTTTTGCACATGACTTTTTGCACTTTTTTTTTACATAATCTGAAGAGACTGAAGCCCTGTACACACGATCGGTTTTACCAATGAAAACAGTCCGATGGTTTTTTTTCATCGGACAAACCGATCGCGTATGGGACCCATCGGTCTTTTTTCCATCGGTTTTAAAAAATAGAACATGTTTTAAAATTGTCCGATGGATCAAAAACCGATAGAAAATACCGATCGTCTACGGATAAAAAAAACACGCATGCTCAGACTGAATTAGGAGACGGGAGCGCTCGTTCTGGTAAAACTAGCGTTCCTAATGGAGAGAGCACATTCGGCATTCTGCAAGTTATTGCCTCGTTTAATGCAGCGCATTGTTTTTTGCTTTAGAATGGCGTTTAAAATGGCGTTTTTGATGCTGATCTTTATCACAAGTTGTGACAAACTTATGTCTTTCTTGTTTCTTGTGATCTTCTCAATAATTATGATTTATTCTTAATGGCAGACCTCACAAATTTTTAAAAAGTTTTAGGCTACTTTCACACTAGGGATGAGCTCGGTGTTCGAGTCGAACGCATGTTCGACTCGAACATCGCCTGTTCGGCGAAACTAGAACTTTATAAGACGTTTGCGCCAAATTCGAGTGACGCGAACGGCCCACAATACACTGCGCCATCGCAGTGCAATCCCGGTGCTGTGATTGGCCAAGAATGCACTGTGACCCCGCATGCTTGGCCAGTCACAGCGCCGGCAGCGAGGAGAGCCATAATTGGCCACAGGCAGGATGCCTGTGGCCAATTATAGCTCTGGGGGTTTAGTACACGCCCCACACTATCAAAGGCCGCCAGCGCGGCGGCCTTGTGTAGTGTGTTCCGGCGCAGGGAAAGAGAAGGATAGGCAGGGACAGTGTCATTGCTATTCTTTGCTAAACCTTGTGTGTAGGGAGAGAGAAGGATAGGCAGGGAGAGTGTCAGCGATATTCTTTGGTAAACCTTGTGTGCAGGGAGAGAGAAGGATAGGCAGGGAGAGTGTCAGCGATATTCTTTGCTAAACCTTGTGTGTAGGGAGAGAGAAGGATAGGCAGGGAGAGTGTCAGCGATATTCTTTGCTAAACCTTGTGTGCAGGGAGAGAGAAGGATAGGCAGGGGACAGTGTCAGTGTCATTGTTGCTAAGCCTCCTGCACAGTATACACCTGAAGCTAGCCCTTATTGCTGTTTTCCTGGTGTGTTACACTAACAGGCATTTGCAGCACTTACAGCGGGCGTAGTGTTCTTCCTGCTAAATATACACCTGAAGCTAGCCCTTATTGCTATGTCTTCCTGGTGTGTTACACTAACAGGCATTTGCAGCACTTACAGCGGGCGTAGTGTGCTTCCTGCTAAATATACACCTGAAGCTAGCCCTTATTGCTGTGTTTTCCTGGTGTGTTACACTAACAGGCATTTGCAGCACTTACAGTGGGCGTAGTGTTCTTCCTGCTAAATATACACCTGAAGCTAGCCCTTAGTGCTGTGTTTTCCTGGTGTGTTACACTATCAGGCATTTGCAGCACTTACAGCGGGCGTAGTGTTCTTCCTGCTAAATATACACCTGAAGCTAGCCCTTATTGCTGTGTCTTCCTGGTGTGTTACACTAACAGGCATTTGCAGCACTTACAGCGGGCGTAGTGTGCTTCCTGCTAAATATACACCTGAAGCTAGCCCTTATTGCTGTGTTTTCCTGGTGTGTTACACTAACAGGCATTTGCAGCACTTACAGCGGGCGTAGTGTTCTTCCTGCTAAATATACACCCGAAGCTAGCCCTTATTGCTGTATTTTCCTGGTGTTTTACACTAACAGGCATTTGCAGCACTTACAGCGGACGTAGTGTTCTTCCTGCTAAATATACACCTGAAGCTAGCCCTTATTGCTGTGTTTTCCTGGTGTGTTACACTAACAGGCATTTGCAGCACTTACAGCGGGCGTAGTGTGCTTCCTGCAAAATATACACCTGAAGCTACCCCTTATTGCTGGTTTTCCCATCTCCCTGCAGGCCATTAGAATGTCTGGAAGGCAAACAAGGAGAGGCAGACAGTCAGGAGCCAATAAAAGAGGGCAAGCAGGCTCTGTGTCTAGAGACAACAGTGCTGGTCGTGGACGCGGTGCATCGTCATCAGCACGTGGCCATGGGACACGCTTGTCCTTCTTTTCGGCAGCTGGACGTGTTGAGCCGCATCATGCCGAAGACTTGGTAGAGTGGATGACCAAGCCCTCCTCATCCTCCTCATCCTCTTTCACCCAGGCTCAGGGTACTGGCAAAGCAGCTGCAAAAGCGTCCTCTTCCCTGGTATCAATGTCATCATCAGTCACTCCTTCCCTAGACCCACCATGTCCTCCTGAGGAGTCCCCCGAACTGTTTGAGCACAGTGTTAGGTACATGCTCCAGGAGGATGCCCAGCGTTTCGAAGGGTCTGATGATGATACCCAGCTAGAGGAAGGCAGTAGCGTGAGAGCAGAGAGAGGGGATGCTCAAGAAGGACACAGCAGCTGGCAGTATGCTGCAGCTGCTGGAACATGACTGCGAGATTGAAAACTGGCAGTCATGTTCCAGCAGCTGCAGCATACTGCCAGATTGGCTCCAGTGATGAGGAGGGAGGGGATGATGAGGTGGGTGCCTGATAGGAGAGAGGAGGATGAGGAGGAGGCACATCTCCAACGAGGCAGGATGCCCTCGGGGGGCCAGCGTAAGGGCAGCACACCGACTGAATCACACCGCAGAGCTCCGCCTGTGCAGGGCGCTGCCTCTTCCCGTTATTCAAAAAGTTCTTTGGTGTGGGCCTTTTTTGAGTCGAGTGCATCAGATCGCACCGCTGCTGTTTGCAACATATATCTCAAGCGTATATCGCGTGGCCAAAACATCAGCCGCTTGGGCACCACATGCTTGACCAGACATATGTTGACCTGCCATGTAGCTTGTTGGCAAGCCTACCTTAAAGACCCACACCAAAGAACAAAGCGGACCTCTCCTTGCACCGCATCAGCTGGGATCTCCAACCCCACTATACCTTCAGTCCTCTCTGAAACCTGCACTGAGAGGAATGAAGGTGTAGAATTTGGTGTGTCACAGCCAAGTACTCGCGGGCACTCTGCTAGCAGTACACAGACGTCCGATTCTAGCAGGCAAATTTCCCTGCCCCAGCTGCTGGACCGTCGAAAGAAGTTCACTCCCAGCCATCCACATGCCCAGCGGTTGAATGCTAGCTTGGCTAAATTGCTAGCACTTCAACTGCTGCATTTTCAGTTGGTAGACTCGGCCCCCTTCCGTGAGTTTGTGCAATGTGCGGTTCCCTAGTGGCAGGTTCCCAAACGCCACTTTTTCTCACGGAAGGCGATTCCGGCTCTCTACCGGCATGTGGAAGGCAATTTCTTGGCCTCGCTGGACAGGGCGGTCAGCGGTAAGGTGCATATTACCGCTGACTCATGGTCCAGCAGGCATGGACAGGGACGTTACCTTTCTTTCACGGCCCATTGGGTCACTCTTTTGGCAGCTGGGAAGGATGCAGGACAAGGTGCAGTAGTGTTGGAGGTTGTTCCGCCGCCACGCCTCCAAAATGCTACTACTGGTTGTGACACACCTCTCTCCTCCACCCCCTCCTCTTCTTCTTCCTGCATGGCCTCTTCCTGTGCTTTGTCCTTGGAACCAGCGGTGCTCCGTAGGCGTTCAAGGGGCTACGCAAGTACGCAGGCAAAAAGATGCCATGCCGTGCTTGCGCTGGTGTGTTTGGGGGACAGGAGCCACACTGGGGCAGAGGTTCTGTCTGCTCTGCAGGGGCAGGCCGAGAGGTGGTTGACGCCATGCCAGCTTAAGGCAGGAATGGTGGTTTGCGACAATGGCACCAACCTCCTCTCTGCCCTCCGACAGGGACAACTGACCCATGTGCCCTGTGTGGCTAACGTCCTTAACCTGGTGGTGCAGCGGTTCTTGGGCAGGTACTCGGGCTTACAGGATGTCCTGAGGCAGGCCAGGAAAGTCTGTGTGCATTTCTGCAGATCTTATAATGCCAGTGCTCGCCTGGCTGAGCTGCAAAAGGAGTTGAACCTGCCCAAGAACCGCCTTATATGTGACATGCCCACCAGGTGGAACTCAACGTTGGCCATGCTGCAGCAGCTGCACACGCAGCAGAGGGCCATCAATGAGTACCTGTGCGACTACGGCACCAGGACAGGGTCAGGGGAGCTCTGGTTTTTTCCACCACGCCAGTGGGGCATGATCAGGGATGCATGCACTGTCCTGGCACCATTTGAGGAGGCCACGAGGATGGTGAGCAGTGACAGTGCATGCATCAGTGACACTGTACCTCTTGTCCACCTGTTGGAGCACACACTGCGTGGAATAATGGACAGGGCACTTGAGGCAGAACAGAGGCAGGAAGAGGAGGACTTCCTTGCCTCTCAAGGCCCCCTTTACCCAGACAGTGTTCCTTCTGTCCCACCCATCGCACAGGAAGAGGACGAGGAGGAGGAGGAGGATTGTGTCAGCATGGAGGTGGAGCCTGGCACTCAGCATCAACAGCAGCAGTCTTTTAGGGATGATTTACAGTCCCAAGAAACCCGTGGACTTGTACGTGGCTGGGAGGAGGTGGCTGCGGATCATGTCGTCCTTAGTGACCCAGAGGACTCCGGACCTAATGCCTCAGCTAACCTACGCTGCATGGCCTCCCTGATCCTGCAAAGTCTGCGGAAGGATCCTCGTATTCTTCGGATCAAGGAGAGGGACCATTACTGGCTGGCCACTCTCCTTGATCCACGGTACAAAGCTAAGGTTGCGGACCTTATCTTACCGTCGCAGAGGGAGCAGAGGATGAGACAACTCCGGGAGGCCTTGCAGAAAGGTCTGTGCAACGCGTTCCCAGAGACTGGGAGGTTACAAACTCCTGGTCTGGGACAACGAGTTGCTGAGGCTTCGGTCAGTCAGAGAAGGAGCTGTGGAGAAGGTGGCCGTCTGACCGATGTGTTCAGACAATTCTTTAGTCCGCAGCCCCAAGGTATGATCGGTTCCAGAAACCATCGCCAGTGTCTGATATACATGGTGCAGGAATACCTAGGGGCAAGGTCAGATTTGAACACCTTTCCCACCGAAAATCCTCTGGCTTACTGGGTCTTAAGGATGGATCACTGGCCAGAGCTTGCACAGTATGCAATTGAGCTACTGGCCTGTCCTGCATCCATCGTTCTTTCGGAACGCACATTCAGTGCTGCTGGAGGATTTGTCACGGATCACAGGGTGCGCCTGTCCACCGATTCGGTTAATCGACTGACCTTCATAAAGATGAACCAGTCTTGGATCACCATCAGCTACCAAGCACCTGAAGCTGATATAACAGAATAATTTATTTTCAAATGTCACATCCCTTCAAGACTGATGGTGATGCTGAGTGACTGTCCTGTTATGTTGACTGACTATCCTCCTCCTCAATGATCCGAGTCATGATGATGATATTTTGGAAAAACATTTTTGTTTCTGGGTGCCGCCACCAGTGGCTAAGGCCCAATTTTTCAGCCCCTGTTTAACAGGGGCATGTAATTACAATTTTTGATGCAATACTTTGCAGCAGGGCTCATTCCTGCACTCCAACTAGAGTATCTGGGAGAGGTTTCAGTGTCGTGGCACCAGCACCAGTGCCTAAGGCCCAATTTTTCAGCCCCTGTTTAAAAGGGGCGTGTAATTACAATTTTTGATGCAATACTTTGCAACAGGGCTCATTACTGTGCTCCAAGTACAGTATCTGTGAGGGGTTGCAGTGTTGTGGCACCAGTGGCTAAGGCCCAATTTTTCAGCCCCTGTTTAACAGGGGCATATAATTACAATTCTTGATCTAATAATTCACAGCAGGGCCCATTCATGCGCCCACCAAGAGTAACTGTGAGGGCTTACAGTGTTGTGACAAAAGCACCACCATCAAAGGCCCAATTTTTCCTACCACTGTTCAACAATGGCATGTAATTACAATTCCTGATATAATAGTTGACAGCAGGGTGTTCCAGCGCCCACCAAGAGTAACTGTGAGGGCTTACAGTGTCATGGCAACACCAACACCTAAGGGCCAAATTTCTGCAGAGTATATACGGCAGGCCCCTACTTTCAAACATCCAACTTGCAAACGACTCCTACTTGCAAACGGAAGGAGACAACAGGAAGAGAGAGGAAATCTACCCCTAGGAAGGGAAATTCTCTCCTGTAAGAGTTAATATGGTAAAAAGGTGTCTCCTCTCTACTGATGCTTTATCACCAATCCTTGTTTCAATAAAAACCCCACTTTTCAAAAACAGTTGTCATTGGGGCGGAAAGTGAGGTGAAATGTTCTGAACAGGAGCACAGACAGCAAAACAAATGTTACAGGGGTGATAACCCTTCCCTATGTTTTCCAAAAAGCTTAAAAAAATATTTTCTGGCTGGAGCTACACTTAAACAATTTACGTGTTCAAAATTACAAACAAATTCTACTTAAGAACAAACCTACAGTTCCTATCTTGTTTGCACCGCCTGTATACTGCTGTTCAGAGTATATAGGACCTTTTTTATTTTGTGTGCGGGGTTCCCCTTAATATCCATACAAGACCGAAAGGGGCTGGTAATGGGCTGGGGTGGGGGGGGGGGGGTGATGGGGTAGCCATGCCATTTTTCTCAAAGATTTTCATCCATATTACCGGGACCAGACATGACATTAAAGCCGCAAGCAGTTTTAAATGGCTTTTTTTCCTTTAGAAATGTCATTTTGTGCAGGGACAGTTCTAAACACGGGAAACACATGCCACTTCACAGGCATACTTTAGACACCCCCCAGGTACGATATTTAAAGGAATATTTCACTTTTTTTTTTCACTTTATGCATCATTAAAATGACTGCTCCTGAAAAACGGTCGTTTTTAAAACTTCGTTTTGCATTGATACATGTTCCCTGGGGCAGAACCCGCGTCCCCAAACCCTTTTTAGGACAATAACATGCATATTAGCCGTTATAATTAGCACTTTAGATTTCAAACGTTTGCGTCCATTGTATTTAATTGGGTTCTAAAGTTCGTGCAAACTTTCGGTCCGTTCGCAGGTTCTGGTGTGAACCGAACCCGGGGGTTATCGGCTCATCCCTACTTTACACTGAGGCGCTGGATGCGCTGGCGGTATAGCGGCGCTATTTTTAGCGCCACTATACCGTTTTTTTTGCCGCGATTTGCGGGCGCTAGCGGGGGTATTTTAACCCCCGCTTGCGGCCGAAAATGGGTTAAAAACGCCCGCAAAACGCCTCAAAGAGTTTTGGAGGCGCTACCCCATTGATTTCAATGGGCAGGGGCGCTACAGGAGCGCTATTTATAGCGCTCCTATTGCGCCTCAAAGATGCGGCTTGCAGGAGTTTTTTGACCCTCCTGCAAGCGCAACGCTCCAGTGTGAAAGCCCTCGGGCTTTCACATTGGATACTATTGTGCGGCTTTTTTGGGGCGCATTGCAGGCGCTATTTTTAGCGCAAAAGCGCCTCAGTGTGAAAGGGGCCTTAGAATCCTTTTTTTTTTTTTTTGCTTTTGTTTTGGGTGTCAATTTCTCACAACAACATATGTTTCTTTTATTTTTCCCTCATGGAGGTTGGTGTCCCTTGTTATTAATTCCACATTGTATTTATGAAATGTTATTGCTACTCCCAAAAAAAACACATCAGGCAAGTATTTAGGCTGAAATTAAATCTCCATTTATTCAGGCAAAATATAAAATAAAAACCGAAGGGCAACAATTCAAAAATTAGCGGAAAATATGAAGTCATTGGACCCCAAAGGCAGACATGAGTATGATGAACAATAAGATAAACAACATAATGAGATCAGGAGCAGCAGCCGAAGACATACATCATCCCAAGCTGTGGTACTCCATCAAACTGCAACTTCTGGAAGAGCAGCTTGAAGCCAGGGAATCACCTCCTGCTCTTCCCTGTACACTTCCCTCCACGCTTCCCTGGAGTGTTCCCTCCACGCCTCTCTGCAGCGTTCCCTCCACGGCCCCGCCCAAGCACCCTTGCAGGCCGTGCCACTGTGGGTGGTAATGTGGCAGGAGGAGGAGGAGAAGGAGGAGGACTGGCCAGATGTGAGAGATGGATGGCCTCAGTCAGCTGTCCCCTCCCCCCCATGTGTACGGCTGTATAGATAATGTGCTCACAGAGGGCACGTTGTCCCGCCTCCATTTGGACTAATTTGTCCGCCAGGTACGTACTAAAGCCCTCCACAGGGTTGAGGGGGGCCCTCATGATGGCAGCAGCGTCACGGATCATTTTGAGTGACTCCTCCTCCACTTGTGTCATCCTACGATTTTTTTTAGGTCTGATGTGGAAGGGAGCCACTTGTGACACTGTGCTGCCACTAGGCCTGGGGACCTGCTGCATGCCACTTGGCCCTGCCTCCTCTTGGCTGACACTCACCTCTGCCTCCTCCTGCCTGCCACATTCCTGAGCCTCTTCCTCCTGGCTGGCCTCATCCTGTGTAGAAAAAAGGCACATAGTTAGATATTTTGGGTAATCAATCTCACACAATATTGATCTCATGACTGGTGCAATCTGCTATTTTGAAAACTAGCAAAGAGTTTCATTCTGTCCCCGTTCTTTTTAGATACTTTAACAATCATTTATGTGCCCTTTTTTTTATTTTATTTTTTTGTGGGGGGATGTTATAATTTTGGGAGAATAAATCAAGTTCATCACAATAGTACTTTGAGGCCAATAATTATGTTCTAAAATACTATACCTGGCTGAAGATGCGAAGATCCGGCGCTTCAAGGGTGGAGGGAAGGGTGGAAGGAACACTGGAGGGAAGGGTGGAAGGAACGCTGGAGGGAAGGGTGGAAGGAAGGGTTGAGGGAAGGCTGGAAATTGATTCCCTGGCCTCAATCTGGTCTTCCAGAAATTGCAGGTGCTTGTAGTACCACAGCTTTGGCTGTACTACATCGTCTGCTGCTGCTCCTGATCTCATGGAAGTACGGTATTCAGTGTATTTTTTTTATATGCATTCCGCATATTGTTTATCTTATTGTTCATCATACTGTAGTCTGCCTCTGGGACCTAGGGCTTCATATAATCTGCCAATTTTTGAATGGTTGCCCGGCGTACACCACTCTTGTGGTAATCTGGATGTTTTAGTTCCCATAGGTTGCAGAGTTCTTTATATTTTTCAATAAAAACCAACATGATATCCGGCTCGCGGAGTTAATGCATTGCCGACTGTCTGCAAGTTCAAAACACATAAAAAAACATGAGAGGTCAGATTCCATTCTCCTCAACTTATCCCAATATTGGCCTTTACAATCATGAACCATTATAGGCAATTGCAGGCCCAAGTTCCCTTCTTACCTTATTATAGTTGTGGTCTTTTCTGGACTTCCGCTCGTTCTTACTCCGCGCAACCCTAATAACTTTGTTCCCATTTTATACCCTGCGCATGCATGTAACACCGCCCGTGTCGCCTGCCCATGACGGTCTTTTCCTGTATTTCCACGCCCCTTCACGTTCGGCGCACAGTGGGATACGACGACATGTTGGTGACACAGGTGGCTTCTTTATTAGAAAGTACCAACGAGGAAAGCCCGGAGGCGGGAACGTCCCGATCCAGGAATAAAAGATACAAGGCAACTAATATGTAATTTGCTGAGATGGCGGAGATGGTGGACATCCTGCGGAGGAAAGATTGCGATGGGAAGCATGGGCCATACGACACCCCTAATCTCAGGAAGTTGCAAATAATGGACAAAGTGGCGAGGACTCTCTATCAGAAATATGGGGTCAGGAGATCCAAGGAGCAGCTCCGTAAAAGGTGGTCTGACCTGAAGCTGAGGGAGCCGGAGCAGTATAGGAAGCTTATCAAAAGCATTGAAAAAAGTAAGCTTTTCTTTTTACTGTGTTCTTTCATATTGTAATATGTATTCTTGCATGTATTTGCTCCATGTGCTTGACTTGACTGGTTTCACATTTGCAAATGGCAACTTTTATGTTAAGTTGAGGGACCACTTATTTGGTAATGTTTCGTAGTAAACACTTGATTATCTTCCCCAAAACATGTTTGGCACATATCCACGTAAACTACATGTGGTCATGGCTCATTTTAATAAAACAACGTTTCAACACATATTTGGCTAGATGATGTGTTGTAAGTAAAGTAGAATGTGAATGAAAGACCAAACTGGATTCTGGGTAAAGGAGATGACACTCAAGCAGTTGGTTACAGAGCTTTTTGCTCAGGAGCAATATACTATAGTGTGGGCCACATGCCCAAATTTTTAAGGGTGTCACACACAGGTGCTCCAGTGGATACCTTGGTGGTTCTCCAAGTGTGTTTTTTATGCCCCTAAAAAAAAGCATGCAGCTTAGTAGAGTTCTCAAGATCTCATGTGTTTATCTTGGATCTCAGGCCCAAATATCAATTGCACCCCACTTCAAATCAATGTATACAATTTCTGCCCTCAAATCTCTGTGTGCTAAAGGATACCATTTTTTTCCTTTCCCATAGGGGAGAGGAGGCTGGGAGGACACCAATCTGAGGAGACGAGGAAGCACAGACCACATAAACACCCCCAAGATCCCAAAGCACCCCAAGATCAGCATGTTGAGGAAGCGGAGGTGGAGGAAGCGGAGGTGGAGGAAGGAGAGGTGGAGGAAGGAGAGGTGGAGCTTATCACCACAACAGGTAAGTGTCTGTCACCACAACTTCCAGGTAAATACAGATGTAGGCCTGCATATTTCTAATTTATTTTTATTTTTTAGGGGATGAACGTGGTGGTGTGTCAGGAACTCCAAATCCTCCATTCTCGAGTGCTAGTGCCCAAATAATTATTCAAGAAATAATGAAATGTGGTAGTGAAATGGACATTATGAGAAATAGAATTAATGTGATTGAGCAAAAATATTAAAACATTATAGATATTTTGGGGCGAATAGTCTGACCCCCCCCTGTTTTTGTGTTTTTTGTGCCCTTAAAATTTTGCACTGGGATTCCCACCAGCCCAAATGTGAAGATGCACACAGTGACTCAACAGGTGCTATCTGCCGTCACAGGATATCTATGTCACTGTTTTGGGGGTGCAACCTCTTCCTCCCTACTCAAGTAGGTGAGAGGAAGGGTTTGCACACCCAAAGCACGTCCATTGATCCCCCATGATGGCAGATAGCACATGTTTACCTTAGCCATGGGATCATGTGGCAAATCCCCAGTTCAGACACAAAAATAAAGTGGGGTTCTTCACATTTGGGATGGATCAGGGGTGACATCACCCCATCTCCTTTTTCTCCTTTTCACATTGAATTTTTATGTTTCCTTTTTTGGACAAATGTTTACTATTTTGACCCATGCATGTTTCTGCAAAACAAACCTCCAAATAAAACCAAAATTTTTGGGGAGGTAAAACTTTCTACATTGTATTTCTATAAAACCTTTAAAAAAATGTGGTGCACAGAGTAAAGAGTTTCTGGGACACTCCAAAAGGTGTGGCTTGTTCTTTCTATGCTCAATAGCAGTTCTGAAAAAGCTAAATCAATGCTTTTTATAGTGACAATTGTGGCTATTTACTAAGGACAAATACACTTGGCACTACAAGAACCTGGGAGACACATCAACCCAAAAAACAGGAATGACAAAACAAGTTTTTTTGAAATATAATAATATTTTATTTAAAAAACCAAAAGGTCAGATCTGGTCTGGCATTGCGATGGCCCCCCTACCCGTGAAGTACTCAACATATTTCTCACGTACTTCACGGGCACTTTGGGGGGCCAAGCCAGTACGGGCAGTGTCCAGTCCGGTCATAATGGACATCTCGGATGGACCGGCCTCAGGCCCAACTGTTGAGACATATGTTGGCGAAAAATGACAGAGAAAATTGTGCAAGATGCAGCAACAGAAAACAATGTGGTTCAGCTTGTATTCCGCCATATGGATTGGTGTCTGAAACAGGCGGAACCGGCTGGCCATTATCCCGAAGGCATTCTCCACAACTCTCCGGGCTCTGGCCAGCCGGTAATTAAAAACCCTCCTCTCCGGGGTGACGGTGCGTTGGGGAAACGGCCGCATCAGGTGTGGTCCCAGTCCAAAGGATTCATCCGCGATGAACACAAACGGTAGTCCTTCCACGTTGTCTGCATCTGGAGGCAGTGCAAGACCCCCAGAGTGCAGATGGTGAGTAAAGCCCGTCTGGGCGAATACTCCGCCATCGGACATCCGGCCGTTCTTCCCCACGTCCACATACAGAAACTCATACCGTGCCGACACCACCGCCATTAACACAATACTATTAAAACCTTTATAGTTATAATAGAATGACCCCAAACGGGGTGGCGGCACTATGTGGACGTGTTTGCCATCAATTGCCCCTCCACAGTTGGGGAAGTCCCACCACTGGGCAAATTGATCAGCCACAGTCTGCCATTCCTGTGGTATGCAAGGAAACTGTGGAGTCAAACAAAAAGAAGACATTAGTACGTTTTCAGTTTACAGGGCAAACAGATTACACAAAGACATTGTTGAGCAACATCAGGCTAACATTATTAAGGGAGTATTTCATGGCCAAAAAAGAAGGCCCACTTAGCAGGTGACTCACCCCCGCTGAGGGGACATTAGAAAATATTCTAAGGGGGGGGGGTTGAGGTGATTTGGGGGGCACAAAATAAAGGCTCTACCACTCTGCTGAGCTTTAAGGAGAAAGAGAACATTTGAACACATTTTAGGGGGGGGTGCAAAACTACGATGGCACTGACCCCAAAAAAACAGGTGTAAAAAACTAGGCTAGCTGTGCTTGGGCCCAGGATAGCATGCTGGAGAGGTTAGTGAAGGGAAATAGGCATGTAGGCCCCAAAAAAGGGTAATAGAGCAAAAAACATGCATGGGGAAAATGGGGACATTCCCAGGATATTACAAACAGGAAAATTTGGGAAAGAGGAAAGAAATAAAAAACAGCAAACAATACAAACATATAATGTGATGTTAAAGGAGCAAGCTTACCTTCATATAGTCCTTCTGCAGGACCTGAATAATGGAAGAACACGTTTCAGGGATTATGATCCCGAGAGCCTGGGAGGAGATGCCTGTTGTGAACTTGAGGTCCTGCAAGCTTCTCCAAGTCGCCAGGTATCTCAACGTGGCAATAAGCCTCTGCTCGGCAGTGATCGCCTGGCGCATCACAGTGTCCTGCCTCGTGATATAGGGGGACAGCAAATCCAACAGACGGTGAAAAACGGGGTCCGTCATCCTGAGATAATTCCTGAAATCATCAGGATTATTCTCATGGATTTCCCGCAGCAGAGACATATGAGAGAATTGGTCCCGCTGGAGCAACCAATTCTTGGTCCATGAACTCCTCCGCACCCTGTTCACGGACTGAACTCGGGTTACAGTGTTAACCGCAACACCAAGTCCATAGCCAGCACGAGCTCGAGAACGAGAACGCACTTCAAACATGGTCTTAAACCGGTCGCCTGGTCAGAACGAACTCAAACAGAACGCACCGTGGAACAGCAAGGCCTGAGAAGAACGACCTGAAAAACAGTAAACGAACGGCCAAGAAGGCACTGCAAAGCAGTAACGACCTGACTGCACGCACTGAAGAACAAATACGAACCCACAAGCACAAACTGAACACCAGGAAACGATCTGAAAAGCACGGAGACTGAAAAGCGCGAATCGGCTCTCACCAAACTTTTACTAACACGCGGTAACACGAAATCAGCAAAAGCAGCCAAAGGGGTGGCGCCATTAGATTTGAACTTCCCTTTTATAGCGCCGTCGTACGTGTTGTACGTCCCGTCGTTTTGTTGCCGTCGGTTTTTAGACTGATGGTGTGTGGGCAAGACTGATGGAAGACAGTCTCATCAGATTTCCGATGGAAAAAACCATCGGATTAGAAACCATAGGATATCCGATCGTGTGTACAGGGCTTGAGAATCATTGTGATTTTTGATGCACTTAATTACTATTGGACTATTTTTTGATGTTATCTGATTGCACTTTTGCACATTGAGATAAGATTTATTTGTCCATATTTGCAATATATATTAGCACTTTAAATTACTTGAGTATTGATCTCAGTATTTAGCGCTGCTTCACTTTATTATATACATATCAACTGGTGCTGGTGACACTCTAGGACACAGGTGTCAAACACATGGCTCGCAGGCCGAATCCAGCCCTCCGGGCGATTTCATGTGGCCCTCGCACCTCTCCTGCAGCTGCAGGAGAGCTCCAGCCCTCCTCTGGTCCTAGAGTTAAAAACCAGGAGTTTAAAACAGGAGTTAAGACAGGAGTCTTCTAAACTGTGAGTAACAATATAAACTTCCTACAAGTAATTATATTGCAACTGGGAAATGAGTGCTAGCAGGGTTGAAGGTTTTGCTCAGTGCACAGTGTGCCACATGTATGCAAAATTGGTGCAACAGCTCCAGGATGGATACCGCTGTGACAGATGTGAGCAGGTTGCCCTTCTGGAAGCTCACATTAGAGATCTGGAAGAGCAAGTTGCAACACTGGGCGGAAAGGACAACCTTGAAAGGGGTCCTCTGCTCGCTGAGCAGGTGGTCAGTAGGGCTGATGTGGAGGGTGGAGTGGCAAGTCAGGATTATCAGATAGGAAGATGGGTTAATGTAGTTAGAGGGAGTGGAAGGGGCTTGCAGAAAAGGAAGGCCAGTCCTGTATTTGTGCATCAAAACAAATTTTCCACGTTGGGTGAAGATGTGGAGGTGGCAAACACAGAGGTGGCAGCCCTAGATGTCACTGCTACCCCTAACAGCCGGGACAGCAACCCATCTAGTAGAGGTGGTGAGGGGAGTGCAGGTAGGCCAAGACAGTTGGTGGTTATAGGGGATTCTATAATCAGAAGGACTGATAGAATAATTTGTCGCCAGGATCGCCTCAACCGAATGGTTTGCTGTCTCCCTGGTGCCAGGGTTCGGCATGTGGTGGACCGGGTGGATAAATTACTGGGAGTGGCTGGGCATGACCCAGCTGTCTTGGTCCACGTTGGAACCAATGACAGTATACATGGAAGGTGGAGGCTCCTTACGAATCAATTTAAAGAACTAGGCTGCAAGATGAAGGCAAGGACCTCCAAGGTGATATTCTCTGAAATATTGCCTGTGCCATGCGCAACACAGGAAAGGCAGGGGGAGATTAGAGAGCTGAATGCATGGCTAAAGACCTGGTGTAGGGAGGAGGGATTTGGGTTTCTAGAGCACTGGGCTGACTTTTCATTGGGGTGCAACCTATATGCTAAAGACGGTTTGCACTTGAATGGAAGGGGGTCTGCTGTGCTGGGGGAGAGGTTTATGGGAAGGCTGGAGGAGTATTTAAACTAGGTTTGAGGGGGGAGGGTGAACTAGAATTACATCGGGCACACAGGTCAGTTAGTGGTCAGACATTAATGGAGAGTGGAATGGGGATAGATGGGGGGAGGGTTATGGCAGGTGACAAGAAAGTTTCCATGTTGCAAACAGCCATTGGAAACTATAGTGCCATTTGTACTACTAAAAATTATATGAAAAATACCAGAGAAAAATGTAATACATTAAAGTGTTTGTTCACCAATGCCAGAAGTCTGCCAAGCAAAATAGGTGAGTTGGAAGCTCTGGTGCATGAGGAGAGCTATGACGTAATTAGTATTGCTGAAACGTGGCTTCAATCCTCACATGACTGGATTATTAACATTCCTGGCTATGCACTCTTTCGGAGAGACAGGGCAAAAAGGAAAGGTGGCGGGGTCTGTCTCTATGTGAGAAGTGATCTCAAAGCGAGTGTGAAAGAGGACCTGGTTGATGGAGAGTGTGATGAGGCTGAAGCATTATGGGTGGAACTGCATACAGATGTGCGTAGTTCAAAGTTAATCATTGGAGTTTGTTATAGACCACCCAATGTTAATGAGGAGGTGGAGACTCAGCTCCTTGCACAGATGGAAAGGGCTGCAAGGGCTGGGACGGTGGTAATAATGGGGGATTTTAACTACCCAGAAATTGACTGGAGTAATGGCACTGCTGGGACAGTTAAAGGGCAAAAATTTATAAGCCTATTGCAGGACAATTTTATGGTCCAGTTTATTGAGGCCCCAACTAGGAATGATGCTCTGTTGGACCTGGTAATCTCAAACCATGCAGAGCATATTACTAATGTTCAGATAAAGGAACACCTGGGTAGCAGTGACCATAACATGATTTCATTTGATGTTAGCTGTAAGCAAGAAATACATGCAGGAAGGATAAAAACACTTAATTTCAATAAAGCAAATTTTCCAAGGATGAGGGCTGCTCTCCAGGACTTAGACTGGGAGAGAATATTGGCATCAATGGGCACAGAACAGAAATGGGAATTCTTCAAAAAGACTGTTTGTGAACTCACTGCAAAGTATATTCCCATGGGCAATAAGTTTAAAAGGCTAAAAATAAAACCTATGTGGCTCACAGTTAAAGTTAAAAAAGCTATAAACAATAAGAAAAGCGCTTTTAAAAAATATAAAAATGAAGGAACACTAGTGTCGTTTAAATGTTACAAAGAATATAACAGGATATGTAAAAAGGAAATCAAGGATGCAAAAATTCAAAACGAACGACAGATTGCAAAAGATAGTAGGACAAACCCCAAAAAATTCTTCAAATATATTAATAGTAAAAAGGTCAAGTCTGAGCATGTAGGCCCTTTACAAAATAATCTAGAGTGGGTGACTGGGGACAAAGAGAAGGCTAATTTATTAAATACTTTCTTCAGCTCTGTGTATACAATGGAGCATAGGGGAGCTCATGTCCATAATGGGGGTGGTAGTGACACAGCCTCAAATCCACAATGGCTCAAAAGTGATATGGTCCAGAAATATTTAGACAGAATAAAGGTGGATAAAGCACCTGGACCAGATGGCATACACCCACGGATCCTAAAAGAATTGAGCTCTGTAATTTCAAAGCCATTGTATCTAATTTTTAGGGACTCATTAATGACAGGAATAGTACCACTGGATTGGCGCAGGGCCAATGTGGTGCCTATATTTAAAAAGGGAACAAAGTCTTTACCAAGTAACTATAGACCTGTTAGTTTAACTTCTATAGTTGGGAAGATACTGGAGAGATTAATAAAAGACCACATAGATGAGTTCTTGCTGGAAAAAAACTATTTAAGCAACAGACAGCATGGATTCATGAAAGACAGAAGTTGTCAGACAAACCTGATTTCTTTTTATGAAGAGGTAAGTAAAACCTTGGACAGAGGTGTGGCTGTGGACGTGGTATACTTGGATTTTGCAAAAGCGTTTGATACAGTTCCCCACACACGGCTCATGTGTAAGGTAAAGTCTACAGGATTGGAAATATCAGTTTGTAAATGGATAGAAAACTGGCTAAAAGACAGAATTCAGAGAGTAGTAGTTAATGATTCTTACTCTGAATGGTCTAAGGTTATCAGTGGTGTACCCCAAGGTTCAGTGCTGGGACCCTTACTTTTTAATATCTTTATAAATGATATTGGGTCTGAGATCAAAAGTAACATTTCTGTCTTTGCAGATGACACCAAGCTATGCAGTGGAATAACGTCCTTACAAGATGTCTCCAATTTACAAGCCGACCTCGATGCCCTGTCTAATTGGGCGACTATGTGGCAGATGAGGTTTAATGTTGATAAATGTAAAGTTATGCACTTGGGGGCTAAGAATATGAATGCATCATACATATTAGGTGGAATACAACTGGGGGGATCCGTAGTGGAGAAGGATCTGGGGGTTTTGGTAGATCATAAGCTCAATAATGGCATGCAATGCCAAGCTGTGGTTTCCAAGGCGAGCAAAGTCCTTTCTTGTATTAAGAGAGGTATGGACTCCAGAGAGAGAGATATCATTTTGCCCCTGTACAAATCATTAGTAAGGCCTCATCTGGAATACGCAGTTCAGTTTTGGGCACCAGTTCTCAAAAAGCATATCGGGGAACTGGAGAAAGTGCAGAGAAGGGCAACCAAACTGATAAGAGGCATGGAGGAGCTCAGCTATGAAGAAAGATTAGAGGAACTGAATTTATTCACTCTTGAGAAGAGGAGAATAAGGGGGGATATGATTAACATGTACAAATATATAAGGGGTCCATATAGTGAACTTGGTGATGAGTTATTCACTTTACGGTCAACACAGAGAACAAGGGGGCACTCTTTACGTCTAGAAGAAAAAAGATTTCATCTCCAAATGCGGAAAGGTTTCTTCACAGTAAGAGCTGTGAAAATGTGGAACAGACTCCCTGCAGAGGTGGTTCTGGCCAGCTCAGTAGATTGCTTTAAGAAAGGCCTGGATACTTTCCTAAATGTACATAATATAACTGAGTACTAACAGTTCTTGGTAAAGTTGATCCAGGGTAAATCCGATTGCCTCTCGGGGGATCAGGAAGGAATTTTTTCCCCTGCTGTAGCAAATTGGATCATGCTCTGCTGGGGTTTTTTGCCTTCCTCTGGATCAACTCTGGGTATAGAATTGGGTATATGGGAGTGCACGATATTTTTTTTATTTTATTTTAGTTATTTTTTTTATGGTTGAACTGGATGGACTTTGTCTTTTTTCAACCTGACTAACTATGTAACTATGTAACTATGTAACTATGTACTCCAGACCCTTACTTTCTGATTTTAATCAATGCATCCAGCTTCTTCCTAGCAGCAGCATAAGGAAAGGGGGGTGCACTGTGATGTAAGGGAGAGTGGGGGACTCAACTTCTGATGGTGGGGTGGCTCTTGATATCTAATGTAAGGGGAGGGGATGCGCTGAACATCTAATCTTACAGATACAACCGGCACTTTTGAGGGCAATCATAATGCTGATGCAGCCCACGATGAAATGGAGTTTGACACCCCTGCTCTAGAAGTTCAGCAGCTATATACACCTTGAGTTTTTACCTTTTTACTAGTTTAATCGTTAACACTTCTAGTAGCGCATTAGTATTTTACATAAAAAGGTGTCTGGGGATAGAGGTTCACCATCTCTTGTCCATGGAACCTAGAAGAAGGGTTCCTGGGCAAAGGCTAGCAGAGCTCTGCCCTGTTGTCAGCACTTCAGTTGAAAGTTCAGTAAATGTTACATCCTCCAATGAAAAATCAATCAACTCCATGCTTTCTGGGATCTCTGGCTGGGGAGTGAGGATGGCTTACTCTCCTTCCTGATCCTTGAACTGCTGCTGGGGAGAGGGGCCGACTGCTCCATCTCCTTTACCCTTCATCCAGCTGTTGGACAGGCGTATTCCTCCATCCAAGCTCATCATGTGCAGAAACAGGTTCGTCGAGGTGAGTCAGCACTTGCTGCATCCGCCATAAGACCTCTGCTTCCATAGCTGCGGGCGGAGATGAGCAAAGCACACTTACTTGTTACTTGTTACTCTGCCCCATTGCCGACACTTCAACTGGGATTTCAGGACTGTTGGCTGGTATTTCTGGATAGTCCCAGGCAAAGGGAGCCCAGACCTGCTGCTGAGCAGAGTCTAGCAGCCATCTGTAGGTGATCTCCAGCTCCCATTCCTGAATGGCTAGAAACTTCAAATCTTCCAGTGCCCAGAGCACTTCGGAGACATTTAGCATCTGGTCTCTGTACTCCAAGATTTCCTCCAAACACCACTCCAAATCGCTCCCAAAGTCAAGGTCCTTGGACAGCCTATCGAATAACAGCCCCAGGCTGCCGTAGCCAAAGCTTTCCATCGGGCTGTGATCCGCTGTCCACAGGCACACTTGGGCTACATACCAGCGGAGGGCTCTTTAGCTCCTGTCCAACCTCATCTCTGCCTGAGCCAGCCTGCTTAACTCAGCTGTCCACTCCTTGTGTGCCTGTTTCCCCAATAACAGCATTCACACTTCATACTTTGACCAGTACCTTTCCTGGGTGGAGGGGAGAACTTTTACCTGGTGGCACTGCTCAGGGGCTAGCGTTTTCTTCAAGAGTTCCCAGCGGACAGAATCATACCTTCCTAGCAGGACCTGCACTGACATTGGTCCTCTGTGCTGTACCCGCATTCTCCAGTCTGGACATAGGAACCAGATATTATAGCTGACCATACAAGACTAGCCGACAAATAGCTTGTATGAGAACTCAAACTCTTTATTGAAAACTTACATAGAATTTTTAGTACACCGGGTAAGATGAGCTGGAATTTGTATACAAGAATATAAAGAATATAATGAACATAACTAAGGAACAACCAACATAAACTATGCTACTCCCCCTCTAGCAACTAATAGCTGACAGTGATATAATTAACTTGAGCTAATTAACTAGTCACTTAAACCACCAAGGTGACTAGACTGGTTAATGTGGTTAATGGATATACTGCAGCCTACACCGCCTACATAGTTACATAGTTAATTTGGTCGAAAAAAGACACATGTCCATCCAGTTCAACCAACACAGAAAACACACACACACACAAATAGAAAATCTCCATTTACACTATCCTATACGCACAGTTTATTCAGAGGAAGACAAAAAAAAAAAAAAAACAGCAAAGCATGATTCAATTTGCTCCAGTGGGGGGAAAAAAAAACGTCCTGATCCCCCAAGAGACAATTGGATATTCCCTGGATTAACTTTACCTATAAATATTAGTATCCATTTGTTATGTGCATTTCGGAAAAAATCCAGGCGTTTTTTAAAACAATCTACTGAGCTGACCAGAACCAGTTCTTGAACTCTTTTCCACATTTTCACAGCTCTTACTGTAAAGAAGCCCTTCCGTATTTGCAGATTAAATCTCTTTTCCTCCAGACGTAAAGAGTGCCCCCTTGTCCTCTGTGATGACCTCAATGTGAATAACTCAACACCAAGTTCACTATATGGAAAGGAGAGGGTGTTGATGGGAACACAAGGGGGTGCCTATCAAAGAGGCTCCATGAAGGAACAAACTGCGGTATCTCTTAAGAAAAATTCAAGTTTATTGGAAAATGATTAATAACAATGTAAGAAAAGAAAAGAAATCACCATACCTTCACCGCACAACAATAAAAACAGGTATGACAACATTGTCAAGTACTTTAAGTGTTTGTACACCTTGTACAACCACTTTTACCTACAGGTAAGCCTAGATTAAGGCTTACCTGTAGGTGCTAGAAATATCTCCTAAATCTACACGGTTTAGGAGATATTTACAATAGAGACTTGCACCGATGTCTACGGCACATGCACTGTAGACAACGGCGCACTTTAGAATTGGCGATCGCGCCGTTTCTAAAGGAGGTCATGCCGTGTGTGGCGGCTCCCGTGCACATGCGTGGGAGTGAGGTCATAGCGGCTCTGGCCAATCACATCGCCGGAGCCACGATACCCGGAAGTAACTCCGGAACGCCATGTCGCCGGCTGGTGCTGTGTCAGGCACCGCAGAGGGGGCTTCGATCCCAGGGGAGTATTACATAATGAGCTAGTATGCTATGCATACTAGCTCATTATGCCTTTGTCTTGCAGGTGTTCGTTAGTGTTTTTTTTTTTAAAGTGAGTTTACAACCACTTTAACATAGCAGCACTGGCTCACATGCATATTTCCAATCACACACTGCAGCAGCAGGGGATAATTAATGACTGTGGGGATGGATGACAATAACCCTGTACAACAGCTAGCGTATGTCAGTGTAGGAGGCTGAAATAGAAGCACTGAGCTGAAAACTCTGGTGGGTTACAGGACAAGTGTAGAGTGTGGATTCTCCACTAAAGTAGACAATGTCTGGAACAGTGACATAACGCAAAACCAGGGTAGAAGGCACAAGTCTCATCCATCAGCTCAACAGTCTCTTAAACCATAGGTTGCATTGAAAAGCTTATGTCTTCCATTGGTTCAGAGGAGAGGGGGAGCCTGGAGGAGGAGAAGACAGCGGCGGTGCTCACAGCGAGGCGGAGGCAGAGGCAGGTCTCCAGGCACAATTGCGATCGTGCACAGGCCAGCCCTGCCGTGCTTGCCGCACATGACCCCATTCGATGAGTGACATAAAATGCCTGGCCCAGAATTTTGCCCCTCTAAATGTTGCGCCCGGGGCCACGCCCCCCCCAGCACCCCCCATGCTATGCCACTGATCATATCCCCCTTAATTTTCTCTTCTCAGGCGAGAATAAATTCAGTTCCTCTAATCTTTCCTCATAGCTGAGCTCCTCCATGCCTCTTATCAGTTTGGTTGCCCTTTTCTGCACTTTCTTCAGTTCCCCAATATCCTTTTTGTGAATTGGTGCCCAAAACTGAACTGCATATTCCAGATGAGGTCTTACTAATGATCTGTACAGGGATAAAATGATATCTCTTTCTCTCTCTCTCTGGAGTCTATACCTCTTTTAATACAAGAAAGAATTTTGCTCACTTTGGAAACTAAGCTTTTGATTAGGGATTCACCGATACCACTTTTTTTTTGCAACAAATACAAGTACCAATACTTTTTTTTAAGTACTCGCTGATACCAATTACGGTTACCTATTTCTGGCTTTTAGGGAGATCAAGATGAGGAGGAGCAGGGAGCGGGGGGTCTCCATCATCTATCAGTGTGCTGTGTAATATTACCATTTGGATTAGACCTAGTGATGAAGAAACACAGCACTCTCAACACTCAGCACTGTTGAACTACGAGGACCATGCTGTCATCCAACGTCCTCCTCCCACTCTAATCCTGCTGACAACTGAGCAAGAAGATATCGGTATTGGTGCATTTTCACGAGTACCGATACTTGTGTAAATGCCCAGTATTGGCACCGATACCAGTATCGGTATTGGTGCAAACCTACTTATGATCTACCCAGATCCTTCTACACCATGTATTTCCCCAGTTGTACATACCCTAGTATGTATGAGGAATGCATATTTTTATCCCCCAAGTGCATGGATCCTCGTTTCCTACCACTGGACATCCAATAGGAAGTGAATATGTTATGCAGGCCAAAGAGGGACCCAAGCAAAAAGTAAACAGAAGAGGAGAAGATGCAGGGGTTAATTTACTAAAGGTAAATAGACTGCGTATTTTGCAAAGTTCTCAGTTGCTCCAGAGCTTAGTAAATGAGGTGAAGCTTCACTTTGCAAAGAATACCCGATTACATGCAAGGAAAAAAAAAAAAAAACAGCATTTTTGCTTGCACATGTTTGGGTGATGGAAGTCTGTTCATTTATTGAGCTCTGGAGCAACTGCTATTGCAGAGTGCAACTGCACTTTGCAAAGTGCACAGTCTGTTTTCCTTTAATAAAGGATAACGTGAAATGTAGTGCTAAGAATAGTGTACACTACAGTGAACAATGTACCAATAACATATATAATGGACTTATTTCATATAGTGTTTTTATCCACTATACATATGAGTACCATATTCGAGATTGATTTTTATCACCAAGTTATTTATATATTATTGGTACATTGTTCACTGTACACTATTCTTAGCGCTACATTTCACACTATCCTTTACTTTGAATTTTTGTCACATTCTTATGTAGCAGCTGTTTTTCTCATTTTTTTTTCACTTATTGGGTTAGCGCAGTAATACTTTCTATCTACACTATTTTCCTTTAGTAAATCAACCCTGCAGTGTCAAGTGACCGCGTATTCAAAAATTACATGGATGTTGGGATTTTTTTTTTGTTTCAGAGATCAGATATAGGGGTTGGGAAGGGGCTGACATTGAGTCAGGCTTTATAAAGAGATGTGTGACAATTTACCGCAGAGTTGCTGAAAGGCAAAAAATAATATTCAGGGCCTCTTTGATCTCAGCCATTTCTCACCTCTTCTCTATACTGCAGAACTATACATTCAGTTCTCAAATAATATAATAAACTTGTGATACACTTCCATAAACATTTAAAGAAGAGAATATCAACCACCTCATTACCAGCATGTTACATGCTCAGGCCAGGGCATTTTCAGCTTCAGTGCTGTGATAATTTGTCTGACAAATGGGCCTCATGAACATTGAGGACGGAGGGCACAGGTCTACCATCCAGTCTTTTCTGCCGGATGGTGCATGTAACGGCACCCCAAATACGAAGGGGGTTAACGCCGTATAAGATGTTCCCTCTCCTGGACACCCACTCGCTACCAATCTTCCACAGCCAGGCGACCCTTTCCCATAAGATTAATCCTTCCAGAAGAAACGAGACGTACTCTGTCTCTTCCAGGATCTAATCACTTTATTGAGAAAACCATTGAAACTTTTATATACATCCAATACACATTAGTTTAACATGAACAGTGGCCAAGCTCCACCCACACATTACAAGACTCAACACATTATTTTGACGTCTGTTAGGAGACAACAGACTTTACACAATAGACATAACGATCTTCAATACACATCTTAAATGACTTGCATAACCTTTGTGTTCCCCCAGTCTGTCTTTACAATACACACAAGTACAGACTTAATTATCCCTTTTCACAATTAAAGGGTCTCCAGACGCCCTCCTAGATTAATTTACAACACAAGCAGGCAGGTGATTAACCTGTCTGCTGCTGGTTCCAAAACCTCTAATTATAGGCTTAATTCCTACCAGCCACAGTAGACAATAGAATGCAAATTACCTTAATTCCTCACAGCAATGATTACACAACCTATCTAGATACAATGTATGTGCAGCATTGAATATGGCTATCATAGACCATATTGGGGTTTTCATTCACCCTGTGCCCCTAATAGAGACACAGGGTGGTTGACACATAAGAGGCATTGGGGGAGCTGAAGCAAGGGTATCTCATACTTTCTAAGCGATTCTGACTACCCCTTATATCTCTCCCCTTTCGGCAGGAGACTAACAGAGGAGGGAACCCCAGACGGGTTGACTCCGAAGTTAGTCCATAGGTCCCTTCTTCTAATGCCGGTATCCACACAGTACCCCAAATAAATTGCTCCAAACAGAGCATTACTTACCCAGCCAACCTCTGCCTCTCTCAGAGAATATACCCGCCGCTGGGGAGAGGCCTGGACTGGCCCTTCTCCCTGGAGTCCTTTCAGCCACTGGAGAGAAGACAGGGTGACTGGGCTCAGTCCGTCATGCTGTTGGGGATCTGGGTCGACTGCCCGGCATCCCTGGGGTATACAAGTGGAGACTGAAGTCCCATCCCCTTGTAGCAGGTGAAAATCCCCCAGTGCTTGCAAAGCAAGGCTGACATCCTCCTGTCCCAGTGTCACACCATTTTATGGGGTTGTGTCAGTGAGGACCAAAGTCCCATCCAGTACCACAGGAACTCCCTCTGTTGCCAGCTCTTGTGCTGGGTTGCTGTGAGTGGAGACCGCAGTCCCATCCACCGATATCCGCTCAAGTGGCAGTTGTGTACATCAGCCAGTAGCATTCTGCCCTGCTGCCAGTGATTCAGCTGGGGGTAAAAGCTTTACCACCTCAGCTTGTTGCTGGAGAGAGGGGCCAACTGCCCCGGCTCCCTGAAACTCCACAGTTGTTTCCGGTGCTGGGCAGAGGTTGCCATCACTCTGCCCTGTTGCCAGCACTTCTGCTGGGGACTCCACACCATCTGCTCTGGTTAACTGTTGGGGGGGGGGGGGGAATGGCCTGCTTCTCCTCCCTGCATCTCTGAAATCCACTGGGAAAGAGGAACCATCGCCTTCTCACCTCGGGCCTCCAAAACTGCCACGGGTGTAGAGCAGGGGTCTGTAGTACTCTGTCCTGCTGCCAGTACTTGGGCAGGCAATGCATAATCCCTAACATCCTCTGAACAGTCCCTTAAGTCCATACCTTCTGTAATCTGTGGCTGGGGAGATGAGCCAACTGCCCTAGCTCCCTGGAACTCCATATCATCCACTTCGGCTTTAGGGAGGGCAATCTTAAGCTTTTCCACTGCCGATTCTTCAGCCAGGCTAGCTCCCTGGAACTCCATATCATCCACTTCGGCTTTAAGGGTGGTAATCTTCAGATTTTCCACTGCCGATTCTTCAGCCAGGCTAGCTCCCTGGAACTCCGTATCATTCACTTCGGCTTTAGGGATGGCAATCTTCAGATTTTCCACTGCTGATTCTTCAGCCAGGATTTCATAGTTGTCAACTGGTATTTCCTGATAGTCCCAGGCAAAGGTAGCCCCACCCTGCTGCTGAGCAGATTCTAGCAGCTGTCTGTAGGCGATCTCCGATTACTGTATCTCTGCCGTTCTCCGCTCATGTTGCCGCTCTAGTTCTCTCTTTTGTCGCTCTCGTTCTCTCTCTTGTCGCTCATCGTGCACCTGGATGCCTCTAATGGCTTCCTGTATGGCGGTCTCTGATGGGTTAGCACCATATAATGCCAAGCGCTGTCTAACTCGTTGCTGAAACAAATCTTCAACTGACCAGGGTCCTGCCTCACCCTTCTTCTGGTCCATCTCGGCTCTCAAGTAGGTTTTTCAGCGTGACTTTCTTGCAGGCTGCATAGCTGGTCATTCACTGTGATGGTTTGGAGTGTCCCAGGAACTGGAGGGAAAATCCCGCTGCTGCCAACCAATGTAACGGCACCCCAAATACGAAGTGGGTTAACGCCGTATAAGATGTTCCCTCTCCTGGACACCCACTCGCTACCAATCTTCCACAGCCAGGCGACCCTTTCCCATAAGATTAATCCTTCCAGAAGAAACGAGACATACTCTGTCTCTTCCAGGATCTAATGACTTTATTGAGAAAACCATTGAAACTTTTATATACATCCAATACACATTAGTTTAACATGAACAGTGGCCCAGCTCCACCCACACATTACAAGACTCAACACATTATTTTGACGTCTGTTAGGAGACAACAGACTTTACACAATAGACATAACGATCTTCAATACACATCTTAAATGACTTGCATAACCTTTGTGTTCCCCCAGTCTGTCTTTACAATACACACAAGTACAGACTTAATTATCCCTTTTCACAATGAAAGGGTCTCCAGACGCCCTCCTAGATTAATTTAAAACACAAGCAGGCAGGTGATTAACCTGTCTGCTGCTGATTCCAAAACCTCTAATTATAGGCTTAATTCCTACCAGCCACAGTAGACAATAGAATGCAAATTACCTTAATTCCTCACAGCAATGATTACACAACCTATCTAGATACAATGTATGTGCAGCATTGAATATGGCTATCATAGACCATATTGGGGTTTTCATTCACCCTGTGCCCCTAATAGAGACACAGGGTGGTTGACACATAAGAGGCATTGGGGGAGCTGAAGCAAGGGTATCTCATACTTTCTAAGCGATTCTGAGTTCCCCGGGCCTTCCCGTTACAGTGCACTTCCATTACTTCCATTTAGGGCAATATGCACCAAAGAATGTCTGCCCAGGGTGCACACTGGTTGCCTGAATCCTTAATCAGTCATGCAAGACTGTACTAAAATACATTTATATTATTTTCTGAAACAGATAGGTCTTTCTTTTGGTGGTATTAAAAGTGTATCTACCATCAAAATGTAAAATCATATATTCATTTCCACGTTATATTTCAATTATGCCCAGCCTACTCCTATTCATCTGAATAGTCTTGATGAAGTTTGTAGTCCTGAAGCATTGCTGTGTCACAGAATTCACAGAGCCTGCCTTTTGAACTACAGAGGTGCTAAGAGGGGAAGTATCAGGAGGCGGAGTCAGTACAGAAATCACTGCTTGCAGACAGCAAGGTACCATGGGATATGTAATCCTTAGAAATTGAAAGTAAACAGCAGAGGGGAAGCTGCAAAGCATGCAGGGAATCCAGGAAGTTGTGAAAAGAGATGGCCAGCAATCACAATTATCAGGGATCCCTGTGACAAAGTTCCTTTGGATTAAACTGATTGGAAGGAGCCTGTGCGCGCTAACTTCATGCCCATGTACAATGATGATGAAAGACAGAGATATCTGCAGTTTTGCAGCTAGCAGATGAGAGACCCCGCAGAGGCGGACTTGTCAGATGGGAAAAGAGAGGCTGCTGTCAGATCGCTACAGAATATGGTGAAGGCAGAGTTGTTTTGACACTACAAGTGCTGTTTGGAAGTGCTAATCTGGGACTTTGTTTGTAAATGGATATTATTATTTATTTTAGTATGATTTTTTAAAAATGGTAATACACTATTGTGAGTATTCTTATTTTGCCAGCAATATTGAGGATTAATGGATGTCATGCTGGATATTTAGGCTTAGTACACACTGCTGCGAATTGGATGCAGGTTTCCCCGCATTCAATTCGCATGTCAGGAGACTGTGACCGGCTCTCAATGGAGCCGGTTCACACATCTCCAGGATAGCTGTGGAGCGGTTTGCAGAAGAGTCCTGTGCTGTTTTCAGAAAAGTTTGCAGAAGCTGTTTGCAGAAGAGTCTGGTCCATTTAATTTCCAAATTCAGCCAAAAATTCGGGCCAAATTTGAACCTGAAACGGTGAACAGGGACACACCGGATCCCTGCTGTAAACAGCTCTGCACAATAGTGTGAACCCAGCCTTAAGAAGATACCGTATATACAGAGGCGTTGCTAGGGGGGTGCGGGGGGTGCGGTCCGCACCAGGGTGACACCCACCAGAGGGGTGACACCATCCTGAGGGCAGCGAAAGCCTTGGTTCACTTTGACAGTTTTATTTTCAGCAAGAACACCTCTGGCGCCACGGCTGCGCTAGCCTGTGTGTGTGTGTTTTTTCCCCTCTTCCTCTCTCACTGCGCTGCTCAGCCTGGCCCTGTCACTCTTCTCCCGTATGGGCGGCGCGGCTGCCGCTCACTCACTGCACTGCATGCAGACACTCCCTGGACTCTCAGCTGCTGCCCTGGTGTACCTGAGCCCACCCCCCCTTAAGCTGGTGCGGTAACGAGCGGGAGTGGCGTATTGCGACGGAAAAGCCGGGTGTCCTCTGCCACCAGAGCTGGTGAGTTGTTGTGATAAGAGAGGAGGGGGGGAGGTGCTGGCATGGTGTCCGCCGCCCAGTTAAAGGGAGGGATATTTTATGTTTGTGTCTGGCGCCCTGTGTAAATAACTTATTTAGTTATAAGGTATTGCTAAAAACGTTTTTTCTTTTTATGGTCTCTGAAGAAGAGGAATATTTGTATGCCCTTTAACCATAAATGTAGCCCCAACGTGCTATTTGGCGGTCATATTTAACTTCCAATGATTTCCCCTTTTGCACACAGCACATGGTTCTTGGTATGAAGCAAGCAATTTTCGTTGTTTTGTGTTTCATGCTGTCTGTCAGCCTCCTGCTAAGTGCTGCTGAGAGATTGTTGTGGTTTCAGTGGGGTCACACCATGATCACCTCTGACATCTTCCAGGATTGGCTAATGTACCCTGATAGGGCGTGCAGATGACTGAAACAGTATCTGAGAGCGGACTCACTGGGGCAGCAGCTACATCCAGAGACATGGTGCCTGCCTCCTCCACTGTCCTCATGCCCGTCTCCTCCACCTCCCAGGCTGTCGTTGTGCCCGCCTCCCCAGCTGTCCTTGTGCCCACCTCCCCAGCTGTCCTCATGCCCACCTCCCCAGCTGTCCTCGTGCCCACCTCCCCAGCTGTCCTCGTGCCCACCTCCCCAGCTGTCCTCATGCCGGCCTCCTCCACCTCCCCAGCTGTCCTCATGCCCGCCTCCTCCATGGTCCTCATGCCCGCCTCCTCCACCTCCCCAGCTGTCCTCATGCCCGCCTCCTCCATGGTCCTCATGCCCGCCTCCTCCACCTCCCCAGCTGTCCTTGTGCCTGCCTCCTCTGCTATCGCCCTCCTCGCAGGCTGAGCTGTTGCTGACCTCCTCTGCAGCAGCTGTGATGGATGTCCTTCACAGCTGCTGCTTTCTCTGGAGAGTTAGTCAGAGCCCCAGCCCTGTGTAGGGCCCCTTATGTTCCCCAGCCAGGCTAATGAGGAAGTCAGTGGCCATAGCTGTGCCCCCTAGGCAGCAGTGTGCCCTAGACAGCTGCCTAGCAGGAGCGCTGGCCCTGTTCACACCCACATCTTGCACCCATTAGATCCATCCAGCAGCATCTTTCCATCTTCCCTGGCTGTGGCCATCCGATACCGTCCACCGTCAAGCAAGCAACACACCTTGTCAGCAGCCTGGTCACAGCATCTTACCATCTTCCCTGCAGCGATCAGATCCCATACAGCAAGCAACACACAGTTTCAGCAAGTCGGTTCCAAAATCCAAATCAAATCATCAATACCAATGATGCCAATGTCTGCTCTCCCCAGGGACATATCTGATCCAGAGATCACCATAACGGCATTACTTTTGCCAATATATGCACTTTTGTATGGGGAAAAAAACAAATATTGGGGGGGGGGGGGGTGACACCATGTTTTACCGCACCAGGTGACACCAACCCTAGTGACGCCACTGCGTATATAAGAGGACAGTCATTACTGATAATTACTGGCGTGTCTAGACCTTATTAAGTTAAAGGTCAAATACCTCGGGTGAGTGATTTCTGACAGACACCAGTGCTGGGTTCATGAAGTGGAGTGCTGTGTTTCTCACAGTGGTGATTTTACTTTGTGAAGCAGAAGAAGTAAAAGAAAGGCATTTTGTAAATACTGTATTTAAAAGACTTTATTTTCCAAATTATTATATTGTTGCACAATTGTTTAAGTGGTTTGTAAACAGACACTTTGCACATGTGTATACAAGTGGAACCTTGGCTTACGAGTAACGCGGTTAATGAGCATTTTGAAAGACGAGCAACTTTAAAAAAAAAAATTCTGACTCGGTTTGTGAGTGTTGTCTCGCAAAACGAGCAGAATTCGAGCCAATAGTGTGTGCAGCACCGCATTTAGCCAGAGGTACGGGGGCGCCGGTGACACTCGGAACAGTTCGGAACGGTTCAGAGCCGTTCGGAAATACTCGTAATCACTCAAAAATACTCCGTTCCCGGGTGTTTCCGAGCCTTTCCGAGGGTTTCCGAGGTCAGCCGAGCTGTCCCCGATAATTTCCGAGGCTCTCCAGGGGCCCCCACCTCTGGCCACATGCGGTATTGCATGCCATTGAAGTCAATGCGGAACAAATTATTTTAGTTTCCATTGACTTCTATGGGGAAACTCGCTTTGATATGTGAGTGCTTTGGATTACGAGCATTCTCCTGGAACGGATTATGCTCGTAATCCAAGGTTCCACTGTATATAGTTTTTTATATGATTTGAAGTTTATGGATATGTCATTTGTACGAGTACACAAATATTTTTTCACAAAATTTACTCACAATATTTTTTAAATATTTGCGCTGTTATTGAATTACATGAATTTGGGGTGTTGGATTTACCACTTTTTAAATAGGAGCATTTAGTGTATAAGAAAGGCTGACCAAGCAGTTTATAACCCCTTCCTGACCAGCCGCCGCAGTTTTACTGGGGCAGGTTGGCTCCCCTGGGCGAAACCACTTTACGTTGCGTCACTTTGTCTTTTGCCCACTAGGGGGCGCGCCTTCAGAGACACACACGCGCACCCACGACTCGCCGCCGGAGCCAATGCAAGTGCGATGACCACCGGCACCCGCGATCGCTCGTGACAGAGCGAGAACCGGGATCTGTGTGTGTAAACAAATCTTGGTTCTCTCAGGGGAGAGGAGACAGATCGTGTGTTCATACTAAGTATGAACACCGCTCTCTCTCTCCTCCTAGTCAGTCCCATCCCCCCCACAGCTAGAACACACCTAGGGAACACAGTTAACCCCTTGATCGCCAGTGACATTTATACAGTAATCAGTGTATTTTATAGCACTGATCGCTGTATAATTGTCACTGGTCCCAAAAATGTGTCAAAAGTGTCCGATCTGTCCACCACAATATCGCAGTCCCGATAAAAATAATAATAAAAATGCCATAAATCTATCCCCTATTTTGTAGACGCTATAACTTTTGCGCAAACCAATCAATATACTCTTATTGCGTTTTTTTTTAACAAAAATATGTAGAAGAATATATATCGGCCTAAACTGAGGAAAAAATTTGTTTAAAAAATAAATAAATTGGGAAATTTATTATAGCAAAAAGTAAAAGATCAGTAAAATTGTAATAAAAAAAAAGGTACCCAAGTCCAGCTCAAGTGCCTATCATCAGGAGATGATAAGACTAACACACTGTAAGGAGGCAGCGTCCACCGCTTACTTCCTGGTTTGTCTCTTCCTGATCGTGGAATGCAGAGAACACTTCCGGTCACCGTAAGGTGAAGTGTGACGCACGGGCTCTGGTGTGAGGTGTGCATTTATTTACAACAATAAGATCACCATCTGTGAGTTATCTTGGACTTCTCTCACCATTTGTCAACTTTATATTCCTTGTGCCACTGACACATAATAGCTGATCATAATTGAGTATGACAGTAGCGCTGCTGTAATGATGATAGGCACTTGAGCTGGACTTGTGTTACAATTTTACTGATATAGTTATGCTTTTGCATTTAAGCGGCAACTGACACATTTATTTTTGTAATGTGTATACGCAATTGTTACAATTCTTGAAGTTCTATATTTTATGAAACCTGATATTTTCATAGCGCTGAGATAGTGGAAGAAGGCCTAGGAATTTCACTGTAGAATGAAAAAGTAAAAGATAGTGTTTTTTTTTTCAAAATTGTCGCTATTCTTTTGTTTATAGCGCAAAAAATAAAAACCGCAGAGGGGATCAAATACCACCAAAAGAAAGCTCTATTAGTGGGAAAAAAAGGACGTCAATTTTGTTTGAGTACAGCGTTGCATGACCGCGCAATTGTCAGTTAAACAGACGCAGTGCCGTATCGCAAAAAATGGCCTGGTCATTGAGCAGCCAAATCTTCCGGGGCTGAAGTGGTTAAATAAACATTTAATTCCTTAAAAAAAACACCCTGAAACACATTCTGCTGCTCCTCCTAAGTATAAGGATACCACATGTGACTTTTTCACTGCCTAGAGCAGGGGTGTCAAACTCAATTTTATCATGGGCCGCATCAGCATTATGATTGCCCTCAAAAGGGCCGGTTGTATCTGTAAGATTAGATGTCCAGCGCATTCCCCTCCCCTTTACATTATATATCAAGAGCCACCCCACCATCAGAAGTTGAGTCCCCCACTCTCCCTTACATCACAGTACACCCCTCCTTTCCTTATGCTGCTGCTGGGAAGAAGCTGGATGCATTGCTTGAAAGCAGAAAGTAAAGCCTCATACACACGACCGAGTTTCTCGTCCAAAACCGACAAGAAAAGTGCTGCGAGAGCTTTATTGTTGAGAAAACCGTTCGTGTGTATGGTTTTACGACGAGAAAACTGCCGTGAATCTCGACGAGAAAAATAGAGAACCTGCTCTCTATTTTCTCGTCCGGATTCTAGATTTTCTCGTCGTGTTTCTCGTCGGCCTGCTTTGCGACGAGAAAATGGTTCGTGTGTATGCTTTTACGACTCTTCAAAAAGCGCGCATGCTCAGAATCAAGTATGAGACGGGAGCGCATCTTCTGGTAAAACAAGCCTTCGTAATGGAGATAGCACATTCGTCACGCTGTAAATTATTGCATCGTTTAAATGTTGTGCATTTAAATCTTCTTTAGAATGTTACAATAATGAAAACTAATGAACTTGTTTTGCTGCTGATATTCACACAGAGTTATGACTATCTATTTTAAACCTTTTTCATGCTGCTCTTAAGAAGATTTCGCTGTATTATATCGTGCAAGATCTTCTTAATATTTTAATGTTTTATATTTTTTAGACAGATGTTAATTGTAATTTGTCGATGTTTTGATAGTGATCTCCCATTTTATTTTTTAAATTTAGTTGTGTCAAGTTTACACCCTATATTTTTTAAAGAACACCTTTAATGATTTTTTTTGGTGTTATCTGTCCCTTTTTTTTGGGGGTCAAATGTATCTGCTTACTCCAAAGGTAAATAAATAATTATTATAAAAACACATAGTCAAGTATGAACTTAAACAATAAAAACATTTATTCATGTCTTGAACAAAATAAATAGAAGGCAGCGCTGGAGAACCTGCTGCCATTTGAGCATTCATGGGACCCCATCAACCCTGTGTGGACACTAAAATTGGGAGTTTGAGAAGCACAACAGTTGTGAGCACAATCTGATGCTGACCTCCCAGAGGTCAGGAACAGCAGCAGGTGATATATATGTCCCAAGTCTGTGGTACTACAACAGGCTGCCTTCTGTCCGACCATAATGAAGCAAGGCCATCACTTCCTCGTCTTCTTGGCAGCCTTCCCTGCAGCCTTCCCTGAAGCCTTCTCTGCAGCCTTCCTTCTGCGTGTGGCTGGAGGCTGGGCCACTGGAGGGGTATTCCTGTCAGGAGGAGGAGAAGGAGGTGGAGGAGAAGTGGGTGGCGCAGAAGAAGAAGGTGGAGGTGGAGGAGGAGGTGGGGGAGAAGGGGGTGGCGCAGAAGAAGAAGGTGGAGGTGGAGGAGGAGGTGGAGGAGAAGGGGGTGGCGCAGAAGAAGAAGGTGGCGGTGGAGGAGGAGGAGGAGGTTGAGGTTGGGATAGTTGTGCGACCTCACATATGGCCGTATTGGGGGTAATTCTCTCCATCACCCCCTTGTTCAGCAAGGTGATGAGCAGGGGCTCGCATAGGAGGCGTTGCTCCATGCTCATTACCTTGAACTTGGCCTCAACTAGGCCGGCAATGGCCTCTTCAGGGGATGTGGGCTCCTGGAGGGTGGCATGTGCCTCTCTAATAAGGGCCATTGCTGCCTCACTAGTGGTCCTGTCCCTCCTGCTTCTTTTAGGAAGGCGGATGGGAGGCACCTGAGATCTAGTGCTTCTCCTCGTGCCGGCCACCTCCTGTCTGCCACTGGGCCCTGCCACCTCCTGTCTGCCACTGGGCCCTGCCACCTCCTGGCTGACAGTGGGCCCTGCCACCTCCTGGCTGACAGTGGGCCCTGCCACCTCCTGGCTGACAGTGGGCCCTGCCACCTCCTGGCTGACAGTGGGCCCTGCCACCTCCTGGCTGACAGTGGTCCCTGCCTCCTCCTGCCTGACAGTTTCCATACCCTCCTCCTGGCTGATTTCATCCTGTGTATGAAAAAGGGACATAGTTTAATATTTTGGTTTATTATTTTCACACAAATTTGAGATCATGAATGTAGCAATTTGAATGTAAATCAAGAGAAAAGACAAATATTTTTAGGACTACATCAGATTGACTATTTTGCACCCAATTTATGGCAGACTAATGTCTATAGATCTTGATTTCACTTTTGTATCCCAAAATAGTTTAGGATTTTCATCTTGACTTCTTTTTCCTGCATTAAGTTTCTCACAATACATTTTCATTTAATACTATACCTGGCTCCAGATGTCCAAATCAGCTTCTTCCAGGATGGCTGCCTCCTCTTGCTCCAGAGAAGGCTCAGGTTGGCTGCAGGGAAGTCTGGGGGGAAGAGTGGACAGTGATGGCCTTGCCTCAATGTGGTCATCCAGAAAGGACATCCTGCTGTAGTACCACAAATTGGGGACATACACATCATCTGCTGCTGCTCCTGACCTCTGAGAAGCCAGGACCTTAGAGCGTTCAGTCCTGTATGTGCCTCTCAAGCTCCCAATTTTAGTGTCCACCTGTTTTGCTGTTGCTGTGGGCACCTTGGTATGCACAAATGGGAGCAGGGTCTCCAGCTCTGCTTTTCTTACCCCTTTTTTTCTATGAATGGGGTTTTTTGTTTCCCACAGAGCGGGCAGCTCCCTTACCCGGTCTATAAATTCCGCAAGGAATTCCTTGTCACTTATGAAGACATTCATTTTGGGTCTGCAAGCCAAAAAAAAAATAATAAAAAATAATGTGAGGCACACAGTCTATCCTCCTGTAAATCTTAGTCACCATATATATCCTCCAACATTCTCTAGACAGTATAGGCCACCAATTTCTCAAAGTCTACAAATCACATACCTTTGTTCGCACGTCCATCACTTTTACTCCTCTCTCCGCACACCGAACGTAGTATAGTCACATGTGTGTTTGCTATATATACACCACGCATGCGTAAAACTACGCACACGTCGCTCCGCACATGTCGCCCGCCCATGACGTTCTAAGTAACATCTTTTCCCCGCCCCTTCTCTTTCGGCGCGCAGACAGATATGGCGGATTCACAGCAGATGTCTGCTAATTCCTCAAATAACAAGGAGGAGACAAGCCCGGAGACTGAGGAAACGTCACGATCAAGGAGGAGATTCAAGGCATCTAATATGTCTTATGCGGAGATGGCGGACATATTGCTAAAGTCGGATTATGACGCAAAGCATGGGCCGTATAGCAAACCTAATCGAAGGAAGGCCAAAATCATGAAGAAAGTCGTGAAGAGTCTGAAGAAGAATTTCGGGGTGAAACGATCAAACAAGCAGCTCAGAAAGAGGTGGTCTGACCTCAAACTGAGGGAGCCGGAGCAGTTAAGGAGCATTAAGAGAATGCTTGAAAAAAGTAAGTACTTTTTCCCCATTTTTCCTATTATTGTATTTCACAACTTGCATGTTGCTCCATGTTATTGCATTTTTCTATTGTACCTTACAAAATGTCATAGTTTGAACTTGGTTTGGCACAGTAATCGTTCGTTACAGACACATCCTTCGGCCACTATCCTCGATTTTTATAGATTTTACAGGGTTAAAATAATTTACACATCTGCCTGTTTTTATTCAATTGTTGTTCTTACATTGTTGGCTAGATGATGTGTTTGTAAAGAGAATGAAATGCAAACTTTAATCAGTGTAAAGGAGAGGACACTCAGCAGCTGGTTCCACATCTGTACTTTTGAGCACTATAGTGTGGGCCACCAGAACCGCCTTTTTTGGGTGTCCCACACAGGTGCATCAGTGAATTTTTGTGGTGCCTCCATGTGTAAAAATTGACAGCCAAAGGTGAATAGTAAAGAAATTATTTGGTAAAAATAATGTCTTCATCTTGAAATCCCGCCCAAACAGACACTTGTACCCCACTTCCAAGCAATTTATCATGTTTTTATTTTTTATAGAGAATTTCTGTGTGATAACTAGACCTTTTGTTTGATTCTCATAGGGGAGAGAAGACTGGGAGGAGAACACTCCAGGGAGCACAGGAACCCCACACCTTCTAAACAACCCCAACCTCACCAAGACCCACAACCTGAGGATGTTGAGGAAGTTGAAGAGGTGGAGGAAGGAGAAGTGCAGGAAGGAGAAGTGGATGACGTGGTGGAACTGGTCACCACAACAGGTCAGTATCTGTCACCACAGCTTCAGGTAAGAGATGTAGGCCTGCAGAGTAATAATACCTTTTGTATTTTTTTATAGGGGATGTAAATGTTGGGGTGAAAGAAAGTACGCGTTTCTCTGCTGACAGTGCCCTACGAATCATACAGCAAGTGATGGAATGTAGCACAGAACTGGACAGAACTGGACAGAATTAAGCAAAGAATTCATGTGATGGATCAAACCTTTAAAGACATCCTAGATGTTTTGGGGAGAATTGAATAAGGCAACAAAACCCCCATTTTTTGTTTGAAATTGTTCTTCCCCCTTTTTTTTGTCTTTTAGACAATCAATCCAGCCAAAATTTGAATATGCACACAGTGTGTCAACATGTGCCATCTGCCATCAGGGGATATCCATGTACAGGTTTTGGGGGTGCAACCCCTTCCTCGTATCTCAAGTAGGTGAACTGAAGAAGGGGTTGCACCCCCAAAACACGTCCATTGATCACCCCTGATGGCAGATAGCACATGTTGACAATAGGGATCAGGAGTCAAAAATCCCTATTGAAAATTACTTCAAATTGTGTGCATATTCAAATTTTGCCTTGGCCAGGGGTGCCAATACCCCATATTAGGACGGCCAGATAGAGACATATTTTGGGTAATTGAATGTCTCATATTGCCAAGAGGTATCCAATGTTGTAGTTTGTTGAATGCTACTGATGTTTTTGTATTTTCGTAAAAAAAAAAAGCCGGTTTGTGGCCAGCCAAAAAAAAAAAATGTTCTATTTAGCATGTGTGTGAATGTGTACAGAGTAAAATTTTGGAAAAAAAAACAAAGTATAGCTTCTTTTTCAAATACGCTCTAACCTTATTTGTGTATATTTTTGTGGTTCATAGTGAAATGGTTGGTATTTACTAAAGGAAAATACACTTGGCACTACAAATGCAATAAGACAAACTAGGAGACAGGAAACAAAAAAAGTTACAAGATTAAATCTGATTTTTATTTAGTTCTTTCTCCACGAATCTTTACACATGGCCTGGCATAGGAATTGCCCCCCTACCTGTGAAATATTCCAGATACTTCTCACGAACCTCACGGGCATTTTGGGGGGGCAAGCCAGGACGGGCAGATTCGAGGCCCGGCAGGGTATTGCCATAGGAAAGTCCTGCCTCAGGCAATATTGAGTCCATATAATTACTGGATTTTCGGCTCAGAAAATTATGGAGCACACAGCAGCATAAAACGACATAGTTTATCTTGTACTCCGCCAAGTGAATAGGAGTCATAAAAAGGCGGAACCGGCTGGCCATTATCCCAAAGGCATTTTCAACGACTCTTCGGGCCCTGGCCAGCCGGTAGTTGAACACCCTCTTCTCTGGGGTCAGGGTCCTCTGGGGAAATGGCCTCATGAGGTGCGGTCCGAGTCCGAAGGCTTCATCAGCCAAAAAAACAAAGGAAAGTCCTTCAATATTCCCTGCATCCGGTGGCAATGCAAGGTCATCACTCTGGAGACGGAGGGCAAACTCCGTCTGGATGAAGGATCCCCCATCGGACATCCGGCCATTCTTCCCCACATCCACATAGAGGAATTCATACCGTGCTGACACCACCGCCATCAGCACAATGCTATGAAACCCCTTGTAATTGAAGAAGTAGGACCCAGAACAAGGTGGCGGCACGATGCGGACGTGCTTCCCGTCAATGGCTCCACTGCAGTTGGGGAAGTCCCACCGCGTGGCAAACTCCGATGCCACAGTCTGCCATTCCTGTGGCGTGGAAGGAAGCTGTGGAGTCAAACAAGATAAAAATATATTAGTACTTTTGCACATAACATTGCAAGCAGATTATAATAAAATACATTCGAGCCCAACATCAATAAAAATCTCAGTTTAATGTGTTTTTTAAAAGTATAATGGAAGGCTCAAGTATCATATTCATCACCCCCTCTGATGGTCCATTATAATCAAATTTGGGGGGGGGGGTAGATGTGTTTGGCCACAGGATAGCATTGCAGTGGCGGTGCGTCCAGAGTGGGCGCTGGAGCACTGCCCCCTCTCTCCTGCGCCCGTTACACAGAACAATACATAGGTTCATGCCTTGCATGAACCTATGTATTGTCATTGCCGCCCGCTATTCAGGTGGATGGCCCCCTGTTGAGCGACGGCCATATGAATAACTGCGGCATTTTTGGGGTGAAAATTGCCTATCAGAGACAGGGGGCAAATAGCCTTGTCGATTACAGCCTGAGGGATGTAATTGGCTTCATAAAAGTTACCCAGGGGTCGCAAGGGGGGGGGGGGGACATTCCTTGGGTAAACACTGACAGGCTCCTCTGTTTACCGGTAACATGATTAGGATGATCAAACTAACAACATTTTCTGCAGAGCAACAAAAGTTTATTCTTTCATTTGGTAAACCACTCCCTGCTGAGGATTGCATATCATCTCCATTTCCAACTGAGCTCTGGATGTCGTATAATGATGTGGGTGTGATCCATCAGGCTCGGAAATTTGTGTCTATACATTGACCTTCTGCAAATATACTTACATCGCTTGTGTATGTTTGCCTTCCGGTAAGCATTTTGTGAGCACATTGGGGTGGTGTGCTTTTACGCTTGCACACTGAAAGTTCTGGTGGTGGTTCCATATCAGTTTCCACATTCATCTTGTTTGCTGATTCTGCACTTGGACTCTTTTTTTCATATTGATTTTTCACTAAGCGCTGCACTTTGGACTTTATATTATTACGTTTACTTTATCAACAGACTGTGCTAGCTGCTTTATTTATTTTATTTTATTTTATTTTTTGGTTAGCGCAGATATTTGTTCACTTTATTACCAATGCTTTATAATTGCACGCACTAGTGGAATGGTGACAAACGACAGTACCTAAAAATCTCCATAGGTGACGCTTTCATTTTTTTTTTACGGTTACCAGGTTAGAGTTACAGAGGAGGTCTAGGGCTAGAATTATTGCTCTAGCTCTGACGATCTCGGCGATACCTCACATGTGTGATTTGAACACCGTTTACATATGCAGGCGCGACTTCCGTATGCGTTTTCTTTGCTGCGCGAGCTCGCGGGGACGGGTTGCTTTAAAAAATAAATAAAAAAATTATTATTTATTTTTATAATATAAGTTTGTGTTTTAAAAAAAAAAAAATTTTTATCACTTTTATTGCTGTCACAAGGAATGTAAACATCCCTTGTGACAGTAATAGGTGGTGACAGATACTCTTTATGGAGGGATCGGGGGTCTAAAAGACCCCAAATCCCTCCTTTGCACTTCAAAGTATTCTGATCGCCGAAAACGGCGATTGTGAATACTGTATATTTTTTAGAATCCGGCGCCATTGGCAGCTGAGTAAACCGGAAGTGACGTTGTGACGTCGCGTCCGTGTTTACATTCAGAAGACTAGCAAAAAGCCGTTTACGGCTTCATGCCAGTCTCTCACAAGGCACCTGAAGCGACGGATCGGGTCTCCCGGTGGGACGGGAGGCCCGGTCAGAGCAGCGGGAGGCGGCGGTAGAGGGAGGATGTCCCCTCCCGCTCCTCCGGTATAACAACCGAGCGGCTTTAAGCCGCATCGGTTGTTATGCCTGGATAGCCAATCGCCCACTCTAAACAACGGTACCGGGATCATGCCTGCAGCTGCGGTGTGCTTTTAACCCCAAAGAAGGGGTTAAAAACTCTTCCCAAGCTCTTTTCAGGTGCTTTGGAAGCACTGCCCATTCATTGCAATGGGCAGGGGCGTTTTGGGAGAGCTGTATACAACGCTCCCAAACCGCCCCAAAGATGCTGCTTGCAGGACTTTTTCTAATGTCCCGCAGGTGCACCACCCGGGTGTGAAAGCACCCATTTCAGAGAATAGAAGGCAGCCAGCTTTACAGGCGCTATTTCTAGCGCTAAAACGCCTGAAAACTGCCCCAGTGTGAAAAGGGTCTAAATGTGCTTCAAAACTCCTTTGTGTGAAAGCAGTCTAAGAGCTGAAGTGATCTGTTTTACATGTGAGTGTCATTTTATTGAGGCAATAAATGATTTTTTTGTTATAGAGAGCCCAATGTTTCTTCCTTTTATGTATTTTGAGCCTTGACACTTGAGGTTTACTTACATTGTATCTACTGTTTGGACGTTAACCCTGTCCTGGCTTTAAAGGCCTTTCTTCCTCAAAGGGTCATAATAAGGTGACAGAGTGGCCATGGGGGCTGGTGGAGATTTCACCTGGACACAGCACAGAATCATTTTTTAAATCATCTGTGGAGGATTATAAAGATTAAATAATTGAATAGAGAAAGAGAGGGTTATAACCCCTGTCAGTTTTTTTGCCATCTGTGTCTCTTCACTTCGTGTTCCAAAGTCAAAATAGGAAGTGAGTGAAAATCCTTCCAAAGTGATGGAATCCCAGGGTGTCACCAGGGTCACCAGAACTAGTGTCCCCATTGGAGGATTTCCCCTCTATTCGTGTTCCGGTATCAACCCAAAATTTTATTTTACATTCATTTTCGAATATAGCATTAAACAGAACAAATAGAGAGGGTAAGGCTGGCCATACATGGATTGAAATTCACCCAGTTCAGCACAAAAGAAAGTTAAAATGTTTTTTTTTTGTTTTGTTTTTTTACACAAAGTTATCAAATAAAAAGACATTACTAACTCACAGCATGTGCATAATTATAATTACATCCCCAAACACATTCTACTACATTTCCTGTGTATGTGTACTTTTTTCCTGCCTAGCCATATAGAGGGGCCCAACATCCAAAGACCTTCTTTAAGCTTAAGGCTCCATGTACACTGAAGCTGATAAACTGCAGTTTATTGGCGTTTTTTTTAAAAAGCCCATTAACTGCACTCTATGTTAGCCTATGTGTTCATGTACACATAGCGTTTTTTAGCGTTAATGAGCAGTGGAGTTAATGGGCTTTTTTCTGAACGCAAGGAATTTGCGTTCAAAGTGCAGTTTTTCGGCAGTAAAAAATGCAAAAAAACGCAAAACGCTAATAAACACTCAAAAACGCTGGGCGCCAGCGTTTTAGCGTTTTTGATCCATTGAAAAAAAAAAAAGCAGAAAAACGCTACACTGAAAAACGCTAATAAACGCTAGTAAAAAACGCTGATAAAAGCTATATTTTAAAGCAGCTTTTTCCTGCCACCGTTTTCTCCGACTGTTTTTGAGCTTCTGTGTACATGGAGCCTCAAGGCCTCAAGCACACAGGATGTCTGGAAAAGCCCCTCTGAATGCTAAAACTGCTGGCAGGAAAATGTGGCTTAAAAAACACGTTAAAAGCCATATTGCCAGATTCGGGCCCCTTCTGGAGAAATGCTCAGTAAGCCCTCCAAGATATCACAAACATTCCGAGATTTCTACCAAACACTATACAATCTACCGCCCGGATTCTCTTCTAGTCCCACCCTTAGCCCTGAGACTTATAGACAGTCTTATATCGAGGAAACAGAGCTCCCTACATTGGATGGCGATACTGTAGAAGAGCTGGAGCAGGTAATTACAGCGGACGAGGTCCTAGGAGCAATAACGGCCACCCTGTCCGATAAAAGCCTGGGTCTCAATGGTTTCACCCCTGAATTCTACAAAATATTTGCTTCCCTACTGACCCCCTTCTTGGCTAAGGTGTTCAACCCCCTATCGGAAGGCTCGGCGTTTCCTAGCAAACGCTTGAAGCCCACATTACCATTATCCCAAAACCAGATAAGGACCCTACTTTGTGCGCTAATTATAGGCCTATATCGTTAATTAGAGTGGACTTGAAAATATATGCCAAAATTTTAGCAACTAGATTGCAGCTGCTGCTCCCCCGCCTCATACACCTGGACCAGGTGGGTTTTGTAAGTGGTCGTGAGGCACGGGACAACACCCTGAAAACCCTGCTTCTTACCGACTATGTCCGCACCCATGATGTCCCTCTATGCCTTTTGACGGTTGATGCGGAAAAGGCATTTGATCAGGTCAACTGGCAATTCCTCCAGATGTCTTTGAAACAGATAGGTCTGGGCCCCAAAATGCTATCCCGAATTATGTCCCTTTACTCCTCTCCTTCGGCTAGAATTCGGGTGAATGGCTCATTGTCGCATACATTTTCCGTACATAACGGGACACAAGGATGACCTCAGGGCCGATCCTAGGGTCACAGACGCCTGGGTGCAGAAATATTTCTGGCGCCCCCCCACATGGGCGTGGTTATCTTTACTAACTCCTCCCCTTTACACGTGTTTCTGTGGCAATGACTCAAACACAGAGATGCTCCCCTAAGGAGTCTTCGTTACCCTGGGATCCTCCCATGATCTCTTAACAATAAACAAAATACAGAAAGAGCAAGGAGTACTCTAATGAGACCTGGAGGGGGGTCTCTCTAATGTACACAGAGAGGGCTTCTGTTAGAAAGAGCCCCCAGACATCGTACAGGAGATGGTCAGAGACTGCAGATATGATACAATAGATGGTCAGTGACTGCAAAAATTATACAAGAGATCAATGTAGCCTCATTAGTGCCCACCAAATGCAGCCTACCAGTGCCCACCAAATGCAGCCTACCAGTGCCCACCAATTGCAGCCTACCAGTGCCCACCAATTGCAGCCTACCAGTGCCCACCAAATGCAGCCTTTTCAGTGCCCACCAAATGCAGCCTTTTCAGTGCCCACCAAATGCAGCCTACCAGTGCCCACCAAATGCAGCCTACCAGTGCCCACTAAACAGGGTTGGTGCAAGGATTTGACACCCTAGGCAAAACCTCACTTTGCCAAACCCCCCGTGGCTCCGCCGCTGACTGCACCCCCTTTGCCCTGCCCGTGTATTACGCATATCTCCCAACTTTTGAACTTGAGAATGAGGGGCACTTCAGGGAGATTTGCGCCACAGCAAAAAGTGGGTGTCACCAAACATGATTGTGGGAGGGGCTTAAGGGTCATGGTTAAAACAAAACCTGGGCTTCCTTGTCCCTCTAAATATGCTTTGATTGTGTGCCACAAAGTCTTAGGGATACATATAAACCTCAACACAATCATTTAGAAATGTACTTCCAATACATCTGGTTTTGTATACACTGAGAATAGACTTTCAAATAGAGGATTATAAAGGATCTGAGGAACCCGGGCTGGAGCCAAAGAATAAGTACTGCATTATGACCCCTTAGGGAGAGAGAGAGGGAAGAATCACTATGGTGTAAGGAAGAAAGGAAGAGGGGACACTATGGTACACAGAAGGCAGGAAGGAAGGATCACTATGGTACATGGAAGAAAGGAAGGAGGGATCACTATGGCACATGGAAGGCAGGAAGGATCACTATGGCACATGGAAGGATTACTATGGCACACAGAAGGCAGGAAGGATTACTATGGTACATGGAAGGCAGGACCACTATGGCACATGGAAGGCAGGAAGGATCACTATGGTACATGGAAGGCAGGACCACTATGGTACATGGAAGACAGGAAGACTATGGCACATGGAAGGCTGGAAGACTATGGCACATGGAAGGCTATGACACATGGAAGCCTGGAAGACTGTGGCACATGGAAGGCTGTGGCACATGGAAGGCTGGAAAACTATGGCACATGGAAGGCTGGAAAACTATGGCACGTGAAAGGCTGGAAGACTGGCACATGGAAGTCTGGAAGGCTATAGAACATGAAAAGCTATGGCACATGGAAGGCTGGAAGACTATGGCACATGGAAGGCTGGAAGACTATGGCACATGGAAGGCTGGAAGACTATGGCACATGGAAGGCTATGGCACATGGGAGGCTGGAAGGCTATGGAACATGTAAGGCTGGAAGGCTATGGCACATGTAAGGCTGGAAGGCTATGGCACATGGAAGCCTGGAAGGCTATGGCACATGGAAGGCTGAAAAGCTATGGCACATGGAAGGCTGGAAAGCTATGGCACACGGAAGGATGTAAGACTATGGCACATGGAAGGCTGGAAGACTATGGCACATGGAAGGCTATGACACATGGAAGCCTGGAAGACTATGGCACATGGAAGGCTATGACACATGGAAGCCTGGAAAACTATGGCACGTGAAAGGCAGGAAGACTGGCACATGGAAGGCTGGAAGACTATGGCACATGGAAGTCTGGAAGGCTATAGAACATGAAAGGCTATGGCACATGGAAGGCTGGAAGACTATGGCACATGGAAGGCTGGAAGACTATGGCACATGGAAGGCTATGGCACATGGGAGTCTGGAAGGCTTTGGAACATGTAAGGCTGGAAGGCTATGGCACATGGAAGGCTGGAAGGCTATGGCACATGGAAGGCTATGGCACATGGAAGGCTGGAAGGCTATGGCACATGGAAGGCTGGAAGGCTATGGCACATGGAAGGCTGGAAGACTATGGCACATGGAAGGCTGGAAGACTATGGCACATGGAAGGCTGTGGCACATGGGAGGCTGGAAGGCTTTGGAACATGTAAGGCTGGAAGGCTATGGCACATGGAAGGCTGGAAGGCTATGGCACATGGAAGGCTATGGCACATGGAAGGCTATGGCACATGAAAGGCTGGAAGGCTATGGCACATGGAAGGCTGGAAGGCTATGGTACATGGAAGGCTGGAAGGCTATGGCACATGGAAGGCTGTGGCACATGAAAGGCTGGAATACTATGGGACATGGAAGGCTGTGGCACATGAAAGGCTGGAAGACTATGGGACATGGAAGGCTGGAAAGCTATAGCACATGGAAGGCTGGAAAACTATGGCACATGGAAGGCTGGAAAACTATGGCACATGTAAGGCTGGAACACTTGCACATGGGAGGCTGGAAGGCTATGGCACATGGAAGGCTGGAAGGCTATGGCACATGGAAGGCTGGAAGGCTATGGCACATGGAAGGCTGGAAGGTTTTGGAACATGTAAGGCTGGAAGGCTATGGCACATGGAAGGCTATGGCACATGGAAGGCTGGAAGGCTATGGCACATGGAAGGCTGGAAGGCTATGGCACATGGAAGGCTGGAAAGCTATGGCACATGGAAGGCTGGAAGGCTATGGCACATGGAAGGCTGGAAGGCTATGGCACATGGAAGGCTATGGCACAAGGAAGACTATATATGGAAGCCTGGAAGACTTTGGCACATTTAGAGAAGAGAGAGGGGAGAGATCACTCACCCAGGCTGCATTGTCTTCAGAAGCAGGCACAGGCACTCAGGCAACGACATCAGGCAGGATCACTGGCTGGCTGGTTTGAAATCACCTGCCCTCATCCCTTTCCCAGACACAGATTGGCTACACAAAGGGGTTGTGGGCGGGCACAGGGGGGACATGGGGAGGAGGTGGGGCAGACCTAGCCTACCTCCTCCTCGTACGAAATATACAGCGGGCAAGCGGGGAGGAAAAATATACAGCCGTGCGAACATTGCCGTGGGGCAGGGAATATGAAGCTAGCTATATTTTATGCACACTGCCGCGGGCGCGCCGGCGGGCAGGGAATAGTGCTATTATACTCAATGCCGTGGGCGCGCCGGGAGGCGGGGAATAGTGCTGTTATACTCAGTGCCGTGGGCGCGCCGGGAGGCGGGGAATAGTGCTGTTATACTGAGCCCAGGGGGGCGGGGAAAATGCACACTGCCACGGGCGCGAGGCAGCACACTCGGGACTGAGTGACAATCATGATACCCTGGCACTTTGGCGCCCCCCGCTCTGCGGCGCCTCGGTGCAGTGCACCCCAGGCACCCGCCCAGGATCGGCCCTGGATGACCTCTATCCCCCCTTCTCTATGTCCTTGTCATGGAACACCTGGCAATTGCCTTGCACAGTAACCGTAACATCTCAGGTGTATCGATAGGCCCCACTCATTCCAAACTGGCTCTCTTTGCGGACGACCTGTTAATGTTTCTAACCCAACCCCATCTATCCTTACCACATATAATGCAGGAATTCACGAGGTTTGGGAAGCTGAGCAATTTCAAAGTGAATCATACTTAAGCCTTGTACACACGGCCGAGAATCTCGTCAAGAAAAAACACGTTGTTTTTCTTGACGAGATTCTTGGACAAGAAACTTGTCCCGGCCGAGTGTACACACGATCCATTCAAAGAACCCGCTGTTCTTTGAATGGAGCGAACGCAGTGACATAATCGACTACGACGAGCGTGCGCTCGTCACATTCGATACCGTCGCCGCCATCTTGCTACACCCTACCTATGCCTAGGAAGCTACCGCGCATGCGTCTAAGTCATTTCGAGCATGCGCGGGCTTCCCGGAGGACAGGTAAGTGTACACACACACACACCTTTTTCTCGTCGAGAAACCTGCTGACAAGAATCTAGACGAGAAAAAAAAGAGCAAGTTCTCTATTTTTCTCGTCGAGATTCTTGTCGGTTTTCTTGACGAGAAACATGATAGCCGCGTACACACGACCAATGTACTCGGCAAGAAAGTTCTGCCAGCAAGTTTCTTGCTGGTTTTTGCCGAGAAACTCGGTCGTGTGTACGAGGCTTAAGTCAGAAATCCTGAACATCTCTTTATCCCAGGAGGCCCTCTGCCAAGTCTCCACTAAGTTTCCCTTTAAAACAGGTTCCACTTCCACCTCGGAATCCAAATACCCACAGAAGGGTCCCAATCGTTCTCCCTGAACTATGCTCCCATTTTGCTTAGAACCAAGACAGATCTATCAAACTACACTAAGAAACGCCTATCATGGCTAGGCAGGGTGGAATGCTTTAAAAATGGACGTACTCCCTCAGTTTCTCCATTTGTTCCAGACAATTCCCATTTCCATACCCTCCTGGTTCTTTAAGAAGCTCCGCCAACTGTTCTCCTCCTTTAACTGGGGGGCTCGTCCTCGGATATGCTATGAGACTCTATCGCTCCCCAAGATTCTTGGTGGAGCTGGAGCTCCAGATGCCTCTACTGTATATACTATAGAGCTGCAGTACTCACGCGTATACTTAACTGGTTCCATGATTCCTCCACCAAACTATGGGTACAAATAGAGAGCCATCTCAATTCAATAGATCTGAAAGGAGGGATACCCTTGAGCGACCTCACCCGACAAACCATACAAATTTGGACCCAAATTAATTTCTCCAAGACCCTATCTCCTCTGAAAGGACCCATGACTCCACTGTTTGACACTCCGACTTTTCCACCAGCCCTACAGGGAGCGAGTTTTGGACCTTGGTGTAAGGAGGACCACAGACGACTTGCCCAAGTCCTGCGTTCAGATTCTTCTCTGATTCAAGACGTTCCCTCCGGCCAGTCTTCGCATACTTCGACACATTGGCTACAGAGGCAACAGGTGATATCCTTTATTCGCCCCTTCCCATCCTTGCCTGATATACATACTGACTTAACAGACTTGGAGAGCATGCTGCTCCAGACTGCCCCCCCTACGCATGGGGTCTCTCAATTATACTCTCTCATACGTATGGTCTATTATCCCGACCTCCCCCCATACACACAGACCTGGAAGGAAGATTTGGGTCACTCCATTTCACTTGTAGACTGGCAAAAGTGCTTCATTCTGTTTCACAAAATATCCTTAGCCTTCAAAGCTCAAGAAAAAGGATTCAAGTTGTTGACCGGTTGGTACAGATGCCCCTCGACTTTGCACAGGATAAATCCGGCGCTCCCGGATACCTGCTGGCTGTCACGTACCTCAGTGGTCCCCAACCTTTTTGGCAGCGAGGACCGGCTGCGTTGAAGAAAATTGTGCCAAGGCCCGGTTGGGGGAAGGTTGGGGATGGCACGAGGGGGTAAGCGATTTTTCACGGGTAATTTGTCAGCGCATTATTTCTATTATTACATTGTAGTAATAAATGAAATAGTTCAACCCACCATAATGCAGAATCAGTGGGAGCTTTGAGCATGTCACTTGCCATGTTGTCTGCCACCAGATGCGGAATGTCACTTGGCACGCTGCCTGCCACCAGATGTGGTAAGGCCCCAACAGATGAAGGTAGTCCCCCCCCTACAGATGAAGGCAGTGCCCCCACAGATGAAGGTAGCCCCCCTCCACAGATGAAGGCAGTGCCCCCACAGATGAAGGCAGTGCCCCCACAGATGAAGGCAGTGCCCCCACAGATGAAGGCAGTGCCCTCACAGATGAAGGCAGCTCCCCTCCACAGATGAAGGCAGTGCCCTCACAGATGAAGGCAGCTCCCCTCCACAGATGAAGGCAGTGCCCCCACAGGTGAAGGCAGTGCCCCCACAGATGAAGGCAGCCCCTCTCCACAGATGAAGGTAGCCCCTCTCCACAGATGAAGGTAGCCCCCCCTTCACAGATGAAGGTAGCCCCCCTTCACAGATGAAGGTAGCCCCCCTCCACAGATGAAGGTAGCCCCCCTCCACAGATGAAGGTAGCCCCCCTAGACAGATGAAGGTAGCCCCCCTCCACAGATGAAGGTAGCCCCCCTCCACAGATGAAGGTAGCGCCCCCCCACAGATGAAGGTAGTACCCCACACAGATAAAGGTAGTGCCCCTCCACAGATGAAGGTAGTGCCCCCCACAGATGAAGGTAGTACCCCCCACAGATGAAGGTAGTACCCCCCCATAGATGAAGGTAGTACCCCCCACAGATGAAAGTAGTGCCCCCACTAGGCCCTGTACACTCCATGCACACAGGTGTCCCAGTCAGTCCCCGCTCACACTCACCCTATCACTGGTAGTGTTGTCGTACTCGGGGCTCCCCCGGGCCTCTCCTCCCGAGCTCAGTCATGTTGGTGTGTGTTCGGTGATGAGGGCTGAGGATTAGCAGCAGGTAAGTGTATGGAGGGATCAGAGGGGAGGGGGCGGTTCCCTGCTTTCCCGGAAGAAGTGTGGACTTGTCTCCTCTCAGCTCTATCCAGCCCTGTTACCAAGGGACACCAGTGGCTTCCTTGCTACTGTGGGCTGTCCTGGAGGTGACGGTGTGCTGCGCCTTCCCCTATGACAGAAGGGCGGGGCAAGCTCAGTGAGGAGGCGGCACGTCCATTCACACTGCACGGGGAGTGTCCGTGTGAAAGACGGAGGGAGGGGCCACGGTGCATAATAAACAACACTGTGTGCTTCACTCTCACCTGCCCCGACATTGTTCATCCACTCCGAGGAACTTCACATCCTACAGCCGACCACCGGGCTTTCTCATGCCGCCCGCTCGCACCCACGGCCCGACTGCAGAATGGCCATGGCCTGGTAGTGGGCCGCGGACTGGGGGTTGACGACCCCTGACGTACCTCATCCGAAGCCAATATGCAGAGAGGGGCTCCCCTTGCAGCTAGGTGCGGTATACCTCTGAAAGTGCCACAGAAGGTATACAGCCCGAAGTAGCACGGGTTGCCGGCAGGATCTGGATGGGTCCAGAAGAGCGTCACCTTGTGAGGACTGCCAGGGAGTGGTGGAGCACAGGCGGTTAGGAACTTCACGCTGTGCTTGGAATAGACCGTGCTTCAGAGGACAGCAGTGGACACCCGGCTGAGGGTCAAACACAGGATGGCCAGTGGACACCCGGCTGAGGGTCAAACACAGGATGGCCAGTGGACACCCGGCTGAGGGTCAAACACAGGATGGCCTGTGGACGCCCGGCTGAGGGTCAAATACAGGAGGGTCAGAAGCAAGAGCAAGTCCGTGAAGTAAGCTGAGGTCATAAACTGGCAATCAAGCAGGAGCAAAGTCCTTATAGCAAGCCAGGGTCATGCACAGGTAATCAAGCAGAGGAAAAGTCCATGTAGCAAGCTGGGGTCATGCACAGGTAATCGAGCAGAGGAAAAGTCTATGTAGCAAGCCGGGGTCATGCACAGGTTATCAGGCAAAGGCAAAGTCCATATAGCAAAGCCGGGGTCATGCACGGATAATCAGCAGAAGGAAGGTCAAGGAGCAAGCCAGGGGATGAGCCAGGAGAAGAGGTCAACAGGTCTGGAACGAGCCGGGTCAAGAACAGGAGATCCAAAAGGTAACACAGAGGTTCAGGAGTACAAGAAGCTGACGACAATCCAGCAATTTGGGTCAGACAGAGGCAGCTTTTTATAGGCCAGCAGAGGGATCCACCTGTCACATGATGTGCCTATGGTGCCCATTTCTTCTACTGGCAAGATTGCCAGTACTTCCATGGCCATTTCCCTGTTTGTCATCCAAGGGAACCTTACTCCACATTCGGTGGGAATGCCCCCCTGTGCGGAGGTTCTGGCAAAAGATCCTCGACTTGTACTGCAGACTCATGGCAACCTCAATTACACCCTCTCCTGAGATAATTCTGCTATCTATGCTCCTTGGACCGCTAAATCGGTCAAAAAAGACATTCTGTGTCACTTTCTGGTGGCAGCTAGAACGGTTCTGCCCAGACATTGGAAGTCGACGAGCATGCCTTCCCTGGGGGATTGGGCAATTGAAGTGGACCAAATCAATAGCCTGGAACGAATGTTGTCACAGGAAACAGGAAAGAAGGAGCAATTCTCCAAGGCCTGGACCTCGTGGTCTATGTTTCGATACTCCTCAGAATTTATTACATGGGCTACAGAGGACCCCACTGATGCAACTGTGTGACCAGAGTGGAATGTCTCTCCCTTAATATCTACATTCTTTACTACCTTGACCCCTCTATCCCCAGTCTCCTTTTTTCCTTTCCCATTATATGTTGCAGTGTTACACGATCACCTAAATCATAATCTCCAGTCTCATCAGACTGAAATTGTGGCACACACAGAGCTTCCTCCTCAGAGAAAACACACTTAGCACAGGAACAAAAGACCTAGCTTATTTGTAATAAGTGGACACCACTCGTTGCCTGGATAGTGGTGCTCACCTACCCTTATTTCAGGTTAGACCACGGGTCTCCAAACCCCGGTCCGCAGGCCACATCCGGCCCGAGGGTGTGTTTTGTCCGGCCCCCAGCTTGCCCAGACTCTGCTAACACAGCACTGCCGATCTGCTGGCTTTTAAAAGCAGCTGCTGTTAATATCGGCAGTAAATGTCTAGCAGGTCCAGCATACAGCCTGCATGTGTAGCAGTGGGCGGGAGTCGGGAGGTGCAGGAGAGCGGATGTCGGCTCCTACAGTAAAGAAGTCGGCTTGTACAGGCAAGCGTGAAATGGGCATTAATCTGCACACCTATATGTAAAGGAGACTCTGCTGGGGACACTTATAATGGGGACATCTATGCTGGGGACACTGATAATGGGGACATCTATGCTGGGGACACTGATAATGGGGACATCTATGCTGGGGACACTGATAATGGGGACACTGATAATAATGGGGAAATCTATGCTGGGGACACTGATAATGGTGAAATCTATGCTGAGGACACTGATAATGGGGGAAACTCTGCTGGGGACACTGATAATGGGGGGAAACTCTGCTGGGGACACTGATAATGGGGACATCTATGCTGGGGACACTGATAATGGGGAAATCTATGCTGGGGACACGGATAATGGGGAAATATATGCTGGGGACACTGATAATGGGGATATCTATGCTGGGGACACTGATAATGGGGACATCTATGCTGGGGACACTGATAATGGGGACATCTATGCTGGGGACACTGATAATGGGGAGATCTATGCTCGGGACACTGATAATGGGGAAATCTATGCTGGGGACACTGATAATGGGGACATCTATGCTCGGGACACTGATAATGGGGACATCTATGCTGGGGACACTGATAATGGCGACATCTATGCTGGGAACACTGATAATGGGGAAATATATGCTGGGGACACTGATAATGGGGACATCTATGTTGGGGACACTGATAATGGGGACATCTATGCTGGGGACATCTGATAATGGGGGCATCTATGTTGGGGACACTGATAACAGGGAAATCTATGCTGGGGACACTGATAATGGGAACATCTTTGCTGGGGTCACTGATAATGGGGACATCTATGCTGGGGACACTGATAATGGGGAAATATATGCTGGGGACACTGATAATGGGGAAATATATGCTGGGGACACTGATAATGGGGACATCTATGCTGGGGACACTGATAATGGGGAAATCTCTGCTGAGGACACTGATAATGGGGACATTTATTCTGGGGACACTGATAATGGGGACACCTATGCTGGGGACACTGACAATGGAAACATCTATGCTGGGGACACTGATAGTGGGGAAATATATGCTGGGGACACTGATAATGGGGATATCTATGCTGGGAACACTGATAATGGGGACATCTATGCTGGGGACACTGATAATGGGGACACTGATAATGGGGACATCTATGTTGGGGACACTGATAATAGGGAATTCTATGTTGGGGACACTGATAAAGGGGGGAAACTATGCTGGGAACACTGATAATGGGGAAATCTATGCTGAGGACACTGATAATGGTGAAATCTATGATGAGGACACTGATAATGGGGGAAACTCTGCTGGGGACACTGATAATGGGGAAATATATGCTGGGGACACTGATAATGGGGACATCTATCCTGGGGACACTGATAATGGGGAAATATATGCTGGGGACACTGATAATGGGGACATCTATGCTGGGGACACTGATAATGGGGAAATATCTGCTGAGGACACTGATAATGAGGACATTTATTCTGGGGACACTGATAATGGGAGCATCTATGCTGGGGACACTGTTAATGGGGAAATCTATGCTCGGGACACTGATAATGGGGACATCTATGCTGGGGACACTGATAATGGGGACATCTATGCTGGGGACACTGATAATGGGGAAATATATGCTGGGGACACTGACAGTGGGAACATCTATGCTGGGGACACTGACAATGGGGAATTCTATGCTGGGGACACTGATAATGGGAGCATCTATGCTGGGGACACTGATAATGGGGACATCTATGCTGGGGACATCTGATAATGGGGACATCTATGCTGGGGACACTGATAACAGGGAAATCTATGCTGGGGACACTGATAATGGGAACATCTATGCTGGGGACACTGATAATGTGGACATCTATGCTGGGGACACTGATAATGGGGAAATATATGCTGGGGACACTGATAATGGGGGAATCTATGCTGGGGACACTGATAATGGGGGAATCTATGCTGGGGACACTGATAATTGGGACATTTATTCTGGGGACACTGATAATGGGGACATTTATACTGCGGACACTGATAATGGGGACATCTATGCTGGGGACAGTGATAATGGGGAAATATATGCTGGGGACACTGATAATGGGGACATCTATCCTGGGGACACTGATAATAGGGAAATCTATGCTGGGGACACTGATAATGGGAACATCTGTGCTGGGGAGACTGATAATGGGGACATTTATACTGGGGACACTGATAATGGGGAAATATATGCTGGGGACACTGATAATGGGGAAATCTCTGCTGAGGACACTGATAATGGGGACATTTATTCTGGGGACACTGATAATGGGGACATTTATACTGGGGACACTGATAATGGGGACATTTATACTGGGGACACTGATAATGGGGAAATATATGCTGGGGACACTGATTTTTTTTATTTTTTACTTTAAATAATCTTTAATTTCCTTTTCTTTCCACATAACAAATCATACATACACTATTACAATACCGCACATTGAGCATGTAGAAAATTATACCATATAAACCCATCTTGTGCCCTCTACACAACTATATTACCTCTCACCCATCCATACCTTTCCCACACCCATTCTTGACGTGATCACCTCTCTATCCACTTTTTCCACATTTTATTAAATTTATGTTTGTTTCCTTTCTTTTTGTATATAAATTCTTCTTTTACTACTGTATCCTCCATCACTATCCTCCACTCGCTTATTGTAGGGGGACTTTCGGCTTGCCATTTCTGAGCAATTATTTTCCTGCCCTGGAACAGGCATCTTGTTATTGCTATCCGTTCATCTACTGGCAGTCCCTCTTCTTCCAGGAGACCCAATACACATAGTCTGGCTTCTGGGCGAAGGGATGTCTCAAACACCATATTTATCCTTTCTACAATTTGCTTCCAATATTGGTATAACTTGGGACAGCTCCAGACCATGTGTATTAAATCTCCCCTATTGTCCCCACATCTCTGGCAACTCGGATCCAGCCTCCTACCGAACTGAAACAACCTTTGGGGCGTATAATATACTCTGTATAACAGGTAGAGTTGGGATATTGTTTGAGAGGGTGAGAGTGACACTTTGGGTCCTATCGCTACTATTTGCTCCCATTGTGTCTGCGAAAGTGGGCCCACATCCCTCTCCCATTTAATCTTATTTTTATTAACCAGACTCTCTCCCTGATCGGCCCTTACTAGAGATCCGTATATGTCAGAGATTACCCCTCTAGAGGTCTCTGTGTCTACTAAATTACGTAAGATAGGCATGTCGTTCCATTCTGGTGGACTCTGTCCAAATTGTGCATGCAGCGCGTGTCTGATTTGCAAGTATCTATAAAAGGATCTATTTGGGACTGCATACTCCTCCTTTATTTCTTGAAATGATTTTATTCTTTCTTCCTTATAGAGTTGCGCCAGCAAGTGTATTCCCACTCTATCCCACTCCTCAGCCCTACCCATGACACTAAGTTCTTGCAAATCGCTGTTATCCCATATAGGTGAGAATTCGGAAAATCCCTTATATCCCATGATCTTCTTGACCTCTTTCCAGCTCTTTACCATTAATTGGGCCGTAGGGCCTTTAGAGCAGAAGGAGTCCGCCTCCACTGCCTCTACTACTGTGTCATGGCATGTGTCATTCAAGATTAACCCCTTTATTTCACTTTCTACCCTTCGGTTACTGCCACACATGTGCTGCATCTGAGCAGCTAAAAAGTAGTATCTGGGGTTCGGGATGTCCAGTCCCCCCTTCACTTTTGGTTGTTGTAGGGCGCGGAGACATATCCTTGCTGCTCCGTTCCTCCAAATCAATTCCCTGAATATGCTGTCTATTCTCTTAAACCACTGTTTGGGGATGCATACTGGAGAATTATGGAGGATATATAAAACTTGTGGCATCCAGACCATCTTTATCAAATTAGACCTACCAGCTACTGAAAGTGGGAGCTTATTCCACACCCGGCATTTTTGTCTGAGCTTTGCTAGTAAGGGAACTAAGTTTCCGGTTATATATTGCCTCGGATCCTTTGTTATATTAATTCCTAGGTATCTTATTTGGGACACCACCTTCACTTGTTCTATCTCTCCCATCAATGGGTCAATCGGTAGGAGAACCGATTTTTCCCAATTTATTTTTATCCCGGAGAACTTTCCAAATTCCCCTATTATGTTTATTGCCCCTACCAGTGAGGTTTGCGAGTCCCCTAGGAAGAGCAATATATCATCCGCATACATAGCTATTTTCTCTTCCCCCAGTCTCCTCTTGAAACCCTTTATTCCTGGATCTGTCCTTATAGCACTGGCCAATGGTTCCATGGCGAGGGCGAAAAGAAGGGGCGACAAAGGGCATCCCTGTCTTGTCCCCCTCGCCAATTGGAACCAGTCTGAACATTCTCCATTTATCCTTACCCTCGCTCTAGGGTCTTTATATAATATTTTAATCCATTGGATAAAGTTAGGACCAAAATGGTACTCTGCCAACGTTTTCCATAGAAAATGCCACTCAAGGCTGTCAAAAGCCTTGGCTGCATCCAAGGACAATATCGCTCTAGACCCCTCTGTTTCCGTCTGCAGCTGGGTGTTTAAGAATGCTCTTCTTATATTGGAGCAGGTAGACCTACCTGGGACAAATCCCGTCTGGTCCATATGTACCAAACTTGGGATTATCCTATTTAGCCTTCTTGCCAGGGTTTTAGCCAGGATTTTAACATCTGCACATAAAAGAGATATTGGTCTGTATGAGTCTGTCTCCATCTGATCTTTCCCTTCCTTTAATAGTATGATAATTGTCGCTTCAGTCATAGACCGGGGTAACTGCCCTTCTTTTGCTGCCCAGTTGAAAACCTCCAGGAGTTTTGGGAGCAACACCTCACTAAATGTTTTATATATTTCTATTGGTAGGCCATCCGGCCCCGGGGCCTTTTGACCTGCCATCTCCTTTATTACTATTTATAACGCCTCCAGAGTAAGCGGTGCCTCCAGGCTCTCCCTATCTTCCTCTGAAAGCCGAGGGATCTGTAAGCCCTTAAAAAGGTCTGCCATCTCCCTCTCTATATTGTCATTTGTTATACTACTATACAGACTCTGATAATATTTTTTGAAGGTCTCTTTTATTTCAGATGTACCTCTCCTGACTTCCCCCTCCTCCTCTCTTATCACCGGTATAACGGATGGGGGGGCCCCCGCCCTAGCTATAAGGGCCAGGATACGCCCCATTCTCTCACCCTCCCTGTAGAAATTCTGCTTCTGGAATAATTTTTTATTTTCCGCCTTACTTATTACTATTTTTTGGTACTCTCCCTGTGACACTAGCCATTCTGCATGATTTTCTGGGGTTGGATTTCTTATATAATTGAGCTCTGAGCTAAACACTTTTTCTCTCCCTGCAGTTTCCTTAGCGCGTGACTGTTTTTTAGCTACTGATACCTTTTGAATTAATATTCCCCGTAAGAATGCTTTCATAGCATCCCAAATCACTCCTATTGAGGCTGATCCGGTATTTGATACTACGAATTCTTTCAGACTGTCGCATATTCCCCCCGGGTCCCCAATTACTTCCAACCAGAATGGGTTTATCTTCCAGTTCCCCCTACCATGCCCCTTATCCAGCTTTATTACAAATATTACTGGTGAGTGATCTGAGATACTTCTTGTTTCATATACCACCTCCCCCACCGCTTCTAGTGCCTCCTCGTTACAGAGTACGAGGTCAATTCTGGACAGGGTACCGTGCGTCCTTGAGTGACAGGAGAATTGTTTTTCCCCCGGGTGTCTCCTCCGCCACACGTCTGACAAACCCACCTCCTCACAAAAATGAAGGAGAGGGCTGGCAGACGGATGTCCTGCGGAGGCACCCGCCGGGAACCTATCTATTCCTTTATCCATGGTCATATTAAAATCCCCTACCACTATAACGGGGACCCCCACCTTATCCATAACAAACTCTATTAATGCCCAAAGGACTACGGTTTCAAATGGGGGGGGGGTATATATATTTGCCACCACATATTCTTTTGTTTCTATCCAACAATGGAGGAACACGTAACGTCCCTTAGGATCTATCTTGCTCTGTCTGCAGGAGAACACTACGCCCGAATCTATCAAAACACTCACACCCCTTGAGTAGGAAGTGTGTATAGAATGGTACTGTGTTTTGTATTTCCTGTGTTTTAGTATCTTAATAGTCTCCCCGTCCAGATGCGTCTCCTGCAGACACAGCATTTTGATGTCCTTCCTTTCTGCTGTTGAGAAAGTCTTTTAGTTGAATCTTTTACCCCCCGAACATTCCATGAGAATACTTTCATATTTTTACCAGATTTTGGGGTTCTCTTCCCAACCTCCCTACTATCCGTCATCTACCCCTTTAAGGACTGCTCTTGTCTTTATACCTCCCATCTTACCAAAATGTGCCGTTATTACTCTTTGCTCAGAAATTTGTGTTTTTAGTGAAACTCCCCCCACTTCTAGTGCCCCAATCAAACATACCTTTCCACCCACCCCTCCCCTCCCCTTCCCACCCCCTGCCCCCCCGCCCTTCTTGGGGCCCAAATAGAGGGCTTCTAATGTGACCACATCCTACCTTTGAGGTGAGACCTCTCCCTACTTTTCCTCTTAATATGTGCTTTAGTGTTTTGAGTGATTTGAGTGTAACAATCTTGCTTACGCACTTTTTACATGCATTATATTTTGTCTTCTTTACCCTCCACCCTCGTACCACTCCCCACGAAAAATACTGAGAGTACACTTTCACAACCCTTCCCTCCTACCCACCCCCCCTCCCGCTCCCATGTTGCACAAAAAAAACCCTTTCCCTTTTTCTCATTGTGCAGAAGAGAAAAAAAATAAACAAATAGATAAATAAATAAATAAATGGGAAAATGCGTTGTGCAAAAAACAATCACCCAAGGGGGGAAGGGAGGGGGGAAAAAAAAGGGGGAAGGGGAGGAAGGGGGGGAGCAGTAATGCTTAAGTTTCTGTGCATGTTTCCACTTCCTACTCTCCCTCCCTCCCTCCACCCCTCCCTCCCCCTCTCTCAAAAAGAAAAAAGAAAGAGAGGCAAACTGAAAAAAAATGTTACTAAAGTTCCTTTGTGTAATTACTAAGCAGTTCCACTCTGCTGTGGTTCTCCTTCCCTTGTGTTCATCCAAGATGTCAACTCGGCGGGTGTGTTAAAAAACTTATTTCTCTTATCATCCATGGACTGACACGGTGTCTCTTTACACTTTACACGTGGGTTATGTCCCTGCTTGCAGGAGAAGACCTAGGCAGAATGTGAGATGTTATACATACATTCTAAAAGCCAGAGCTGAACAGCCCCACCCAGGGGGCGGTCCCTCCGGACATAACCCTCCCACTACAGTCAGCAGACTTCAGTTTTTTTCTGCCTAGCAGAAGGAGAAGACATGGCTCTCTCAGGAGCCAGTCTCCTGACCTATTTTTTATTCCTTTTCTGGAATTCTTTTTTATTTTATTTTTGAGAATCTTCTATCAACTGTCGAGATATCCTCGTAGTCTTCCCTGTTCGACCATCGAGCGTGCTGATCCTCACCTTGTGTGCGTGAGACTCAGTTCACGACAGGCCCCATGACTCCAGGGGTGGCCGGGTTTGCTTTCATGCTCCCACGGTCCTCTCAAGACTGAACAGTTCCTGACTGACTGTATCTTTCGCGGTGGACCGGGCCGACAGCTACTCAGTACTGCACTGTGATAGTCCTGTCAGAAACACACCAGTGGGTCCCTCAGGGGATGGGTAAGTAGTCTCTCCTGCCTGCAGGTGAGTACAAAAAGCTGTGTGTTTCTCTGTGGGGGATTTTCCCTGTCTCCCCCTGTATTTCATTGTCACTCTCTGTCACCATTGCTGGCGCTGTGCTGTGTGGGGTGCCTGGGGGTCACACTGTTCTTGGAGGGGCTCATGCTGGTCTGCAGATATGCTTGGGGCCTTTTTTTGTGTGTTTTGGGGCCTGAGCGGCGAGTGGCGCTGTGTGTGTGTGCTGTTTTTTCACTTTAGCACTCTTCTTCCTTGGACTAGCAAGGGTGAGGAGGCCCGCCACAAACAGGGGCCTTCCTTTCCAGCAAAACGTTTTTTTTTTCCGTCAGTCAGAGTCCACGGGTAGGTCCTCTCAGACTGACGGCAGTGCGGCTGGTGGGCACAAGTGCCCCTAGTGGGCACAAGTGCCCCTAGGTGCGTAAGCCAAACAAGCGGCTCCCAAGCCCGCCTCCGCGTGAAGTCTTGCCTCCACCCGACTCTGGGGTGGGGGGACGACTTCGCAGGTTCACGGATCGGTGGACCTCCCGAATCTCCGACTGGTGGGTGTGCGAGGTGGTCACCTCAGGATACAGGATAGTATTCCGATCCTGGCCCCCAGACAGATTCTTTCCCTTGAATCTTCCTCTCCTTCCTACCTGTCGGGCAGCCCTCTTGGGGGCTGTACAGGATTTGATCAGGTCCGGAGTGATTGTGCCGGTTCCGTCACAGGAGAGTTTTCAGGGATTCTATTCGAATCTGTTTATCGTCCCAAAAATAGGTCGTGGTTCGACCTATCCTGGACCTCAAGGCCCTGAATGCCTTCGAGAAGGTGCAGAAATTCCGCATGGAATCCTTTTGCACGGTGATCGCTACACTCCACAAAAGGGATTTTCTTCTGGCGTCCTTGGACTTCAAGGACGCCTACTTGCATGTTCCGATCTGCGCAAGTCACCAGAAGTTTCTGCGCTTTGCGATCAGCGAAGTCCACTATCGATTGTGGCTCTTCCTTTCGGCCTAGCCTCGACACCAAGGGTGTTCACCAAGGTGCTTGCTCCGGTTCTAGCCTTCTGTTACAGCGAGATATTGCTGTCGTGGGCTATCTGGACGATCTTCTGCTAAGAGCAGAAAGTGGCTCAGACTTAGAGGAAAGGTGACTATCGTCAATTAGACCCTCAGGGACTTCGGGTGGTTCCTGAACATTCAGGAGTCAGTCCTGGTCCTGACTCAGTGTCTGGAGTATCTAGTTCTGATTCTGGACTCCTTGGAGGCAAAGGTATCCTACCTCTGGAGAAGTTGCTGACACTTCAGTCTGCGGTGCGGGTGCTGACATCCCGAAAATGGTTGTCAATCCGTTTTTTTGCATGAGAGTCCCGGGACTCGTGGTGGCCTCCTTCGCGGCCGTTCCGTATGCCCAATCACACACCAGGGCATTGCAGAAGGAGATCTTGTCCACCTGGGACAAATCCCTGTTGTCTTTGGATCTTCAGATCCAGGTGATTCACCTGGTCAGGGCGTCCCTGACATGGTGGTTGAGATCCTCGGCTCTTCGGTCCGGAAAGTCGTTCCCCTCCCATCCAATGGACGGTACTCACGACGGACACCAGCCTGACGGGCTGGGGTGGAGTCTGGGGAGTCCTGTCGGCTCAAGGCCTTGGACTCCGGACGAGCCCGTTTACCAATCACTGTTCTGGAAATACGGGCCATCAGACTGTGTCTCTCCTCAGGTCGGAGAGAGTACGGGGTCGCTCCATCAGGAGCCAGTCGGACAACGCCACGGCGGTGGCATATGTAAACCATCACGGGGGGACTCAGAGCTCAGCTGCGGCTTCCGAGGTAGTCCGTATCCTGAAGTGGGCCAGAAGAAACGTGCTGGCTCTGTAGGCCATTTCCATTCTGGGCATAGACAATGGGCAGGCGGACTATCTGAGTTGCCAATCGCCAGACGCCGGACCAAGAGTGGTCCTTGCATATTTCAACTCCTTTGCCGACGGTGGGGCACACCGGATGTGGACCTGATGGCTTCTCGACTCAATCGCAAGGGTTGAGGTTGTGGCCAGATCCAGGGATCCTTGGGCGATGCCTCGGATGCGTTGGTGGCCCCATAGGGTCCTTATCGCCTGATGTAAACTCCGGTGATCCTAATTGTTTTCCGGATTGGCCTCAGCGTCACTGGTACGCTGATCTGGTACGTCTTGTCGCGGACGTTCCCTGGCGGTTGCCGATGAGGGAGGACCTTCAGTCTCAAGGTCCTATGTTTCATCCGGCTTACAGTCTCTGGCTTTAACGGCAGGGCCGTTGAAAGCCAGGTGTTGAGGGACCGAGGTCTCTCGGACTCGGTCATTTTGACCATGTTAAGGACACGGAAGTCTTCCTCCAGGCAGATCTATCACCGTGCCTGGAAAGCTTATATTGCCATATGCGAAGCGCTGGACTGGCGTCCTCGGACGTATTCCGTCCCCAGAATCCTGCGTCCTCTGCAGTGTGGAGTGACCCAAAAGCTTGCTTTGAGTACCATCAAGGATCAGATTTCGGCCTTGGCCGTCTTCTTTCAGCGACCTCTAGCGGGTCATTTCTTGGTTAGCACCTTGTGTTGGGGTTTGCCATGTGCTCCCTCCTGTCAAGCCTCCTCTCCCACCGTGGGATCTGAATTTGGTGCTCTCGGTCCTCCAGGAACCTCCTTTTGGGAATATCCGGGATATTCCCCTCTTGTCTTGTCTCAGAAGGTGGCCTTTTAGTGGCAATCACTTCTGTTTGACGAGTGTCTGAGTTGGCGGCTTTGTCCTGCAAGTCGCCATATTTAGTCATCCATAAGGATAAGGCGGTGTTGCATCCGCGACCTTCCTTTTTGCCAAAGGTGGTGTCGACCTTTCACCTACATGAGGACATTGTCCTCCCGTCCTTGTGTCCTCACCCATCGCATCCCAGAGAGTTTGTGCTGCACATATTGGAGGTGGTACGAGCCTTACGGGTGTACCTGTCTGCTACTGCTTCTATTCGGAAGTCCGACTCACTGTTTGTGACTGTCTCTGGTCCATTACAGGGCCAAGCGGTTTCGTCTGCCATCATTTCTAGGGGAATCAGACAAACCGTCATTCAAGCCTATGCTCTCAAAGGGCGGGCGCCTCCCTTTCCGGTTACGGCGCATTCCACCAGGGCACTTGGTGCTTCTTGGGTTTTCCGACGTCAAGCGTCAGTTGCACAAGTGTGCAAGGCGGCGACCTGGTCGTCTGTTCATGCCTTTTAAGTTTTATAAGGTTAATGTGGCTGCATCTTCGGATGCTTCCTTCGGCCGCAGGGTGCTGCAGGCCGCTGTTTAAAGTTGCGACTCCTCCGTTGAGGAGCTCTGCCTTCTTGGAGTGAAGTTTTTGGTTTTTCCATTTATACTGCTTCCATCCCTCTTGACACTGCTTTGGGACATCCCACGTGTAAAGTGTAAAGAGACACCGTGTCAGTCCATGGATGATAAGAGAAAATAGGATTTTTTGTACTCACCGTAAAATCCTTTTCTCTGACATCCATGGACTGACACGGCACCCACCCTTCCTTTTAAGTTTGTACTGCTTTGTTACGAACTGAAGTCTGCTGACTGTAGTGGGAGGGTTATGTCCGGAGGGACCGCCCCCTGGGTGGGGCTGTTCAGCTATGGCTTTTAGAATGTATGTATAACATCTCACATTCTGCCTAGGTCTTCTCCTGCAAGCAGGGACATAACCCACGTGTAAAGTGTAAAGAGACACCGTGTCAGTCCATGGATGTCAGAGAAAAGGATTTTACGGTGAGTACAAAAAATCTTATTTTTCCCCATTCACAGTTATCCTTAAACGTGCTGGATAGAACATTGCATATCTAATTCCTTTTTGCTGAAGTCTGTGTTTACACTCGGTAGATTTAGCTCTCTGTCTCTGCAATTCAGGGGAAAAATATTATTGATATTCTTGCACCGTTTACTTGTATATTTTTCAACTCTCATGCCTTTTGGAGAATGGTAATTTTATCCGTAAAGTGTAAGAGTTTAATGAGCATAGGTCTCGGTCGTCCTCCCTCGGCCGGCACCCTAAAGGGGACTCTATGGGCCTGTTCAATTTAAAAGTATTTTGAAAGGCAGTCCTTACCAAATACTCCTCTTAGCCAGTCTTCCATAAATTGTGTAGGGCAGTTACCTTCACTCTTCTCGGGGAGGCCTAGTACGCTTATATTTTTCCTTCGTAACCTGTTTTCCATGTCATCGATTTTAATAATACACATGTTCAATTGTTCTCTTATTGTTTCCATCTCGGTTACCATAGGACTAACATCGTCCTCGACCTGGCTTAGCCTCTCCTCTAAAGCGGAGGTCCTCACGCCAATCCCCTGCACATCTTGCTTTAATACTGACATATCTTCCTTTATCTCCCGCAGCTGGCCAAATATTTCAGATAGTGAGGATTTGCAGCTATTAATTGCGGAAAAGATCTCTCTCATAGAGGGTTCACCCTCCGATATTGATCCTGTAGTTGGCTCTGCCAGATTGCCCGATACTTTCCCCTTGGGCTCTGTGCCCCCCACCTCCTTCCCAGGTGTCGCTATAGTTGCCATCTGGCCTAGGCTCTTCCGCTGGGGGTTCAGTTGTTGAGGCCCTTGTCCCTTTGTAGGTGTGTAACCTGCTGTACCTGCCGGGACGTGCCCAAACTTTTCCAGTTTAGCCACGGCCGCGGCTGCTGCCTGGCTTGCTTTAGCCCCCCTGGTTGACTGAGCCTGGGGTTGAGACTGGGGGTGTTGCTGTGTGCCTGAACTTGACCCGTCCTTAGAGGTGTTCCTGGTCATCACCGATAGCGTGCCCGGCATTTCTTTTTCCCCTTCCCCCTGTAAGTATACTATTATATTTTTATGGAAAAAAAAAAAAACTGTGAGGGTACTGTAATATAACTTCCCCCTTACAGCGACTTCCAGTACTCCCCGCACACTATCGCTCTGCGGGCTCCAATATCCAAACAAACCCCTATGAAACCGTTCACCTTCCTTCAGCCTCCTCCACACTTAAAAAAATAAATAAGGAGTCACTGTTGGTACTGTTGTACTGTAGTACCCCATATATTCCGTGTGCCCAGGGGTTTAAGTTTTAAGCATAAGCAATAAAAAAAGGAAGTCCGCTCACCTCTGGCTCCGGAATTGCACCGCAGTGTACCTTAATCATGCCTCCTTGTGCATGGATAGCTGTATGACTGACTGGCAGGGCGGCTGTGGCAAGCTCGCAGCAGGGTGGCAAGGTCTGAACACAGGCAGCCCGGAACGCTAATGCTTCAGGCGGCGGATAGCAGGTGCGCAGCTCCCGGCATGTGTTCCTATCTCCTCCTCATGGGTGCGCGCACTCCCACCTATCCTATCCTTCGTGCAGCTCCGTACAGCACTCCGGTCTCCGAAGTTCCAGGCGCCTGGTTTCCAGGGGGGGGTGTCAGCCGAACAGACCAACTCACATCGCCGCCGCTCCTCTCCTACTTCCTCCGACCGATCCCTCGATCACAGCGGTACATGGGAGCGAGGTAAGGGGGCCGGGTTGCTACGGCCTCTCACCTCAACATCCGGTCATGCCCCCCGGGGACACTGATAATGGGGAAATCTATGCTGGGGACACTGTTAATGGGGAAATCTATGCTGGGGACACTGATAATGGGGACATCTATGATGAGGACACTGATAATGGGGGAAACTCTGCTGGGGAAACTGATAATGGGGGGAAACTCTGCTGGGGACACTGATAATGGGGACATCTATGCTGGGGACACTGATAATGGGGACATCTATGCTGGGGACACTGATAATGGGGACATCTATGCTGGGGACACTGATAATGGGGACATCTATGCTGGGGACACTGATAATGGGGACATCTATGCTGGGGACACTGATAATGGGGAAATCTATGCTGGGGACACTGATAATGGGAGCATCTATGCTGGGGACACTGATAATGGGGACATCTATGCTGGGGACACTGATAATGGGGACATCTATGCTGGGGACATCTATGTTGGAGACACTGATAATGGGGACATCTATGCTGGGGGACACTGATAATGGGGAAATCTATGCTGGGGACACTGATAATGGGGAAATCTATGCTCGGGACACTGATAATGGGGACATTTATGCTCGGGACACTGATAATGGGGACATCTATGCTGGGAACACTGATAATGGGGAAATATATGCTGGGGACACTGATAATGGGGACATCTATGCTGGGGACACTGATAATGGGGACATCTATGCTGGGGACACTGATAATGCGGACATCTATGCTGGGGACACTGATAATGGGGAAATCTATGATGAGGACACTGATAATGGGGGAAACTCTGCTGGGGAAACTGATAATGGGGGGAAACTCTGCTGGGGACACTGATAATGGGGACATCTTTGCTGGGGACACTGATAATGGGAGCATCTATGCTGGGGACACCGATAATGGGAGCATCTATGCTGGGGACACTGATAATGGGGATATATATGCTGGAAACACTGATAATGGGGACACTGATAATGGGGACATCTATGTTGGGGACACTGATAATGGGGACATCTATGCTGTGGACATCTATGTTGGAGACACTGATAATGGAGACATCTATGCTGGGGGACACTGATAATGGGGAAATCTATGCTGGGGACACTGATAATTGGGGCATCTATGCTGGGGACACTGATAATGGGGATATCTATGCTGGGGACACTGATAATGGGGACATCTATGTTGGGGACACTGATAATGGGGACATCTATGCTGGGGACATCTATGTTGGAGACACTGATAATGGGGACATCTATGCTGGGGGACACTGATAATGGGGAAATCTATGCTGGGGACACTGATAATGGGGACATCTATGCTGGGAACACTGATAATGGGGAAATATATGCTGGGGACACTGATAATGGGGACATCTATGTTGGGGACACTGATAATGGGGACATCTATGCTGGGGACATCTATGTTGGAGACACTGATAATGGAGACATCTATGCTGGGGGACACTGATAATGGGGAAATCTATGCTGGGGACACTGATAATGGGGGCATCTATGCTGGGGACACTGATAATGGGGAAATCTATGCTCGGGACACTGATAATGGGGAAATCTATGCTCGGGACACTGATAATGGGGACATTTGAGCTCGGGACACTGATAATGGGACATCTATGCTGGGGACACTGATAATGGGGACATCTATGCTGGGGACACTGATAATGGGGAAATATATGCTGGGGACACTGATAATGGGGACATCTATGCTGGGGACACTGATAATGAGGAAATCTATACTGGGGACACTGATAATGGGGACATTTATGCTGGGGACACTGATAATGGGGACATTTATTCTGGGAACACTGATAATGGGGACATTTATACTGGGGACACAGATAATGGGGAAATCTATGCCAGGGACACTGATAATGGGGACATCTGTGCTGGGGACACTGATAATGGGGAAATCTATACTGGGGACACTGATAATGGGGATATCTATGCTGGGGACACTGATAATGGGGACATCTATGTTGGGGACACTGATAATGGGGACATCTATGTTGGGGACACTGATAATGGGGACATCTATGTTGGGGACACTGATAATGGGGACATCTATGCTGGGGACACTGATCATGGGGAAATCTATTCTTTGGACATCTATGTTGGGGACACTGATGATGGGGACATCTATGCTGGGGACACTGATAATGGGGACATTTATGCTGGGGACACTGATAATGTGGAAATATATGCTGGGGACACTGATAATGGGGACATCTATGCTGGGGACACTGATAATGGGGAAATATATGCTGGAGACACTGATAATGGGGATATCTATGCTGAGGACACTGATAATGGGGACATCTATGTTGGGGACACTGATAATGGAGACATTTATGCTCGGGACACTGATAATGGGCACATTTATGCTCGGGACACTGATAATGGGAACATTTATGCTCGGGACACTGATAATGGGGAAATCTATGCTGGGGACACTGATAATGGGGACATTTATGCTCGGGACACTGATAATGGGGACATCTATGCTAGGGATACTGATAATGGGGACATCTATGCTGGGGACACTGATAATGGGGAAATAAATGCTGGGGACACTGATAATGGGGACACTGATAATGGGGGAAACTCTGCTGGGGACACTGATAATGGGGGGGGGGAACTCTGCTGGGGACACTGATAATGGGGACATCTATGCTGGGGACACTGATAATGGGGAAATCTATGTTGGACACTGATAATGGGGAAATATATGCTGGGGACACTGATAATGGGGACATCTATGCGGGGGACACTGATAATGGGGAAATCTATGCTGGGGACACTGATAATGGGGACATTTATACTGAGGACACTGATAATGGGGAAATCTATGCCAGGGACACTGATAATGGGGAAATCTATGTTGGACACTGATAATGGGGAAATATATGCTGGGGACACTGATAATGGGGACATCTATGCTGGGGACACTGATAATGGGGAAATCTATGCTGGGGACACTGATAATGGGGACATTTATACTGGGGACACTGATAATGGGGAAATCTATGCCAGGGACACTGATAATGGGGAAATCTATGTTGGACACTGATAATGGGGAAATATATGCTGGGGACACTGATAATGGGGACACTGATAATGGGTACATCTATGCTGGGGACACTGATAATGGGGAAATCTATGCTGGGGACTAGTGATGAGCCGAACACCCCCGGGTTCGGTTCGCACCAGAACCCGCGAACGGACCGAAAGTTCGTACGAACATTAGAACCCTATTAAATACAATGGATGCGAATGTTCGAATTCTAAAGTGCTAATTATAACAACTATTATGCATGTTATTGTCCTAAAAAGGGTTTGGGAACCCGGGTTGTGCACCAGGGGACATGTATCAATGCAAAAAGAAGTTTTAAAAACGGTCGTTTTTCGGGAGCAGTCATTTTAATGATGCATAAAGTGAAAAAAAAAAAGTCAAATATTCCTTTAAATATCGTACCTGGGGGGTGTCTAAAGTATGCCTGTGAAGTGCCACGTGTTTCCCGTGTTTAGAACTGTCCCTGCACAAAATGACACTTCTAAAGGAAAAAAAAGCCATTTAAAACTGCTTGCGGCTTTAATGTAATGTCTGCTCCCGGTAATATGGATGAAAATCTTTAAGAAAAATGGCATAGCTACCCCATGACCCCCCCCCCCCTACCCCAGCCCATTACCAGCCCCTTTGGGTCTTGTATGGATATTAAGGGGAACCCCGCACATAAAATAAAAAAGGCCCTATATACTCTGAACAGCCGTATACAGGCGGTGCATACAAGACAGGGACTGTAGGTTTGTTCTTATGTAGAATCTGTTTGTAATTTTGAACAGGTACATTGTTTAAGTGTAGCTCCAGCCCAAAAATCTATTTTTAAACTTTTTGGAAAACATAGGTAAGGGTTATCACCCCTGTAACATTTGTTTTGCTGTCTGTGCCCCTGTTCAGAACATTTCACCTCACTTTCCGTCCCAATGACAACTGTTTTTGAAATGTGGTGTTTTTCTTGAAACAAGGATTGGTGATAAAGCATCAGTACAGAGGAGACACCTTTCTCCCATATTTATTCTTACAGGAGAGAATTTTCCTTCCTAGTGGTAGATTTTCTCTCACTTCCTGTTGTCTTCTTGCGTTTGCAAGTAGGAGTCGTTTGTAAGTTGGATGTTTGAAAGTAGGGACCTGCCGTATATACTCTGCAGAAATAGGCCCCTTAGTTGTTGGTGTTGGCACAACACTGTAAGCACTCACAGTTACTCTTGGTTGGTGCTGGAACGCCCTGCTGTCAACTATTATATCAGGAATTTTAATTACATATAATTGTTGAACAGTGGTAGTAAAAATTGGGCCTTTGATGGTGGTGCTGGTGCCACAACACTGTAAGCCCTGACAGTTACTCTTGGTGGGTGCAGCAATGGGCCCTGCTGTGAATTATTAGATCAAGAATTGTAATTGCATGCCCCTGTTGAACAGGGGCTGAAAAATTGGGCCTTTCGTGGTGGTGGTGGTGGTGTTGCCACAACACTGTAAGCCCTCAGAGTTACTCTTGGTGGGTGCAGGAATGGGCCCTGCTGTGAATTATTAGATCAAGAATTGTAATTACATGCCCCTTTTGAACAGGGGCTGAAAAATTGGGCCTTTCGTGGTGGTGGTGGTGGTGGCGTTGCCACAACACTGTAAGCCCTCAGAGTTACTCTTGGTGGGTGCAGCAATGGGCCCTGCTGTGAATTATTAGATCAAGAATTGTAATTACATGCCCCTTTTGAACAGGGGCTGAAAAATTGGGCCTTTCGTGGTGGTGGTGGTGGTGGCGTTGCCACAACACTGTAAGCCCTCAGAGTTACTCTTGGTGGGTGCAGGAATGGGCCCTGCTGTGAATTATTAGATCAAGAATTGTAATTATATGCCCCTTTTGAACAGGGGCTGAAAAATTGGGCCTTTCGTGGTGGTGGTGGTGGTGGCGTTGCCACAACACTGTAAGCCCTCAGAGTTACTCTTGGTGGGTGCAGGAATGGGCCCTGCTGTGAATTATTAGATCAAGAATTGTAATTACATGCCCCTTTTGAACAGGGGCTGAAAAATTGGGCCTTTCGTGGTGGTGGTGGTGGTGGTGGCGTTGCCACAACACTGTAAGCCCTCAGAGTTACTCTTGGTGGGTGCAGCAATGGGCCCTGCTGTGAATTATTAGATCAAGAATTGTAATTACATGCCCCTTTTGAACAGGGGCTGAAAAATTGGGCCTTTCGTGGTGGTGGTGGTGGTGGCGTTGCCACAACACTGTAAGCCCTCAGAGTTACTCTTGGTGGGTGCAGCAATGGGCCCTGCTGTGAATTATTAGATCAAGAATTGTAATTACATGCCCCTTTTGAACAGGGGCTGAAAAATTGGGCCTTTCGTGGTGGTGGTGGTGGTGGCATTGCCACAACACTGTAAGCCCTCAGAGTTACTCTTGGTGGGTGCAGCAATGGGCCCTGCTGTGAATTATTAGATCAAGAATTGTAATTACATGCCCCTTTTGAACAGGGGCTGAAAAATTGGGCCTTTCGTGGTGGTGGTGGTGGTGGCGTTGCCACAACACTGTAAGCCCTCAGAGTTACTCTTGGTGGGTGCAGGAATGGGCCCTGCTGTGAATTATTAGATAAAGAATTGTAATTACATGCCCCTTTTGAACAGGGGCTGAAAAATTGGGCCTTTCGTGGTGGTGGTGGTGGTGGCGTTGCCACAACACTGTAAGCCCTCAGAGTTACTCTTGGTGGGTGCAGCAATGGGCCCTGCTGTGAATTATTAGATCAAGAATTGTAATTGCATGCCCCTGTTGAACAGGGGCTGAAAAATTGGGCCTTAGGCACTGGTGGCACAACACTACAACCCCTCACAGATACTGTACTTGGAGCACAGCAATGAGCCCTGTTGCAAAGTATTGCTTCAAAAATTGTAATGACACGCCCCTGTTAAACAGGGGCTGAAAAATTGGGCCTTAGGCACTGGTGCCACAACACTCCAACCCCTCACAGATACTGTACTTGGAGCACAGCAATGAGCCCTATGGCAAATTATTGCTAAAAAAATTGTAATTACACGCCCCTGTAAAACAGGGGCTGAAAAATTGGGCCTTAGCCACTGGTGGCGGCACCCATAAACAAAAATGATCTTCCAAGCTATCATCATCAATCGTATCATTGAGGACTCGGAGGAGGAGGATAGCCAGTCAACATAACAGCACAGGCACTCAGCATCAGCATCAGTCTTGAAGGGATGTGACATGTTAAAATCAATTAGTCTGTTATATCAGCATCAGGTGTGTGGTAGCTGGTGGTGATCCAAGACTGGTTCATCTTGATGAAAGTCAGTCGATCAACCGAGTCGGTGGACAGGCGCACCCTGTGATCCGTGACAAATCCTCCAGCAGCACTGAATGTGCGTTCCGAAAGAACGCTGGATGCAGGACAGGCCAGTAGCTCAATTGCATACTGTGCAAGCTCTGGCCAGTGATCCATCCTCAAGACCCAGTAAGCCAGAGGATTTTCGGTGGGGAAGGTGTCCAAGTCTGACCTTGCCCCTAGATATTCCTGCACCATGTTTATCAGACGCTGGCGATGGTTGCTGGAACCGATCATACTTTGGGGCTGCGGACTAAAGAATTGTCTGAACGCATCGGTCAGACGGCCACCTTCCCCACCGCTCCTTCTTTGACTGGCAGAAGCCTCAGCAACTCGTTGTCCAGGACCAGGAGTTTGTAACCTCCCAGTCTCTGGGAACGCGTTGCACAGACCTTTCTGCAAGGCCTCCCGGAGTTGTCTCATCCTCTGCTCCCTCTGCGACGGTAACATAAGGTCCGCAACCTTACCCTTGTACCGTGGATCAAGGAGAGTGGCCAGCCAGTAATGGTCCCTCTCCTTGATCCGAAGAATACGAAGATCCTTCCGCAGACTTTGCAGGATCAGGGAGGCCATGCAGCGTAGGTTTGCTGAGGCATTCGCTCCGGAGTCCTCTGGGTCACTAAGGACGACATGATCCGCAGCCACCTCCTCCCAGCCACGTACAAGTCCACTGGTTTCTTGGGACTGTAAATCATCCCTAAAAGACTGCTGCTGATGATGCTGAGTGCCAGCCTCCACCTCCATGCTGACACAATCCTCCTCCTCCTCCTCCTCCTCCTCTTCCTGTGCGATGGGTGGGACAGAAGGAACACTGTCTGGGTAAAGGGGGCCTTGAGAGGCAAGGAAGTCCTCCTCTTCCTGCCTCTGTTCTGCCTCAAGTGCCCTGTCCATTATTCCACGCAGCGTGTGCTCCAACAGGTGGACAAGAGGTACAGTGTCACTGATGCATGCACTGTCACTGCTCACCATCCTCGTGGCCTCCTCAAATGGTGCCAGGACAGTGTATGCATCCCTGATCATGCCCCACTGGCGTGGAGAAAAAAAACCAAGCTCCCCTGACCCTGTCCTGGTGCCGTAGTCGCACAGGTACTCATTGATGGCCCTCTGCTGCGTGTGCAGCCGCTGCAGCATGGCCAACGTTGAGTTCCACCTAGTGGGCATGTCACATATAAGGCGGTTCTTGGGCAGGTTCAACTCCTTTTGCAGCTCAGCCAGGCGAGCACTGGCATTATAAGATCTGCGGAAATGCACACAGACTTTCCTGGCCTGCCTCAGGACATCCTGTAAGCCTGGGTACCTGCCCAAGAACCGCTGCACCACCAGGTTAAGGACGTGAGCCACACAGGGCACATGGGTCAGTTGTCCCTGTCGGAGGGCGGAGAGGAGGTTGGTGCCATTGTCGCAAACCACCATTCCTGGCTTAAGCTGGCGTGGCGTCAACCACCTCTCGGCCTGGCCCTGCAGAGCAGACAGGACCTCTGCCCCAGTGTGGCTTCTGTCCCCCAAACACACCAGCGCAAGCACGGCATGGCATCTTTTTGCCTGCGTACTTGCGTAGCCCCTTGAACGCCTACGGAGCACCGCTGGTTCCGAGGACAAACCACAGGAAGAGGCCATGGAGGAAGAAGAAGAGGAGGGGGTGGAGGAGAGAGGTGTGTCACAACCAGTAGTAGCATTTTGGAGGCGTGGCGGTGGAACAACCTCCAACACTACTGCACCTTGTCCTGCATCCTTCCCAGCTGCCAAAAGAGTGACCCAATGGGCCGTGAAAGAAAGGTAACGTCCCTGTCCATGCCTGCTGGACCATGAGTCAGCGGTAATATGCACCTTACCGCTGACCGCCCTGTCCAGCGAGGCCAAGACATTGCCTTTCACATGCCGGTAGAGAGCCAGAATAGCCTTCCGTGAGAAAAAGTGGCGTTTGGGAACCTGCCACTGAGGAATTGCACAAACTCACGGAAGGGGGCAGAGTCTACCAACTGAAAAGGCAGCAGTTGAAGCGCTAGCAATTTAGCCAAGCTAGCATTCAACCGCTGGGCATGTGGATGGCTGGGAGTGAACTTCTTTCGACGGTCCAGCAGCTGGGGCAGGGAAATTTGCCTGCTAGAATCGGACGTCGGTGTACTGCTAGCAGAGTGGCCGCAAGTACTTGGCTGTGACACACCTAATTCTACACCTTAATTCCTCTCAGTGCATGTTTCAGAGAGGACTGAAGTTATAGTGGGGTTGGAGATCCCAGCTGATGCGGTGCAAGGAGAGGTCCGCTTTGTTCTTTGGTGTGGGTCTTTGAGGTAGGCTTGCCAACGAGCTGCATGGCAGGTCAACATATGTCTGGTCAGGCATGTGGTACCCAAGCGGCTGATGTTTTGGCCACGCGATATACGCTTGAGACATATGTTGCAAACAGCAGCTGTGCGATCTGATGCACTAGCCTCAAAAAAGGCCCACACCAAAGAACTTTTTGAATGACGGGCAGAGGCAGCGCCCTGCACAGGCGGAGCTCTGCGGTGTGATTCCGTCGGTGTACTGCCCTCACGCTGGCCACCAAAGGGCATCCTGCCTCGTTGGAGATGTGCCTCCTCCTCATCCTCCTCCTCCTCCTCTCTCCTATTAGGCACCCACGTGGAGTCAGTGACCTCATCATCACCTCCCTCCTCATCACTGGAGCCAATCTGGCAGTATGCTGCAGCTGCTGGAACATGACTGCCAGATTGGTGTCCTTCTTGAGCATCCCCTCTGTCTGCTCTCACGCTACTGCCTTCCTCTAGCTGGGTTTCATCATCAGACCCTTCGAAACGCTGGGCATCCTCCTGGAGCATGTACCCAACACTGTGCTCAAACAGTTCGGGGGACTCCTCAGGAGGAGGACATGGTGGGTCTAGGGAAGGAGTGACTGATGATGAGTCTGACATTGATACCAGGGAAGAGGACGCTTTGGCAGCTGCTTTTCCAGTACCCTGAGCCTGGGTGAGAGAGGATGAGGAGGAGGAGGAGGGCTTGGTCATCCACTCTACCAAGTCTTCGGCATGATGTGGCTCAACATGTCCAGCTGCCGAAAAGAAGGACAAGCGTGTCCCATGGCCATGTGCTGATGACAATGCACCGCGTCCACGACCAGCACTGTTGCCCCCAGACACAGAGCCTGCTTGCCCTCTTTTATTGCCTCCTGACTGTCTGCCTCTCCTTGTTTGCCTTCCAGACATTCTAATAGATGGCCTGCAGGCAGATGGGAAAAAAGCAATAAGGGCTACCTTCAGGTGTCCTTCTCTGTCCCTTTACTTAAGGATTTCTAAATATGGTTGAGGATGATTGCTTTTGCACAGAATAGCACAACGACAATTTCCCTGACTGTCCAAAAAAACAAGGATTTCAAAGATGGTTGATGAGGAATGCTTTAGCACACTATAGCACAAGGAGAATTCCCTCACTGTCCTTCCCTGTCCCTAGAAACAAGGATTCGCACAGTAAAAGACACTGACACTCTCCCTACCTATAGTTTTCTGTCCCTAGAAAAAATGTTTTTTTAAAGCACACTATAGCACAAGGAGAATTTTACTCACTTTCCTTCTTTGTCCCTAGAAACAAGGATTATCACAGTGAAAGAAACTGACACTCTTCCTTCCTATAGTTTTCTGTCCCTAGAAAAAATGTTTTTTTAAAGCACACTATAGCACAAGGAGAATTCCCTCACTGTCCTTCCCTGTCCCTAGAAACAAGGATTCGCACAGTAAAACACACTGACACTCTCCCTACCTATAGTTTTCTGTCCCTAGAAAAAATGTTTTTTTAAAGCACACTATAGCACAAGGAGAATTCCCTCACTGTCCTTCCCTGTCCCTAGAAACAAGGATTCGCAAAGTAAAACACACTGACACTCTCCCTACCTATAGTTTTCTGTCCCTAGAAAAAAATGTTTTTTTAAAGCACACTATAGCACAAGGAGAATTTCACTCACTTTCCTTCTTTGTCCCTAGAAACAAGGATTATCACAGTGAAAGAAACTGACACTCTCCCTACCTATAGTTTTCTGTCCCTAGAAAAAATGTTTTTTTAAAGCACACTATAGCACAAGGAGAATTCCCTCACTGTCCTTCCCTGTCCCTAGAAACAAGGATTCGCACAGTAAAACACACTGACACTCTCCCTACCTATAGTTTTCTGTCCCTAGAAAAAATGTTTTTTTAAAGCACACTATAGCACAAGGAGAATTCCCTCACTGTCCTTCCCTGTCCCTAGAAACAAGGATTCGCACAGTAAAACACACTGACACTCTCCCTACCTATCCTTCTCTTTCCCTAAACTAAAGGAATCCAGGTTAAGCAAGAAAAAAATAAATGTCACTGTCCCTGCCTATGTTTCTCTTTCCCTGCTCCGGAACACACTACACTAGGCCGCCGTGCTGGCGGCCTTTTATAGTGTGGGGCGTGTACTAAACACCCTCAGCAATAATTGGCCACAGGCATCCTGCCTGTGGCCAATCATTGCTCTCCTCGCTGCCGGCGCTGTGATTGGCCAAGCATGCGGGGTCACAGTGCATGCTTGGCCAATCACAGCGCATGGATGACACTGCGATGGCGTAGTGCATTGTGGGCCGTTCGCGTCACTCAAATTTGGCGCAAACGGCCCAAATCGTTCGATCTTCGTCGAACGATCAAACAGCCGATGTTCGAGTCGAACGTATGTTCGACTCGAACACGAAGCTCATCCCTACTGGGGACACTGATAATGGGGATATTTATGCTGGGGACACTGATAATGGGGACATTTATACTGGGGACACTGATAATGGGGAAATCTATGCCAGGGACACTGATAATGGGGACATCTATGCTGGGGACACTGATAATGGGGACATCTATGCTGGGGACATTGATAATGGGGAAATCTATACTGGGGACACTGATAATGGGGATATCTATGCTGGGGACACTGATAATGGGGACATCTATGTTGGGGACACTGATAATGGGGACATCTATGTTGGGGACACTGATAATGGGGAAATCTATTCTGGGGACATCTATGTTGGGGACACTGATAATGTGGACATCTATGCTGGGGACACTGATAATGGGGACATCTATGCTGGGGACACTGATAATGGGGATATCTATGCTGAGGACACTGATAATGGGGACATCTATGCTGGGGACACTGATAATGGAGACATTTATGCTCGGGACACTGATAATGGGGACATTTATGCTCGGAACACTGATAATGGGAATATTTATGCTCGGGACACTGATAATGGGGAAATCTATGCTGGGGACACTGATAATGGGGACATTTATGCTCAGGACACTGATAATGGGGACATCTATGCTGGGGATACTGATAATGGGGACATCTATGCTGGGAACACTGATAATGGGGAAATATATGCTGGGGACACTGATAATGGGGACACTGATAATGGGGATATCTATGCTGGGGACACTGATAATGGGGACATCTATTCTGGGGACACTGATAATGGGAAAATCTATGCTGGGGACACTGATTATGGGGGAAACTCTGCTGGGGACACTGATAATGGGGGGGGAACTCTGCTGGGGACACTGATAATGGGGACATCTATGCTGGGGACACTGATAATGGGGAAATCTATGTTGGACACTGATAATGGGGAAATATATGCTGGGGACACTGATAATGGGGACATCTATGCTGGGGACACTGATAATGGGGAAATCTATGCTGGGGACACTGATAATGGGGACATCTATGCTGGGGACACTGATAATGGGGAAATCTATGCTGGGGACACTGATAATGGGGAAATCTATGCCAGGGACACTTATAATGGGGACATCTATGCTGGGGACACTGATAATGGGGACATCTATGCTGGGGACATTGATAATGGGGAAATCTATACTGGGGACATTGATAATGGGGACATCTATGTTGGGGACACTGATAATGGGGACATCTATGTTGGGGACACTGATAATGGGGACATCTATGCTGGGGACACTGATCATGGGGAAATCTATTCTGGGGACATCTATGTTGGGGACACTGATAATGCGGACATCTATGCTGGGGACACTGATAATGCGGACATCTATGCTGGGGACACTGATAATGGGGAAATCTATGATGAGGACACTGATAATGGGGGAAACTCTGCCGGGGAAACTGATAATGGGGGGAAACTCTGCTGGGGACACTGATAATGGGGACATCTATGCTGGGGACACTGATAATGGGAGCATCTATGCTGGGGACACTGATAATGGGGACATTTATGCTCGGAACACTGATAATGGGAATATTTATGCTCGGGACACTGATAATGGGGAAATCTATGCTGGGGACACTGATAATGGGGACATTTATGCTCGGGACACTGATAATGGGGACATCTATGCTGGGGATACTGATAATGGGGACATCTATGCTGGGAACACTGATAATGGGGAAATATATGCTGGGGACACTGATAATGGGGACACTGATAATGGGGATATCTATGCTGGGGACACTGATAATGGGGACATCTATTCTGGGGACACTGATAATGGGAAAATCTATGCTGGGGACACTGATAATGGGGGAAACTCTGCTGGGGACACTGATAATGGGGGGGGGAACTCTGCTGGGGACACTGATAATGGGGACATCTATGCTGGGGACACTGATAATGGGGAAATCTATGTTGGACACTGATAATGGGGAAATATATGCTGGGGACACTGATAATGGGGACATCTATGCTGGGGACACTGATAATGGGGAAATCTATGCTGGGGACACTGATAATGGGGACATCTATGCTGGGGACACTGATAATGGGGAAATCTATGCTGGGGACACTGATAATGGGGAAATCTATGCCAGGGACACTTATAATGGGGACATCTATGCTGGGGACACTGATAATGGGGACATCTATGCTGGGGACATTGATAATGGGGATATCTATACTGGGGACATTGATAATGGGGACATCTATGTTGGGGACACTGATAATGGGGACATCTATGTTGGGGACACTGATAATGGGGACATCTATGCTGGGGACACTGATCATGGGGAAATCTATTCTGGGGACATCTATGTTGGGGACACTGATAATGCGGACATCTATGCTGGGGACACTGATAATGCGGACATCTATGCTGGGGACACTGATAATGGGGAAATCTATGATGAGGACACTGATAATGGGGGAAACTCTGCCGGGGAAACTGATAATGGGGGGAAACTCTGCTGGGGACACTGATAATGGGGACATCTATGCTGGGGACACTGATAATGGGAGCATCTATGCTGGGGACACTGATAATGGGGATATCTATGCTGGGGACACTGATAATGGGGACACTGATAATGGGGACATCTATGTTGGGGACACTGATAATGGGGACATCTATGCTGGGGACATCTATGTTGGAGACACTGATAATGGAGACATCTATGCTGGGGGACACTGATAATGGGGACATCTATGCTGGGGACATTGATAATGGGGAAATCTATACTGGGGACACTGATAATGGGGATATCTATGCTGGGGACACTGATAATGGGGACATCTATATTGGGGACACCTATGTTGGGGACACTGATAATGGGGACATCTATTTTGGGGACACTGATAATGGGGACATCTATGCTGGGGACACTGATCATGGGGAAATCTATTCTGGGACACTGATAATGGGGACACTGATAATGGGGACATCTATGTTGGGGACACTGATAATGGGGACATCTATGCTGGGGACATCTATGCTGGGGACACTGATAATGGGGACATTTATGCTGGGGACACTGATAATGTGGAAATATATGCTGGGGACACTGATAATGGGGACATCTATGCTGGGGATACTGATAATGGGGAAATATATGCTGGAGACACTGATAATGGGGATATCTATGCTGAGGACACTGATAATGGGGACATCTATGCTGGGGACACTGATAATGGAGACATTTATGCTCGGGACACTGATAATGAGGACATTTATGCTCGGGACACTGATAATGGGAACATTTATGCTCGGGACACTGATAATGGGGAAATCTATGCTGGGGACACTGATAATGGAGACATTTATGCTCGGGACACTGATAATGGGGACATCTATGCTGGGGATACTGATAATGGGGACATCAATGCTGGGAACACTGATAATGGGGAAATATATGCTGGGGACACTGATAATGGGGACACTGATAATGGGGATATCTATGCTGGGGACACTGATAATGGGGACACTGATAATGGGGAAATCTATGCTGGGGACACTGATAATGGGGGAAACTCTGCTGGGGACACTGATAATGGGGGGGAACTCTGCTGGGGACACTGATAATGGGGACATCTATGCTGGGGACACTGATAATGGGGAAATCTATGTTGGACACTGATAATGGGGAAATATATGCTGGGGACACTGATAATGGGGACATCTATGCTGGGGACACTGATAATGGGGAAATCTATGCTGGGGACACTGATAATGGGTATATTTATGCTGGGGACACTGATAATGGGGAAATATATGCTGGGGACACTGATAATGGGGACATTTATACCGGGGACACTGATAATGGGGACATCTATGCCGGGGACACTGATAATGGGGAAATATATGCTGGGGACACTGATAATCGGGAAATCTATGCCAGGGACACTGATAATGGGGACACTGATAATGTGGACATCTATGCTGGGGACACTGATAATGGGGACATCTATGCTGGGGACATTGATAATGGGGAAATTTATGCTGAGGACACTGATAATGGGGAAATATATGCTGGGGACACTGATAATGGGGACATTTATACTGGGAACACTGATAATGGGGACATCTATGCCGAGGACACTGATAATGGGGAAATATATGCTGGGGACACTGATAATGGGGAAATCTTTGCCAGGGACACTGATAATGGGGACATTTATGCTGGGGACACTAATAATGGGGAAATCTATACTGGGGACACTGATAATGGGGACATCTATGCTGGGGACACTGATAATGGGGACATCTATGTGGGGGACACTAATAATGGGGACATCTATGCTGGGGACACTGATAATGGGAGCATCTATGCTGGGGGCACTGATAATGGGGACACTGATAATGGGGACATCTATGTTGGGGACACTGATAATGGGGACATCTATGCTGGGGACATCTATGCTGGGGACACTGATAACAGGGAAATCTATGCTGGGGACACTGATAATGGGAACATCTATGCTGGGGACACTGATAATGGGGACATCTATGCTGGGGACAGTGATAATGGGGAAATATATGCTGGGAACAGTGATAATGGGGACATCTATGCTGGGGACACTGATAATGGGGAAATATATGCTGGGGACATTGATAATGGGGACATCTATGCTGGGGACACTGATAATGGGGAAATCTATGCTAGGGACACTGATAATGGGGAAATATATGCTGGGGACACTGATGATGGGGATATCTATGCTGGGAACACTGATAATGGGGACACTGATAATGGGGACATCTGTGTTGGGGACACTGATAATGGGGAATTCTATGTTGGGGACACTGATAAAGGGGGGAAACTATGCTGGGGACACTGATAATGGGGGTTACTGCTGGGCAAACTGAAAATGGTGAAAAATATGCTGGGGACACCGATGATGGGGAGACTCTGCTGGGGACACTGATATAATGGGGATTCAGATGTGCAGAAGTTCTCGGCCCCCGAATTCTTGTAAAATCTACAATGTGGCCCTCGTGTTGAAAAGTTTGGAGACCCCTGGGTTAGACGATATAGCTGTACAGGCTTATATACCAAACTAAATCAACCGAAGCTCACAAATTATCTAAACCATGAGACGGTATACCGGTAGGGATGAGCTCGGTGTTCGAGTCGAACATACGTTCGACTCGAACATCGGCTGTTCGATCGTTCGACGAAGATCGAACGATTTGGGCCGTTCGTGCCTAATTCGAGTGACGCGAACGGCCCACAATGCACTACGCCATCGCAGTGTCATCCAGGCGCTGTGATTGGCCAAGCATGCACTGTGACCCCGCATGCTTGGCCAATAACAGCGCCGGCAGCGAGGAGAGCAATGATTGGCCACAGGCAGGATGCCTGTGGCCAATTATTGCTGAGGGTGTTTAGTACACGCCCCACACTATAAAAGGCCGCCAGCACGGCGGCCTAGTGTAGTGTGTTCCGGAGCAGGGAAAGAGAAGCATAGGCAGGGACAGTGACATTTTTTTTTCTTGCTTAACCTGGATTCCTTTAGTTTAGGGAAAGAGAAGGATAGGTAGGGAGAGTGTCAGTGTGTTTTACTGTGCGAATCCTTGTTTCTAGGGACAGGGAAGGACAGTGAGGGAAATTCTCCTTGTGCTATAGTGTGCTAAAGCATTGATCATCAACCATCTTTAAAAAATCATTTTTTCTAGGGACAGAAAACTATAGGTAGGGAGAGTGTCAGTGTGTTTTACTGTGATAATCCTTGTTTCTAGGGACAGGGAAGGACAGTGAGGGAAATTCTCCTTGTGCTATAGTGTGCTAAAGCATTGATCATCAACCATCTTTAAAAAAACATTTTTTCTAGGGACAGAAAACTATAGGTAGGGAGAGTGTCAGTGTGTTTTACTGTGCTAATCCTTGTTTCTAGGGACAGGGAAGGACAGTGAGGGAAATTCTCCCTGTGCTATACTGTGCTAAAGCATTGATCATCAACCATCTTTAAAAAAAAAAAAATTCTAGGGACAGAAAACTATAGGTAGTGTGAGGGGGCTAGCTCGGCAGCGGGTGTGTGTGACCCCCGGGATGGGCTCCCCACACAAAAACAGGCCCAGCAGACGGAGGTTGTGGTTTTCAAAATCAAAAAGGTGCGGTTTATTTTCTATTTACAGTGACAAAAATACAGCAAGGCAAAAAAAACAAACACAAAATAAATCCTGGTCAACTTGACCTCTGACTAAACTTACAGGTTTCCTAACTAACGACTGGGATCAGCCTAGTGCTGTCCTAGTCCCTGGTTTTAAATGTCCAAGCAAAATATAGCCACACAGGCTTTCTCTCACCGCACAGGGGTTCACTCTCCCTAGACAGTCCACACAGGTCTGCTTCCAGGCATGAGCTAACATCTAATGAAGCTGGGCTTTCTTATAGAGGCCTAAATGAGCTGACAAGGTTCAGCTGGACTCATCAACTCCCTGTCTGCACGACGCCCAGCCCTCTCCCTAGAGGTATGAGTCATCAATGAGCCCACTAGTCTCAGCTGGGCTTATACAACTCTCCACCTAGCTGTATAAATCGGCGTAAAGCCTGAATCTGGGCGAAATATATCTACCCCCCTGGATGCAACCAGGTGACTTTACCTTCCTGCTGTCACATACCCCCCCCTCTTGTTTTAACCTCGGGGTTGGAACACCAGCAATCAGGCATTCATGTACTCGAGACAAAGCATCCACATTCCCCATTTGAACGCCAGGGCGATGCTTTACTGTGAAGTTGAATTCCTGGAGGGCCAGGAACCACCTATTCACTCTTCTATTTGTTTCCTTGTTTTGAGCCATCCACTTTAACGGAGCGTGATCCGTAACCATGTCAAAGTGCCTACCTAGCAGGTAGTACCGAAGGGAATCTAGAGCCCACTTCACCGCTAAACACTCCTTTTCAACGGTGGCGTAATTTACCTCATGGGACTTCAACTTCCTGCTGAGGTAAATGACTGGGTGCTCTTCCCCGTTCCAGACCTGGGACAATACTGCTCCTAACCCCACATCTGACGCATCACTTTGTACGACAAAGTCTTTAGAGAAGTCGGGTGAGTACAACACTGGCTGGCTACATAAGGCTTGTTTCAAGAATTGGAATGCTGCCTCAGCCTCGGGGGTCCATTTAATCATGACCGACCCTTTCCCCTTCGTCAGGTTGGTTAGGGGCACAGCCTTAGAAGCAAAGTGGGGAATGAATCGCCGATAATACCCAGCGATTCCCAGAAAGGCTCGTACCTGCTTCTTGCTGTTGGGACGTGGCCAACTCTGGATGGCCTCGACTTTGTTGAGTTGGGGTTTTATTACTCCCCTCCCAATGGTGTACCCAAGATATTTGGCCTCCTCCTGCCCAATGGTACACTTCTTGGGGTTAGCCGTAAACCCTGCTTCCCGAACAGAGTCCAGGACTGCTTGCACTTTTGGCAGATGTGAGGCCCAATCTGTGCTATGGACAATTACGTCATCCAGGTAAGCCGCAGCATACTTCCGATGGGGCCTCAGCATCTGGTCCATTTTCCGCTGGAATGTGGCCGGCGCATTCTGTAACCCGAACGGCATTCTTTTATATTGGAACGCCCCGTCTGGGGTTACAAATGCGGTTTTCTCTTTGGCTGACTTGGCCAGGGGGATTTGCCAATACCCTTTTGTGAGGTCAAGAGTCGTCATGTATCGGGCTGTTCCCAGCCGGTCGATCAACTCATCTATACGTGGCATGGGGTAGGTGTCAAATTTTGTAACTTTGTTCAACTGACGAAAATCGTTACAAAATCGCCAGCTCCCATCCGGTTTAGGCACCAACACAATGGGACTAGACCAATCACTTTGGGACTCCTCTATCACCCCTAAGTTCAGCATTTTCTGTACTTCCTCCCGTATTGCCTCCCGTCGGGCCTCTGGGATCCGATAGGGTTTTAACTTCACCCTTTCACCGGGCGGGGTAATAATGTCATGCTCTACCCCAGATGTTTGTCCCGGCAGCTCAGAGAATACCTCCTTGTTGCGAAGCACAAACTCCTTAACCTCCTGTTGTTGGGGTTGTGACAAGGTGGCTGCGATTCCAACCTCAGGAATCACGCAACCAGTTTGAGCTGGTGACCAAGTGTCTGCGACTAGGGACTCTCTATCCCTCCAGGCTTTCAACAGATTAACGTGATAGATCTGTTCGGGCTTTCGCCTTCCTGGTTGTCTGACCTTGTAATTCACTTCGCTCACTTTTTCCATTATCTCGTAGGGGCCTTGCCATTTGGCAAGGAATTTACTTTCAACCGTAGGGACAAGTACCAATATCCTATCCCCCGGGGAAAAGGTACGGGTCTTGGCTCCACGGTTGTACACTCTCTGCTGTGCCAACTGCGCTTGGGCCAAATGTTCCTTCACGATGGGCATTACCTGTGCAATTCGATCTTGCATCAGGGCGACATGCTCAATCACACTCCTGTGGGGAGAACTCTCACTTTCCCAAGTTTCCTTGGCAATATCCAACAGCCCTCTTGGGTGTCTCCCATACAGTAACTCAAAGGGGGAGAATCCCGTAGAGGATTGGGGCACCTCCCTAATAGCAAACATCAAATAAGGAAGTAGACAGTCCCAATCCTTTCCATCCCTATCCACCACTTTCTTCAACATTTGTTTTAGGGTTTTGTTGAATCTTTCAACCAGCTCATCGGTTTGGGGGTGATACACAGATGTACGTAATTGCGTCACTTTGAACAATTTACACAGCTCCTTCATAACCCGGGACATAAAGGGTGTACCTTGGTCCGTAAGCAGTTCTTTACAAATACCCACCCGGCTAAAAACAAGAGATAGCTCTTTGGCTATGGTTTTGGCCGAGGTATTTCTGAGAGGGATCGCTTCTGGATAACGGGTGGCATAGTCCATTATAACCAATATGTACTGGTGCCCCCTAGCGGACTTGATTATAGGACCTACCAAATCCATTGCGATTCTCTCAAACGGGACCTCAATGATGGGTAGAGGGACCAGCGGGCTACGGAAGTGTGGCATCGGGGCCGACCTCTGACACACAGGGCAGGAGGAACAATAATTTTCTATGTCCTTCATCACCCCAGGCCAATAGAATCTCTGTAATACCCTCTCTCGGGTTTTCTCTGTCCCCAGATGACCTCCAAGAATGTGCCCATGGGCCAACTCCAACACCAACTTCCTGTAAGGTTTGGGCACCACCAGCTGCTCAACGGTTTCTTCTGCCCTTTTTGCCACCCGATACAGTAGGTCCTTCTCTACGCTGAAGTATGGGTAAGTGCAGGTATTATCTGGGTTCACTAACTCGCCATCTATTTTCACTACGTTTTCCCGTGCCTTTATTAGGGCGGGGTCTTTCAACTGTTCTGTGGCAAAGTTTTCCCTGTGAACCTCAAGATCAGAAAACTCCACAGACGGTAGGTTTTCGTCTGAGGAGGTGGGCTCCTCTCCAGTTTCTTGAGTCTCCCCTGCCAATACTGACAAGGGAAATTCGGGAGAGTCCTCACCACTCTCAGAGGAGTTCTGGCTATCATATTCCTGGTACATAGGGGCACCAGTGGGGGGCTCAGGATCATCCCACAGTTCCCAGAACTTCGGAAAATCCCTTCCCACAATGGCGTCATGCGGTAACTGAGACACTAAGCCCACTGGATGAGAAAGGGTACCTTTGGGGGTCTCGAAACACACTGTAGTCACTGGATACTCTCGGGTGTCCCCATGCACACAAATAACGGCTACCTTGCTATTCCCAGAGACCTCTGTTTTAACTAACTCAGCCTTTATCAGGGTCACAAGGCTACCTGAATCCAGCAATACCACAACATTTCTACCATTAATACACATTTTGCATAAATGTTTCTCAGTTCCCCGAATGGCAGTGCATGCGACTGTCGCACACAGCGACTGACGTCTGCCCGTCAGAAAGTCACACTGCATGGGTTCCTCCAAAACCGGGCAATTTGCTGCAATATGTCCCGCTTGCCGGCAGCGGTAGCAAATGATCCTTCTTGCCGCCTCTTGAGCCGCTGATTTCCCAGGCTGTTCTCGCCAAACTTGGGGTAGAGCTCCCACCCTCTCACTCTCTCCACCCTTACCCCTTGGAATCATCTTATCCGCCCCTGGGGATGGTCTGGTCTTAGGGTGGAAAGTCCGAGTGTCTCTGGAAGAGGCCGTCAGGTTCTCTGTAGCCAAGTATTTCTCCACACGATCCACAAGACCATCGGCCGTCTCTGGGTCTCCATGGCTTACCCACTTTTGGATGGCAGTAGGAAGAGCTCTCAAAAACCGATCCATTACAACACGTTCCACAATCTTTGGTGCGGACAAAGTCTCTGGCTGTAGCCACTTTCTGCTCAGGTGAATGAGATCATACATTTGAGACCTGGGGGGTTTTCCAAGCTGGAAAGTCCAGTTATGCACACGCTGAGCCCGGACAGCCAGGGTGACACCCAGCCTTGCCAATATTTCAGCTTTTAGCATCACATAGTCTTTTGCTTGGTCAGGCTCTAGGTCATAGTAAGCTTTCTGCGATTCACCCGTTAACAGAGGAGCCACCAGTCCAGCCCACTGCTCCTCAGGCCACTTTTCTCTTTCAGCGGTCCTTTCAAATGTGGTCAAAAATACCTCTGGATCATCCTCTCCAGTCATTTTTGTCAATAAACGACTCACCCCAAAGGACGCGGTATTAGTGGGACGGCTTTCCTCACCGGTCTGCGGACGTTGCTGCATTACTGCTTCCATCTGTTGTTGTAGTCTCTGCTCTTGCTTCTGCAACAGGTCTATGAAGCGGGCCTCAGATTGCTGTTGGGCTTGTTGCTGAGCCTCCAGACTCTGTTGTAACGTTGCAAGGCTCTGTTGATGAGCTTGCTGCTGGGCTGCAAGGCTCCTTTGCAAACCTGCATTTGTCTGCTGTTGATTGGCATTTGCTAGAGCCAGCTGTTTCAGTATCTCCTCCATGCTGGCTTAAAAAAAAACTGCCACTGGTTCTCCACCAACTGTGAGGGGGCTAGCTCGGCAGCGGGTGTGTGTGACCCCCGGGATGGGCTCCCCACACAAAAACAGGCCCAGCAGACGGAGGTTGTGGTTTTCAAAATCAAAAAGGTGCGGTTTATTTTCTATTTACAGTGACAAAAATACAGCAAGGCAAAAAAAACAAACACAAAATAAATCCTGGTCAACTTGACCTCTGACTAAACTTACAGGTTTCCTAACTAACGACTGGGATCAGCCTAGTGCTGTCCTAGTCCCTGGTTTTAAATGTCCAAGCAAAATATAGCCACACAGGCTTTCTCTCACCGCACAGGGGTTCACTCTCCCTAGACAGTCCACACAGGTCTGCTTCCAGGCATGAGCTAACATCTAATGAAGCTGGGCTTTCTTATAGAGGCCTAAATGAGCTGACAAGGTTCAGCTGGACTCATCAACTCCCTGTCTGCACGACGCCCAGCCCTCTCCCTAGAGGTATGAGTCATCAATGAGCCCACTAGTCTCAGCTGGGCTTATACAACTCTCCACCTAGCTGTATAAATCGGCGTAAAGCCTGAATCTGGGCGAAATATATCTACCCCCCTGGATGCAACCAGGTGACTTTACCTTCCTGCTGTCACAGTAGGAAGAGTGTCAGTTTCTTTCACTGTGATAATCCTTGTTTCTAGGGACAGGGAAGGACAGTGAGGGAAATTCTCCTTGTGCTATAGTGTGCTAAAGCATTGATCATCAACCATCTTTAAAAAAACATTTTTTTCTAGGGACAGAAAACTATAGGTAGGAAGAGTGTCAGTTTCTTTCACTGTGATAATCCTTGTTTCTAGGGACAGGGAAGGACAGTGAGGGAAATTCTCCTTGTGCTATAGTGTGCTAAAGCATTGATCATCAACCATCTTTAAAAAAACATTTTTTCTAGGGACAGAAAACTATAGGTAGGAAGAGTGTCAGTTTCTTTCACTGTGATAATCCTTGTTTCTAGGGACAGGGAAGGACAGTGAGGGAAATTCTCCTTGTGCTATAGTGTGCTAAAGCATTGATCATCAACCATCTTTAAAAAAACATTTTTTCTAGGGACAGAAAACTATAGGTAGGGAGAGTGTCAGTTTCTTTCACTGTGCTAATCCTTGTTTCTAGGGACAGGGAAGGACAGTGAGGGAAATTCTCCTTGTGCTATAGTGTGCTAAAGCATTGATCATCAACCATCTTTAAAAAAACATTTTTTCTAGGGACAGAAAACTATAGGTAGGGAGAGTGTCAGTGTGTTTTACTGTGATAATCCTTGTTTCTAGGGACAGGGAAGGACAGTGAGGGAAATTCTCCTTGTGCTATAGTGTGCTAAAGCATTGATCATCAACCGTCTTTAAAAAAACATTTTTTCTAGGGACAGAAAACTATAGGTAGGAAGAGTGTCAGTTTCTTTCACTGTGATAATCCTTGTTTCTAGGGACAGGGAAGGACAGTGAGGGAAATTCTCCTTGTGCTATAGTGTGCTAAAGCATTGATCATCAACCGTCTTTAAAAAAACATTTTTTCTAGGGACAGAAAACTATAGGTAGGAAGAGTGTCAGTTTCTTTCACTGTGATAATCCTTGTTTCTAGGGACAGGGAAGGACAGTGAGGGAAATTCTCCTTGTGCTATAGTGTGCTAAAGCATTGATCATCAACCGTCTTTAAAAAAACATTTTTTCTAGGGACAGAAAACTATAGGTAGGAAGAGTGTCAGTTTCTTTCACTGTGATAATCCTTGTTTCTAGGGACAGGGAAGGACAGTGAGGGAAATTCTCCTTGTGCTATAGTGTGCTAAAGCATTGATCATCAACCATCTTTAAAAAAACATTTTTTCTAAGGACAGAAAACTATAGGTAGGAAGAGTGTCAGTTTCTTTCACTGTGATAATCCTTGTTTCTAGGGACAGGGAAGGACAGTGAGGGAAATTCTCCTTGTGCTATAGTGTGCTAAAGCATTGATCATCAACCATCTTTAAAAAAACATTTTTTCTAGGGACAGAAAACTATAGGTAGGAAGAGTGTCAGTTTCTTTCACTGTGCTAATCCTTGTTTCTAGGGACAGGGAAGGACAGTGAGGGAAATTCTCCTTGTGCTATAGTGTGCTAAAGCATTGATCATCAACCATCTTTAAAAAAACATTTTTTCTAGGGACAGAAAACTATAGGTAGGGAGAGTGTCAGTTTCTTTCACTGTGATAATCCTTGTTTCTAGGGACAGGGAAGGACAGTGAGGAAAATTCTCCTTGTGCTATAGTGTGCTAAAGCATTGATCATCAACCATCTTTAAAAAAACATTTTTTCTAGGGACAGAAAACTATAGGTAGGAAGAGTGTCAGTTTCTTTCACTGTGATAATCCTTGTTTCTAGGGACAGGGAAGGACAGTGAGGGAAATTCTCCTTGTGCTATAGTGTGCTAAAGCATTGATCATCAACCATCTTTAAAAAAAAAATTTTCTAGGGACAGAAAACTATAGGTAGGGAGAGTGTCAGTTTCTTTCACTGTGATAATCCTTGTTTCTAGGGACAGGGAAGGACATTGAGGGAAATTCTCCTTGTGCTATAGTGTGCTAAAGCATTGATCATCAACCATCTTTAAAAAAACATTTTTTCTAGGGACAGAAAACTATAGGTAGGGAGAGTGTCAGTTTCTTTCACTGTGATAATCCTTGTTTCTAGGGACAGGGAAGGACAGTGAGGGAAATTCTCCTTGTGCTATAGTGTGCTAAAGCATTGATCATCAACCATCTTTAAAAAAACATTTTTTCTAGGGACAGAAAACTATAGGTAGGAAGAGTGTCAGTTTCTTTCACTGTGATAATCCTTGTTTCTAGGGACAGGGAAGGACAGTGAGGGAAATTCTCCTTGTGCTATAGTGTGCTAAAGCATTGATCATCAACCATCTTTAAAAAAACATTTTTTCTAGGGACAGAAAACTATAGGTAGGAAGAGTGTCAGTTTCTTTCACTGTGATAATCCTTGTTTCTAGGGACAGGGAAGGACAGTGAGGGAAATTCTACTTGTGCTATAGTGTGCTAAAGCATTGATCATCAATCAGCTTTAAAAAAACATTTTTTCTAGGGACAGAAAACTATAGGTAGGAAGAGTGTCAGTTTCTTTCAATGTGATAATCCTTGTTTCTAGGGACAGGGAAGGACAGTGAGGGAAATTCTACTTGTGCCATAGTGTGCTAAAGCATTGATCATCAATCAGCTTTAAAAAAACATTTTTTCTAGGGACAGAAAACTATAGGTAGGAAGAGTGTCAGTTTCTTTCACTGTGATAATCCTTGTTTCTAGGGACAGGGAAGGACAGTGAGGGAAATTCTACTTGTGCTATACTGTGCTAAAGCATTCCTCATCAACCATCTTTGAAATCCTTGTTTTTTGGACAGTCAGGGAAATTGTCGTTGTGCTATTCTGTGCGAAAGCAATCATCCTCAACCATATTTAGAAATCCTTAAGTAAAGGGACAGAGAAGGACACCTGAAGGTAGCCCTTATTGCTTTTTTCCCATCTCCCTGCAGGCCATCTATTAGAATGTCTGGAAGGCAAACAAGGAGAGGCAGACAGTCAGGAGGCAATAAAAGAGGGCAAGCAGGCTCTGTGTCTGGGGGCAACAGTGCTGGTCGTGGACGCGGTGCATTGTCATCAGCACATGGCCATGGGACACGCTTGTCCTTCTTTTCGGCAGCTGGACATGTTGAGCCACATCATGCCGAAGACTTGGTAGAGTGGATGACCAAACCCTCCTCCTCCTCCTTATCCTCTCTCACCCAGGCTCAGGGTACTGGCAAAGCAGCTGCCAAAGCGTCCTCTTCCCTGGTATCAATGTCAGACTCATCATCAGTCACTCCTTCCCTAGACCCACCATGTCCTCCTCCTGAGGAGTCCCCCGAACTGTTTGAGCACAGTGTTGGGTACATGCTCCAGGAGGATGCCCAGCATTTCGAAGGGTCTGATGATGAAACCCAGCTACAGGAAGGCAGTAGCGTGAGAGCAGACAGAGGGGATGCTCAAGAAGGACACCAATCTGGCAGTCATGTTCCAGCAGCTGCAGCATACTGCCAGAATGGCTCCAGTGATGAGGAGGGAGGGGATGATGAGGTCACTGACTCCACGTGGGTGCCTAATAGGAGAGAGGAGGAGGAGGAGGATGAGGAGGAGGCACATCTCCAACGAGACAGGATGCCCTTTGGTGGCCAGCGTAAGGGCAGTACACCGACGGAATCACACCGCAGAGCTCCGCCTGTGCAGGGCGCTGCCTCTGCCCGTCATTCAAAAAGTTCCTTGGTGTGGGCCTTTTTTGAGGCTAGTGCATCAGATCGCACAGCTGCTGTTTGCAACATATGTCTCAAGCGTATATCGCGTGGCCAAAACATCAGCCGCTTGGGTACCACATGCCTGACCAGACATATGTTGACCTGCCATGCAGCTCGTTGGCAAGCCTACCTCAAAGACCCACACCAAAGAACAAAGCGGACCTCTCCTTGCACCGCATCAGCTGGGATCTCCAACCCCACTATAACTTCAGTCCTCTCTGAAACATGCACTGAGAGGAATGAAGGTGTAGAATTAGGTGTGTCACAGCCAAGTAGTTGCGGCCACTCTGCTAGCAGTACACCGACGTCCGATTCTAGCAGGCAAATTTCCCTGCCCCAGCTGCTGGACCGTCGAAAGAAGTTCACTCCCAGCCATCCACATGCCCAGCGGTTGAATGCTAGCTTGGCTAAATTGCTAGCGCTTCAACTGCTGCCTTTTCAGTTGGTAGACTCGGCCCCCTTCCGTGAGTTTGTGCAATGTGCGGTTCCTCAGTGGCAGGTTCCCAAACGCCACTTTTTCTCACGGAAGGCTATTCCGGCTCTCTACCGGCATGTGGAAGGCAATGTCTTGGCCTCGCTGGACAGGGCGGTCAGCGGTAAGGTGCATATTACCGCTGACTCATGGTCCAGCAGGCATGGACAGGGACGTTACCTTTCTTTCACGGCCCATTGGGTCACTCTTTTGGCAGCTGGGAAGGATGCAGGACAAGGTGCAGTAGTGTTGGAGGTTGTTCCACCGCCACGCCTCCAAAATGCTACTACTGGTTGTGACACACCTCTCTCCTCCACCCCCTCCTCTTCTTCCTCCATGGCCTCTTCCTGTGCTTTGTCCTCTGAACCAGCGGTGCTCCGTAGCCGTTCAAGGGGCTACGCAAGTACGCAGGCAAAAAGATGCCATGCCGTGCTTGCGCTGGTGTGTTTGGGGGACAGAAGCCACACTGGGGCAGAGGTCCTGTCTGCTCTGCAGGGCCAGGCCGAGAGGTGGTTGACGCCACGCCAGCTTAAGCCAGGAATGGTGGTTTGCGACAATGGCACCAACCTCCTCTCCGCCCTCCGACAGGGACAACTGACCCATGTACCCTGTGTGGCTCACGTCCTTAACCTGGTGGTGCAGCGGTTCTTGGGCAGGTACCCGGGCTTACAGGATGTCCTGAGGCAGGCCAGGAAAGTCTGTGTGCATTTCCGCAGATCTTATAATGCCAGTGCTCGCCTGGCTGAGCTGCAAAAGGAGTTGAACCTGCCCAAGAACCGCCTTATATGTGACATGCCCACCAGGTGGAACTCAACGTTGGCCATGCTGCAGCGGCTGCACACGCAGCAGAGGGCCATCAATGAGTACCTGTGCGACTACGGCACCAGGACAGGGTCAGGGGAGCTTGTTTTTTTTTCTCCACGCCAGTGGGGCATGATCAGGGATGCATGCACTGTCCTGGCACCATTTGAGGAGGCCACGAGGATGGTGAGCAGTGACAGTGCATGCATCAGTGACACTGTACCTCTTGTCCACCTGTTGGAGCACACGCTGCGTGGAATAATGGACAGGGCACTTGAGGCAGAACAGAGGCAGGAAGAGGAGGACTTCCTTGCCTCTCAAGGCCCCCTTTACCCAGACAGTGTTCCTTCTGTCCCACCCATCGCACAGGAAGAGGAGGAGGAGGAGGAGGAGGAGGAGGATTGTGTCAGCATGGAGGTGGAGGCTGGCACTCAGCATCATCAGCAGCAGTCTTTTAGGGATGATTTACAGTCCCAAGAAACCAGTGGACTTGTACGTGGCTGGGAGGAGGTGGCTGCGGATCATGTCGTCCTTAGTGACCCAGAGGACTCCGGACCGAATGCCTCAGCAAACCTACGCTGCATGGCCTCCCTGATCCTGCAAAGTCTGCGGAAGGATCCTCGTATTCTTCGGATCAAGGAGAGGGACCATTACTGGCTGGCCACTCTCCTTGATCCACGGTACAAGGGTAAGGTTGCGGACCTTATGTTACCGTCGCAGAGGGAGCAGAGGATGAGACAACTCCGGGAGGCCTTGCAGAAAGGTCTGTGCAACGCGTTCCCAGAGACTGGGAGGTTACAAACTCCTGGTCCTGGACAACGAGTTGCTGAGGCTTCGGCCAGTCAAAGAAGGAGCGGTGGGGAAGGTGGCCGTCTGACCGATGCGTTCAGACAATTCTTTAGTCCGCAGCCCCAAAGTATGATCGGTTCCAGCAACCATCGCCAGCGTCTGATAAACATGGTGCAGGAATATCTAGGGGCAAGGTCAGACTTGGACACCTTCCCCACCGAAAATCCTCTGGCTTACTGGGTCTTGAGGATGGATCACTGGCCAGAGCTTGCACAGTATGCAATTGAGCTACTGGCCTGTCCTGCATCCAGCGTTCTTTCGGAACGCACATTCAGTGCTGCTGGAGGATTTGTCACGGATCACAGGGTGCGCCTGTCCACCGACTCGGTTGATCGACTGACTTTCATCAAGATGAACCAGTCTTGGATCACCACCAGCTACCACACACCTGATGCTGATATAACAGACTAATTGATTTTAACATGTCACATCCCTTCAAGACTGATGCTGATGCTGAGTGCCTGTGCTGTTATGTTGACTGGCTATCCTCCTCCTCCGAGTCCTCAATGATACGATTGATGATGATAGCTTGGAAGATCATTTTTGTTTATGGGTGCCGCCACCAGTGCCTAACGCCCAATTTTTCAGCCCCTGTTTAACAGGGGCGTGTAATTACAATTTTTTTAGCAATAATTTGCCATAGGGCTCATTGCTGTGCTCCAAGTACAGTATCTGTGAGGGGTTGGAGTGTTGTGCCACCAGTGCCTAAGGCCCAATTTTTCAGCCCCTGTTTAACAGGGGCGTGTCATTACAATTTTTGAAGCAATACTTTGCAACAGGGCTCATTGCTGTGCTCCAAGTACAGTATCTGTGAGGGGTTGTAGTGTTGTGCCACCAGTGCCTAAGGCCCAATTTTTCAGCCCCTGTTCAACAGGGGCATGTAATTACAATTCTTGATCTAATAATTCACAGCAGGGCCCATTGCTGCACCCACCAAGAGTAACTCTGAGGGCTTACAGTGTTGTGGCAACGCCACCACCACCACCACCACGAAAGGCCCAATTTTTCAGCCCCTGTTCAAAAGGGGCATGTAATTACAATTCTTGATCTAATAATTCACAGCAGGGCCCATTCCTGCACCCACCAAGAGTAACTCTGAGGGCTTACAGTGTTGTGGCAACACCACCACCACCACCACCACGAAAGGCCCAATTTTTCAGCCCCTGTTCAACAGGGGCATGCAATGACAATTCTTGATCTAATAATTCACAGCAGGGCCCATTGCTGCACCCACCAAGAGTAACTGTCAGGGCTTACAGTGTTGTGGCACCAGCACCACCATCAAAGGCCCAATTTTTACTACCACTGTTCAACAATTATATGTAATTAAAATTCCTGATATAATAGTTGACAGCAGGGCGTTCCAGCACCAACCAAGAGTAACTGTGAGTGCTTACAGTGTTGTGCCAACACCAACAACTAAGGGGCCTATTTCTGCAGAGTATATACGGCAGGTCCCTACTTTCAAACATCCAACTTACAAACGACTCCTACTTGCAAACGCAAGAAGACAACAGGAAGTGAGAGGAAATCTACCCCTTGGAAGGAAAATTCTCTCCTGTAAGAATTAATATGGGAGAAAGGTGTCTCCTCTGTACTGATGCTTTATCAGCAATCCTTGTTTCAAGAAAAACACCACATTTCAAAAACAGTTGTCATTGGGACGGAAAGTGAGGTGAAATGTTCTGAACAGGGGCACAGACAGCAAAACAAATGTTACAGGGGTGATAACCCTTACCTATGTTTTCCAAAAAGTTTAAAAATAGATTTTTGGGCTGGAGCTACACTTAAACAATGTACCTGTTCAAAATTACAAACAGATTCTACATAAGAACAAACCTACAGTCCCTGTCTTGTATGCACCGCCTGTATACGGCTGTTCAGAGTATATAGGGCCTTTTTTATTTTATGTGCGGGGTTCCCCTTAATATCCATACAAGACCCAAAGGGGCTGGTAATGGGCTGGGGTAGGGGGGGGGGGGTCATGGGGTAGCTATGCCATTTTTCTTAAAGATTTTCATCCATATTACCGGGACCAGACATTACATTAAAGCCGCAAGCAGTTTTAAATGGCTTTTTTTTCCTTTAGAAGTGTCATTTTGTGCAGGGACAGTTCTAAACACGGGAAACACGTGGCACTTCACAGGCATACTTTAGACACCCCCCAGGTACGATATTTAAAGGAATATTTGACTTTTTTTTTTTCACTTTATGCATCATTAAAATGACTGCTCCCGAAAAACGACCGTTTTTAAAACGTCTTTTTGCATTGATACATGTCCCCTGGTGCAGAACCCGGGTTCCCAAACCCTTTTTAGGACAATAACATGCATAATAGTCGTTATAATTAGCACTTTAGAATTCGAACGTTCGCATCCATTGTATTTAATAGGGTTCTAATGTTCGTACGAACTTTCGGTCCGTTCGCGGGTTCTGGTGCGAACCGAACCCGGGGGTGTTCGGCTCATCACTATATACCGGTATTGCAATGATGTCCATTTCTATTTCTGTGTTAATGAATGACATATTTGTATACTATACACTTTTCCTTTCTCAATAAAAATAAGATTGAATTAAAAGCCATGTATTGCACACACGTTTGAACGCATATAGTGTTTGAATCTAAATGCATTCTACTGGCCAGAATATTAATGTATTCTGGCGCGATTAGACGTGACAAGGTGCTTATAGTGGGATTCTTTTGCTCATAAGCTCCTCTCAAGAACGCACCTTTGGTGTTTTTTTCTGCCTGCAAACCCTCCTCTTATAATACGCCTGTAAACGCTTATGTGTGCATGGGCACATAGGCTTGCACAAAAGTGCTTTTACAGTTTGAAAAAAACCTCTAAACGCATATAAAAATTTAGTTTTTTGAGCTCTATGTGCATGAGTCCTTAAAGGGGTTGTAAAGGTTTTTTTTTTTTTTCTCTAAATAGGTTCCTTTAAGCTAGTGCATTGTTGGTTCACTTACCTTTTCCTTTGATTTACCTTCTAAATGTTTTTTTTCTTTGTCTGAATTTCTCACTTCCTGTTTCTCCTCACTAAACTTCACACCATCAGCCGAGCGGTGTTGAGTCAGCCAGAACAGCTTACTGAACAGCTTACTGAGGAGAGGGGCAGGAAGTGAGAAATTCAGACAAAGAAAACAAAGAAAAAAAACATTTAGAAGGGAAATCAAAGGAAAAGGTAAGTGAACCAACAATGCACGAACCTATTTAGAAAATAAAAAACGAACCTTTACAACCCCTTTAAGTGGCAAAAGTATGCATCTGATTTCCTGACTACTTATTAAATTTTCAGAATAAAGTTCAGGTTCTGCTACATGTACTGGAGAGAGCAGTGAATTTGTCTCAGTTTGGCAATAAATTGTAGCTAAAATAAATAGTAAAAAAAAAATGATGCAATGTTTCGGTCTGCAACTATCAGATATTGATGAGTAAATCTACTTGGGTTTGATTTAACCACTTAAGCCCCGGACCATTTGGTAGCTAAAGGACCAGAGGTGAATTCAGAATTTTGCACTGCGCTGCTTTAACTGTAAATTGTGCGGACATGCAATGTTGTACCCAAACGAAATTTGCGTCCTTTTCTTCCCACAAATAGAGCTTTCTTTTAATGGTATTTGATTGCCTCTGCAATTTTTATTTTTTGCGATATAAACGGAAAAAGACCGAAAATTTTGAAAAAAAATGATATTTTCTACTTTTTGTTATAAGAAAAATCGAATAAACTCAATTTTAGTCATACATTTAGGCCAAAATGTATTCAGCCACATGTCTTTAGTAAAAAAAATGTCAATAAGCGTATATTTATCGGTTTGCGCAAAAGTTATAGCGTTTACAAACTAGGGTACATTTTCTGGAATTTACACAGCTTTAAATTTATGACTGCCTATCTCATTTCTTGAGGTGCTAAAATGACAGGGCAGTACAAACCCCCCCAAATGACCCCATTTTAGAAAGTAGACACCCCAAGGAAATTGCTGAGAGGCATGTTGAGCCCATTGAATATTTTTTTTTTGTCCCAAGTGATTGAATAATGACAAAAAAAAAAAAAAAATTACAAAAAGTTGTCACTAAATGATATATTGCTCACACATGCCATGGTTATATGTGGAATTGCACCCCAAAATACATTCTGCTGCTTCTCCTGAGTACGGGGATACCACATGTGTGGGACTTTTTAGGAGCCTAGCCACGTACGGGACCCCGGAAACCAAGCACTGCCTTCAGGATTTCTAAAGGGCGCAAATTTTTGATTTCACTCCTCACTACATATCACAGTTTTGAAGGCCATAAAATGCCAAAATAGCACAAAACCCCCCCAAATGACCCCATTTTAGAAAGTAGACACCCCAAGGAAATTGCTGAGAGGCCTGTTGAGCCCATTGAATATTTTTTTTTTGTCCCAAGTGATTGAATAATGACAAAAAAATAAAAAATAAATAAATTACAAAAAGTTGTCACTAAATGATATATTGCTCACACATGCCATGGTTATATGTGGAATTGCACCCCAAAATACATTCTGCTGCTTCTCCTGAGTACGGGGATACCACATGTGTGGGACTTTTTAGGAGCCTAGCCACGTACGGGACCCCGGAAACCAAGCACCGCCTTCAGGATTTCTAAGGGCGCAAATTTTTGATTTCACTCCTCACTACCTATCACAGTTTTGAAGGCCATAAAATGCCAAAATAGCACAAAACCCCCCCAAATGACCCCATTTTGGAAAGTAGACACCCCAAGCTGTTTGCTGAGAGGCATGGTGAGTATTTTACAGCTCTCATTTGTTTTTGAAAATGAAGAAAGAACATTTTTTTTTTTTCTTTTTTTTTTCAATTTTCAAAACTTTGTGACAAAAAGCGAGATCTGCAAAATACTCACAATACCTCTCAGCAAATAGCTTGGGGTGTCTACTTTCCAAAATGGGGTCATTTGGGGGGGGTTTTGTGCCATCTGGGCATTCCATGGCCTCCGAAACTGTGATAGGCAGTGAGAAGTGAAATCAAAAATTTACACCCTTAGAAAGCCTGAAGGCGGTGCTTGGTTTTTGGGGTCCCGTACGCGGCTAGGCTCCCAAAAAGTCTCACACATGTGGTATCCCCGTACTCAGGAGAAGCAACAGAATGTATTTTGGGGTGTAATTCCACATATGCCCATGGCATGTTTGAGCAATATATCATTTAGTGAAAACTTTGTGCAAAAAAAAAAAAAAATAATAATTTTTTCCGCAACTTGTGTCAACATATAAAATATTCCATGGACTCGACATGCCTCTCAGTATATAGCTTGGGGTGTCTACTTTCCAAAATGGGGTCATTTGGGGGGTTTTGAACTTTTCTGGCATTTTATACACAACATTAGGAAGCTTACATCCACTCTTCTAACCACTTGAAGACAAAGCCCTTTTTGACACTTTTTGTTTACATGAAAACATATTTTTTTTTGCAAGAAAATTATGTTGAACCCCTAAACATTATATATATTTTTAAAGCAAAGGCCCTACAGAATAAAATGGTGGGTGTTGCATTTTTTTTTTCTACACAGTATTTGCGCAGCGATTTTTCAAACGCATTTTTTTGGGAAAAAATACACTTTTTTAATTTTAATGCACTAAAACACACTATATTGCCCAAATGTTTGATGAAATAAAAAAGATGATCTTAGGCCGAGTACATAGATACCAAACACGACATGCTTTAAAATTTCGCACAAACGCGCATTGGCGACAAACTACATACATTTTAAAAGCATTTAAAAGCATTTACAGGTTACCCCGTTAGATTTACAGAGGAGGTCTACTGCTAAAATTACTGCCCTCGATCTGACCTTCGCGGTGATACCTCACATGCATGGTGCAATTGCTGTTTACATATGACGCCAGACCGACGCTTGCGTTCGCCATTGGGCAAGAGCAGGGCAGGACAGGGGTGCTTTTTTTTTTATTTTATTTTTTTTTAATATTAATTTTGCTTTTTTATTTTATTTTTAAACTGTTGCTTCCATATTTATTTATTTTTATCACTTTTATTGTTATCTCAGGGAATGTAAATATCCCCTATGATAGCAATAGGTAATGACAGGTACTCTTTTTTGAAAAAACTGGGGTCTATTGGACCCTAGATCTTTCCTCTGCCCTCAAAGCATCTGACCACACCAAGATCGGTGTGATAAAATGCTTTCCCAATTTCCCAATGGCGCTTTTTATATCCGGGGGGGGACATTCCCTCCCACTGCTTGTAAAAGCAGTCCAGAGGCTAATTAGCCACTAGGATTGCTTTTACATGAAAGCCGGCCGCTGGCTGAAAAGAATGATACCAAGATGATACCTAAACCCGCAGGCATCATTCTGGTATAAACATTCAAAATCCAGCAACATACCAGTACGTTGCTGGTCCTTGTTGGACATGTATTGTAATCTTTTTTTTCATGCAGCCTGTTGGCTGAACGAAAAAAAAAGATTGATCGGTGGGTATGCCCACCATTAGAATACCGCCCTTCATCCACCCACTTCTAATGATGGGCATACATGCACCATTTATATATGCCGAAGCATGGGGGCATCTTCTCGCAAAAGTTATGCCGCGTACACATGGTCAGACTTTTCCACGGGCAAGCCTCCGTCGGAATTTCGACCGTATATACGCGGCATTAGGAGCAAAATTGCTCCTCCGCTCCTGCTGCCCCAATGCTTCGGCATATATGCTTTTTTTTTTTAACTGTGGTGGTGAAATCACCTCCTACAGCACTGGAGTCGCAGGGATCAGGCCTGTCTCTGCGAACGCTGCAGTTATGTGTGTTGTGTTTTGCAAGTGACAGTGATCGATCGATACTGCACTTCGGTGGCCTGGGCTGGACGGAGGGGCAAAACGCAGGTGCTAGCAGGTATCTGGGCTGATCCCGCTAACACTGCGTTTTTGGGAACCCTAAACTGCTGGGGACGCTAGTATAGATCTGATCAGATCAGATATTGAGCTGATCAGATACTATACCACTAAGGGGGGTGTATGCTTCACGTGTGGGTGTTAGCGCTACTGGCACTAACCTGACGCTGCCTGGGGTGTGACGCAGACCCTCTCTGACGCTAAAACCTAACTGATATCACCCGCCGGGCGATCAGGGGGTTAAACCTTTATTGGGTTATATACGGCGGGTGCCCTGACACTATAAAAAGCAAACTAACTAACCAGCGTCACCCGTAACACTTATATGATGATCACTGGTGAAAGGGTTAACTAGGGGCAATTAGGGGGTTAAAACCTTTATTAGGTAATATATGGGGGTACCTGACGCTATATAAAAACCTGACGGCGAACCTAAAAAAAAATTACTGGCTACCTATCGGCATCACCGACACTAAGACAACGATCATAAAAACGATTGCTTAGCAACAGTGGTGATAGGGGGTGAAAGGGTTACCTGGGGGGCGATCAGGGGGTTAAACCTTTATTAGATAATATATGGGGGTACCTGACGCTATAAAAACCTGCGGCGAACCTAAAAAAAATTACTGGCTACCGATCAGCATCACCGACGCTAAGACATCGATCAGAAAAATGATCGCATAGTGACGGCGGTGCTAGGGGGTGAAAGGGTTACCTGGGGGGTGATCAAGGGGGTTACACCTTTATTAGGTAATATATGGGGGTACCCGACGCTATAAAAACCTGCGGCGAACCTAAAAAAAATTACTGGCTACCGATCAGCATCGCCGACGCTAAGACATCGATCAGAAAAATTATCGCTTAGTGACAGTGGTGATAGGGGGTGAAAGGGTTACCTGGGGGGTGATCAAGGGGGTTAAACCTTTATTAGGTAATATATGGGGGTACCCGACGCTATAAAAACCTGCGGCGAACCTAAAAAAAATTACTGGCTACCGATCAGCATCACCGACGCTAAGACATCGATCAGAAAAATGATCGCATAGCCACGGCGGTGCTAGGGGGTGAAAGGGTTACCTGGGGGGTGATCAAGGGGGTTAAACCTTTATTAGGTAATATATGGGGGTACCCGACGCTATAAAAACCTGCGGCGAACCTAAAAAAAATTACTGGCTACCGATCAGCATCGCCGATGCTAAGACATCGATCAGAAAAATTATAACTTAGTGACAGTGGTGATAGGGGGTGAAAGGGTTACCTGGGGGGCGATCAAGGGGGTTAAACCTTCATTAGGTAATATATGGGAGTACCCGACGCTATAAAAACCTGCAGCGAACCTAAAAAAAATTACTGGCTACCGATCAGCATCACCGATGCTAAGACATCGATCAGAAAAATGATTGCTTAGTGACAGTGGTGATAGGGGGTGAAAGGGTTATCTGGGGGGTGATCAGGGGGTTAAACCTTTATTAGGGGGGGTTAGGGGGCTACACTGGACCTAAAACTAAATGTAGTGACACTTTTACAGTCACAAATGTCACTGATTGCAGTGATCACTAAATAAATGGTCACTGCAATCAGTGACACTGTGACTGGGGGCTGGGGGGGGCTGGGGGGTGATCTGGGGGTGTCTGGGGGGGCCTGGGGGGCGATTTATGTGCCTATGTGTCCTGGTGTCAGTGTGCTGTTTTGTGTACTAACCTGGCATCTTCTCCTGTACGGCGCTCGGTATATGTGAGCGCCCCAGGAGAGATGACATCACTTCCTCCTTCCTGGCAGGCAGGGGAAGCTCTCTCATTCGCCGGGAGCGATCGAGAGGGGGTGACCGGAATCGAACGGCCGTCCCCTCATGTCGGATCGCTCCCGAAGGTAAAACGACCGCTCACTGTAAAGAAGGGGGGTCCGATCGGACCCCCCAACTATACAAAGGCAATCACGTACATATACGTGATTCTGCCTGTCGGTGCCATTCTGCTGACGTATATTTACAGTGGGCGGTCGTTAAGTGGTTAAGAGCAGTTTTGGCAAACACATCCGAACACCCGCAAATTGCGAACTTTAACCACTTAAGCCCCGGACCATTTTGTAGCTAAAGGACCAGAGGTGTTTTCAGAATTTTGCACTGTGCTGCTTTAACTGTAAATTGTGCGGACATGCAATGTTGTACTCAAACGAAATTTGCGTCCTTTTCTTCCCACAAATAGAGCTTTCTTTTAATGGTATTTGATTGCCTCTGCGATTTTTATTTTTTGCGATATAAACGGAAAAATACTGAAAATGTATTAAAAAAATGATATTTTCTACTTTTTGTTATAAGAAAAATCTAATAAACTCAATTTTAGTCATACATTTAGGCCAAAATGTATTCAGCCACATGTCTTTAGTAAAAAAAATGTCAATAAGCGTATATTTATTGGTTTGCGCAAAAGTTATAGCGTCTACAAACTAGGGTCGATTTTCTAGAAATTTACACAGCTTTTAATTTATGACTGCCTATCTCATTTCTTGAGGTGCTAAAATGGCAGGGCAGTACAAAACCCCCCCAAATGACCCCATTTTGGAAAGTAGACATCCCAAGGAAATTGCTAAGAGGCATGTTGAGCCCATTGAATATTTTTTTTTTTTTGTCTCAAGTGATTGAATAATGACAAAAAAAAAAATTAAAAAATTACAAAAAGTTGTCACTAAATGATATATTGCTCACACATGCCATGGTTATATGTGGAATTGCACCCCAAAATACATTCTGCTGCTTCTCCTGAGTACGGGGATACCACATGTGTGGGACTTTGAGAGCCTAGCCGCGTACGGGACCCCGAAAACCAAGCACCGCCTTCAGGATTTCTAAGGGCGCAAATTTTCGATTTCACTCCTCACTACCTATCACAGTTTCGAAGGCCATAAAATGCCAAAATAGCACAAAACCACCCCAAATTACCCCATTTTGTAAAGTAGACACCCCAAGCTATTTGCTGAGAGGCATGTTGAGTATTTTACAGCTCTCATTTGTTTTTGAAAATGAAGAAAGAAAATAATTTTTTTTTTTTTCACTTTTCAAAACTTTGTGACAAAAAGCGAGATCTGCAACATACTCACCATACCTCTCAGCAAATAGCTTGGGGTGTCTACTTTCCAAAATGGGGTCATTTGGGGGGGTTTTGTGCCATCTGGGCATTCCATGGCCTCCGAAACTGTGATAGGCAGTGAGAAGTGAAATCAAAAATTTACACCCTTAGAAAGCCTGAAAGCGGTGCTTGGTTTTTGGGGTCCCGTACGCGGCTAGGCTCCCAAAAAGTCTCACACATGTGGTATCCCCGTACTCAGGAGAAGCAACAGAATGTATTTTGGGGTGTAATTCCACATATTCCCATGGCATGTTTGAGCAATATATCATTTAGTAACAACTTTGTGCAAAAAAAAATAAAAATAAAAAAAAATTGTCTTTTTTCCGCAACTTGTGTCAACATATAAAATATTCCATGGACTCGACATGCCTCTCAGTATATAGCTTGGGGTGTTTACTTTCCAAAATGGGGTCATTTGGGGGGGTTTTGAACTGTTCTGGCATTTTATACACAACATTAGGAAGCTTACATCCACTCTTCTAACCACTTGAAGACAAAGCCCTTTCTGACACTTTTTGTTTACATGAAAACATTTTTTTTTTTTTTGCAAGAAAATTATGTTGAACCCCCAAACATTATATATTTTTTTAAAGCAAAGGCCCTACAGATTAAAATGGTGGGTGTTGCATTTTTTTTTTCACACAGTATTTGCGCAGCGATTTTTCAAACGCATTTTTTGGGGAAAAAATACACTTTTTTTAATTTTAATGCACTAAAACACACTATATTGCCCAAATGTTTGATGAAATAAAAAAGATGATCTTAGGCTGAGTACATAGATACCAAACACGACATACTTTAAAATTTCGCACAAACGCGCATTGGCGACAAACTACATACATTTTTAAAAGCCTTTAAAAGCCTTTACAGGTTACCATGTTAGATTTACAGAGGAGGTCTACTGCTAAAATGACTGCCCTCGATCTGACCTTCACGGTGATACCTCACATACATGGTGCAATTGCTGTTTACATATGATGCCAGACCGACGCTTGCGTTCGCCATTGCGCAAGAGCAGGGCAGGACAGGGGTGCTTTTTTTTTAATTATTATTAATTTTGCTTTTTTATTTTAATTTTAAACTGTTCCTTCCATATTTTTTTTTTATCATTTTTATTGTTATCTCAGGGAATGAAAATATCCCCTATGATAGCAATAGGTAGTGACAGGTACTCTTTTTTTGAAAAACTGGGGTCTATAAGACCCTAGATCTTTCCTCTGCCCTCAAAGCATCTGACCACACCAAGATCGGTGTGATAAAATGCTTTCCCAATTTCCCAATGGCGCTTTTTATATCCGGGGGGGACATTCCCTCCCACTGCTTGTAAAAGCAGTCCAGAGGCTAATTAGCCGCTAGGATTGCTTTTACATGAAAGCCGGCCGCTGGCTGAAAAGAATGATATCAAGATGATACCTAAACCCGCAGGCATCAATCTGGTATAAACATTCAAAGTCCAGCAACATACCAGTACGTTGCTGGTCCTTGTTGGACATGTATTGTAATCTTTTTTTTCATGCAGCCTGTTGGCTGAACGAAAAAAAGAGATTGATCGGTGGGTATGCCCACCATTAGAATACCGCTCTTCATCCACCCACTTCTAATGATGGGCATACATGCACCATTTATATATGCCGAAGCATTGGGGCATCCTCCTGCAAAAATTATGCCGCACACACATGGTCGGACTTTTCCACGGGCAAGCCTCCGTCGGAATTTCGACCGTATGTACGCGGCATTAGGAGCAAAATCGCTCCTCCGCCCCTCCGCCCCTGCTGCCCCAATGCTTCGGCATATATGCTTTTTTTTTTTAACTGTAGTGGTGAAATCACCTCCTACAGCACTGGAGTCGCAGGGATCAGGCCTGTCTCTGCGAACGCTGCAGTTATGTGTGTTGTGTTTTGTAAGTGACAGTGATCGATCGATACTGCACTTGGGTGGCCTGGGCTGGACGGAGGGGCAAAACGCAGGTGCTAGCAGGTATCTGGGCTGATCCCGCTAACACTGCGTTTTTGGGAACCCTAAACTGCTGGGGACACTAGTATAGATCTGATCAGATCAGATATTGATCTGTTCAGATACTATACCACTAAGGGGGGTGTATGCTTCACGCGTGGGTGTTAGCGTTACTGGCACTAACCTAACGCTATAAACAAATTGGGGTTTGGGGATGGGGATTTGCGCAAGTTCCGTTTATGTGTGGGTAAAGAAAAAATGTCACCCACTGTGGATCATCTACCTGATGAGGTTGTTGCTGTAACCATGTAAGCATACATAATTAAATGATAGAAAGGGGAAGGGGGAGGGGAATTAGGGAAAGGGAAAGGAAAGGGAAGGGAATCAGTCTGTTTAGAGCAGACCGAAAAGCGGTTACTATAAGCAACAGATTATAGATCCAAAAACGGAAATGATTATAAAATTTAATCATTTATTCCTATTATCATTTTAAATATATGTAAAAGGGAACATATAAAGGTGCAGTGTTATTATCAAAAGTGAATGGTCATACAGTACATAAATTAATTGGAAACACCTAATAGACAGACAGGACAAACAAATAACTAAACATGTAACAACACACTTGTCCGGACGTATGATTCAGTCTTATATTGATATGTAACCCAGTAAAGAATAGTATTTATTGTGTTAATTACCGTCCACCAGAGGATGTAAGGTAATCTAAACCACGTAAGTGGATTTATTATTGAAGTCAAATGGGTTTTACATTTGGTATAAGGCTGAGCCTGATGGGGTGGGGGAAGGGGGAAACCAGGGAAGGGGGGTGATAGCGCTGGGGGCAACCATTAGGACATGTATGGATTAGTACAAATGTCCTAGATGCAAGATTTGCATTAGGTACATAATGGGAGTCCACAAATAGAAAATTTCCTTGAGGGTTGGAGGGGTTAGTTGATGTTGGTAAGAAGGCTGTTGTATTGGTAAATGGATAAATGTCCTCCAAGAGTTGTTGGCAAAAGAAGTTCATCAATATAGTTATTGGTACAGAAATCTGTAATGCTTTTATAGCGTAGCTCTTACAACATAGCTCTGGTATGCACATTTAAACAGTGTGTAATTGGACCCATTATCATTGTCTGCAGCTCAACTTCAACCCATAAATCAAAGTACATTACCATTGGGCGTCTCCGTGTTGGAACTGGATTTAGCCAATTCTTGTATTTAAATGGGTCCCAAGTTACCTGACATCAACAGCTGATTTGAAGATGTTGTTTATGCCAAACCTGTATGGTGTGATGGCCGGTAACCGAAGCAGGTATTGGAGTGAAGTCCAGGTCCCCCGAGCGTTACCTTCACCGGTATCAGGAAGAAATCCAATGTGGCTACTTTTGAAGTGCCTGATGTCAGTGGCCGCGGTCGTTGCCGCTATCGTAGGTACTGACTGGGGCTTACGTTCCCCGAGCCATGTCGATCCACCCACTCCGTTCAGGACAACGTCACGTGACTGTGCGAGATGTGACGTCAACGCTGCCTGGGGTGTGACGCAGGGTTAACTAGGGGCAAAAACCTTTATTAGCTAATATATGGGGGTACCTGACGCTATAAAAACCTGCGGCAAACCTAAAAAAAATAACTGGCTATCCTATCGGCACCAGCATAACTAATACAGCGATCAGAAAAACGATCGCTTAGTGACACTGGCAAAAGGGGGTGAAAGGGTTACCTGGGGGGGCGATCAAGGGGTTAAACCTTTATTAGGTAATATATTGGGGTACCTGACGCTATAAAAACCTGCGGCAAACCTAAAAAAAATAACTGGCTACCGATCGGCATCACCGACACTAAGACAGCGATCAGAAAAACGATCGCTTAGCGACAGTGGTGATAGGGGGTGAAAGGGTTACCTGGGGGGCGATCAAGGGGGTTAAACCTATATTAGGTAATATATGGGGGAACCTGACGCTATAAAAACCTGCGGCGAACCTAAAAAAAATAACTGGCTACCGATCAGCATCACCGACACCAAAACAGCGATCAGAAAAATGATCGCTTAGCGACAGTGGTGATAGGGGGTGAAAGGGTTATCTGGGGGGTGATCAGGGGGTTAAACCTTTATTAGGGGGGTTAGGGGGCTACACTGGACCTAAAACTAACTTTAGTGACACTTTTACAGTCACAAATGTCACTGATTGCAGTGATCAGTAAATAAATGGTCACTGCAATCAGTGACACTGTGACTGGGGGCTGGGGGGTGATCTGGGGGGTGATCTGGGGATGTCTGGGGGGGCCTGGGGGGGCGATTTGTGTGCCTATGTGTCCTGGTGTCAGTGTAGTGTTTGTGCACTGACCTGATGTCTTCTCTTGTACGGCGCTCGGTATATGTGAGCACCGCATGAGAGATGACATCACTTCCTCTGCCTGTGTTAACTTTACACAGGCAGGAGGAAGCTTTCTCATTCGCCGGGAGCGATCGCGAGGGGGTGGCCGGAATCGAACGGCCGTCCCCTCATCTCGGATCGCTCCCCAGTGGATAACGACCGCTCACTGTATAGAAGGGGGGTCCGATCGGACCCCCCAACTATACAAAGGCAATCACGTACACTAGGGATGTCCCGATACCGATACTAGTATCGGTATCGGCACCGATACCGAGCATTTGCCTGAGTACTTGTACTCGGGCAAATGCTCCCGATGCTTCACCCGATACTTGTGATCAGCAGTGATCAGTGCGGTGGGGGAAGTTACCAGCACCGATCACCGCTGTATATATTTAAAAGTAGTTTCTCCGAGTCCACTTCTCTCTCTCTCTCCCCCCTCGCGCGGGTATCAGCTGCTTTAAAATCAGCGGTGATCGGTGCTTGTAGCTCCCCCACACACGATCACCGCTGATTGCCCCCGTCCCAATCCGTGTCCTCCTCCGTGCCGCCGTCCCAATAGGTGTCCCCCTCCGTGCTGCCGTCCCAATCCGTGTCATCCTCCGTGCCGCCGTCCCAATAGGTGTCCCCCTCCGTGCTGCCGTCCCAATCCGTGTCCTCCTCCGTGCCGCCGTCCCAATAGGTGTCCCCCTCCGTGCTGCCGTCCCAATCCGTGTCCTCCTCTGTGCCGCCGTCACAATAGGTGTCCCCCTCCGTGCTGCCGTCCCAATCCGTGTCCTCCTCCGTGCCGCCGTCCCAATAGGTGTCCCCCTCCGTGCCGCCGTCCCAATCCGTGTCCCCCTCCGTGCTGCCGTCCCAATCCGTGTCCCCCTCCGTGCTGCCATCCCCCTCTGTTCTCCTCCTCCACCCCCTCCATCTGTCAGGATGGAGAGCGGAGGTAGGAGCCGGTAAATCTGGCTCCTTACTGTTCGGAATGTACAGAGTCAGTGATCACTGACTCTGTCCATTCACATAACTGAAACATCGTAAACTGTGTTTACAATGTTTTAGTTTATGAATGAAGAGAAGCCGCGGTCTTCTCTCCATTCATTTTCAGCGCAGCAGAGGCTGCTGAGAAAGGGACTGGGGAATCTGTCCCTAGTCCCTTTCTCTGTCTCAAAGGGGAGATGTCAGAGGTCTGTTAAGACCCCTGATATCTCACCAAAGCCCCCCAACAGGGCTGATAAAAAAATAAAAAAATTAATAAAAAAATAAATAATAAAGAAATGAATTGTAAAAATAAATAAAATAAAATAGAAGAAAAAACACACTGACACTGTCCACCCCCCACCCCTTAAAAAAAGAAAACATTATAAAAAATCAATCAATAAATAAATAAAAAAAATTGTAAAAAAAAAAAAAAAAAATTGTAAAAAAAAAAAAAATTTTTTTTTTTTAAAAGAGATAAAAAAAAAAGTATCGGTATTCGGTATCGGCGAGTACTTGGAAAAAAGTATCGGTACTTGTACTCGGTCTTAAAAAAGTGGTATCGGGACAACCCTAACGTACACTGTATGTGATTGTGCCTGTCGGTGCCATTCTGCCGACGTACATATACAGTGAGCGGTCGTTAAGTGGTTAATGCAAACTCTATTGAAGTCAATGGAAGGCAAATCCTGTAAATCAGTTCTCTTTCATTTCAAGGCTAATCGGCAAGGCATTCTCAAGCACAGATCATGGGGTACTGAGCACTGCAAATGGGGACATGTACCAATTCAAAACAAATACTGTTTAACCACTTAAGGACCCCTCACTGTATATATACGTCGGCAGAATGGCTTGTACAGGCACAATCACGTACCTGTACGTGGCCCTTTAACTGCCGACGTCGCGTGCGCGCCGCCGGCGGTGCGCTCGCGACCCCCTGCCTTCCCCGTGAGTGGGACCGCGGGTCCCGCGGACTCGATCGCCGTGGGGATCCCCACGATCGTCTCACGGAGGCTCGGAGCGGGGAGATGTCAGTGTAAACACAACATCTCCCCACTCCTCTACTGACACTGTCAGCGGTCTCCGCTCTGTGTAATCAGAGCGGAGATCGGTGACGTGTCAGTCGTAGCCACGCCCCCACACAGTAGTAAACACTCCCCTAGGCACACTTAACCCCTCCAGCGCCCCTAGTGGTTAACCCCTTCACTGCCAGTGTCATTTTCACAGTAAATCGGTGCATTTTTATTGCACTGATCGATGTGAAAATGACAATGGTCCCAAAAATTTGTCAAAAGTGTCCGATGTGTCCGCCATAATGTCGCAGTCACAAACAAAATCGCTGATCGCCGCCATTACTAGTAAAAAAAAATTTTTTTTATAAAAATGCCTTAAAACTATACCCTATTTTGTAAATGCTATAATTTTTGCGCAAACCAATCAATAAACGCCGATTGAGATTTTTTTTACCAAAAATATGTAGAAGAATACGTATCGGCCTAAACTGAGGGAAATTTTTTTTTTTTATATATATATTTTTTGGGGATATTTATTATAGCAAAAAGTAAAAAATTTGTCATTTTTTTTCAAAATTTTCGCTCTATTTTTGTTAATAGCGCAAAAAATAAAAACCGCAGAGGTGATCAAATACCACCAAAAGAAAGCTCCAATTTGTGGGAAAAAAAGGACGCCAATTTTGTTTTGGGAGCCACGTTGCACGACCACGCAATTGTCAGTTAAAGCGACGCAGTGCCGAATCGCAAAAAGGGGCCTGGTCTTAATGGCCCGTATTAGTCCGGGGCTTAAGTGGTTAACAGGGAGCAGCTCTTTTAACCACTTCAGCCCCAGAAGATTTTACCCCCTTCCTGACCAGAGCACTTTTTACAATTTTTCGCTGTGTCGCTTTTATTGACAATTGTGCCGTCATACAATGCTGTACCCAAACAAAATTTGCGAACTTTTTTCCCACAAACAGAGCTTTCTTTTAGTGCTATTTGATCACCTGTGCGTTTTTTTTTTTTTTTGCGCTATAAACAAAAAAAAGTGCCAATTTTGAAAAAAAAACTATATTTTTTACTTTTTGCTATAATATATATCCCCAAAAATGTTTTTAAAAAACAAATTTATTAATCAATTTAGGCCAATATGTATTCTTTTACATATTTTTGGTAAAAAAAAAAAAAAACACAACAAGCGTATATTGATTGTTTGTGCAAAAGTTATAGCAGCTACAAACTACTGGAAAGATTTATGACATTTCTATGACTTTTTTTTTTTTTACTAGTAATGGCAGTGATCTGCAATTTTTTTGTGGTATTGCGACGGACAGATCGTAGACTTTTTACACATTTTTGGAACCACTGACACTCATAAAGCGATCGGGGCTATAAATATGCACTGATTACTGTATAAATGTCACTGGCAGGGAAGGGGTTAACACTGGGGGGCTATCAAGGGGTTAAACGTGTGTTCCCTCACTGTGTTCCAAATGTGTGGGGAGGGGAGTGACTAGGAGATGGCAGATTGCGGTTTCTACTTCGTAGAAACACGCGAAATGTCTTCTCTCCTCTGACAGCACAGGGATTTGTATAAAACTGTGTGTAAGGGAAGGGTCATTATACTGTTATCAACCCTGGACAGCCCATGGACACTCCTTAGCCGTTTTATTGGTCAGGGGCATTTGTCAACACCCCTTTGATCCCAGAGAAAAAGGGAGATGCCAAGACAGGTGTCAGTTTTCCTTTACCATCAAATCAGGAACATCTGCCAAGTTTGAGAACCGATACCACCTGGCTCATCGATTGAACTCTGATCAACCCAAGGACATGGATTGCAAGTATCCTTCCTTCTTAATTCTGCCTTATTTCTCTGGTGCTGTATTATGTCTTTTATTCTATGACACCTTTTTTCTGTAAATATTTTATTTGCACCAATTTTGACCTTTCATTATTAAAACCTTATTTTGAAAAGAGTTAACCTTGTCCCTAAGCTCTTATACCAATCTAGAAAATAACCTGTCTCTTGAAGAGTGCTACTGTATAGGATAAATTCTATGAACATACCTGTGGTGACAGTGTGTGCTACAGATGATTATTTTAAGATCATAATTGGTATTGCTAAAGTTTCTTCTGCTCGGTCCAAGGGGGTGGTGGTAGCTAAAGGGTTAATTGTTTAACGTAGCCCAGTGACAATCGCTCTTATGCCGCGTACACACGATCGGTTTTTCTGATGAATAAAGACCGATGGACTTTTTTCATCGGACAAACCGATCGTGTGAGGGCCCCATCGGTCTTTTTTCCATCGGTATAAAAAAAAGAACATGTTTTAAATTTTACAGATGGAAAAGAAAACGATAGCAAATTCTGATCGTCTGTGGGGAACTCCATCGGAGAAAAAACCCACGCATGCTCAGAATCAAGTCGACGCATGCTCAGAAGCATTGAACTTCATTTTTGTCGGCTCTTCGGAGTGTTTTACGTCACGGCGTTTGGGACGGTCGGATTTTTGACTGATGGTGTGTAGGCAAGACTGATGGAAGTCAGCTTCATCGGATTTCCGATGGAAAAATCCATCGGATTTTATTCCATCGGAAATCCAATCGTGTGTACAGGGCATAAGACTGCTGGAACCTAGATTGTGGTCCCCCAAGCTGGGAAATCTGTGTGCCGGGTGCACCTGAGAGTAGCATTGTTATGCAAGTACCAGCATGGTTTGAGATTGGCCAGTCCTTTGTCACGAGTTAGTGAGAAGGGCATGCATCTGATACCCGTGTTCGTCACAGAGCTTACAATGTAAGGTTCCTAAAGCCTAGTACACATGGGCCAAAGGTCGGGCAGCATCGGCCGGTTCAATAGAAACTGGCCAACATTTGGATGTGTGTACTGCAGTAGGTCCGACAGAAGGCAGCTTCTGTTGAAGGGGCATGACCGAAAAAGGTATGCCGATCGGCTCCTGATCAGTGCTCTCAACCAATGGTAATCAATACCAGGCCCAGAAAAGAGCCCACCATGTTTTTTTTTCTTCTTAAATTTTCATTGTTGCCATTTTTGTTTTTTTACATTCAGTTCTTAGTGAGGCTCCCCACTGACAGCTAAAGACTAGGAATAGGCACTCCTGCGCTGTCAAAAACACAGACAAGCAAAATCCATGGCTCTAAGTGTATGAATAAAAAATGAGGCTGCGCTGTCAAGAATAACTTGAAAATGAAAGCAATAATATCTTAATTAACATAAATAATTACATACATAGATACGTGAACAAATAAATAAATATTGCTTATGAGTGTCCATAAATATCACATGCAAATAAAGTGACTGATGCAATAATCATATAGTGAAATAACTGGTGATGGGTGTCTCTTCTTATAATATATGTGACACCTCAGTGCTCACAGGCCTCTCACCTTACTGCTGTAAGGTAACAGCATTGGATGAATATCTTTCACGGGGGATTCCGGTGTCTCCTCTAAACTTTAGGGATCTTTCTATGATAAGAGCTGCCCTAGGGACCGGATGTATGGCTATAAGGAAAATGGGTGGGGGTGGTGGCGCTGCCTGCACCTGAAGGGTGCCTACAAATGGCTATAATGAACCAGTGTGGTGGGCTGTGTGTTTAAAATGAATAATTAATGACCACCTATGTGGCGGTGATTGGGAAATGTGCAAATTAAACACTCTAAACCTGAATAGGGAAATCGTCCCATAAAAGTGTGACCTTAATTTAAACACAAATATATATAATAGATTAACCAAAAACCATAAAAATCAGTAATCCCACTCACGGTAGGTGATAGGTACCACCTAACTAAATAGGTGATAGCATATATATGTATATCCTCAAACGTGTAAACATGTGAAGTACCACACACAAAAAAATTATCAAAAACAGAACCAAAAAAACATGTGCAAAAAATCCAATATATGTGTAAAATCAATCCACATTGATAAATTATAAAGTACTAATGTCCATAGAGGATAATTCCAGGCAGTTTCCAATCCAGGCAATTGAAATTGGAGGTAAATGGAAGGATGAATAATAGATGAGAAAGTCTTTCAACCAGTTCCAAAAGTGATTTGTGCTCTATTATAGCAAGGATATTGAGGTGACTTGTCGTGCTCCCCCACTCACCAGCTCCTATCACCCCTACAGGGGTAATTCACGTATAGGATCAGATCCAGGTGGTTTCCAGCAGTGGGTCCCTCCACTCGCAGGTCCCGCAGACTCCAAGCCCTCTCTCGGTATCCAAAATAGTCAAACGACACTAGCAGATATTTCAATTTCCTCAAATGAAGAAAAAAATGGCTTCCATGGTGTAGTATCAACAACACTTGTTTATTAAAAAGATAAGCATTTAAAAAAGTACAAAAAATACAAAGGGCACCAGTCCCAGTATAGCTCTGCCAGAGATGAGCTTAAGGTAGTCTGGCACGGTTGCAGCAGACCTGGGGATCGCAGCGTGCGCTACAACTGCATTCCACCTACTGCTATACCGTAATGACGTAATGTGCGTGGCTCTACCTTACGCGTTTCGTCATAGACGTCGTCTGAGGCGGTGCCATCTTAGTGCACCATTACGTCCATTAGAGAGAGCGGCCGTGTCCAGACCCGCCCTCCTGGTTAAGGGCTATCCAATCAGCAAATGAAGGACCATCAATGGGCGGAAACAGCTCGTGTCATAGACACGAAGCAAGCCGAGAATTGATTTTTTACCCGGGAGTTATATAACGATTTACACCTCCGCTCTCTCATGTCATTAAACCCGAAAAAACAAACATAAAGAGTCATATATAAAATACTAAACCAGAGAGAAGTATAACAATATGATTTGAAAAAACATTAATTGTGGGACTCTAGAACTGCCTATGTCAGAAGTCACAGCTAGAACCAAAAACCTAGGGCCATAGCCTCCTCTGGCCAACTTAAGGAAATACAGGTAAAGTGGAAAACCTGCTAAGCAGATATTACCTAGTAAAACGATCCATTCCTGCATGTACAAGATAATAATAGATAAATATATGTAGCACTACCCCCGTAGGAGCTGCTGGTTATAGTTTTGGGTCTGCACTCTGCCTGTCAACCCCTTAAGTTCGGCTCGATCCCCTCCTTGGCACAACTGGACAATAATATGATCCCAATGGCAATAGGGAACCACAATAATACCACACAGTAATATAAATATATATTTAAATATTGTTACCTTGGTGCTGGTCACCTGCCCCACAGCTGCAATAGACAGAGTCCCACACAAGATGTAGCTTAACCAATGGTAATGTGTTTACTTGGCAAAAGAATAAAACAATGGTTTCACAGACAAGATTGACTACACACAGCTCCCTGCAAAAGTCAATGTGACACCACTGGTACAGAATGTATCTGCTCCCAGACACAATTAACATGACCCGGGTTCAGATCTGAGTGAGTGTATGGTGGAGAAATCTCCCAATGCTATGGCACCAGCACTGGGACACCTCTCCACCAAGTCCCACACAACTCACCCAAACAGTGAAATAACAAAGTGATACAAACAGTTATACTAACTATATACGATCATAAGCTATATGGCTCCCCCTAGTGGACAGTACAACTGGTGAGTGTCCCATTGTAGAACTTCTGGAAAGAAAGTAAGCGGATGACTGTTGCTTTAAATGCCAGTTAGTCTTCGGCTAGCTTTGTTGGTGCACTTATCTATTTGTATTCCAATAAACAGGGTGAAGATAAATGACAATCACTTGATGCACGTCGTGTTTAGGCAGAACAGACACTAGTTCTTCCCAGCCGCCGTATCACTCTCAGGTGTAACGTATCCCTACTTGCGGCACTGCAGATGCCAGCACATACACATGGAACTATGGAAACCACTTACTGCGACCCAGTTAACTATGTTGAGTCCAACTGTCAGGAAAGGTTCCATCCGCTGGTGGCATTTATTATTTATCTTGCAGTACTGTGGTCCACCAGCAGGTGTCTCCTGGCAGTTTGTAACTGTCAGGAGAATCTTTCCCTGCTGGTGTTGTATTATCTTTTGGACGCAGTACTGGTTTCCACCAGCGGATGGATCCTGGCAGTGTGGAGCAGACTGCCCTCCCTCCGATCAGGTGTGACCTGAAGCTAATCAGGCATTCCTATAAATACCCGGCAGGTGTATACACACACTGCCCTGGTATCGTCCTCGTGCCCTGACCTGTAGCCTGTCTGCTTGAACCTTGATCCATGTATCCTGATCCCTGTAACCTGAACCTGTAACCTGATCCTGAACCTGTTGTGCCCGTCCTAATCCCTGATCCCTGCTCTGCAGCCTGGTTGCCCCCTGCTTGATCCTGTCTCCCTGTCCTGATCCATCCTTACCCCATCTGCTGATCCCCCTGTGTATGACCTCGGCCTGGCCCTGTTTATGATTCTGGTTTCCCCATTACTTGTACATATTTGTCTGTTACTGTTATTAATTGTGGGTTCTGTTTGTTATTGGTTGTTGTGCACTGTGTGGTATTGGAGGTGGTTATATATATATTATTTCACTTATCTTTAATAAATCTTTATATTTCACTTATACGTGTTTGGTGTTCCTCTGTTGCTAGCTGCACAGTTCTGGTCACACTTGGTACGTGGCAGTATACCAGGGCCATTAATGATCAGAAGTAGCTGCACAGAGGACCCATTTTGGTTCTGTTACTCTGCTAAAATGAACTCTGATATGATTCCTTATTATACTCTGCTGGCGTCAGAGAGTGGTGAATATCTCCGTCAGACACTGAAAGAGTGGACCAGTGATCAGCTGCTAGAGATGATTCGTTTAGCTCACTCCTGGGTTGATCAGGGCTGTATGATGTTTGGGGATGTTCAACCTTTAATTAAAATCTGCACAGAGCTGGCTTTGCCTTGTATCCCAGAGGGCCATGATGATTTTTCTCCCCCCTTTAATGTTAATCAGGTCGTATCTTTGGTTTGGCTTCTGGAGGATGACTCCCCATACTTTTTTGAACATTACACAGCTTGTTCCCAACAGAAAATAATAGAGTGTGTTGATTGTGTACAATCCCTTGTCAGACAGGCAGGATGTAAACTGCAGTTTGTGCAGCCACTACTCTCAGCATGGTCTGATATTTTGCAATCGGCCCCAGCCAGCCCACAAAAAAACATCTCCGCTGCCAGACACCTGCCTGCCCAAGAGTCTATTTCTCCATCACCCATGGCAACCCCAGTCGCAGTTCAGTACACACTACTTCCCACCAGGTATCAATATCCAGTCTCTGCTCCCTGCACCTATCCTGCATTCAACCCACCTGCCTCTTCTCAGCTGCCTGCAAGCCCACAAGAACCTCCTCCAGCCACTGTCCCTGTATCCCTGCCATATTCTTCCATTTGCTCGATTCCATCTTTTCCATATACTCCCCCCGTTATGTGCAAACCTGCAGTAACCAAATCTAAAAAGAAGCGGAAGTATTTCCCTACCCACACAATCCAACCAGTAATCCCACCTTCCTCCACACCCACCAACCTGCTCCAGCCTGTAGTTCCAGAACCAGCCTTCGAGCCAGCTTCCCAGCCTGCAGTTCCAGAGCCAGCCTTCCAGCTTGCAGTTCCAGAGCCAGCCTTCCAGCTTGCAGTTCCAGAACCAGCCTTCGAGCCAGCTTCCCAGCCTGCAGTTCCAGAGCCAGCCTTCCAGCCTGCAGTTCCAGAGCCAGCCTTCCAGCTTGCAGTTCCAGAGCCAGCCTTCCAGCTTGCAGTTCCCGAGCCAGCCTTCCAGCTTGCAGTTCTCGAGCCAGCCTTCCAGCTTGCAGTTCTCGAGCCAGCCTTCCAGTCTGCAGTTCTCGAGCCAGCCTTCCAGCCTACAGTCCCAGAGCCAGTCCTTGAGCCAGCCTTCCAGCCTGCGGTTTTCGAGCCAGCCTTCCAGCCTGCGGTTTTCGAGCCAGCCTTCCAGCCTGCGGTTTTCGAGACAGCCTTCCAGTCTGCGGTTCTCGAGCTAGCCTGCCAGCCTGAAGACCCTGTGCCAGCCTGCCAGCCTGAAGACCCTGTGCCAGCCTGCCAGCCTGAAGACCCTGTGCCAGCCTGCCAGCCTGAAGACCCTGTGCCAGCCTGCCAACATGGAGTTCCCGTGCCAGCCTTCCAAACTGAAGCCCTGATGACAGTGTCCCAGTCGGAAGATCCGGTGCCCGTTTCCCGGCCTGTGGTTGTGGTGCCCGTTTCCCGGCCTGTGGTTGTGGTGCCCGTTTCCCGGCCTGTGGTTGTGGTGCCCGTTTCCCGGCCTGTGGTTGTGGTGCCCGTTTCCCGGCCTGAGGTTGTGGTGCCCGCTGCGGTGCCCGTTCCCTGGCTTGAGGTTGTGGTGCCCGTTTCCCGGCTTAAGGTTGTGGTGCCCGTTTCCCGGCCCGAGGTTGTGGAGCCCTTTTCCCGGCTCGAGGGTATGTCGTCTGCTGCCCAGCCTGAGATGATCCCGTCTGCTGCCCAGCCTGAGATGATCCCGTCTGCTGCCCAGCCTGAGATGATCCCGTCTGCTGCCCAGCCTGAGATGATCCCGTCTGCTGCCCAGCCTGAGATGATCCCGTCTGCTGCCCAGCCTGAGATGATCCCGTCCGCTGCCCAGCTCGATGACCCGGAGCCTGCTGCCCAGCCCGAAGTGTTCCTGTCTGCTGCCCAGCTTGATGATCCGGAGCCTGCTGCCCAGCCCAAAGTGTCCCTGCCTGCTGCCCAGCTCGATGACCCGGAGCCTGCTGCCCAGCCTGAAGTGTTCCTGCCTGCTGCCCAGCTCGATGACCCGGAGCCTGCTGCCCAGCCTGAAGTGTTCCTGTCTGCTGCCCAGCTCGATGACCCGGAGCCTGCTGCCCATCCCGAGGTGTTCCTGCTGCTGCCCAGCTTGATGTGATTGTCTGCCCGGATGTGACTTTGCCTACTACCCAGCTGATTGCCATGAACTTTCTCTGGCAACAGCTAGTTGGAGCGTCCGGAGGCCACTCCTTTGAGGGGGGGTACTGTCAGGAAAGGTTCCATCCGCTGGTGGCATTTATTATTTATCTTGCAGTACTGTGGTCCACCAGCAGGTGTCTCCTGGCAGTTTGTAACTGTCAGGAGAATCTTTCCCTGCTGGTGTTGTATTATCTTTTGGACGCAGTACTGGTTTCCACCAGCGGATGGATCCTGGCAGTGTGGAGCAGACTGCCCTCCCTCCGATCAGGTGTGACCTGAAGCTAATCAGGCATTCCTATAAATACCCGGCAGGTGTATACACACACTGCCCTGGTATCGTCCTCGTGCCCTGACCTGTAGCCTGTCTGCTTGAACCTTGATCCATGTATCCTGATCCCTGTAACCTGATCCTGAACCTGTTGTGCCCGTCCTAATCCCTGATCCCTGCTCTGCAGCCTGGTTGCCCCCTGCTTGATCCTGTCTCCCTGTCCTGATCCATCCTTACCCCATCTGCTGATCCCCCTGTGTATGACCTCGGCCTGGCCCTGTTTATGATTCTGGTTTCCCCATTACTTGTACATATTTGTCTGTTACTGTTATTAATTGTGGGTTCTGTTTGTTATTGGTTGTTGTGCACTGTGTGGTATTGGAGGTGGTTATATATATATATTATTTCACTTATCTTTAATAAATCTTTATATTTCACTTATACGTGTTTGGTGTTCCTCTGTTGCTAGCTGCACAGTTCTGGTCACACTTGGTACGTGACACCCACTGATTGTGTTCACTTTTGCATTGAGAAGAATAAAGGAGTGTTGGACTTTAATGGTGTGGGGCTCGTTTTCTGGCAGACATTGTTCAAGGTAACTCTCTTTGGAGGTTCCAGGTGCAGAACCCCCGACCCAAAGGTAAAATAAGAACTTTGCTTACACCACACAAACATCTGCGGTGAAAGCTTGGCGTGGTGACCCCGCACTCTCTCCTTTAAGGTACCCCTAGACAAGAGAAGTCGAGCTAATAAAGAGAGGAGAGACAGGAGGCCGCTACACGTGGGGGCTCAGGTCCGGTATGGTGTTCGTGTTACTACGGAATTGAACGTGTCTGCCGGGAGGAGTTCCGAGTAGGTGGGCCAATTTATTGGCCAAAGTGCATCCCTGCTCGAAGTCGTGGACATGACCCAGTGAAGGGAAAGGCCTGTGCAGAAGAGCGAGAAAAGGGGGGAGCTCAGCCGTGTGAAGGACTACACGTGGGGGCTTCTATTTGCACTGCGCCACCAGGCACACCCCCACCGCTTAGTTCGTGGGCGTGATTTAGAAAGGAAAAAGAAGAAAAGCCTGCGAACTGGAGCAAAGGGGAGGAGTCCAATACGTGTGAAGGACTACACGTGGGACGTTGGCGCAAAACCTTGCAGTGCGCGATGGATCAGCAACAGGTCACCATGTTCGGACATACATTGTGGATTCCAGTTCCCCCTTCCACCATGACCCTGACTGCTGCTGCTCCGGTTACAGATACAGGGATCCGGCTAAAGCCAAGGGGTCGATTTGCCTTGTATTCGTGCATGGACGTTGAGGCCCTGGGTGTGATTTGTCCCGGTTGTTCGAAACTGGTGTGCCAGCTGAAGCCATTCGGGCGATGCGAGGCCTGTGGGGAGTTTCTATTTGAAGTGGATCCAGCGGTTGAGAAGCCGAGAACCATTTACTCCGGTCATGTTGCAGGCAGCACCACTCAGAGAGGAGGAATCACTGCTTTGACAGCCATCCCTGCGCGCACTGCAGGGACCGCGGAGGAGGTCGTGAGTACTCAAATACGGGAGAAATCTGAGGATGCTGACTCAGTCACCACTGTCTCACAGCGTCCACCGCCGAAGAGAAAGACCGGTATGGTAGCCCCGTCCAGCGGTTGCGGTGGACCATCTCGCCTGCCTACGCCCGGCCCGAATGAATCCGGTAAGAAGAGTTCTGGACGTCCTGCCTCAAGAAAAGGCCGAGGTAAGCCAGGCGGAGGGACTTGGCGTGTGGGCGGAGGTGTCGGGGATCCACAACTCTGTGTGTCCGTGGGGGGTGGTAGTCCCATTTCCACTACAGGCTACATACCCGCGGAGGAGTGTAACACCTCCGACCTGGAGTCGCTCTCCGATCTGGGAGACGATGTCGCCATAGACGAACTGTTTGCTCAAAAGGGCTGGGACAAAGTACCTCTTGCCTCGTCCCGCAGAACCAGGGATCCACCCATGTCTACGGGGGATAGTACACCCCGGGTGGAGGCACCAGCGCCTGAGCAGGGGTCCCGTCCCCAGCCTACTCTTGCCTTCCCGGTGCCTCCTGCACCTAATGCCGGGGAAAAGAGACTGTTGTTGCGGGCACCTATGCCCAGATCAGATGTAATCAAGGTCCCTCGTCACCCGGACTCAATAGTTTTGCCTAGTGAAGGGGACAAAGCCACTATGCCTCCTCTGGCGAGACTACAACGCCTATTTGGCCAGAAGGTTGCTGCTGAGTACGGATGGGAGTATCCATACTTGTCCAAGGAGTTGCTGTATGAGGTGGAAGTGTGCCGGAAGCGCTGGTACAATGACTTTGTGTGGACCCACCTTCAGGTTCCACACGCCCGCAGGTACCTGGCATGCTCCCCCAAGGCCTCCTCAGCGTTTTAAAGATTGCAAGGCAGAATGGATGTTGGGAAGGCACATCCACGCGGACAAGGTGCTGGTCCGGCGGAAGGAAGGGGAGGATGTTGAGTATCATCTGGAGACCATGGATCAGCACTTGAAGCCACTTGTTCTGCCGCATCCCCGCTTCTATCTGTAGGAGAAAAGAGACTCCGTTCCTGTTTCTTTATGCTGCTGAACTTTCTGGGGTTTGTTGTCCTTGTTACCCAGAGGAATGAAGGACTGTTCCTGTTTTTGTTCTTCAATTTTCCAGCAAGAGATCATGGACTCTGGGGTAGATAGGGCTCAAGAGAAGGAAAGTTCCATGAGTGCAGTTACCGTGACGCTGTCACCAGGTGGCAGTGTTGCGCATCGTTAACACTTTTCACACACTCCCTCTATGGAGAAAAGGAATTTCTTCACGAAGAAGTTTCTTTCCTCTTACACGAATACATGTGTCAGGGTTTATGTGTGTTAATTTTCTTTTCCCCTCTGCAGGAGAGCATCCCATCAAGACCACTGAGTATGGGGTGGGTCTTGTTGTTTCCCTTCCCTTTCATGTAAGGCTCAGACACAATTGCTTCAGTTGACCAAGTTTTCAAAAGTTTTATTTTGTACAATTTGTAGTTGGTTTCTGGACTGGGCTATGCCAGCCGTTGAGGGCATAGTTTGCTCCAGACACTGGGGACCAGTGTCAAATCACCAGGGGGAGAGTGTAGTGGGTATATGCTTCCCTATTTTTGAATCTGGTGGGGAAACTGATGTATGGTTCCCTGGGGCCCACCAGGTGGGGCTGTCACTTTGGGCCCGGGGTTGAGCCATCGTTGCGGTGGCGTACCTCTTTTTGGCCTCTCTCAGCAGTTGTATGGTGGGGCGGGGAACCCGCCCTGCTTGCTGGGAGCGGGTATATAGGGGGCGGCCATTTTTGGTGGCGGGAGTCGAGTCCCGGGCACCTTCAGCCTGAGGGCGGTGGTTCGTGTCGGTCCCCTAGGCGGCCTAGGCCTAGAGGACGTTCGGAGGTCGTGTTCCATCTCAGGCACCTTTAGCCTGGGGTGAGGTACTCGGATGGAGGTCTGGAGCTCAGTGCCCACCACTGAGTTCCGCGAGGGAAGGAGGTCCTAGGGAACCCCGGGAGTGGGTACCCGAATCCGGAAGGCGTAATGGACCGGTGGGAGATACTCGCTTGAAGACCTGGTACAGCATATTGCCAGTGACAGGTGAGCCTCTCATCGGAGACCGCCTGGAAGGAAATCCCCCCCTCGCTCGGAGACCGCATCCCACTTTCAGGAAGGAAAGTGGAGAGTTCATTGTGCCTGGGCCCACTCGCATCCACACCTCCTTGTCTGTTCTGTTCCCTAAGGGAGTCCAACTGATTGTGTTCACTTTTGCATTGAGAAGAATAAAGGAGTGTTGGACTTTAATGGTGTGGGGCTCGTTTTCTGGCAGACATTGTTCAAGGTAACTCTCTTTGGAGGTTCCAGGTGCAGAACACCGACCCGAAGGTAAAATAAGAACTTTGCTTACACCACACAAACATCTGCGGTGAAGGCTTGGCGTGGTGACCCCGCACTCTCTCCTCTAAGGTACCCCTAGACAAGAGAAGACGAGCTGATAAAGAGAGGAGAGGCCGCTACATTTTGTTAGTATCACTTTAAGCTGTCTGGTCTGTTGGGTAATTGGGGCAGGAACATAGGCAATGGTGCCCCATGAAAACACAGCAACTGGGACAACTGCACCTCACTTGTCCTGGCCCAAACCTTAACCCAACCTCAAAAACTTAAAGCAGAACAATATTCACCTCCACTCCAGTGATGCAGTGTCCTAAAGCCCTCATCAGCTGCTGACATCTTTGGTCGGTCTTCTTCTGCATTCCTATTTTGCAGCTGTTTTGGTTGGCTGGGCCAAGGTGACTTCACTGCCCCATGTGCACAGTTCAGTGTACAGTGCAGGCAGGTCAGAAACCTTAAAGTGGAACTTCACTCTCTCAATCAACATTGACTATTTTTAAATCCTATACTGCTAGTTTTAATAAATGGGAAAGTATATCATATTTACCTGTTTTAAACTTTTTTACATTTCTTCAGTTACTTCCTGGTTTTTAGGCCAAGGCAAATGATGTCATACATTCCAGGGGTCTTCAAGAGGGGAGGAAGGGTTTTCTCAGCTAAACACACCCTCTTGTCTGCATTTCTGAGCTAAGGGCAAATGGATTCCAGGAAGTAAATGCTACATGAATCATCTGTCCTTACTCAAGTTTGTCAGTCAGAAATGCTAGGGGTTGTCTTTCAAAGGGATTTCTCAGCAGAATAAATCATGGTGATATGGATGGATGGTTGAGTTTGCGTTGATTATTAAAAACAAATTAAATAGTATTTCCACGTAATGTGGTATTTTAGGCTCTGCTTCTTCTACTAATATACTATATGTCGACGAGATATAATGCCCCTTACCATCTGGTAACCTGCATAACTTTTCCATTGGCATCTCCTGGACATATTGGCTGGCATAAGTACTTTACAAAGTGTGATTTTGAGCATATCTCCATTTATCTAGGGGTATCATGCCCCATTTCTCCCGTAAATTGTGTAGTGAACATAAAATATTCCCTTTCTTATCTTCCATCAACTGTAGTGAATCCTTCCCTACCCATGGAGTAAGAAACAAATAATCATCATTACCTGGTTGAAAATAACTAGTGCCAATTAATGAAATCAATGGGGGAATTATACCCCCCCCCCCCCCCCATTTAAAATGTCTATGTACTTCCTCCAATACCCTCAGTCAAGATTTGGGTTTGCTGGAGAATGAACACCAGAGGGCTAAATTTGAAAGAAGGAAAGCAATGCTTTAAGGCAGTGGTCATCAAACCTATCCTCAGGGCCCACTAACAGGCCAGGTTTGCAAGATAACTGAAATACATCACAGGTGATATAATTTGCTGCTCAGTGATTGCAGTATTCTAGTCTGCATCTCCCCAAGGTAATACATAAAATCTGGCCTGTTAGTGGGCCCTGAGGAGAGGGTTGATGACCACTGCTTTAGAGCCGGTTCACACCAGGGCGACTCAGGATCCAACTTCAGGTCGCCCCGAGACGCCCCAAGTCGCGCTGTAATATTAGTCTATGGAGCCATCTTTATGTACACTACTGAAGTCGCTCCGACTTCAAAAAAGGTTCCTGTACTACTTCAAGGCGACTTCTAGGCGACTTGTACCCATTGATTTCAATGGAAGTCGCCTTCAAAGTCGGAAAAGTGTCTTAACTGAAGCAACTTTACGGGAAGAGAAAATAGTTTTCTCAGGCAAAACCCTCCCTCCCACAGAGCTGATTATTGTTTGATTGGCCACTGGCAAAGTCGCCTGTCCTGGAGGCAACTCAAAGTTGCCTCGAAGTTGCCTCGTAAAGTCGCACTGGAAGTCGTGTTGCCCCAGTGTGAACCGGCTCTCAAGGTGTAACCACTCCCGGTTACTGTCCACAGGTTCCAGGCGGAGATGTCTTCTCTGTGTTGGTGGGGTTGTGATGAACCTGGAACCTTTGGGCATATTTGATGTCACTGCCCAAGAATACAGATGTTTTGGGGAGAAATTGCCAACACTATTCATGAAATAATGGGGAAAAGAGTATGGATGGCCTGCTGGAGGTTCCTGTTTCATAAAAAAAAAATATCAGCTGCCTGGTATAAGATGTCTCTCATGCAATATCGATTGAATACAGCCAAAGGGTTGATTGCAAAGCAATGTAAATCAAAAAAGTTCCTAGTATAGAGGGATGGATTGTGAAAATAGACTATATTTGTGACATAGAATAAATAATGCATATATATGAGGATACTTTGGATAAGTTTGTAACAAAGTGACAAGAGTGTTTGATATTCAAGGAATCAGAAAGATACTTTAAGATAAAGGGTAAAAAAATAAAAAATAAAGGGTAAAGAGGGAAATAAGATATCAAAAGGAGGAATGTGAAAATATATGGGGGTCATCAACCTATGTTTATGTAGTGGAGAAAACAAATCCAGGTGTAGAGCACCAGGAAAAAGGGGTTACTGTAGTAACAATTGGATCATACTAGAGTGTATCTAAAAAAACTAATTTATTATTAGACAAAATATGATACAATTTAAAGTATAAGCCAAAAGGATAATAACACTCTTCTGCATTAAAGTTTCCTTACCTGCCTGTCTATGGTGTACATTGAGCTGCACACACGCAGCTCACTGTACAATTTCAGCAATGCTGAGTGACTTTATTACAAACTTAAGCCTCGTACACACGGTCGGACTTCCATCGGACTTTTCCGTGGTTTTTTGTCCGAACGGAGTTGGTCGGGAACACCCATAGCATACACACGCTCTGACTTTTTTGCAAACTTTCCCAAAACTTTTTGCAACATCACGTGGTTTTTCTGCTCTTTACCGCCACCCTTTGGTCAACTTCTGCTATTGTTGGTTGATTTTAACATTAGTTGTTTTGTCCATCGGACAAAAGTCTGATGGTTTTCTGTACACACGGTCGGACTTTGCTCCATCGGACTTTTGTTGGGCAAAAGTTTGTCCGTTTGCAGACCCAACTTTTGTCCGATGAAAACAAAAAAAAAGCAAAAAAAGTTTGTCCGATGGAGCATACACACGGTCGGAATGTTGGTCCAACTTGCTCAAAACGAAGTTTGTTGGGCAAAAGTCCGACCGTGTGTACGGGGCTTAAGTAGCACTCCGTCAATGAACATGGAGTGGTGCATGCTCACACATAACCCCAATCGTGATTGTGTTCATATAAAGTCCACTCTGAAAGTAAATTAGCCAGTATTTAAATGAGTTACATCCGTGGGTTAGTCCTCATACAGGTGAAACTCGAAAAAATTTGAATATCGTGCAAAAGTTCATTTATTTCACTAATGCAACTTAAAAGGTGAAACCAATATATGAGATAGACTCATTACATACAAAGCAAGATAGTTCAAGCCGTGAGTTGTCATATTTGTGATGATTATGGCTTACAGCTCATGCAAAACCCAAATCCACAATCTCAGAAAATTTGAATATTGTGAAAAGGTGCAATATTCTAGGCTCAAAGTGTCCCACTCTAATCAGCTAATTAAGCCATAACACCTTCAAAGGGTTCCTGAGCCTTTAAATAGTCTCTCAGTCTGGTTGAGTAGGAATCAATCATGGGAAAGACTGCTGACCTGACAGTTGTGCAGAAAACCATCATTGACACCCTCTATAAGGAGGGAAAGCCTCAAAAGGTAAGTGCAAAATAAGTTGGATGTTCCCAAAGTGCTGTATCAAAGCACATTAATAGAAAGTTATGTGGAAGGGAAAAGTGTGGAAGAAAAAGGTGCACAAGCAGCAGGGATGACCGCAGCCTGGAGAGGATTGTCAGGAAAAGGCCATTTAAAAGTGTTGGGGACTTTCACAAGGAGTGCACTGAGGCTGGAGTCAGTGCATCAAGAGCCACCATACACAGACGGATCCTGGACATGAGCTTCAAATGTCGTATTCCTCTTGTCAAGCCACTCCTGAACAACAAACAACGTCAGAAGCGCCTTACCTGGGAAAACAGACCTGGTCTGTTGCTCAGTGGCCCAAAGTCCTCTTTTCTGATGAGAGCAAATTTTGCATCTCACTTGGAAACCAAGGAGCCAGAGTATGGAGGAAGAATGGAGAGGCACATACTGCAAGATGCTTGAAGTCCAGTGTGAAGTTTCCACAGTCTTCGTTGATTTGGGGAGCCATGTCATCTGCTGTAGGGATAAGCTTCGTGTTCGAGTCGAACATACGTTCGACTCGAACATCGGCTGTTCGATCGTTCGACGAAGATCGAACGATTTGGGCCGTTCGCGCCAAATTCGAGTGACGCGAACGGCCCACAATGCACTACGCCATCGCAGTGTCATCCAGGCGCTGTGATTGGCCAAGCATGCACTGTGACCCCGCATGCTTGGCCAATCACAGCGCCGGCAGCGAGGAGAGCAATGATTGGCCACAGGCAGGATGCCTGTGGCCAATTATTGCTGAGGGTGTTTAGTACACGCCCCACACTATAAAAGGCCGCCAGCACGGCGGCCTAGTGTAGTGTGTTCCGGAGCAGGGATAGAGCAGCATAGGCAGGGACAGTGACTTTTATTTCTTTCTTGCTTAACCTGGATTCCTTTAGTTTAGGGAAAGAGAAGGATAGGTAGGGAGAGTGTCAGTGTGTTTTGTGCTTGTGCTATAGTGTGCTTAAAAAAAACATTTTTTCTAGGGACAGAAAACTGTAGGTAGGGAGAGTGTCAGTTTCTTTCACTGTGCAAGTCCTTGTTTCCAGGGACCTGGAAGGACAGTGAGTGAATTCTCCTTGTGCTATATTGTGCTTAAAAAAAACATTTTTTCTAGGGACAGAAAACTGTAGGTAGGGAGAGTGTCAGTTTCTTTCACTGTGCAAGTCCTTGTTTCCAGGGACCTGGAAGGACAGTGAGTGAATTCTCCTTGTGCTATATTGTGCTTAAAAAAAACATTTTTTCTAGGGACAGAAAACTGTAGGTAGGGAGAGTGTCAGTTTCTTTCACTGTGCAAGTCCTTGTTTCCAGGGACCTGGAAGGACAGTGAGTGAATTCTCCTTGTGCTATATTGTGCTTAAAAAAAACATTTTTTCTAGGGACAGAAAACTGTAGGTAGGGAGAGTGTCAGTTTCTTTCACTGTGCAAGTCCTTGTTTCAAGGGACAGAGAAGGACACCTGAAGGTAGCCCTTATTGCTTTTTTCCCATCTCCCTGCAGGCCATCTATTAGAATGTCTGGAAGGCAAACAAGGAGAGGCAGACAGTCAGGAGGCAATAAAAGAGGGCAAGCAGGCTCTGTGTCTGGGGGCAACAGTGCTGGTCGTGGACGCGGTGCATTGTCATCAGCACATGGCCATGGGACACGCTTGTCCTTCTTTTCGGCAGCTGGACATGTTGAGCCACATCATGCCGAAGACTTGGTAGAGTGGATGACCAAGCCCTCCTCCTCCTCCTCATCCTCTCTCACCCAGGCTCAGGGTACTGGCAAAGCAGCTGCCAAAGCGTCCTCTTCCCTGGTATCAATGTCAGACTCATCATCAGTCACTCCTTCCCTAGACCCACCATGTCCTCCTCCTGAGGAGTCCCCCGAACTGTTTGAGCACAGTGTTGGGTACATGCTCCAGGAGGATGCCCAGCGTTTCGAAGGGTCTGATGATGAAACCCAGCTAGAGGAAGGCAGTAGGGTGAGAGCAGACAGAGGGGATGCTCAAGAAGGACACCAATCTGGCAGTCATGTTCCAGCAGCTGCAGCATACTGCCAGATTGGCTCCAGTGATGAGGAGGGAGGGGATGATGAGGTCACTGACTCCACGTGGGTGCCTAATAGGAGAGAGGAGGAGGAGGATGAGGAGGAGGCACATCTCCAACGAGACAGGATGCCCTTTGGTGGCCAGCGTAAGGGCAGTACACCGACGGAATCACACCGCAGAGCTCCGCCTGTGCAGGGCGCTGCCTCTGCCCGTCATTCAAAAAGTTCCTTGGTGTGGGCCTTTTTTGAGGCTAGTGCATCAGATCGCACAGCTGCTGTTTGCAACATATGTCTCAAGCGTATATCGCGTGGCCAAAACATCAGCCGCTTGGGTACCACATGCCTGACCAGACATATGTTGACCTGCCATGCAGCTCGTTGGCAAGCCTACCTCAAAGACCCACACCAAAGAACAAAGCGGACCTCTCCTTGCACCGCATCAGCTGGGATCTCCAACCCCACTATAACTTCAGTCCTCTCTGAAACATGCACTGAGAGGAATGAAGGTGTAGAATTAGGTGTGTCACAGCCAAGTACTTGCGGCCACTCTGCTAGCAGTACACCGACGTCCGATTCTAGCAGGCAAATTTCCCTGCCCCAGCTGCTGGACCGTCAAAAGAAGTTCACTCCCAGCCATCCACATGCCCAGCGGTTGAATGCTAGCTTGGCTAAATTGCTAGCGCTTCAACTGCTGCCTTTTCAGTTGGTAGACTCGGCCCCCTTCCGTGAGTTTGTGCAATGTGCGGTTCCTCAGTGGCAGGTTCCCAAACGCCACTTTTTCTCACGGAAGGCTATTCCGGCTCTCTACCGGCATGTGGAAGGCAATGTCTTGGCCTCGCTGGACAGGGCGGTCAGCGGTAAGGTGCATATTACCGCTGACTCATGGTCCAGCAGGCATGGACAGGGACGTTACCTTTCTTTCACGGCCCATTGGGTCACTCTTTTGGCAGCTGGGAAGGATGTAGGACAAGGTGCAGTAGTGTTGGAGGTTGTCCCACCGCCACGCCTCCAAAATGCTACTACTGGTTGTGACACACCTCTCTCCTCCACCCCCTCCTCTTCTTCTTCCTCCATGGCCTCTTCCTGTGGTTTGTCCTATGAACCAGCGGTGCTCCGTAGCCGTTCACGGGGCTACGCAAGTACGCAGGCAAAAAGATGCCATGCCGTGCTTGCGCTGGTGTGTTTGGGGGACAGAAGCCACACTGGGGCAGAGGTCCTGTCTGCTCTGCAGGGCCAGGCCGAGAGGTGGTTGACGCCACGCCAGCTTAAGCCAGGAATGGTGGTTTGCGACAATGGCACCAACCTCCTCTCCGCCCTCCGACAGGGACAACTGACCCATGTGCCCTGTGTGGCTCACGTCCTTAACCTGGTGGTGCAGCGGTTCTTGGGCAGGTACCCGGGCTTACAGGATGTCCTGAGGCAGGCCAGGAAAGTCTGTGTGCATTTCCGCAGATCTTATAATGCCAGTGCTCGCCTGGCTGAGCTGCAAAAGGAGTTGAACCTGCCCAAGAACCGCCTTATATGTGACATGCCCACCAGGTGGAACTCAACGTTGGCCATGCTGCAGCGGCTGCACACGCAGCAGAGGGCCATCAATGAGTACCTGTGCGACTACGGCACCAGGACAGGGTCAGGGGAGCTTGGTTTTTTTTCTCCACGCCAGTGGGGCATGATCAGGGATGCATGCACTGTCCTGGCACCATTTGAGGAGGCCACGAGGATGGTGAGCAGTGACAGTGCATGCATCAGTGACAATATACCTCTTGTCCACCTGTTGGAGCACACGCTGCGTGGAATAATGGACAGGGCACTTGAGGCAGAACAGAGGCAGGAAGAGGAGGACTTCCTTGCCTCTCAAGGCCCCCTTTACCCAGACAGTGTTCCTTCTGTCCCACCCATCGCACAGGAAGAGGAAGAGGAGGAGGAGGAGGAGGATTGTGTCAGCATGGAGGTGGAGGCTGGCACTCAGCATCATCAGCAGCAGTCTTTTAGGGATGATTTACAGTCCCAAGAAACCAGTGGACTTGTACGTGGCTGGGAGGAGGTGACTGCGGATCATGTCGTCCTTAGTGACCCAGAGGACTCCGGAGCGAATGCCTCAGCAAACCTACGCTGCATGGCCTCCCTGATCCTGCAAAGTCTGCGGAAGGATCCTCGTATTCTTCGGATCAAGGAGAGGGACCATTACTGGCTGGCCACTCTCCTTGATCCACGGTACAAGGGTAAGGTTGCGGACCTTATGTTACCGTCGCAGAGGGAGCAGAGGATGAGACAACTCCGGGAGGCCTTGCAGAAAGGTCTGTGCAACGCGTTCCCAGAGACTGGGAGGTTACAAACTCCTGGTCCAGGACAACGAGTTGCTAAGGCTTCGGCCAGTCAAAGAAGGAGCGGTGGGGAAGGTGGCCGTCTGACCGATGCGTTCAGACAATTCTTTAGTCCGCAGCCCCAAAGTATGATTGGTTCCAGCAACCATCGCCAGCGTCTGATAAACATGGTGCAGGAATATCTAGGGGCAAGGTCAGACTTGGACACCTTCCCCACCGAAAATCCTCTGGCTTACTGGGTCTTGAGGATGGATCACTGGCCAGAGCTTGCACAGTATGCAATTGAGCTACTGGCCTGTCCTGCATCCAGCGTTCTTTCGGAACGCACATTCAGTGCTGCTGGAGGATTTGTCACGGATCACAGGGTGCGCCTGTCCACCGACTCGGTTGATCGACTGACTTTCATCAAGATGAACCAGTCTTGGATCACCACCAGCTACCACACACCTGATGCTGATATAACAGACTAATTGATTTTAACATGTCACGTCCCTTCAAGACTGATGCTGATGCTGAGTGCCTGTGCTGTTATGTTGACTGGCTATCCTCCTCCTCCGAGTCCTCAATGATACGATTGATGATGATAGCTTGGAAGATCATTTTTGTTTATGGGTGCCGCCACCAGTGGCTAAGGCCCAATTTTTCAGCCCCTGTTTTACAGGGGCGTGTACTTACAATTTTTTTAGCAATAATTTGCCATAGGGCTCATTGCTGTGCTCCAAGTACAGTATCTGTGAGGGGTTGTAGTGTTGTGCCACCAGTGCCTAAGGCCCAATTTTTCAGCCCCTGTTTAACAGGGGCGTGTCATTACAATTTTTGAAGCAATACTTTGCAACAGGGCTCATTGCTGTGCTCCAAGTACAGTATCTGTGAGGGGTTGTAGTGTTGTGCCACCAGTGCCTAAGGCCCAATTTTTCAGCCCCTGTTCAACAGGGGCATGCAATTACAATTCTTGATGTAATAATTCACAGCAGGGCCCATTCCTGCACCCACCAAGAGTAAGTCTGAGGGCTTACAGTGTTGTGGCAACGCCACCACCACCACCACCACGAAAGGCCCAATTTTTCAGCCCCTGTTCAAAAGGGGCATGTAATTACAATTCTTGATCTAATAATTCACAGCAGGGCCCATTCCTGCACCCACCAAGAGTAACTCTGAGGGCTTACAGTGTTGTGGCAACACCACCACCACCACCACCACCACGAAAAGCCCAATTTTTCAGCCCCTGTTCAACAGGGGCATGCAATTACAATTCTTGATCTAATAATTCACAGCAGGGCCCATTGCTGCACCCACCAAGAGTAACTGTCAGGGCTTACAGTGTTGTGGCACCAGCACCACCATCAAAGCCCCAATTTTTACTACCACTGTTCAAGAATTATATGTAATTAGAATTCATGATATAATAGTTGACAGCAGGGCGTTCCAGCACCAACCAAGAGTAACTGTGAGTGCTTACAGTGTTGTGCCAACACCAACAACTAAGGGGCCTATTTCTGCAGAGTATATACGGCAGGTCCCTACTTTCAAACATCCAACTTACAAACGACTCCTACTTGCAAACGAAAGAAGACAACAGGAAGTGAGAGGAAATCTACCCCTAGGAAGGAAAATTCTCTCCTGTAAGAATAAATATGGGAGAAAGGTGTCTCTTCTGTACTGATGCTTTATCAGCAATCCTTGTTTCAAGAAAAACACCACATTTCAAAAACAGTTGTCATTGGGACGGAAAGTGAGGTGAAATGTTCTGAACAGGGGCACAGACAGCAAAACAAATGTTACAGGGGTGATAACCCTTACCTATGTTTCCCAAAAAGTTTAAAAATAGATTTTTGGGCTGGAGCTACACTTCAACAATGTACCTGTTCAAAATTACAAACACATTCTACATAAGAACAAACCTACAGTCCCTGTCTTGTATGCACCGCCTGTATACGGCTGTTCAGAGTATATAGGGCCTTTTTTATTTTATGTGCGGGGTTCCCCTTAATATCCATACAAGACCCAAAGGGGCTGGTAATGGGCTGGGGTAGGGGGGGGGGTCATGGGGTAGCTATGCCATTTTTCTTAAAGATTTTCATCCATATTACTGGGACCAGACATTACATTAAAGCCGCAAGAAGTTTTAAATGGCTTTTTTTTCCTTTAGAAGTGTCATTTTGTGCAGGGACAGTTCTAAACACGGGAAACACGTGGCACTTCACAGGCATACTTTAGACACCCCCCAGGTACGATATTTAAAGGAATATTTGACTTTTTTTTTTCACTTTATGCATCATTAAAATGACTGCTCCCGAAAAACGACCGTTTTTAAAAACTTCTTTTTGCATTGATACATGTCCCCTGGTGCAGAACCCGGGTTCCCAAACCCTTTTTAGGACAATAACATGCATAATAGTTGTTATAATTAGCACTTTAGAATTCGAACGTTCGCATCCATTGTATTTAATAGGGTTCTAATGTTCGTACGAACTTTCGGTCCGTTCGCGGGTTCTGGTGCGAACCGAACCCGGGGGTGTTCGGCTCATCACTAATCTGCTGGTGTTGGTTCACTGTGCTTCATTAAGTCCAGGGTCAACGCAGCCGTCTACCAGGAGATTTTGGAGCACTTCATGCTTCCTTCCACAGATGAGTTCTATGGAGCTGCTGACTTAATTTTCCAGCAGGACTTGGCACCTGCCCACACTGCCAAAAGCACTAAAACCTGGTTCAACGACCGTGGGATTACTGTGCTTGATTGGCCAGAAAACTCGCCTGACCTGAACCCCATAGAGAATCCATGGGGCATTGCCAAGAGAAAGATGAGAGACATGAGACCGAACAATGCAGAAGAGCTGATGGCCGCTATTGAAGTATCCTGGTCTTCCATAACACCTCAGCAGTGCCACAGGCTGATAGCTTCCATGCCAAACCGCATTGAGGCAGTAATTGCTGCAAAAGGGGCCCAAACCAAGTACTGAGTACATATGCATGCTTATACTTTTGAGAGGTCCGATATGGTTCTATGTACAATCCTTGTTTTATTGATTGCATGTAATATTCAAATTTTCTGAGATTGTGGATTTGGGATTTTCATGAGCTGTAAGCCATAATCATCACAATTATGACAAATCACGGCTTGAACTATCTTGCTTTGCATGTAATGAGTCTATCTCATATATTAGTTTCACCTTTTTTTTTTTTATTTAATATCTTTTTATTGTTTTTTTAACAACACATCACATATTTTACAATACAGTACATAGGACACATACACACTCTCAATATTTCCAAACAGCAAAAAAAAAAAAAAAAAAAAGACAATACTCTACACTCCTATATATAAAAGGCCCGGCCATGAAATCTCCCAATGCCTAGGGGAATCAAGGCTGGGTGGGAGAGAGGGCAAGGAGTAATCAGAAATAGAAACAGAGCAGCGAGGAAGGGAGAGAGATAAAGAGGGGAAAAAAAAAACAAAAAAAAAAAACCCTTCTACCTACTAACAAAAAGACAAGTATTAGAACCTAATATAGGCTATGTAAATAAAAAAGTGTCAATACCTATGTGTAGAGACAAAAAGTGACCAGGATGTGGAGGGGGAAGGGAAAAGAAAAAAAAAAAAAAGGGGGGGGGGGAAAGGGAAGAGAATTAAGAAAAAAGGGGAGGGAAAGTGTCAATACCTATGTGTAGAGACAAAAAGTGACCAGGATGTGGAGGGGGGGAAAAAAAAAAAAAAGGGGAAAACACTTCTTCATACTAACAAAAAGACAGGTATCTAAACCTGATATAGGCCAAATGAATGACAAAGTGACAAAACATATGTGTATAGTCATAAAGTGAACAGCCAAAAAAAAACAAAAAAAACAAAAAAAAAAAACCTTCTACCTACTAACAAAAAGACTTATAAGTGATACTCTGATATGGGTGCTCTTTTAAATGGGATAGTTCCAAACACTTCTACTAACTAAAAACCTAGTGTTAGAGAGAAAAAAAAAAAAAAAAAAAAGGGGGGGGGGGGAAAGGGAAGAGAATTAAGAAAAAGGGGAGGGAAGGGAAGGGGGAGTAATATTATTTTCTCCCCGGTGTCTTATAAGTGATACTCTGGTATGGGTGCTCTTTAAAATGGGATAGTTCCAAACACTTCTACTAACTAAAAACCTAGTGTTAAAATCTGCCAAAAAAAAAGAAAAAAGGGGGGAGGGAGGTGAAAAGGAGAGGGGAGTAGGGTCCACCTTATTCTCACCCCAATATCTTATGTGGTGAAACTCCAATATTAGTGCCTTTTATGGTGAAGTGATTCCAAAAACGACCTCAAACTAAAAGTCTAGTGTTAGGGTCCACTCAACACAAAACCCCCCCCCCCCTCCTCTCTGTGTTCGTTAATTTTACAGTATGTATCTCCTTCCTCATTGTTATTTAACTATTCTCTCCTGAATAATTTATCTTAGCTTCACTTGAGGTCCCTCTCGGAGCATACAAATATAAGAAAAAAAAAAAAAGAGGGGGGGGGAAAGAGGGGGGATGGGAGGGGATAATTGGGAAAAGGGACAGAGGAAAAATAGGAAAGAGAAAAAAGGGAAAAATAGGCCGGCATGCATGGTGTCTAGCGATATATATATATACAGGTCCTTCTCAAAAAATTAGCATATTGTGATAAAGTTCATTATTTCCTGCAATGTACTGATAAACATTCGACTTTCATATATTTTAGATTCATTACACACAACTGAAGTAGTTCAAGCCTTTTCTTGTTTTAATATTGATGATTTTGGCATACAGCTCATGAAAACCCAAAAATCCTATCTCAAAAAATTAGCATATCATGAAAAGGTTCTCTAAACGAGCTATTAACCTAATCATCTGAATCAACTAATTAACTCTAAACACCTGCAAAAGATTCCTGAGGCTTTTAAAAACTCCCAGCCTGGTTCATTACTCAAAACCGCAATCATGGGTAAGACTGCCGACCTGACTGCTGTCCAGAAGGCCATCATTGACACCCTCAAGCAAGAGGGTAAGACACAGAAAGAAATTTCTGAACGAATAGGCTGTTCCCAGAGTGCTGTATCAAGGCACCTCAGTGGGAAGTCTGTGGGAAGGAAAAAGTGTGGCAGAAAACGCTGCACAACGAGAAGAGGTCACCGGACCCTGAAGAAGATTGTGGAGAAGGACCGATTCCAGACCTTGGAGGACCTGCGGAAGCAGTGGACTGAGTCTGGAGTAGAAACATCCAGAGCCACCGTGAACAGGCGTGTGCAGGAAATGGGCTACAGGTGCCGCATTCCCCAGGTCAAGCCACTTTTGAACCAGAAACAGCGGCAGAAGCGCCTGACCTGGGCTACAGAGAAGCAGCACTGGACTGTTGCTCAGTGGTCCAAAGTACATTCGGAAATCAAGGTGCCAGAGTCTGGAGGAAGACTGGGGAGAGGGAAATGCCAAAATGCCTGAAGTCCAGTGTCAAGTACCCACAGTCAGTGATGGTCTGGGGTGCCATGTCAGCTGCTGGTGTTGGTCCACTGTGTTTTATCAAGGGCAGGGTCAATGCAGCTAGCTATCAGGAGATTTTGGAGCACTTCATGCTTCCATCTGCTGAAAAGCTTTATGGAGATGAAGATTTCATTTTTCAGCACGACCTGGCACCTGCTCACAGTGCCAAAACCACTGGTAAATGGTTTACTGACCATGGTATTACTGTGCTCAATTGGCCTGCCAACTCTCCTGACCTGAACCCCATAGAGAATCTGTGGGATATTGGGAAGAGAAAGTTGAGAGACGCAAGACCCAACACTCTGGATGAGCTTAAGGCCGCTATCGAAGCATCCTGGGCCTCCATAACACCTCAGCAGTGCCACAGGCTGGTTGCCTCCATGCCACGCCGCATTGAAGCAGTCATTTCTGCAAAAGGATTCCCGACCAAGTATTGAGTGCATAACTGAACATAATTATTTGAAGGTTGACTTTTTTTGTATTAAAAACACTTTTCTTTTATTGGTCGGATGAAATATGCTAATTTTTTGAGATAGGATTTTTGGGTTTTCATGAGCTGTATGCCAAAATCATCAATATTAAAACAAGAAAAGGCTTGAACTACTTCAGTTGTGTGTAATGAATCTAAAATATATGAAAGTCTAATGTTTATCAGTACATTACAGAAAATAATGAACTTTATCACAATATGCTAATTTTTTGAGAAGGACCTGTATATAGCTCCATATAATTTATAGTCTCTTAAGGAACAGGCCCATCAGTACCCCAAATAGCTCGATCTTAAACTCTAAGTAACTTATTCAGTATGTATAGATTAAGTCTTAGTGGAGTTGTGCCATTATTTCCCTATAAGTTGAGGTGTCCTTAAACTCCATCCACGGAGTCCAAGTTGAGATGTGTCGTTGATAAGTGTCCTTGTTATAATGGGTAATATCTTCCATGAGATGGACCTCTGATATTTTTTGGAACCACTTTTTCATGGATGGAGTCTCAGGTTGGCCCCAAAGGGTAGATATTAGTGCTTTGGCCGTATTAAGCAGATATGGTACTAGAGAACATTTATATTTTCTGACAGGTTCCTTAGTAGCATGGAAAAGAATGGTCCATGCATCCATAGGGAGATTAAGATTAGTTATTTGTTGAATAATTCGAATAATGCTAAACCAGTAAGGGCGAATATGTGGGCACGACCACCATATATGTGCGTGGGTTGCTCTGTTCCCACAGTTCCTCCAGCACAGTGGGGAATTGGCGGGGAACATCTGATGGAGCCTTGATGGAGTATAGTGCCATCTAGTTAGCAATTTATAATTAACCTCAGCCGACTTAGATGCAATTGAAGAAATATGAGTCAACTGCAGAACTTTTTGACTATCTGGGATACAGGATTCCAAATCTGTCTCCCACTTAGCAAGAAAAGGAGGATAAGTGTCTTCTTGGAGTTTACTAAGTGATTTATAAAATGCAGAAATACTATGTTCAGGTAATTCCGTTGAGTTGAAAACTTCCTCAATGCTGTTTAGGTCCTGTATACCTTTAACGGCTGAGGCAAAGTTCTAAGAAACACCTGCATTTGGGTGTATCTCCATTTGTCAAGAAACATAATCGGCTTATGGTCAAGGATTTCCTTAAGGGGCTTGGGAGCATTTGCTCGCAAGACCTGGTGTAATAAAAGGGGTCCTTCTGTCGACCATGTCTTTTATCCCGGATCTAATAGACCGGGTAAGAAATAATCATGTTCCAAAAGCGGTAGCAGAGGAGAAGCATACGACCACGAAATCTTCCTATGTAAAGCATCCCACACATCAAGGGTGGATGTAGTTAATATAGAGGTACTTGAGGCAAGGTGCCTATGTGTGCGTGGTAACCAGGGTATAGTTGCTAGATCTGTTTTACTCAGATCGTATTCCAAACTCACCCATAGTTTGGATTTAGCAGCATATTTCCATTCAACAATTCTAGATAAGATAACAGCCTGGTAATACCTCTTGAAATTTGGGAGGGCCAGCCCCCCCAGCCTCCTTGGACCGAAATAACACTTCCTTAGATACTCTGGGGTGGCTGTTCTTCCAAATAAAGCGGGAGACCATGGTCTGTACTAATGAAAAAAAACCTATGGGCACACCCAATGGGATCATTTGAAAAAAAAAAAGAACTCTGGGTAGAATATTCATTTTGTAGAATATTCATTTTGACTATACTTACTTTACCCAGCCATGAATGTGTCAGCGAACTCCACTTTTGTAGATCCTTTCTAATATTATTCAATAATGGAATATAATTATATTTAAAGAGGGACTGGGTATAGAGGCGTCAAATTCACTCCCAGATATTTCATACTGCATTGAACCCATCTGAAAGGGAAGAGTGGTTTTAACCTTTCCGCCTCTCTTCCTGGTAGATTAATATTTAGAATTTCAGACTTAGTAAGGTTAATTTTAAAGTTAGAAAATGTCTGAAAAGTGGAGAAGGCTGTCATTAAATTAGGAAGCGATATGCGGGGCTGCTGGATAAAGAATAATATGTCGTCCGCATATGCCGCATATTTGTGTATTTTATTTTCTACTTGAATCCCATGTATATTTGAATTATGTCTTACAGTTTCCAAAAAAGGTTCAAGTGTAAGGGCAAATAAAAGGGGCGACAGGGGACAACCCTGTCTAGTCCCATTAAATAGTTGAAATGACTCACTCAAAGTGCCGTTGATGCGAATTTGTGCCGTAGGATTAGTATAAAGGGAGGTGATACGGTGGAGCATCTTGGGTCCCAACCCAAAATGTTGCAGGGTCATTTTTAAGTATTCCCAGTCCACCCTATCAAACGCTTTTTCTGCGTCTGTGGATACAAATAGGGTGGGCTGGGACGTCTTTTGAACGTGTTTGTATAAGAGATATCGCCCGGAGAGAATTATCCTTGGCTTCTCTATATGGCATGAAACCTGTCTGGTCTGTAGAGATCCATCTAGGTACCAGAGGGAGTAGTCTGTTAGCCATTACCTTAGAGTATAATTTAATATCAACGTTTAATAAGGAAATTGGCCTGTAACTACTGCATTGAGTGGGGTCCTTATCTGTTTTAAGAATAACTGAGATATGAGCTGTAAGAGATTCCGGCGTAATCCCGAAGTCTGTGAAATTGAGTTGGCATAAGTCGTGAGCTTGGGCAAAAGAACATCGCTAAATGTTTATAGTATCGAGTAGTGTAACCGTCCGGTCCCGGTTGCTTTACCTATCGGTGAAGATTTCAGAGCTATCTGAAATTCTTCTACCGAGAATTCTGATTCAAGCTCTCTGAGAGCTGAGTTTGAAAGTTTAGGCAAATTAGCTTCTTTTAAATATGCAAGCATGAGACTACGTCTCTCCTTTATAGTCAGAGACGGAGAATCACATTGCACCTTATACAGATCTGCATAATACTCCCTAAAAGCTTTAGCAATATGGGGAGTCGCATGGACTATGTTTCCATTAGATAATTTTATTTTAGGGATAAATGATCTAGTCTGTTTTTCTTTAAGGGATCTTGCTAATTGTCTACTGGGTTTATCCCCACCACTCATAAAGTTTTTGCGAAGTAGCGTTGAAATCTCCGAGTTGTGTCTAAGGTTAAGCAGGTTTTTCAACTCTTCTCGCTTCAATGTAAGAGCTTCTAAATGGGATATATGTAAAGTAAGTTTGTGTTGTTTTATCCAGTTCAGTTATTTGATGAAGAACCTGCTCCAGACGTTGACCATTGCTCTCTCCTTTTTCCTTGCCCCCAAGTTCTATAAATCGCCCTCTTCATAGTTGCCTTGTGTGCTTCCCATATAATAGCAGGAGGTGTTTCAGATGGTTTGTTGTCTCTAAAGTATTGTGATATATGTGAGGCAAACGTTGCAAACCTCTGTTGCATTAGATAAAAGGGAATCATTAAGTTTCCAATTACTGGAGCGTTGAGGCAGAGTGGGCATGGTCATAGTCATCGACACAGGTGCATGGTCTGATATTGTCGCTGTGCCTATATCCGCCGATTTTAATAATGGAAGATGATGATGGTCTAAAAAAATATTATCTATTCGGGAATAGGACTGATGAGTCTTCGAAAAATGAGAGAAGTCTTTTTCTTTTGGGTGTTAAAATACGCCATATTACGTCTATTAATTGCCTAGTCCTGTTAGTTTTTTTTTAACAGTAGACAGACGTTTAAAAGAGATATTAGAACGACCATGGGATGTATCTAAAGCAGGGTCTAGAGACATGTTTATATCCCCTGCCAGTATAATTAATCCCTCAGCAAAATGTGATAGATCAGTGAGAGTTTGAGAAAAGAAAATAGTTTGATTTTGGTTCGGACAATATATGTTTGCTAGGGTACATTGGGTAGTGCCCAGATAGCCCTTTATAAAAAGAAAACGGCCATGGTCATCCGCTTGCATATCTAAAAAGCGAAAAGGTACGCTAGCACTAAGACCAATAGCCACACCCTTAGCCTTATTCGTATCTGAAAGACCGTAGTACCACTGGGGAAAATATACCGAATTCAATTTGACCTGTGTCGTATGGGTTAAATGTGTTTCTTGAAGATACACAATGGAAGAAGACAACTTCCGTAATTCACGGGTAACCTGATGGCGTTTAGCCGCCACGTTTAGACCCCTAACATTATAGGAGGTGACTTTAAGTGTGGCCATCATCTCTGTGGAGCGTAACTCCTGCGCCTATTTCTCCATGCATACCGGCCTCGAGGGGGGGGGAAAGAATAAAAATAAAACAGGTATATATTGAGAGACAAAAACACAGAAAACAAACAAATTTGCATAAACAGCAGTAACGCCCATCAGGGCGCATGTGGGAAATTTTAATTTATCATGCAGATATCTGCGGTGGTCCCTGTGGGGTGAGGGAGGGCAGGCAGCCGTCCAGAGCTCCCTAGGGAGGACGGGACCGAGAATTACTCGAAGGCTACCCGCTCTCTCCAGCCCCAAAAGGAAAAAAGGGAAGGGGAACATGTCGTATGAAGGACACTTGGGGGCATTATGCTCCACCCGCATTCAGCTGTGCGACTGGCAATATGCCAAATAAAAAATACTTTTTACTCCAACATAACTCAATAAACCATAAGCAATAGACCTTCTTGGAATCAATATTCTCTAACTGCTAAATCTTATTTCATTTCGTTAAACATAGTAGCTTGAAAGCGTGTTATATCAGGGAGGAAACAAACACGTGGATCCAAATACTCTTTACTCATCTATGTTGTTGTTCAATGTCTCGTGTAGAAGAACGTCCTTTTTTAGTAATAGGTTTTTGCCAATGAGAGTCCTGGATATGTGAGACCTTAGGGATCGGGTCATGCCAACCCGGAAGGTCCATTGATGGAAGATCAAGGACCTTTAGAAATTGTGGTAATTCCTCTGGGAACCGAAGAGTGTGTGAGCGACCATTTTTGGTGGCAATAAGGCACGCCGGGAAACCCCATCTATAAGTGATTCCATTAGAACGTAAATGTTCCAAAAGTGGTTGTAGGCCTCTACGGCGGTCTAAAGTTTCTTTGGACAAATCTGAGAAAATAGTGAGAGTCGCTCCAATCGAAATCAATGTTGGGGATACTTCTCATCTTGTCCATTATGGCGTTCTTGTCTGAAAAATAATGTAATCGGCATATTACATCCCTAGGTTGCTCAGTAACAATATTGCGTGGCCTATAGGCTCGGTGTACTCGATCAAAGCGTAGTAGATCAGTGGGTGCCTTTCCCAACACTGAATTAAATATACCAGTGATCGATGGCTCCAGGTCCTTATCACCAGTAGCTTCAGGTAAACCTCGAATTCGCAGATTGTTTCTGCGATTTCTATTCTCGAGATCCTCGAGCTTATATAGTGAGACGCGGTGAGCAAGAGCTATCTGTGTGACCGCCTGTTGTAATTCTCTTATAGCGTTTTCATGAGTATCTTGTCTCTTTTCTGTATCTTCCACCCTGTCAAGAATATGTGCCATATCTGTTCTTACCCCTGCTATTTCCTTTTTTATTGATGTTTCAAGACCATAGAACATCCCGGCTAGTTCTTTTCTAATGCCGCTCAGTAGGGACGACATGTCTGAGGCTGTAGGGGATTCAGGTTCTTCCATGAGGTCTGAGCAGTAAGATGATGTAGGCAAATTTTTTCTCTCAAAGGTTGCTAATGAAGCGAGAGATGTGGTGCGTCTCATGCACCTCGTTTGGCCGCAACTAGCGTTGGGGCTAATTCCGCTGGTAACCAGGAAACGCTGTATAGAACTAGTAGCAGCTTGATTAATCGCTATTTCTTTAGTTTTTTAGTCGAGCTAGAGCGATTTTTTTTGGATGTCTTTATTGGCATATTTAGGACTGCTGCTGAGTAGAGCCCCCCTCAGTCTCATCCACTCAGCAGCATAAGCAACACATGGCATAGGGCATATGGTTATTCCAAACCATTTCAAACATACAGTCCTATTGGTCTTATTTCTGTTAGATATGTTTTTTCTAGCAATTTTAAAATAACAACCACTGGATATTATATCACGGTTCAATAATAAAGCTATCCAGCATCCTCATATATCAGCAGCCAAGCAAAAACACCACCAGATATTTTTCTCCACCGTATATCTCCTTACTTTGTTGTCTGTCAATGTCTCATATTCACTTAGAGAGTAAGAGATTGATGTTAACTGGCACTAAGTCATAGTTCATCTAGTTCAACTAGAGAGGCCGAGGATGTTTCCAGGAGAGGGGCACATATACTGGGCCTTCACCTAGAGCTTATAGGGGGATAGCTAGGTGTCCGGGGGGCTGATATCGGGGGCTGGTTGGCTGGGTGGCTGGTGATTTGGGTCTGGGTGTAGCAAGATGGCCGCCGACTTCCAGATGTAGGCCGAAGCCGCGGCCTTTCCTAACACAATCCCCGGCCCGAGAAAACCTGTTTTTTCAGGTATTGAGCCTTTAAAGCAGCCCCCACCTGGCACCCAGACTGTCCGCCGCTACAAGGGGTGCAAATACTGGGAGCAGAATGTACCTGAGTGGCGGGGATGCGGGCGTCCTGTCGGGCCTCCGAATGGTGTCGGGCCAGGATGTGTAGCGCTGGTACACCTCTGGGGGGTCCGCTGTCCTCCCCGTCTATGGCGTTCGTTCCGCTGGACCCAGCAATCGAAACCGGCGGCTGCGGAGGTCTCATAGGCTGGTCCTCGAATTGTGGAGCTGGCCGCGGGCCGGCACGTATAGGCGGCCAGATATCCCAGTTGCTGTCGGTGTCCGCTCCAGGAATATCCCAGGGCTCGGCTAGTCCTCCGTCCTTCCAATGTTTTGTCTCTCCAGTAGATTCAGTTTATAAGTTGATACAGTTCATCAGTCCTTATTTGTTTTTTTTACTGCAGCATCACCCTTGTTATTCTACTTCTACTTGTTTAGTGTAGGGGAGAAGGGGAGGAGAGGAAGAGAGATTCAATGTGTATATACAAATGTGGAAAGAGCGGACTTACTTTTGCTGTCTTCCTTCTTTTCCCCCAGGCTTGTTGCCTATATTGGCTGAAGGAGGCAGTCTGGAAAACTGAGAACTGAGAAAAATCAGTCACAGGGGGAGGGAGCCACCCTCCAGAAAGCTAGTACTGCTGGAACTCGTTCAGAGTCGTTTTTAGTACCGCACCGTGTTCCTTACACATTGGGGGATCTGCTGCTGGCTTTCATCCTTCTCCTCCTCCTCCTGACGCTGCTCCGTCTCTCCCTCTTTTCCCCTTTGCTGTATGCCGCGGGTCACGAACCACAGATCTCCGAGCGGTGGGGAGAGGTGTCTGTTCGATGGATGGAGAGAACCGTGGAGAGAGCCATGGAGAGAGCCGTTCAGCGGATCCGCAGGTCAGCGGATCGGCGATATGGCTGATGTCCCACGCTGGAAGCCGTTCAGCGGATCCGAAAATCACACCAACATGGATCTGCTTCCTTGCTTGGCGTACTCAGACTGGAAAAGCACAGGAGAGGAACTGACAGGATCACCAGGAAATTGTGTGAAAAATAAGAAATCCAACTACCACAGGCTACACGTACAAAGAATGAACTCCATGTATATCTCTCTTCCTCACAGCTACGTTGGTATCACGTGACTACATTCTAGTATCCTGTCATTAGTTTCACCTTTTAAGTTGCATTAGTGAAATAAATGAACTTTTGCACAATATTCAAATTTTTTCGAGTTTCACCTGTATGTTCTGTGATACCAGTAACCTGACCACACCTCGTGAGTCCCACTCCCTTCAGACTCAACACTCACCCGACAGCAATAACAATGAGCTTTGTTTGAAGTGTCATTTGAAACTTCCTCCAAGAGAAGGTGGATACACTTTGTCTTCCGGGTACTCCATCAAGCACTGTGATCTTCAAGTCTCACTTCTTGCCCATGTAATGTGACTGGCTCACTTATTGGTCAGAAATCTGAAGAGAACATGAAGCTACATTTTAGGCAACCCCAGCAATATCCTTACATGTACTGCATGTAACCCCCCCCCCCCAACACTTTCCTTACACTTCTCATGATCCAGCTCTGTCCCTGCCAGCAGCCTCACTGTCACCTCTTCCTGGATTCATAGGCTGCACTGAGAGCAGCGACAGCCATTGGCTCCTCCTGTTGTCAGACAAATCATGTGAGGAGGGAGCGGGGGCGGAGCCAAGCCACACTGTGTGTGTCTATAGGTGCACACAGCCCAGCTCGGAAGCACGCCCGCACAGTTACCCCATAGCACACGACTTGCTATGGGGCACTCGGAAGAATGGAGGAGCAAAGAGTGCTGGCAGGGAACCAAAAAAAAAAAAAGAGGTAAGGGATCAGTCTGTGCAATATTGTTGCACAGAGCAGGTAGGTCTATCATGATTTTCATCTTAATAAAAACATAAATAAAACTTACTTTAATATCACTTTAATTATAATATTTACTAAATACTTCCTGGTATGTGTCAGTGTGTTCAGTGATTACCCACCATCTCTAAATTTCTATCAGGACTTTCAAAACCCTCCCTTATGCTTTAAAAATAGCCAAAGAAAATCCAAATTTTAGATTATTTTGTATAAAATGCCCTATATATTATGCTTTTAAAACTAGTATGTTGAGAATTTTCTACTCAGGATGTGGCTTCACTGGAAATAAAACAACCTGTAAGACACCAAGCACCTTTTCTTTTGCTACACCTGGAATGTATCTGGCCGATTTAAACAGATCGTTTAAGGGCTCATGCACACTGCAGCTCAAAGGAGCGCAAAGAAGTGGCTCCTACAGACGTTTTCACGTGTTTTTAAGCTCCTTTGAGCTCTTATTTTTTCTGCCTAGAAACTGCCCTACATGTTAGCCAATGTGTCCATGCACACTAGTAGGGATGAGCTTTCTGTTCGAGTCGAACATGAGTTCAACTCGAACATCGGCTGTTCGAACATTATGGAGCCATTTTTGAGCGGCGTGTCACGCCCCATAATGCACTGCGTCATCACAGTGCATTGCTGGCTGATGATTGGCCAAGCATGCACTATGACCCGCATGCATTGGCCAATCACAGCGTCGTCAGCAAAGAGTACTGTTTCTAATATACTTCAGGCAGGCAGTTGATTCAGTTAGCTGCAGTGTATTTAGTATATACAATCAGGTCCATTAATATTGGGACATTGACACAATTCTAATCTTTTTGGCTCTATACACCACCACAATGGATTTGAAATGAAACGAACAAGATGTGCTTTAACTGCAGACTTTCAGCTTTAATTTGAGGGTATTTACATCCAAATCAGGTGAACGGTGTAGGAATTACAACAGTTTGTATATGTGCCTCTCACTTTTTAAGGGACCAAAACTAATGGGACAGATTAACAATCATAAATCAAACTTTCACTTTTTAATACCTGGTTGCAAATCCTTTGCAGTCAATTACAGCCTGAAGTCTGGAACGCAATGACATCACCAGACGCTGGGTTTCATCCCTGGTGATGCTCTGCCAGGCCTCTACTGCAACTGTCTTCAGTTCCTGCTTGTTCTTGGGGTATTTTCCCTTCAGTTTTGTCTTCAGCAAGTGAAATGCATGCTCAATCGGATTCAGGTCAGGTAATTGACTTGGCCATTGCATAACATTCCACTTCTTTCCCTTAAAAAACTCTTTGCTCTCGCAGTATGCTTCGGGTCATTGTCCATCTGCACTGTGAAGCGCCGTCCAATGAGTTCTGAAGCATTTGGCTAAATATGAGCAAATAATATTGCCCGAAACACTTTAGAATTCATCCTGCTGCTTTTGTCAGCAGTCGCATCATCAATAAATACAAGAGAACCAGTTTCATTGGCAGCCATACATGCCCACGCCATGACACTACCACCACGCATCACAGATGAGGTGGTATGCTTTGGATCATGAGCAGTTCCTTTCCTTCTCTATACTCTTCTCTTCCCATCACTCTGGTACAAGTTGATCTTTGTCTCATCTGTCCATAGGATGTTGTTCCAGAGCTGTGAAGGCTTTTTTAGATGTTGTTTGGCAAACTCTAATCTGGCCTTCCTGTTTTTGAGGCTCACCAATGGTTTACATCTTGTGGTTTCACTCTGGTGAAGTCTTCTCTTGATTGTTGACTTTGACACACATACACCTACCTCCTGGAGAGTGTTCTTGATCTGGCCAACTGTTGTGCAGGGTGTTTTCTTCACCGGGGAAAGAATTATTTGGTCATCCACCACAGTTGTTTTCTGTGGTCTTCCGGGTCTTTTGTTGTTGCTGAGCTCACCGGTGCGTTCTTTCTTTTTAAGGATGTTCCAAACAGTTGATTTGGCCACACCTAATGTTTTTGCTATCTCTTTGATGGGTTTGTTTTGTTTTTTTCAGCCTAATGATGGCTTGCTTCACTGATAGTGACAGCTCTTTGGATCTCATATTGAGAGTTGACAGCAACAGATTCCAAATGCAAATAGCAAACTTGAAATTAACTCTGGACCTTTTATCTTCTCCTTGTAAATGGGATAATGAGGGAATAACAAACACCTGGCAATGGAACAGCTGAGCAGCCAATTGTCCCATTACTTTTGGTCCCTTAAAAAGTGGGAGGCACATATACAAACTGCTGTAATTCCTACACCGTTCACCTGATTTGGATGTAAATACCCTCAAATTAAAGCTGAAAGTCTGCAGTTAATGCACATCTTGTTCGTTTCAAATCCATTTTGGTGATGTATGGAGCCAGAAAGTTTTGAGTTGTGTCGATGTCCCAATATTTATGGACCTGACTGTATATACATCCCGGCTTTGTATATATATATATATATATATATATATATATATATATATATATATATACATACTGTATCCTGTGTAGCTAGATCTCACTGCAGGCCATTCCTGGTGTACCTATTCAAATACACTCTCAGGCAGGCAGGCCAGGCAGGTGATTCAGTGATCAGCAGGGCATAAAATATATACAGTCTCCTACATATATACCCACTGCATTCTAGTCTAGCCAAGCCTATACCTGACTGCAGGCCATTCCTGGTGTACGTATTCAAATATACTTTCAGGCAGGCAGGTGATTCAGTGATCTGCAGTGCATAAAATATTTATACTGTCTCCTACATATATCCACTGCATCCAGTCTAACCAAGCCTATATCTGACTCAGTGGCATAGCGTGGGGGGGGGGCGGTCGCCCCGGGTGCAAAATTTAGAGGGGCGCAGCGGTAGGCGGCAAGTTACCTGCAGCTCTTCTCCTGCTCTGTGCAGTCTAGGAGACTTTGAGCTCTTCCGCTTCGCTATAAGAAAGAAGTTGCGGTGCAGTCCTGGCTTAGGCTCCAGCGGTGACACTGACACAGCAGTGAGTAAATGAACACTGAAGACCATCCATGATAATCCCAGGGATTGTGACTGTGCGGAGACTGGGGGGAAGGAGGAGGGCAGGCGACTCACGAGGTATCCTCTCCATTACACGCCACTCCCCACACACGAAGTCCACGTGCAACATGCTGTCCGTCCACTTAGCCCGCCCCACATCCCGGACTTCTGACCACCGCCACATCTCCTGAGTCCTGCATGTGCCTGTCAGTGTGCTGCTACGCGGCCCTGGCACTCTGACCCTGCACCGACCACCCCAGGACTGGAGAAAACCAGAGCCAGGAGGAAGAGGATGAGGTATCATCCACACAGACAGAAGCCCCTCCTTACCGACAGCTGCACGGACATTGTGAGTACGTCTCTACAGAGGAAAGTTCTGTATAGGATGATGGCAGCCGGAGGGGGGCTGGGGCTGAGCTCTGAACTGGAATCTGTGGGAAAGAGAGCTTTGTTTTTGGGAGGGAGATGTACACATCGCACCCCCTTCAACCCTACACACAGCGCACCCCCCTCAACCCTGCAAGCCACACACAGCGCACCCCCCTCAATCCTGCAAGCCACACACAGCACACCCCCCTCAACTCTGCAAGCCACACACAGCACAAAGCCACCTCATCCCTGCAAGCCACACACAGCGCAAAACCCCCAACCCTGCACGCCACACACAGCGCACCCCCCTTAACCCTGCACGCCACACACAGCGCACCTCCTTTAACCCTGCACGCCACACACAGCGCACCCCCTTAACCCTGCACGCCACACACAGCGCACCCCCCTCAACCCTGCATACAGCGCACTCCCCTCAACCCTGCACGCTGCACACAGCGCACCCCCTCAACCCTGCACTCTGTACACAGCGCACCTCTGAACCCTGTATTCCGTACAAAGCGCACCCCTAAGCCTTGCACTCCACACACAGCACACCCCTCAACCCTCAATGCTAATAATTAGTTATATTTCTTATTTTCTGTCTATTGGTGGGTCCCATCACTTCTGTAGTCTGTGGTGTGCAGGCAGTGAGATGATGTGCTGTAACCTTAAGCAACAAATCAGTGGGTTGTAATGATGTGCTGTAACCTCTAGCAACCAATCAGTGAGCTGTAATGATGTGCTGCAATGTCTAGCAACCAATTAGGGAGCATTAATAATATGCAGTAACCTCTAGCAACCAGTGAGTGGTAATGATGTGCAGTAACCTTCAGCAACCAATCAGTGATGATCTGCTGTAATCTCTAGTTGGCAATCAGTGAGGAATAATAACTTGCAGTAACCTCTACCAACCAATCAGTTTGTAGTAATGATGTGCAGTAACCTCTAGCCAACAATGGGTAAGCGGTAATTATAAGCAGTATCGTCTAGCAACCAATCAGTGAGCAATAATAATGTGTGTAGTGGACAGTGTAGGAATCAGGTGGATCAGTGTAGTGGTCAGTATAGCAATCATGTAGGTCAGTGTAGTGGTCAGTATAGGAATCAGGTAGGTCAGTGTAGTGGTCAGTATAGCAATCAGATAGGTCAGTTTAGTGGTCAGTGTAGGAATCAGGCAGGTCAGTATAGGAATCAGGTAGGTTAGTATAGTGGTCAGGTAGGTCGGTGTAGGAATCAGGTTGGTCAGTACTACTGTACTAGCAGAAGGGACTCAGAGAGTGCTAATAATCCGCAGGTTAGGGGGCGCAAATCTCTTGCCCTGCCCCGGGTGCTGACAACCCACGCTACGCCACTGATCTGACTGCAGGCCATTCCTGGTGTACTTTTTCTAGTAAACTTCAGGCAGTGTTTTGCTAGTCTAATTTTACAGTATGTCTGGAAGGTCAACAAGGAGAGGCAGAAGCTCACAGGCCACTAAAAAAAGGCAAGCAGGCTCTGTGTCTACAGCCAACAGTGCTGGTCATGGACACGGTGCATCCTCAGCACGTGGCCGTGGGGCACGCCTGTCCTTTATTTCAGCAGCTGGCCGTGTTGAGCCACAACATGCAGAAGTGTTGGTAGAGTGGATCACAAAGCCGCCCTCATCCTCCTCATCCTCTGTCACCCAGGCTCAGAGTACTTTGGCTGCCAAAGCGGCCTATTCCATAGGCTCAATGTCATCAGTTACTCCTTCCCTAGCCTCACCATCATGCACGGAGGAGTCCCCCGAACTATTCGACCACAGTGTTGGGTACATGCTACAGGAGGATGCACAGCCTTTTGAAGGCTCTGATGATGGTACCCAGCTTGAGGAAGGCAGTAACGTGAGCCCAGAGAGAGGGGGTGCCCAAGAAGGACAATAAACTGGCAGTCATGTTCTCCCAGCTGCAGCATACTGCCAGGTTTGCTCCAGTGACAAGGAGGGAGGGGATGAGGAGGTCACTGACTCTACATGGGTGCCTGATAGGAGAGAGGAGGAGGCACATCTCCAACAAGGCAGGATGCCCTCCAGGGGCCAGCTTAAGGGCAGCCAACCGACCTCATTACACCGCAGAGCTCCGCATGTGCAGGGCGCTGCTGACTCCACGCGTTTTTCCAAAATTTCTTTGGTGTGGGCCTTTTTTGAGAAGTGTGCAGCAGATTGCACCATTGTTGCTGTTTGCAACATATGTCTGAAGCGTATCAAGCGTGGCCAAAACAGCAGCTGCTTGGGCACCCCATGCTTGACCAGACATATGTCGAGCTCCCATGCAGTCCGTTGGCAACAGAACTTAAAAGACCCACACCAAAGAATAAGGCGGACCTCTCCTTGCTCCTCATCAGCTGGGATCCTTAACCCCACTATACCTTCAGGTGTAGAATTAGATGTGCCAAGTACTTGCGGGCAATCTGCTATCGCTACAGCAACGTCTGATTGTAGCAGGCAAATTTCCCTACCCCAGTTGCTAAGCCGGTGAAAGAAATTCGGTACCAGCCATCCACATGCCCAGCTGCTGAATGCTAGCTTGGCTAAATTGCTAGCACTCCAACTGCTGCCTTTTTAGCTGGTAGACTCTGCCCCCTTTCGGGAATTTGTAGAATGTGCGGTACCTCTCTACCGGCATGTGGAAGGCAATGTCTTGGCCTCGTTGGACAGGGCGGTCAGAGGTAAGGTGCATATTACAACTGACTCATGGTCCAGCAGGCATCGACAGGGACGTTACCTTTCTTTCACGGAGCACTGGGTAACTCTGCTGGCAGCTGGGAAGGATGCAGGACAGGGTACAGTATTGTTGGAGCTTGTTCTGCCACCACGCCTCCAAAATGCTGGTAGTGGTGATTCTGCCACACCTCTCTCCTCCACCCCCTCCTCTTCTTCCTTTATGGCCTCTTCCTGTGCAGATTTGTCCTCAGAAACAGTGGTGCTCCGTAGGCGTTCAAGGGGCTAAGCAAGCACTACGCAAAAAGATCCCATGCGGTGCTTGAGTTGGTCTGCTTAGGGGACAGGAGCCACACTGGGGCAGAGATTCTGTCAGCTCTGCAGGGGCAGGCTCAGAGGTGGTTGACGCCATGCCAGCTTCAGCCAGGAATGGTGGTTTGCGACAATGGCACCAACCTCCTCTCCGCCCTCCGACAGGGACACTTGACCCATGTGCCCTGTTTGGCTCACGTCCTTAATTTGGTGGTGCAACTGTTCTTGTGCAGATACCCGGGCTTACAGGATCTCCTGAGGCAGGCCAGGAAAGTCTGTGGGCATTTCCGCCGGTCATATAATGCCAGTGTTTGGCTGGCTGACCTCCAAAAGGAATGCAAACTGCCCAAGAACCGCCTCATCTGTGACATGCCCACCAGGTGGAACTAAACGTTGGCAATGCTGCAGCGGCTGCACACACAGCAGAGGGCCATCAATGAGTACCTGTGCAAGTATGGTACCAGGACAGGGTCAGGGGAGCTTGTATTTTTTTCGCCATGCCAGTGGCTCATGATCAAGGATGCATGCACTGTCCTGTCACTATTTGAGTAGGCCACGAGGATGGTGAGCAGTGACAGTGCATGCATCAGTGATACTGTCCCGCTTGTCTACCTGTTGGAGCACACGCTGCATGGAATAATGGACAGGGCACTTGAGGCAGAACAAAGGGAAGAAGAGGAGGACTTCCTTACTTCTCAAGGTCCCCTTTATCCAGACAGTATTCCTTTGGGCCCGCCAATCTCACAGGAGGAGGAGGAGGAAATTCGAAAATTCGGAAATTCAAAATTTCGGAAATCTGAAAATACGGAAATTGAAAAATTCGGAAATTGAAAAATTCGGAAATTCAGGAATTTCGGAATGAACTAATTTGTCAAAATTTGTTAAAAAATGAATTTGGAACTAAACAAATTGCACATATCTAGCATCAGCAGCAGTCTTCAAGGGATCGTTTTCAGTCCCCAGAAACCCATGGACTTGTACGTGGCTGGGAGGAGGTGGCTGAGGATAATGTCGTCCTTAGTGACCCAGAGGACTCTGGACCGAATGCCTCAGCAAACCATGGCCTCCCTGATCCTGCAAAGCCTGCGAAAGGACCCTCAGGTTTGTGGCATCAAGGAGAGGGATCATTACTGGCTGGCAACCCTTCTTAATCCACATTACAAAGGTAAGGTTGCGGAACTTATCCAGCTGTCGCAGAGGGAGCAAAGGATGAAACATCTTCGGGAGGCCTTGCAGAAAAGTTTGTGCAACGTGTTTCCAGAGCCTGGGAGGTTATGATTTCCTGGTCCTGGACAACGTGTTGCTAAGGCTTCGGTAATTCACAGAAGGAGAGTTGGAGAAGGTGGCCGTCTGACCGATGCGTTCAGACAATTTTTTAGTCCGCAGCCCCATGGTCTGATTGGTTCCAGCAACCATCACCAGCGTCTGATTTACATGGTGCAGGAATACCTAGGGGCAAGATCAGACTTGGAGACCTTACCAACCGAAAATCCACTGGGTTACTGGGTCTTGAGGATGGATCACTGGCCAGAGCTTGCACAGTATGCAATTGAGCTACTGGCCTGTCCTGCATCCAACGTTCTTTCGGAACGCACATTCAGTGCTGCTGGAGGCTTTGTAACCGATCACAGAGTGCGTCTGTCCACAGACTCGGTTGATCGGCTCACCTTCTTAAAAATTTATCAGTCTTGGATCACCAGCTACCAAGTACCTGATGCTGATGTAACCGATTAATTTTTTTATGAATGTGAGATCCTTGAAGACTGCCTATGCTGATGCTGAGTGACTATCCTGTTATGCTGACTGACTATTCTATTCCTCCTCAATGTTCATGTTGATAGCTTCTAAGAACATTTTTGGTTCTGGACACCACCACCAGTGGCTAAGGCCCAATTTTTCTGCCCCTGTTTAACAGGGGTGTGTAATTAAAATTTTTGCTATAATATTTTGCAGCAGGGCTTGTTCCTGTGCTCAACTAGAGTATCTGTGAGGGGTTGCAGTGTTGTGGCACCAGCACCAGTGCCTAAAGCCCAATTTTTCTGCCCCTGTTTAACAGGGGAGTGTAATTACAATTTTTGCTGTAATATTTTGCAGCAGGGCTCGTTCCTGCCCTCAACAAGAGTATCTGTGAGGCTTTACAGTGTTGTGTCACCACCACCACCACCACCGCCTAAGGCCCAATATGTCTGCCCCTGTTTAACAGGGGCGCGTAATTACAATTTTTGATCTAATATTTCACAGCAGGGCCCGTTCCTGCGCCCACCAAAGTAACTGTGAGGGCTTACAGTGCTGTGGTACCACCACCACCAAAAGCCCAATTTTTCTACCCCTATTCAACAGGGGCATGTAATTACAATTCTTGATATAATACTTCACAGCAGGGCCCGTTCCAGCGCCCACCAAGAGTAACTGAGGGCTTTACAGTGTTACCACCAACACCTAAGGCCCAAATTTCTGCAGAGTATATAGGGCAGGCCGTATAGCATATACAGGCGGTCCCCTACTTTCAAACATCCAACTTACAAATGACTACTACTTACAAACGGAGGGAGACAACAGGAAGCGAGAGGAAATCTACCCCTAGGAAGGGAAATTCTCTTCTGTAAGAGTTAATATGGGAAAAAGGTGTCTCCTCCACTGATGCTTTATCACCAATCCTTGTTTCCCTAAACACAAATTTTCAAAAATCCAATTGTCATTGGGACAGAAAGTGAGGTGAAATCTTCTGAACAGGGGCACAGACGAGCAAAACAAATGTTACAGGGGTGATAACCCTTCCCTATGTTATCCAAAAAGCTTTAAAATAGATTTTTTGGCTGGAGCTACACTTACAAAATGTACCTGTTCCAAATTACAAACAGATTCAACTTAAGAACAAACCTTGTTTGGACAGCCTGTATACTGCTTTTCAGAGTATATAGGGTCTGGGGGCCCCACGCTTTTTCTTTTTTTAAATTTGGGTGTGGGGTTCCCCTTAATATTCATACAAGACCCAAAGAGCCTGGTAATGGGCTGGGGAGGGGGGGGGGGTACCCATGCTGTTTTTCTCAATAATTTTCATCCATATTGCCGCCACTTTACAGACATACTATAGACACCCCACAGGTATGATATATAAAGGAATATTTCACTTTTATTTTTTCACTTTAAGCATCTCTAAATCACTGCTCCCGATCCCAAAAAAAATGACGTTTTTAAAACTTTTTTTGCATTGATACATGTCCCCTGGGGCAGGACCCGGGTCCTCAAACCCTTTTTAGGACAATAACTTGCATATTAGCCTTTAAAATTCACACTTTTGATTTCTCTTGTTCAAATGTTCGCACAAACTTTTGGTGCATTTGCATTTTCTGAATGCAAACCGAACTGGGGGGGTGTTCGGCTCATCCCTACACACTAGGGTGACCACATGTCCCGGATTGCCCGGGACAGTCCCGCATTTTGCAGGTCTGTCCCGGGCACATTCATTCCAGGACAATACAGTGTCCCGAATGAAACTGACACAGCCACCCCCCCGGGCCAATCTGATGCCCCCAAAAAAGGCCGCCACATCACCGCTTTACTCACTGACAGTACTTGTCCTCGCCAGCAATGCCTGGAGGAGCATAATCCCGCCCTCTGCTTGTGATTGGAGAAATCATAAATACCGCCTCTTGTGTCCAATCACTGTGCTGTGATTCGTTACAGCACAAGCTGATTTTTGGGAAAGGAGGGTGTCCCTGAATGGTAGTTTAGAAATTTGGTCACCATACTACACACTAGGGCTTTTTTAGGCATATGGTACTACAGGCAGAAAAATCTCCACCAAACTCACGTTTTTAAGAGTGCCCCAAAGAGCTCCAAAAAGTTTAAAAACACGTGAAAACGCGTTTTTGAACACTCTACACCCTCACCTGCATATACTACCCACCACCGTACACTCCACACCCCTCTCATGCATGTACTACCCACCGCCATACACTCCACACTGTACCTTCCCTACAGAAGTTCTTAAAGATCACTTATCCGGCGCTTAGGAAAATATACTAGTGGAATGAGAGAGCAGCTGCTATAGTATAAACCAACATTTATGGTCATCAGCTCTGGTTTTTTCCCGGGAACCTCCACAGACAATCACAGCTCTCCAATAGGTGGTGAGACTAAAGCCCCGTACACACGATCGGATAACCTATGGATTTTCGTCCGATGGATTTGTCCATCGGATATCCAATTAAACTGTTTTCCATCAGTCTTGCCCACACACCATCAGTCAAAAAACCGACCGTTCCAAACGCGGTGACGTAAAACACTCCGATGAGCCGAGAAAAATGAAGTTTAATGCTTCTGAGCATGCGTCGACTTGATTCTGAGCATGCGTGGGTTTTTGATCCGATGGACTTGCCCATAGACGATCAGAAATTCCCATCGGTTTTTTATCCATCGGAAAATTTTAAAACAAGTTCTATTTTTTACAACCGATGGAAAAAAGACCGATGGGTACCATACACGATCGGTTGGTCTGATGAAAACCATCCATCGGACGGTTTTCATCAGTCAAACCGATCGTGTGTACGGGGCTTAACAGAACTGAATGTACCGTGCTACTATTTTATTGGATGCTTTTTTCAAACATCTGTTTGTAATGTTTAATGTCAATGTTTAATAATGGGGGTCGTTTAGATAAATAAAAGCTTTACAGTTTTACACTATAAGGCTTCTTTTCCCTTTCTTTGCCCGAGTATAATTAAAAACTCTCAGCTGATTGGATCCTGGTGAATCAGAAGACGCAAGTGTCTGTTTTCCTGCTGGCCGATTGTTTTCTGAGGGTCGGACGGATGTTCATTTGGCAGTGATCCCAGCCACCTCACACATATACAGAGGCTTTTCATTGATCTGGAATCTGGTGAGTGCAATTCCTATAGGGAGTTTAAGCACTAGATGTGATAACGATTGAACGTTCAACACAGCTGATGAATCACTTATGAACTGCCACATGCAAAGTTTTTTGTTTTGAACTTCGGTCCCATTTGGATTGACAGATCACTTCTTTTTTTATGCAACAATATAAAGCTTATAGCGCTGCTGAAGTTTGAAGGACTATTTTAATTTTGATTGCTTCCCTTTTTGAACTGTACATTCCCTATTTAACATTACCACATTCTGCATTATGTAAGTCGTCTTAGACTCAGACTCTATTTAACCACACCTCCTTTAAGCCACACACAATATTTAGCATAATTTAAACTAAGCCCATATTCCACAACAGCACACTTTGCAGATCAGAACCTTCTGGCCTTTGCCCACTAACTTCCAGAAGCTTCTCCAAACTTCTAGATTCGGGGGGGGGGGGGGGGTACCAGAGACCTGCACTATTGTGAATCAATGTGTGAAAAAGCTGGAAGCTAATCGAAAAAAAAAAAAATGGAGCAGCCTGCAATGGCAATGGCAAAATGGCACAGTGGGAAAGATTCCTCCATCCTGCTGTGCCATTGTATTCTGACAGCGGGACTCTAAAGCCTCATACACACGATCCGATTTTTGGCCAACCGAGCGTCAGACTTTTGTCCAAAGGGCGTGTGCCTTGATTTTGTCTTGCGTACTAACGGCACACAATTGTCGGCCAACAAACACGAACATAGTGACGTACTACGTGGAATTTCAGCTCTTGAGCGTCACCCTTTGGGCCCCTTCTGCTAATGTCGTGTTTGGTGAATTGATTCCGAGCATGCGTGTTTGTACTTTGGACTTTTGTGTGACGGACTTTTGTACAGACGATACGAAAATCTGACAACAGACCGCTGTCCGCCGAAAATTTACTAGCCTGCCATCCAACATTTGTTGGCCGAAAGTTGGACAACAATTGTCTGAAGGAGCGTACTAACGGTCGGATTTTAGGCCAACAGTCTGTCATCACACAATCCCCTGCCAACAATCGGATCGTGTGTATGAGGCTTAAGACGCTGATCAGCAATTGCAGCGGATTGGCTGCAGCCCACTAATCAACAAAAGTTTCCAAACAGTCCCCAGATCGTTAAGCCTCGTACACACGATCGGATTATCCGATGGGAAGTGTGTGATGACAGGCTATTGTTGGAAAAAACAGATAGTTTGTATGCTCTATTGGACAATTGTTGTTGGAATTTCCGCGGACAAATGTTGGATAGCATGCTTTCAAATTTTCCGCCAACAAATGTGTGTTGTCGGATTATCTGAGCGTGTGTACACAAGTCCGTCGGACAAAACTCCAAAGTACAAACACGCATGCTCAGAAGCAATGCTCACCATAACACAACATTAGCAGAAGTTGCCCAAAGGGTGGAGCTAAAGAGCTGAAAAAACACATAGTTTTGTATTTGTTGGCTGACAATTCTTTGCCGTTTGTATGCAAGACAAGTTCCTAGCCAACGCCCTTTGGACAAAAGTCCTACGCTTTGTCCGCAGAAAATCCGATCGTGTCTACCAGGCTTTAGATCCACTTCTGTTGAACTGTAACGGCCATAGATGGGGCAAAATTTGGTGCACAATTTGAGCAAAAATTAAATGAATCTATTCCACTAGCCCCGCAGGTGCTCGCTCTCCCCCCCCCCCACCCAACTGAACCATACCAGGCCACATACTCTCAACATGGGTTTCCTGGCCTCTACCTTAACAACCAGCTATTCTTCACACAGAATTCAAATTGGTCAATCACCAATCCGAGTTCGAATTGTTCCCAAAATTTGGAATTTGTTAAAAAATGTATAAACTAAACTAAACTAAACTAAACTAAACTAAACTAATTTTAAGACTAATCAACAAAACAAATTTAGTAACATAACAAATCTATCCAAAACTAAACATATTTTTCTGTTCTGCACATGTCTATCTCTACTCTAACAACTGATGGCTGTATCTGAATGTTGTTTTTTAAATACACATGAACATTTAGATGAGCATTATAATTCACCTGTCTGCAGTTTGCTGTATTTTGAAACCGAGACAAACTTTTTTGCCTTATTGCGTGCTGCCCTGCAATTCCCCCCACGTGGCAGCCTAAAGTAGAAGTAAAGGTAAAACCTTTTTCATTTTGGATAGAGTAAAGGAGTGTTATAAGTAGACATGTGCAATTCGTTTCATTTCAAATTCGTTAATTTGGAAATATTCGAATGAATGAAAACCCGTTTAACAAATTTTTCCGAAAGTGAAAATCCAAAAATTCGGAAATTTTAAAATCCAAAGATTCGGAAATCAGCAAATTTGAAAATACGAAAATAAGAATGTAAATCGAAAATTCAAAAGAATGAAAATCTGAAAAATACCGTAGAATGCCCCAAAAATTAGAAAATCTGAAATAACGAAATAACTAGTAATAACTATTACTAACTATTTAATTATAGATATTGGAATTTCCTTTCAAATTTGGCTGTTAGTGAACGTAATGAATATGAATTTATCCGAAGTTATGAATTATCCAAAATAACGAATGCCGCATCTAAACGAATGGAACATAAATGAATAATAATAATAAATAATAATATTAATAAAAACGTTTTATTATTAATTAGTTACGTTCCATTCGTTTAGATGCGGCATTTGTTATTTCAGATAAGTCGTAACTTCGGATGAATTCGTATTCGTTACGTTCACTAACAGCCAAATTTAAAAGGAAATCCCAAAACCTATAATTTAATAGTTAGTTATTGTTAGTTAGTTAGTATTTCGGATTTTCGTTCTTTGTTTCTGATTTTCGTTCTTTTGAATTTTCGTATTGTCTTTATTTTTGGATTTTTTTCAATTTTCAGATTTCCGAATTTTCGGATTTCAGAATTTCCGAATCCTCGAAATAACGAATTTCCAAATTTCCGAGAAATAACGAATTTCCGAATTTCCGAGAAATACCGAATTTGAATCATAATGAATGACCCGAAAATGGCAAAAAAATAAACGAATGAAACGAAAATGAAAACACATTTTTTGACAGTGCACATGTCTAGTTATAACCCCACCCCTCATTCAAGTTTTTTTCACCATCTGAATCCCATGGGGAGATTTCCCTTCACTTCCTGGTTCATCCCTCCAAAGAGATGGAATCCCTGATTTTTACCATGATCACCAGAACTAGTGATGCCATTGGAAGATTTCCCCTCTATTACTGTTCTGGGACTAATCAAAATTTAGGATTTTCTTTTACTTTCGTATTCAAATATTTTATTGGATCAATTAACTCAAAGTCCATCCCACATACAATAACAGCTATCATAAATTAAGAATTCTTCCACACAGGGAGAGGTACAATATCAAGTGCTGTTAACATGTCGAAACAAATAACCCAACACATTGGGGTTGATTTACTAAAGTAAAATCCACTTTGCACTTGCAAGTGCACTGAAAGTGCACATGGAAGTGCAGATGCTGTAGTTCTGAGGGGGACATGCAAGGAAAATAAAAAACAGCATTTTAGCTTGCACATGATTGGATGATAAAATCAGCAGGGCTTCCCCTAATTTCAGAGCTTCCCCTCAGATTTACAGCGATCTACAGCAACTGCACTTCCATGTGCACTTTCAAGTGCAAAGTGGATTTTCCTTTAGTAAATCAACCCCATTGGGTCTATTGACTTATTAACAATAAGGTCTATCAAATGATGGCATTTATCAACCTAGTAGCTACAACAGAGGTACGTAAAAGAAGATAGGGAACCGACAATTGGATGGCTCACCCCAGCCATGGCCTGAGGGAGAACTAGGACCAAGCAAAGTTGGTGAATTAGTAAATTATCCAGCAATGTTATGGTAAACAAAAAAAAAAGCTAGAGGAGTAATGGGAGAAGTCAGGAGGGAAGCATAAGGGGAAAGGAATGGTTCCAGAATTGAACCAGCCACGGTCCCAAGAGCACAATCAACTGATGAGGTTAACGGGTCAGCTAAGGCTCCATAACAGAGGCGTCAAAATCAAGGGACATACAGTATCTCACAAAAGTGAGAACACCCCTCACATTTTTATAAAATATTTTATTATATCTTTTCATGTGACAACACTTAAGAAATGACCCTTTGCTACAATGTAAAGAAGCGAGTGTACAGCTTGTATAACAGTGTAAATTTTCTATCCCCTCAAAATAACACAACAAACAGCAATTAATGTCTAAACCGCTGGCAACAAAAGTAAGTACACCCCTAAGTGAAAATGTCCAAATTGCGCTCATATAGCCATTTTTCCTCCTCGGTGTCATGTGACTCGTTAGTGTTGCAAGATCTCAGGTGTGAATGGGGAGCAGTTGTGTTAAATTTGGTGTTATCGCTCTCACTCTCTCATACTGGTCACTGGAAGTTCAACATGGCATCTCGTGCCAAAGAACTCTCTGAGAATCTGAAAACAAAGAATGGTTGCTCTACATAAAGATGGTCCAGGCTAAAAGAAGATTGTCAAGACCCTGAAATTGAGCTACAGCACGGTGGCCTAGACCATACAGGGGTTTAACAGGACAGGTTCCACTCAGAACAGGCCTCGCCATGGTCGACCAAAGAAGTTGAGGGAACATGCTCAGCGTCATATCCAGAGGTTGTCTTTGGGAAATAGACGTATGAGTGCTGCCAGCATTGCTGGAGAGGTTGAAGGGGTGAGGGGGTCAGCCTGTCAGTGCTCAGACCATATGCCGCACATTGCATCAAATTGGTCTGCATGGCTGTCATCCCAGAAGGAAGCCTCTTCTAAAGATGCACAAGAAAGCCTGCAAACAGTTTGCCAAAGACAAGCAGACTAAGGACATGGATTACAGGAACCATGTCCTTTGGTCTGATGAGAACAAGATAAACTTATTTGGTTTAGATGGTGTCAAGCGTGTGTGGCGGCAACCCGGTGAGAAGTACAAAGACAAGTCTGTCTTGCCTAAGCATGGTGGTGGGAGTGTCATGGTCTTGGGCTGCATGAGTGCTGCCAGCACTGGGGAGCTACAGTTCATTGAGAGAACCATGAATGCCAACATGTACTGTCCGCGACATACTGAAAGCGGAACTTCAGTAATTTTTTTCAACTTTCCATCTATTAAATCTTCTGTCCTTGTTGTTTTAACTAGTAAAACATATTTTTTTCTGACAGTAAATACCTTATACAGCCCACTTCCTGTTTCTTATCTGGTGAAAAGCCTAGGCTTATGACATCATGCACCGCTCTCTCTCTCACTGTTGTGAGAGTTTGCCAGGAAGAGAGGGTGGTGAGTCATAAGAGGGTCGATGAGAGCTGCAGAGCTGGAGGTGTGCCTCTGTTTGTCTGTGTAAATCCTTGAATTGAACAGGCAGCAGCTTCAGCTGCCCACAGTTAAAATGGATGCAGCCAGACTCAGTGGAGGGAGATTTCTGCAGCATATTTGGCAAGTACAGAATCACAGTATATATAAAATATGCAAAGTGGTTGGAGGGAAGCTTCAGAATGGCAAATACGTTTTTATAACAAATTATGTGAGCAGACTGCAGTTCCTCTTGAAGCAGAGCATGATCCCCTCCTTTCGGAGACTGGGCGGCAGGGCGGTATTCCAACATGATAACGACCCCAAACACACCTCCAAGATGACCACTGTCTTGCTAAAGAAGCTGAATGTAAAGACGATGGACTGTCCAAGCATGTCTCCAGATCGAAACCCTATTGAGCATCTGTGGGGCATCCTCAAACGGAAGGTGGAGGAGCACAAGGTCTCTAACATCCACCAGCTCCGTGATGTCATCATGGAGGAGTGGAAGAGGACTCCAGTGGAAACCTGTGAAGCTCTGGTGAACTCCATGCCCAAGAGGGTTAAGGCAGTGCTGGAAAATAATGGTGGCCACTAGGGGTGCGGAAATTAACGATTAATTGTTCGATTAATCGTTAATTTCTTTGATTGATCAAAAAAATTTTGATCGATGACGATCCGCGGAGTGAGCTCTGCGGTCTCGTCCATAGGAAAGGCCGCGGCTTCGGCCTAGCTCCGGAGGACGGCGGCCATCTTGGTCCACCCTGCGGCAGCCTAGTAGCGGCGCGCTGATGTCATCATCAGCCGCCTGCTTGTGCCGTCTACTCTGCGGACCGTTCTACCTGGATCTTAAGGTATGGGGGAGATGTGGACATTACGGGGGAGATGTGGACAATGACATTACAGTGGGAGCACATGTGGGCATTACATTATGGGGGAGATGTAGACATTACGGGGGAGATGTGGACATTACAGTATGGGGGCACATGTGGACATTACAGTATGGGGGGGAGATGCGGACATTACGGGGGAGATGCGGACATTACGGGGGAGATGCGGACATTACAGTATGGGGGGGAAAAGTGGACATTACGGGGGAGATGTGGACATTATGGGGGAGATGCGGACATTACGGGGGAGATGCGGACATTACGGGGGAGATGCGGACATTACGGGGGAGATGTGGACATTACGGGGGAGATGCGGACATTACGGGGGAGATGCGGACAGTATGGGGGGAGATGTGGACATTACGGGGGAGATGCGGACATTACGGGGGAGATGCGGACATTACAGTATGGGGGGGAAAAGTGGACATTACGGGGGAGATGTGGACATTATGGGGGAGATGCGGACATTACGGGGGAGATGCGGACATTACGGGGGAGATGCGGACATTACGGGGGAGATGTGGACATTACGGGGGAGATGTGGACATTACGGGGGAGATGCGGACATTACGGGGGAGATGCGGACATTACAGTATGGGGGAGATGTGGACATTACGGGGGAGATGTGGACATTACGGGGGAGATTTGGGCATTACGGGGAGATGCGGGCATTACGGGGGAGATGCGGACATTACAGTATGGGGGGAGATGTGGACATTACGGGGGAGATGTGGACATTACGGGGGAGATGTGGGCATTACGGGGGAGATGTGGGCATTACGGGGGAGATGTGGACATTACGGGGGAGATGTGGACATTACGGGGAGATGTGGACATTACGGGGGAGATGTGGACATTACGGGGGAGATGTGGACATTACGGGGGAGATGTGGACATTACGGGGGAGATGTGGACATTACAGTATGGGGGGAAAAGTGGACATTACGGGGGAGATGTGGACATTACGGGGGAGATGTGGATATTACAGTATGGGGGGGAGATGTGGACATTACGGGGGAGATGTGGACATTATGGGGGAGATGTGGACATTACGGGGGAGATGCGGACATTACGGGGGAGATGTGGACATTACGGGGGAGATGTGGACATTACGGGGAGATGCGGACAGTATGGGGGGAGATGTGGACATTACGGGGGAGATGTGGACATTACGGGGGAGATGTGGACATTACAGTATGGGGGGGAAAAGTGGACATTACGGGGGAGATGTGGACATTACGGGGGAGATGTGGATATTACAGTATGGGGGGGGGAGATGTGGACATTACGGGGGAGATGTGGACATTATGGGGGCACATGTGGACATTACAGTATGGGGAAACATGTGGGCATTGCAGTATGGGGGGGAGATGTGGACATTACGGGGGAGATGTGGACATTACAGAATGGGGGGAGATGTGGACAACTAACAAACTAACTTTCTACGTTTTTCTTAAAGCTTAATAAAAAAAAATTCTTGTAAAAACTGTATGTGCGTTAGAATTAATTGAAATTAGTCGATTAATCGATTTAAAAAAAAACGATTAATCGAACAAGAAAATTTTAATCAGTAACAGCCCTAGTGGCCACACAAAATATTGACACTTTGGGCCCAATTTGGACATTTTCACTTAGGGGTGTACTCACTTTTGTTGCCAACGGTTTAAACATTAATGGTTGTGTATTGAATTATTTTGAGGGGACAGCAAATTTATACTGTTATACTCACTACTTTACATTGTAGCAAAGTGTAATTTCTTCAGTGTTGTCACATGAAAAGATATGACATGGAATTTTATATATAGGCAACTCCTATCTTCATATTGATTTGTGGTTCCAAATTAATAATAACTATAAAACAACTGGCTGCAGGTGGCATCTATCCTAACAGCGTGTGTGGACTTGATGTGATGGGTCTGTTATATTTAAATTTTATTATTACTCTCACATCATGGACCGCACATCAAGTTATTATCAGACCTTTAGATTTAATTTTTGTAGAAATACTTCTTATGTATCCCATTCATCTTGGCTTTGGTAAATATTATGGCAGCTGTATTCCAATTAACAACCTCATCTTAATCAGTTTTTTCTCTCAATAAGGGTTTATTGTATAAATGTAAATTTACAAAATTGTTATATTAATCTAAACTAACCCCATTTTACAAATTTCCCCAATAACCTGGATTTCATTTCCAACCAAAGGCTGTCTAAACCGTTACAATATATCTATATTTATTAATAATATTGTTAAACTCATATCAGAAATTAATACTCAAGTGATAATCTAAATATCACACCTGTTGCCTTATGAGGAATGTTTATGAATAAATTACATTGTAAACTAGGAATATCTGTACATAAATTTATATATAAGAATAAGAAATGTGTAGTATGAAATAGGTGGGTCTGTAGAGGGTTAACTTAGTTGACAAGCTGGGCTTGAGGACAATCTAATTACCTGTCCTCTTATTTGAATATGCATGAATGCGGGGTGACAAGGGCTGTGGAGTCTTATGGTCTGACAAGATAACTTAGTATTCAAACAAGCTAGAAAAGAGATCACAGCTGAAACTTGTAGTCTATGCGGCACCACCTTTTATTCTCTAGATAAAGGCATGTGTATTCACCCATATTAACACCCATATCCATTTAAGGGGTAATTCTTCCTGGCTAGTTCCATGCATAGCTAAGCGCCCCATTCAAGGGAAGTTAACGACCTCCGGTTTAATAAATTTATCTTCAAATCCAATTATCACTAAATTCCAGTAAAGAGTGGGCTAGTGTGGGAAATTAATATAACGGCAGGAAGGAGGAGAGAAATAACCGCAACCAATCGTAGCCGCCCTGGGTTAGTCAATGGGAGAGGGCTCCATAAAAGGACCCCCCATCCAGTAGAGAGTAGAGAGATGAGGGAACCTGGGCCCAGGATTCATTATAGGTAATTATTAGACCATCTTCCAGCACTTACCCCTTATGCTTGCATTTTTCCTATGTTTGTCTGTCTATTTGTAATGTAATGTATATACGTTGTGTTTGAAACTAATATTTACTCCCTTGCCAAAGACTGTAAATGTTTGCGGTGTATTAGATAGACTAATAACCTTAATTCTTTAATAAATGCTTGTTATATTGAAGTTTTCAAATCTTGTCAAAAGGAACTCTTATTTAAACCATATCAATAATCGTTAAATATTAAATATTAATATTTAAAAATCAACAGTTGGCGACCACGAAGATAAGTACAGGACTGAAAGCATTTAATATAATAACAAAATCTGTATATTAGAGATTAAGGTTATTAGGAGGAAGTTAAGCTGAGTCAGCTTATCCAACCTATCTAGGGAAAATATAGGTAAATATTTTTGTTTTATTAGTGGGTATTACCTCCAAGGAGAGAATATACACCACAGGTTATTTTTTTTTGTTAATGTGCCGGGTTAACAATTATTTTTGAATCTGTTTTCCAAACATGATAAAATGAAGGTTACATTTAACCATGTATTACACTAATTTAGTATTTTTTGATAGTGGAAACAGTGCATTTAAAAAAAAAAGGGAAATTAAGTAAAATAATTTAAGGAAATATATCTGTGGATATATATTAGAATTAGGGTGTGTTGATTGTTAAATATTAATATTTAATATTCAATATTTAACGATTATTGATATGGTTTAAATAAGAGTTCCTTTTGACAAGATTTGAAAACTTCAATATAACAAGAATTTATTAAAGAATTAAGGTTATTAGTCTATCTAATACACCGCAAACATTTACAGTCTTTGGCAAGGGAGTAAATATTAGTTTCAAACACAACGTATATACATTACATTACAAATAGACAGACAAACATAGGAAAAAAAAGTATAAGGGGTAAGTGCTGGGAGATGGTCTAATAATTACCTATAATGAATCCTGGGCCCAGGTTCCCTCATCTCTCTACTCTCTACTGGATGGGGGGTCCTTTTATGGAGCCCTCTCCCATTGACTAACCCAGGGCGGCTACGATTGGTTGCGGTTATTTCTCTCCTCCTTCCTGCTGTTATATTAATTTCCCACACTAGCCCACTCTTTACTGGAATTTAGTGATAATTGGATTTGAAGATAAATTTATTAAACCGGAGGTCGTTAACTTCCCTTGAATGGGGCGCTTAGCTATGCATGGAACTAGCCAGGAAGAATTACCCCTTAAATGGATATGGGTGTTAATATGGGAGAATACACACACCTTTATCTAGAGAATAAAAGGCGGTGCCGCATAGACTACAAGTTTCAGCTGTGATCTCTTTTCTAGCTTGTTTGAATACTAAGTTATCTCCTCAGACCATAAGACTCCACAGCCCTTGTCACCCTGCATTCATGCATATTCAAATAAGAGGACAGGTAATTAGATTGTCCTCAAGCCCAGCTTGTCAACTAAGTTAACCCTCTACAGACCCACCTATTTCATACTACACATTTCTTATTCTTATATATAAATTTATGTACAGATATTCCTAGTTTACAATGTAATTTATTCATAAACATTCCTCATAAGGCAACAGATGACCCCTTGTGGCAAGTTGAGACAGAAAAGACGAGGCCACACTTAAGTGAGTAATTGTTTATGTCTAATTTCCATTAAATTGTTAAGTTTCTCCCTCTGCCATCTTAGAAGTCGGCAAAGATATATCACCATGCCCGTCATGAAAATCAGTACCCCACATTGCAATATGAGAAGACCTTTTATTCCCATTTCCACCCAGGTCCTAGTTGTGACTAAGCTGAAATCCCCATCATGTAAAAGTTCATTCAACCTTTTCCCTGTTTTCACCATATCATTACTAATTTGAATTATATGGGTATCCTTCCTTGCAAGCAGATTGTGAAGATTTACTGACAGAGTATCAATTTGTACATCAAAATGGGGCATGTATGTGATAGGATCTGGGACATCGGGGGTACTCTCAATGATATAATCTTCTGTTAACACGGGTATGGGGGTTTCTACAGTTTCCCCAATAGTAGTGTACTCATGTGGAATGAAGCAAAAATTTGGATAGGGTATTGGACACGACTGACCCCCATAGAGAAATGTCTGGTGATTGGTAACGACACAGTGCAGTACATCCATGTGGTAGGTGACCCTTGTGCTTGGTGTTCTCCATTTTGACAACTTTACTGGGCAGTTAGCTTCCATCTCACTTGGACTGGTTTCTTGAGGTGGACTTTCCAGTTGGGGGTCCCTTGCTACTTTGGCTATGGGAACCGGGTCATTGCTTAGACCACAGACTGGAGTGTCAATTTCGAACACATCACAGCGGCATAAGTATCTATTGTCTTTGACAGTGCAGCAGGCAGTGTGTGGTGCTTTCCATCGCCCTTGAACTTGAATGAGCACTTCGGGGAGGTGCAACCTTTCCTTGTACACGTCATTTTCGAGGTATCCAAGGGAGTGTACGGACGCCATTGTGTTAAAGTAGTCGTCTTGTGGATGGAACACGGGCAGCGACATTGTGAATGACACGTATAGTAGGTCATGGTAAGTGCACCGTGACGGGCTCTTCTTGCAAGCAAATGGCCCTCTATTTGGCTGTGGTGTCACTATCCCTATATTTCGAATTATGGAAACCGGCAAAGGTTTGCACTTGTTTCCAGAATGTACATTCATTCCACCACTAGTATTAGTGTGAGTACAATACCACTGGGTAAGGTCTGTATCTTTTAATATATCAGGGATTTTACCGGCTTGAATATCTCGGATGACATTGGTGACCTTTGTTAAAATAAAATTTCCATATGCAGTACATATTACCTCTTTGCCCATACCATCCTCTCTAGCTTTCTGATTATTTATATTTATGATTTCGTTTATTTTCTGTTGTGTCTTTTCAAACAACTGCGCAATGTCTTTCATGTTATAAACCGTAAACTTTTCCTCCTCTGCAAGCCCCTCTACACCCTGCAGAACTGGTTTCAGCACTTGCCGACCCTCTTTCTGTTCGAAATTTCCGATATGCCTGCGAATCGCTGAAAAATCGGCTCTGTTCCAAATTGACATGCCAGATCCAAAAAGTCCTGGGATGGATGCAAGTATGCTGTCCACGCCCTTTAACTTTCTGGATCTGAAAATGCCCCTGTGGGGAGGGAGGTTTGGTTCTGCTAATGGATCTTGAGTTCGGCTTGCATGGGAGGCAATCAAATCTACTAGCAAGGAAGAGTAGAACAGAGAAACAATTGTCCGGGCACATGAGCCGAATTCGGCCATGTTCCACTGGGACAAATTAAGTACCACCGGCACATGAATGAATTTAACGTTATTAAACAATATTCCAGGGATTGAGGTTGCCGTTAGGCCACTAGGTGGTCCCTCTTGCAGTGATGGGCATTCCAAGGATGTTGGTTCGTAATAGGGGATTGCAACTGTATTTTTGGGCAAAGTTGTAGGAGCAGGGGTGTTGGCCTTCGGGGACACATGCAGTGTAATTTTTCCTGGGACGTACTGAAGAGTGGATGCATGAGTGTTGCTGGACAAGGGGATGGGGATAACAAAAGTATATTTCCACTCTCCGGCATCACTCAACCGTGTCTCTCTAATCAATAAAGATCCGTTCTGAAAACTCAGGACTCTATCCTGGTAGTCCGTGCCATTCCCAGCAACGCCATTATTCCAGACTAGATGATTATCGATGGGACTCCACCAATAAACTTGCTTCCCCACAGTTCCTACAATGGCCACCGGCAATAAGATGGATTCCCCCTCTAGGCAGTAGACCGGATTCTGGTCAACGATCACGCTGATGAGCGGTCCAGTCTCCTCTCCCTTGGTATGTCCGATCAGATGGAGCAGGATAACAATCCATATTGACTTCATGGCTCTAAGAGGAAAGAAAGCAGAACATGTTAGTTGATTTCTTTGGCTCCATGGAACTGTTTCAGTTGGTTTGCATGAACCCATTTATCTTGTGTCTTTATGGAGAATGGGCCTCTCCATTTTTGACTTAAACTGTTATCCAGGGGACGTAGCTCCAAGAACATAACTCGGTCTCCTATGGTCCAAGTGCATTCTCGAACCCCTTTGTCAAAATACGCCTTGGCTTTCTTTTGATTTTTATCCATTTGTGCTGCTGCAAATACATGGATCTCTTTTATCGCTTTTTGGAGTTTAAGGAGATATTGGTCCATTGAAAGTCTGTCTATGGTAGGAGTGTGCATCTCTAGCCAGAGATGTTCAGGGAGTCTCATCTGTCTACCTGTCAGCACTTCAAAGGGTGTCAACCGGGTAGCATATGAGGGGGTTGCTCGGATGGCCATGGCCAGTAATGGCAACAGATTATCCCAGTTCTTACCATTGACGTGGACAATTTTTTTTAGCATTGTCTTAATCTGCCGATTGGCTCTTTCAACCTGACCTGAAGATTCTGGGTGATATGGAATGTGAAATTTTTGCTCTACCCCTAACATCTCTAGGCACGTTTTTACAATTTTTCCCGTAAAATGGGTCCCCTGATCTGACTCTATTGATGATGGGAGCCCCCATCTACTGAACACCTGTTCAACCAAAATCTTAGCAGTACTCTGTGCGGTGTTACTTTTGGTTGGGAAGATCTCTACCCATTTAGAAAACAGATCTGTGATTACCAAGATGTATCTGTTGTTTCTAGAAGTGACTGGCAAGGGTCCCATGTAATCCATTTGTAAGGCATTCCATGGCCCTTCTTTCAGTCGTATTCTTAAAGGGGCATTGATCTTCCTTGGTGCAGGGTTAACTTGTGCACAGACAATACAATTGTCACAATACTGCAAAGTAAATCATTTCATTTTGGTATTTTTCAGGAACCACCCACGTTACTTCATCTCCATGATGCAACAATACATTTTTATCTTCTGATAATGTGAGGTGTTTTATGTACTTTGCCAGAGTATTCCCCTCCGAGAGCTCTCCAATCTCATTTTGCAGTTTTTGCCTGATTTCCTTAATGTTGTCATCCTGCCTTTGTATGTCCGAAATATTCGGAACTTCTATGCAGGATTTTGTGAGGGCACAAACGATGGGGCACAAGACAGGGTCTAGTAAATTCAAAGGAATTTCCCAGATCTCCCCCCCTTGTGCTCCTTGTTTGGCCAAGCAATCCGCTACCTCATTTTGTTCCCAGTATGGGGCAGTGCCTGAATGACCTTTTACTTTGCACACCCATGGTTTGACTGGCAACTTTTATACCAATGTTACGATATATTTTAACAGGGATACATGTTTAAGTGGAGACCCATCTGAGGACACGTACTGGTGGGTGTGCCAGAAGGGCAAAAATTCTGTAAGAGCATTACAGACCCATGCAGAATCTGAGTATATAACAATTTCTTGGTCCCTTTTCAGCAGTTCTAGGGCATGCGCAATCGCAGCCATCTCAGCGAATTGTGCTGATTTGACTTGACATGACCGAAAGATTGATGTTTGGGTCTTTGCCTGTGGATTGATAATGTATATTCCAAATCCTGCATGTGGGGAACCCTCCACGTAAAAACATGATCCATCTGTGAAAATTTGGACTGCATTTTCAGGGACATTTTCGTTTGCTGACAAATGTCTAAAGAATTGTTGTGCAACTGATTGTGGGGTGATATCACATTCATGTGGTATTCCTTGGTAAAGGAGGCCATGGGCCCTAGTGGAAGGATTATTTGTGTGTTTGACTTTAATGTCTCGATCTTGGAGCAACAGAGCCCAATGGGCCAGTCTGGCATTGGAGACATTGCCATCCTTCACTCTGTCTGTGAGTAAAAATTTAGTTGGAGTATGTGTTGTGTGGAGGATGACTGGGTTAAGTCCTATGATGTATGTGTAGTATTTCACTTCCCAAAACGTGACCAGAAGGTGTTTTTCACATAGAGTGTACTTCATTTCCACAGGAGATAATAGTTTAGAAGTATATGATATGGGTCTTTGTTGCCCATGGATCTCCTGTGACAGAACAGCTGACATGGCTGTCTCTGATATGGCAGTCTCAATGTGAAATGGCAGTTGGTACTCTGGGTTGGCCAGCGCTGGCGCTTGCGCTAAAGCTTCTTTAAGCTCCTGCACTGCATTGGTGTGTTGCTCAGTCCAGTGCCATTGGGTGTCCTTTTTCTATAAATCATACAGTGGTGCAGATTTTTGGGCAAAATCAGGGACGAACGCCCGTGAATAATTTACCAATCCTAGGAAAGATCTCAGAGTAGGAATACTCACTGGCAGAGGTAATTGTAGAATGGTTTTTACCTTCTCCGTTGCTATCTTCCGACCGTTGGCTGTCACTGTAATCCCAAGGAAAGACACAGATTCCTGCAAGAATTGTGCCTTAATGGGATTACACTTCAGTCCTGCCTCTCCTAGGATCCGTAGGAGTTCCTCCAATAGCCACAAATGCTCGTCTTTGTCGTCCGTGGCTATAAGCAGATCGTCTACGTACTGAAAAAGATTCTTTGGGGAAGAAAAATCAGTTAGAATATCTCTCATGGTTGCATGAAATAATGTAGGAGAGTTATGAAATCCTTGAGGGACAGAATTGAAGGTATACTGTTTTCCCAGAAACGTAAATGCAAATTTGTATTGACATTCCTCTGACAGGGGTAAAGACCAAAAGCCGTTACTTATATCCAGCACCGTGAAGTATTTGTGTTTGGGGTTCAACATGTTCAAGACATCTGGGCCAGAAGCAACTGTGGGGGCACAATTGTTTGTAACACTGTTCAATTTGCAGTAATCAATTGTTAATCTCCACGAATTGTCAGTATTTTTGCGAATCGGCCATATTGGCGCATTTGTTGTGGATACACATGGCCTGATGACCTTTTGGTCAAGCAATGACTCTATGGTTTCCTGTATGTAACTGATAGCTTCCTTTGGGAAGGGGTATTGTTTTTGCGGAACTGGGTCTGGGCCACTGATGTGTATTACCGTATTTACCTTTCCACAATCATGTTTATGTGTTGCAAAGGATCCCTGATGTCTTTCTATCACAGGCTGCAGAAGCCGATGTTCTGGGTGATCTTTAATGATCTCCAGTATGTCATATTTTGAATCATTGCATTGGATGGCTGCAATTGTGTGAGAATCAGGTATCACTATGGTGCTAGCCTGATCATTTGGAACCCCTTTCCATAGTAAAAGGTTGGTCAGATCTAACATGCATCCATTGGGAATTAAGAAGTCTGAACCCAGCAGGCTGGTTTCATTTGGCAAACACATTAATGCTAATGGCTGTTTTAGGGATAACTCCCCAATTTGGATTGTCAGTGGCTTGGACAAGGCAGACTCAACATTATGCCTAGCAAAGCTCTGTAGATTCAACGGATTTCCTGAAGATAGTGATGAGTTTAAAGGATCTTTGTCATGCAGAATTGAAATTGCTGCCCCTGTGTCTAGAAGCATAGTGCATTGACGGCCCCTAATCAATGCTGACACTATAGGGTGCCCACACCTATCCAGAGAGATAGGTGCTAAAATTTTGGGGCCTTGTAGTTGTCACCATTGAATACGGTCAGCCTCTGTCTGGGAAGCTACCTGTCCTTCCTTTCCCGGGCCTAGTTGCAAGGCCTGTAATTGCTGTCGTAACTCTGCATATGTCGGAGCTCTTTGTGTCTCACTGATATGCTTGCCCTCTGATGGGTGGTTATGAAAGTTTCCTCTTCCTCTGCCTCTATACCCTGATTTCCCCCTATACCCCCTCCCTCTCCCTTGTGAACTTTTGTCCCAGTTAGGGTTGTATGGAGGATTGGATTCTCCTGGGGCGTGGGGGCCTTCTACGGTGGTAGTTCTGCATTGTAATGCAGCCACCTTCCTAAATAGCTGTTTCTCTTCTTTTTCTTTAAGCCTGTGCTGTTTATATGCTTGGATGGCATGGAATGATCTGTGTATTAATCCTATTACTTCGTCATAGCTGTGTTTTCTTGGATCTATCAAATGCTCACATTTTATTCTAATAGCTGGATGGGCATTGTGGATCAAAAGATTTTTATACTCCATGTCCTCCCGCGTGGCCCTCCCATTGTTAGTGTTGTATGCTGCCCACAATCTATTGGCATAAACTAATGGGTTTTCTTCATTATTTTGTTTAATTTCATAGGCCACCATCAAACCTATAGCTGAGGGATTTATAACCTTTTGCAATTCTGCCACGGTTACCTTGTAGCTCCCTTTGCCTTCCTTAATTAGATCTGGGAGTGCATTCCAGGTGTGGGCGTCAAGGGTTAATTGTAACACCTTCACTTGGTCACTAGGACTTCTTACCCCTAAAAGCTCACACCTCTGTTGTACGTTGGTTGCATGTGAAGAAATGTGTTCGCTAGATTTAATTTTACCAATGAAATCAGCGACACTCATAAGTGTTTTTACAAGTTGAGATGGCTATACATTGGCATCACCTCATTTCCTTCACTATCAAACCCCAAAAATGTTTGATTTCCTTCCGTAGAGGAGGAGATCTGGGTTAATCAATGGGAGAGGGCTCCATAAAAGGACCCCCCATCCAGTAGAGAGTAGAGAGATGAGGGAACCTGGGCCCAGGATTCATTATAGGTAATTATCAGACCATCTCCCAGCACTTACCCCTTATGCTTGCATTTTTCCTATGTTTGTCTGTCTATTTGTAATGTAATGTATATACGTTGTGTTTGAAACTAATATTTACTCCCTTGCCAAAGACTGTAAATGTTTGCGGTGTATTAGATAGACTAATAACCTTAATTCTTTAATAAATGCTTGTTATATTGAAGTTTTCAAATCTTGTCAAAAGGAACTCTTATTTAAACCATATCAATAATCGTTAAATATTGAATATTAAATATTAAATATTAATATTTAAAAATCAACACACCCTAATCCTAATATATATCCACAGATATATTTCCTTAAATTATTATACTTAATTTCCTTTTTTTTTTAAATGCACTGTTTCCACTATCAAAAAATACTAAATTAGTGTAATACATGGTTAAATGTAACCTTCATTTTATCATGTTTGGAAAACAGATTCAAAAATAATTGTTAACCCGGCACATTTTGTTATAAATGTTTTGTCTATAAAAACTGAAATTGGCAGGGTGTCTTTCCAGCTTATCACCGATCTCTCATCCCAGCTACATTCTTTCATGAGAGCACAAAAGTGGAGGTCACATCTGCATACATGACACACACAAGAGATAGAACTAAAGGTTCCAGCAATCTCATACATACACAAATATCTCTCTAAAAATCGTTTAGATTTTTCCCATTTGTACACAACACATGCTTAGCACGGAAAATTTGGCAAAAAAAATGCATTTTTCTTTGTTTCTGTTATAAAATTTAGCAAATGAGTCATTTTTGTTCATAAATTTTGGCCAGAATTTTAACTGCTACATATCTTTCGTAAAAGTAACCCAAATCGGTGTATATTATTTGGTCTTTGAGAAAGTTATAGAGTCCACAAGCTATGGTGCCAATCACTGAAAATTGATCACACCTGAAGTACTGACGGCCCATCTCATTTCTTGAGACCCTAACAAGCCAGGACAACACAAATACCCCCCAAATGACCCATTTTGGTAAAGTAGACATTCCAATGTATTTAGTAAGAGGCATGGTGAGTTTTTTTAAGTTGTAATTTTTTTCCCACAATTCTTTGCAAAATCAAGATTTTTATTTATTTTTTCCTTTTCCCACAACATTTTTATATTAGCAGGTTATTTCTCACACACAGCATATGCATACTACAAATTACACCCCAAAACACATTCTGTTAATCCTCCTGAGTATGGCGATACCACATGTGTGACACTTTCACACAGCGTGGCCACATACAGAAGCCCAACATGCAGGGAGCACCATCAGGCGTTCTAGGAGCATAAATTATACATCTCATTTCCTGACTACCTCTTGCATTTTTGAAGGCCCTGGAGCACCAGGACAATGGGAACACTCCAAAAATGACCCCATTTTGGAAAGAAAACACCCCAACGTATAATTTATGAGGCATAATGAGTCTTTTGAACGGTTCATTTTTTTCGCCAAGTTTTTGGAAAATGTGGAAAGAAAATGAAAACGCATTTTTTTTTTACACAAAGTTGTCCATTTATACAATATTTCTAATACACAGCATGTACATAGCAAAAATTACACCCCAAAATAGATTCTCCTATTCCTCCTGAGTATGGTGATACCACATGTGTGAGACTTTTCCACAGCATGGCCACATAGAGAGGCCCAAAATGCAGGGAGCCCCGTCAGGTGTTCTAGGGGCATACTTTTCTCAAATCTAATTTGAGTACCAACTACACTTTTGTGAGGCACTGTAGTGGCATGGATGTGGCATGGATGAGAACTGATGTGGCATGGATGAGCATGAATGGGAATGGATGAGCCGTGGATCGGGATGGCTGAGCATGGTTGAGCCATAAATGTGGATGGCTGAGTACGGCTGGGTACTGCTGAGTACGTCTGGGTACAGCTGGGTACGGCTGGGTATTGCTGAGTATGGCTGGGTATTGCCGAGCATGGCCGAGTATGGCTGGGTACTGCTGAGTATGGCTGGGTATTGCTGAGTATGGCTGGGTACTGATGAGTATAGCTTGGTACTGCTAAGTATGGCTGGGTATGGCTGAGTACGGCTGGCTACTGCTGAGTACAGCTGGGTACTGCCGAGTACGGCTGAGTACTGCTGGGTACCGTCATTTGACGGAGCGATCACGTGGTAAACGGCCGCTGTCAGCGGCCATTTACCATGATCAGTGATGCACCGGGTCCTCTGGACCCGGCGGTTATGGATACTCCCGTGTGCGCGCCCCCCGATTCTGGGAGGAAGTCAATGTACGCCCTCCCGGGGTTATTGAGCCACGCTGTAGCCGTCATTCGGCTATGGCGTGGTTAGTAAATGGTTAAATTAGGGGGTGCACGAGTTTAGTCAGGCCTGGGGCAGCACAAAACCTAAATACACCACTGGTGGTAACCCAGTTATTTGGAATGATGCGGAGTGTATCTTTTGTGCCTGTTCCCTACTGCAGTAGTTATTATTAATTTGGAACCATTAATCAATATGAGGATAGGAGTTGCCCATCTATAAAATTCCATGTCAGATATAATAAAACATTTACAAAAATGTGAGGGGTGTACTCTATACTGTATTTCTGACGTGGAGTAAATTCGCCGTTTGGCACTACCAATCAGCTTGTCACAGTTTATATGTATATATGTATATATATATATATATATATATATATATATATATATATTAGACATGTGCATTCGTTTTCGTCCGAATGCATTTTCGTCCGAATTTCAGCTATTTTCGTTATCGTTTTAACAAACGAAAACGAAAGCACAGAATCCGAAAACCGAAAGATCCGACATAAACAAATGCTTTATTTTCGTTTTCGTTGCTACAACAGTTCGATATAGATAGGAGATTCGACGTGACGCTGACAATAACAATCTGTGTCTATCGAACCTGTGGTCGAATGTGCCTAACCTTAACTCTATTAGTCCAAGATTATTCTACATAGGAGAGAAAAGATTCGACATTATAGAGAGAAAAGATTCGACATAGGAGAGAAAGATTCGACATAGGAGAGAAAGATTCGACATAGGAGAGAAAAGATTCGACATAGGAGAGAAAAGATTCGACATAGGAGAGAAAAGATTTGACATTATAGAGAGAAAATATTCGACATAGGAGAGAAAAGATTCGACATAGGAGAGAAAAGATTTGTTATTATAGAGAGAAAAGATTCGACATAGAGAGAAAAGATCACTGCTGGAATTGGGTGGGGGAAGTAAAATAAAAATAAAGTTGATGATGAATGTTATTGGCTGATTGTAACCAAAGAGGAGGAGCAGTAAAATAGCTAGAATGACGAAGATTCGACAAAGCATCGAAAGTTAAAAAATTCGACGGTGCAGCAAAACTGTACGACGCTGCAATCGTACATTTCCGGTCAAATGCATCCGCCCATAGGCTATAGAAGAATTCTAATGTTGGTTGACTAGTAATAGTAATGAATAAATATAATTATTACTAGTCATACAACATTAGAATTCTTCCCCCCTTGTTTAATGATCTCCCCCCCTTGTGCTCCTTGTTTGGCCAAGCAATCCGCTACCTCATTTTGTTCTCAGTATGGGGCAGTGCCTGAATGACCTTTTACTTTGCACACCCATGGTTTGACTGGCAACTTTTATACCAATGTTACGATATATTTTAACAGGGATACAGGGATACATGTTTAAGTGGAGACCCATCTGAGGACACGTACTGGTGGGTGTGCCAGAAGGGCAAAAATTCTGTAAGAGCATTACAGACCCATGCAGAATCTGAGTATATAACAATTTCTTGGTCCCTTTTCAGCAGTTCTAGGGCATGCGCAATCGCAGCCATCTCAGCGAATTGTGCTGATTTGACTTGACATGACCGAAAGATTGATGTTTGGGTCTTTGCCTGTGGATTGATAATGTATATTCCAAATCCTGCATGTGGGGAACCCTCCACGTAAAAACATGATCCATCTGTGAAAATTTGGACTGCATTTTCAGGGACATTTTCGTTTGCTGACAAATGTCTAAAGAATTGTTGTGCAACTGATTGTGGGGTGATATCACATTCATGTGGTATTCCTTGGTAAAGGAGGCCATGGGCCCTAGTGGAAGGATTATTTGTGTGTTTGACTTTAATGTCTCGATCTTGGAGCAACAGAGCCCAATGGGCCAGTCTGGCATTGGAGACATTGCCATCCTTCACTCTGTCTGTGAGTAAAAATTTAGTTGGAGTATGTGTTGTGTGGAGGATGACTGGGTTAAGTCCTATGATGTATGTGTAGTATTTCACTTCCCAAAACGTGACCAGAAGGTGTTTTTCACATAGAGTGTACTTCATTTCCACAGGAGATAATAGTTTAGAAGTATATGATATGGGTCTTTGTTGCCCATGGATCTCCTGTGACAGAACAGCTGACATGGCTGTCTCTGATATGGCAGTCTCAATGTGAAATGGCAGTTGGTACTCTGGGTTGGCCAGCGCTGGCGCTTGCGCTAAAGCTTCTTTAAGCTCCTGCACTGCATTGGTGTGTTGCTCAGTCCAGTGCCATTGGGTGTCCTTTTTCTATAAATCATACAGTGGTGCAGATTTTTGGGCAAAATCAGGGACGAACGCCCGTGAATAATTTACCAATCCTAGGAAAGATCTCAGAGTAGGAATACTCACTGGCAGAGGTAATTGTAGAATGGTTTTTACCTTCTCCGTTGCTATCTTCCGACCGTTGGCTGTCACTGTAATCCCAAGGAAAGACACAGATTCCTGCAAGAATTGTGCCTTAATGGGATTACACTTCAGTCCTGCCTCTCCTAGGATCCGTAGGAGTTCCTCCAATAGCCACAAATGCTCGTCTTTGTCGTCCGTGGCTATAAGCAGATCGTCTACGTACTGAAAAAGATTCTTTGGGGAAGAAAAATCAGTTAGAATATCTCTCATGGTTGCATGAAATAATGTAGGAGAGTTATGAAATCCTTGAGGGACAGAATTGAAGGTATACTGTTTTCCCAGAAACGTAAATGCAAATTTGTATTGACATTCCTCTGACAGGGGTAAAGACCAAAAGCCGTTACTTATATCCAGCACCGTGAAGTATTTGTGTTTGGGGTTCAACATGTTCAAGACATCTGGGCCAGAAGCAACTGTGGGGGCACAATTGTTTGTAACACTGTTCAATTTGCGGTAATCAATTGTTAATCTCCACGAATTGTCAGTATTTTTGCGAATCGGCCATATTGGCGCATTTGTTGTGGATACACATGGCCTGATGACCTTTTGGTCAAGCAATGACTCTATGGTTTACTGTATGTAACTGATAGCTTCCTTTGGGAAGGGGTATTGTTTTTGCGGAACTGGGTCTGGGCCACTGATGTGTATTACCGTATTTACCTTTCCACAATCATGTTTATGTGTTGCAAAGGATCCCTGATGTCTTTCTATCACAGGCTGCAGAAGCCGATGTTCTGGGTGATCTTTAATGATCTCCAGTATGTCATATTTTGAATCATTGCATTGGATGGCTGCAATTGTGTGAGAATCAGGTATCACTATGGTGCTAGCCTGATCATTTGGAACCCCTTTCCATAGTAAAAGGTTGGTCAGATCTAACATGCATCCATTGGGAATTAAGAAGTCTGAACCCAGCAGGCTGGTTTCATTTGGCAAACACATTAATGCTAATGGCTGTTTTAGGGATAACTCCCCAATTTGGATTGTCAGTGGCTTGGACAAGGCAGACTCAACATTATGCCTAGCAAAGCTCTGTAGATTCAACGGATTTCCTGAAGATAGTGATGAGTTTAAAGGATCTTTGTCATGCAGAATTGAAATTGCTGCCCCTGTGTCTAGAAGCATAGTGCATTGACGGCCCCTAATCAATGCTGACACTATAGGGTGCCCACACCTATCCAGAGAGATAGGTGCTAAAATTTTGGGGCCTTGTAGTTGTCACCATTGAATACGGTCAGCCTCTGTCTGGGAAGCTACCTGTCCTTCCTTTCCCGGGCCTAGTTGCAAGGCCTGTAATTGCTGTCGTAACTCTGCATATGTCGGAGCTCTTTGTGTCTCACTGATATGCTTGCCCTCTGATGGGTGGTTATGAAAGTTTCCTCTTCCTCTGCCTCTATACCCTGATTTCCCCCTATACCCCCTCCCTCTCCCTTGTGAACTTTTGTCCCAGTTAGGGTTGTATGGAGGATTGGATTCTCCTGGGGCGTGGGGGCCTTCTACGGTGGTAGTTCTGCATTGTAATGCAGCCACCTTCCTAAATAGCTGTTTCTCTTCTTTTTCTTTAAGCCTGTGCTGTTTATATGCTTGGATGGCATGGAATGATCTGTGTATTAATCCTATTACTTCGTCATAGCTGTGTTTTCTTGGATCTATCAAATGCTCACATTTTATTCTAATAGCTGGATGGGCATTGTGGATCAAAAGATTTTTATACTCCATGTCCTCCCGCGTGGCCCTCCCATTGTTAGTGTTGTATGCTGCCCACAATCTATTGGCATAAACTAATGGGTTTTCTTCATTATTTTGTTTAATTTCATAGGCCACCATCAAACCTATAGCTGAGGGATTTATAACCTTTTGCAATTCTGCCACGGTTACCTTGTAGCTCCCTTTGCCTTCCTTAATTAGATCTGGGAGTGCATTCCAGGTGTGGGCGTCAAGGGTTAATTGTAACACCTTCACTTGGTCACTAGGACTTCTTACCCCTAAAAGCTCACACCTCTGTTGTACGTTGGTTGCATGTGAAGAAATGTGTTCGCTAGATTTAATTTTACCAATGAAATCAGCGACACTCATAAGTGTTTTTACAAGTTGAGATGGCTATACATTGGCATCACCTCATTTCCTTCACTATCAAACCCCAAAAATGTTTGATTTCCTTCCGTAGAGGAGGAGATCTGGGTTAATCAATGGGAGAGGGCTCCATAAAAGGACCCCCCATCCAGTAGAGAGTAGAGAGATGAGGGAACCTGGGCCCAGGATTCATTATAGGTAATTATCAGACCATCTCCCAGCACTTACCCCTTATGCTTGCATTTTTCCTATGTTTGTCTGTCTATTTGTAATGTAATGTATATACGTTGTGTTTGAAACTAATATTTACTCCCTTGCCAAAGACTGTAAATGTTTGCGGTGTATTAGATAGACTAATAACCTTAATTCTTTAATAAATGCTTGTTATATTGAAGTTTTCAAATCTTGTCAAAAGGAACTCTTATTTAAACCATATCAATAATCGTTAAATATTGAATATTAAATATTAAATATTAATATTTAAAAATCAACACACCCTAATCCTAATATATATCCACAGATATATTTCCTTAAATTATTATACTTAATTTCCTTTTTTTTTTAAATGCACTGTTTCCACTATCAAAAAATACTAAATTAGTGTAATACATGGTTAAATGTAACCTTCATTTTATCATGTTTGGAAAACAGATTCAAAAATAATTGTTAACCCGGCACATTTTGTTATAAATGTTTTGTCTATAAAAACTGAAATTGGCAGGGTGTCTTTCCAGCTTATCACCGATCTCTCATCCCAGCTACATTCTTTCATGAGAGCACAAAAGTGGAGGTCACATCTGCATACATGACACACACAAGAGATAGAACTAAAGGTTCCAGCAATCTCACACATACACAAATATCTCTCTAAAAATCGTTTAGATTTTTCCCATTTGTACACAACACATGCTTAGCACGGAAAATTTGGCAAAAAAAATGCATTTTTCTTTGTTTCTGTTATAAAATTTAGCAAATGAGTCATTTTTGTTCATAAATTTTGGCCAGAATTTTAACTGCTACATATCTTTCGTAAAAGTAACCCAAATCGGTGTATATTATTTGGTCTTTGAGAAAGTTATAGAGTCCACAAGCTATGGTGCCAATCACTGAAAATTGATCACACCTGAAGTACTGACGGCCCATCTCATTTCTTGAGACCCTAACAAGCCAGGACAACACAAATACCCCCCAAATGACCCATTTTGGTAAAGTAGACATTCCAATGTATTTAGTAAGAGGCATGGTGAGTTTTTTTAAGTTGTAATTTTTTTCCCACAATTCTTTGCAAAATCAAGATTTTTATTTCTTTTTTCCTTTTCCCACAACATTTTTATATTAGCAGGTTATTTCTCACACACAGCATATGCATACTACAAATTACACCCCAAAACACATTCTGTTAATCCTCCTGAGTATGGCGATACCACATGTGTGACACTTTCACACAGCGTGGCCACATACAGAAGCCCAACATGCAGGGAGCACCATCAGGCGTTCTAGGAGCATAAATTATACATCTCATTTCCTGACTACCTCTTGCATTTTTGAAGGCCCTGGAGCACCAGGACAATGGGAACACTCCAAAAATGACCCCATTTTGGAAAGAAAACACCCCAACGTATAATTTATGAGGCATAATGAGTCTTTTGAACGGTTCATTTTTTTCGCCAAGTTTTTGGAAAATGTGGAAAGAAAATGAAAACGCATTTTTTTTTTTACACAAAGTTGTCCATTTATACAATATTTCTAATACACAGCATGTACATAGCAAAAATTACACCCCAAAATAGATTCTCCTATTCCTCCTGAGTATGGTGATACCACATGTGTGAGACTTTTCCACAGCATGGCCACATAGAGAGGCCCAAAATGCAGGGAGCCCCGTCAGGTGTTCTAGGGGCATACTTTTCTCAAATCTAATTTGAGTACCAACTACACTTTTGTGAGGCACTGTAGTGGCATGGATGTGGCATGGATGAGAATTGATGTGGCATGGATGAGCATGAATGGGAATGGATGAGCCGTGGATCGGGATGGCTGAGCATGGTTGAGCCATAAATGTGGATGGCTGAGTACGGCTGGGTACTGCTGAGTACGTCTGGGTACAGCTGGGTACGGCTGGGTATTGCTGAGTATGGCTGGGTATTGCCGAGCATGGCCGAGTATGGCTGGGTACTGCTGAGTATGGCTGGGTATTGCTGAGTATGGCTGGGTACTGATGAGTATAGCTTGGTACTGCTAAGTATGGCTGGGTATGGCTGAGTACGGCTGGCTACTGCTGAGTACAGCTGGGTACTGCCGAGTACGGCTGAGTACTGCTGGGTACCGTCATTTGACGGAGCGATCACGTGGTAAACGGCCGCTGTCAGCGGCCATTTACCATGATCAGTGATGCACCGGGTCCTCTGGACCCGGCGGTTATGGATACTCCCGTGTGCGCGCCCCCCGATTCTGGGAGGAAGTCAATGTACGCCCTCCCGGGGTTATTGAGCCACGCTGTAGCCGTCATTCGGCTATGGCGTGGTTAGTAAATGGTTAAATTAGGGGGTGCACGAGTTTAGTCAGGCCTGGGGCAGCACAAAACCTAAATACACCACTGGTGGTAACCCAGTTATTTGGAATGATGCGGAGTGTATCTTTTGTGCCTGTTCCCTACTGCAGTAGTTATTATTAATTTGGAACCATTAATCAATATGAGGATAGGAGTTGCCCATCTATAAAATTCCATGTCAGATATAATAAAACATTTACAAAAATGTGAGGGGTGTACTCTATACTGTATTTCTGACGTGGAGTAAATTCGCCGTTTGGCACTACCAATCAGCTTGTCACAGTTTATATGTATATATGTATATATATATATATATATATATATATATATATTAGACATGTGCATTCGTTTTCGTCCGAATGCATTTTCGTCCGAATTTCAGCTATTTTCGTTATCGTTTTAACAAACGAAAACGAAAGCACAGAATCCGAAAACCGAAAGATCCGACATAAACAAATGCTTTATTTTCGTTTTCGTTGCTACAACAGTTTGATATAGATAGGAGATTCGACGTGACGCTGACAATAACAATCTGTGTCTATCGAACCTGTGGTCGAATGTGCCTAACCTTAACTCTATTAGTCCAAGATTATTCTACATAGGAGAGAAAAGATTCGACATTATAGAGAGAAAAGATTCGACATAGGAGAGAAAGATTCGACATAGGAGAGAAAGATTCGACATAGGAGAGAAAAGATTCGACATAGGAGAGAAAAGATTCGACATAGGAGAGAAAAGATTCGACATTATAGAGAGAAAATATTCGACATAGGAGAGAAAAGATTCGACATAGGAGAGAAAAGATTTGTTATTATAGAGAGAAAAGATTCGACATAGAGAGAAAAGATCACTGCTGGAATTGGGTGGGGGAAGTAAAATAAAAATAAAGTTGATGATGAATGTTATTGGCTGATTGTAACCAAAGAGGAGGAGCAGTAAAATAGCTAGAATGACGAAGATTCGACAAAGCATCGAAAGTTAAAAAATTCGACGGTGCAGCAAAACTGTACGACGCTGCAATCGTACATTTCCGGTCAAATGCATCCGCCCATAGGCTATAGAAGAATTCTAATGTTGGTTGACTAGTAATAGTAATGAATAAATATAATTATTACTAGTCATACAACATTAGAATTCTTCCCCCCTTGTTTAATGATCTCCCCCCCTTGTGCTCCTTGTTTGGCCAAGCAATCCGCTACCTCATTTTGTTCCCAGTATGGGGCAGTGCCTGAATGACCTTTTACTTTGCACACCCATGGTTTGACTGGCAACTTTTATACCAATGTTACGATATATTTTAACAGGGATACAGGGATACATGTTTAAGTGGAGACCCATCTGAGGACACGTACTGGTGGGTGTGCCAGAAGGGCAAAAATTCTGTAAGAGCATTACAGACCCATGCAGAATCTGAGTATATAACAATTTCTTGGTCCCTTTTCAGCAGTTCTAGGGCATGCGCAATCGCAGCCATCTCAGCGAATTGTGCTGATTTGACTTGACATGACCGAAAGATTGATGTTTGGGTCTTTGCCTGTGGATTGATAATGTATATTCCAAATCCTGCATGTGGGGAACCCTCCACGTAAAAACATGATCCATCTGTGAAAATTTGGACTGCATTTTCAGGGACATTTTCGTTTGCTGACAAATGTCTAAAGAATTGTTGTGCAACTGATTGTGGGGTGATATCACATTCATGTGGTATTCCTTGGTAAAGGAGGCCATGGGCCCTAGTGGAAGGATTATTTGTGTGTTTGACTTTAATGTCTCGATCTTGGAGCAACAGAGCCCAATGGGCCAGTCTGGCATTGGAGACATTGCCATCCTTCACTCTGTCTGTGAGTAAAAATTTAGTTGGAGTATGTGTTGTGTGGAGGATGACTGGGTTAAGTCCTATGATGTATGTGTAGTATTTCACTTCCCAAAACGTGACCAGAAGGTGTTTTTCACATAGAGTGTACTTCATTTCCACAGGAGATAATAGTTTAGAAGTATATGATATGGGTCTTTGTTGCCCATGGATCTCCTGTGACAGAACAGCTGACATGGCTGTCTCTGATATGGCAGTCTCAATGTGAAATGGCAGTTGGTACTCTGGGTTGGCCAGCGCTGGCGCTTGCGCTAAAGCTTCTTTAAGCTCCTGCACTGCATTGGTGTGTTGCTCAGTCCAGTGCCATTGGGTGTCCTTTTTCTATAAATCATACAGTGGTGCAGATTTTTGGGCAAAATCAGGGACGAACGCCCGTGAATAATTTACCAATCCTAGGAAAGATCTCAGAGTAGGAATACTCACTGGCAGAGGTAATTGTAGAATGGTTTTTACCTTCTCCGTTGCTATCTTCCGACCGTTGGCTGTCACTGTAATCCCAAGGAAAGACACAGATTCCTGCAAGAATTGTGCCTTAATGGGATTACACTTCAGTCCTGCCTCTCCTAGGATCCGTAGGAGTTCCTCCAATAGCCACAAATGCTCGTCTTTGTCGTCCGTGGCTATAAGCAGATCGTCTACGTACTGAAAAAGATTCTTTGGGGAAGAAAAATCAGTTAGAATATCTCTCATGGTTGCATGAAATAATGTAGGAGAGTTATGAAATCCTTGAGGGACAGAATTGAAGGTATACTGTTTTCCCAGAAACGTAAATGCAAATTTGTATTGACATTCCTCTGACAGGGGTAAAGACCAAAAGCCGTTACTTATATCCAGCACCGTGAAGTATTTGTGTTTGGGGTTCAACATGTTCAAGACATCTGGGCCAGAAGCAACTGTGGGGGCACAATTGTTTGTAACACTGTTCAATTTGCGGTAATCAATTGTTAATCTCCACGAATTGTCAGTATTTTTGCGAATCGGCCATATTGGCGCATTTGTTGTGGATACACATGGCCTGATGACCTTTTGGTCAAGCAATGACTCTATGGTTTCCTGTATGTAACTGATAGCTTCCTTTGGGAAGGGGTATTGTTTTTGCGGAACTGGGTCTGGGCCACTGATGTGTATTACCGTATTTACCTTTCCACAATCATGTTTATGTGTTGCAAAGGATCCCTGATGTCTTTCTATCACAGGCTGCAGAAGCCGATGTTCTGGGTGATCTTTAATGATCTCCAGTATGTCATATTTTGAATCATTGCATTGGATGGCTGCAATTGTGTGAGAATCAGGTATCACTATGGTGCTAGCCTGATCATTTGGAACCCCTTTCCATAGTAAAAGGTTGGTCAGATCTAACATGCATCCATTGGGAATTAAGAAGTCTGAACCCAGCAGGCTGGTTTCATTTGGCAAACACATTAATGCTAATGGCTGTTTTAGGGATAACTCCCCAATTTGGATTGTCAGTGGCTTGGACAAGGCAGACTCAACATTATGCCTAGCAAAGCTCTGTAGATTCAACGGATTTCCTGAAGATAGTGATGAGTTTAAAGGATCTTTGTCATGCAGAATTGAAATTGCTGCCCCTGTGTCTAGAAGCATAGTGCATTGACGGCCCCTAATCAATGCTGACACTATAGGGTGCCCACACCTATCCAGAGAGATAGGTGCTAAAATTTTGGGGCCTTGTAGTTGTCACCATTGAATACGGTCAGCCTCTGTCTGGGAAGCTACCTGTCCTTCCTTTCCCGGGCCTAGTTGCAAGGCCTGTAATTGCTGTCGTAACTCTGCATATGTCGGAGCTCTTTGTGTCTCACTGATATGCTTGCCCTCTGATGGGTGGTTATGAAAGTTTCCTCTTCCTCTGCCTCTATACCCTGATTTCCCCCTATACCCCCTCCCTCTCCCTTGTGAACTTTTGTCCCAGTTAGGGTTGTATGGAGGATTGGATTCTCCTGGGGCGTGGGGGCCTTCTACGGTGGTAGTTCTGCATTGTAATGCAGCCACCTTCCTAAATAGCTGTTTCTCTTCTTTTTCTTTAAGCCTGTGCTGTTTATATGCTTGGATGGCATGGAATGATCTGTGTATTAATCCTATTACTTCGTCATAGCTGTGTTTTCTTGGATCTATCAAATGCTCACATTTTATTCTAATAGCTGGATGGGCATTGTGGATCAAAAGATTTTTATACTCCATGTCCTCCCGCGTGGCCCTCCCATTGTTAGTGTTGTATGCTGCCCACAATCTATTGGCATAAACTAATGGGTTTTCTTCATTATTTTGTTTAATTTCATAGGCCACCATCAAACCTATAGCTGAGGGATTTATAACCTTTTGCAATTCTGCCACGGTTACCTTGTAGCTCCCTTTGCCTTCCTTAATTAGATCTGGGAGTGCATTCCAGGTGTGGGCGTCAAGGGTTAATTGTAACACCTTCACTTGGTCACTAGGACTTCTTACCCCTAAAAGCTCACACCTCTGTTGTACGTTGGTTGCATGTGAAGAAATGTGTTCGCTAGATTTAATTTTACCAATGAAATCAGCGACACTCATAAGTGTTTTTACAAGTTGAGATGGCTATACATTGGCATCACCTCATTTCCTTCACTATCAAACCCCAAAAATGTTTGATTTCCTTCCGTAGAGGAGGAGATCTGGGTTAATCAATGGGAGAGGGCTCCATAAAAGGACCCCCCATCCAGTAGAGAGTAGAGAGATGAGGGAACCTGGGCCCAGGATTCATTATAGGTAATTATCAGACCATCTCCCAGCACTTACCCCTTATGCTTGCATTTTTCCTATGTTTGTCTGTCTATTTGTAATGTAATGTATATACGTTGTGTTTGAAACTAATATTTACTCCCTTGCCAAAGACTGTAAATGTTTGCGGTGTATTAGATAGACTAATAACCTTAATTCTTTAATAAATGCTTGTTATATTGAAGTTTTCAAATCTTGTCAAAAGGAACTCTTATTTAAACCATATCAATAATCGTTAAATATTGAATATTAAATATTAAATATTAATATTTAAAAATCAACACACCCTAATCCTAATATATATCCACAGATATATTTCCTTAAATTATTATACTTAATTTCCTTTTTTTTTTAAATGCACTGTTTCCACTATCAAAAAATACTAAATTAGTGTAATACATGGTTAAATGTAACCTTCATTTTATCATGTTTGGAAAACAGATTCAAAAATAATTGTTAACCCGGCACATTTTGTTATAAATGTTTTGTCTATAAAAACTGAAATTGGCAGGGTGTCTTTCCAGCTTATCACCGATCTCTCATCCCAGCTACATTCTTTCATGAGAGCACAAAAGTGGAGGTATCTCTATCCACCACTTTCTTCAACATTTGTTTTAGGGTTTTGTTGAATCTTTCAACCAGCCCATCGGTTTGGGGGTGATACACAGATGTACGTAATTGCGTCACTTTGAACAATTTACACAGCTCCTTCATAACCCGGGACATAAAGGGTGTACCTTGGTCCGTAAGTAAAATTTAGCAAATGAGTCATTTTTGTTCATAAATTTTGGCCAGAATTTTAACTGCTACATATCTTTCGTAAAAGTAACCCAAATCGGTGTATATTATTTGGTCTTTGAGAAAGTTATAGAGTCCACAAGCTATGGTGCCAATCACTGAAAATTGATCACACCTGAAGTACTGACGGCCCATCTCATTTCTTGAGACCCTAACAAGCCAGGACAACACAAATACCCCCCAAATGACCCATTTTGGTAAAGTAGACATTCCAATGTATTTAGTAAGAGGCATGGTGAGTTTTTTTAAGTTGTAATTTTTTTCCCACAATTCTTTGCAAAATCAAGATTTTTATTTCTTTTTTCCTTTTCCCACAACATTTTTATATTAGCAGGTTATTTCTCACACACAGCATATGCATACTACAAATTACACCCCAAAACACATTCTGTTAATCCTCCTGAGTATGGCGATACCACATGTGTGACACTTTCACACAGCGTGGCCACATACAGAAGCCCAACATGCAGGGAGCACCATCAGGCGTTCTAGGAGCATAAATTATACATCTCATTTCCTGACTACCTCTTGCATTTTTGAAGGCCCTGGAGCACCAGGACAATGGGAACACTCCAAAAATGACCCCATTTTGGAAAGAAAACACCCCAACGTATAATTTATGAGGCATAATGAGTCTTTTGAACGGTTCATTTTTTTCGCCAAGTTTTTGGAAAATGTGGAAAGAAAATGAAAACGCATTTTTTTTTTACACAAAGTTGTCCATTTATACAATATTTCTAATACACAGCATGTACATAGCAAAAATTACACCCCAAAATAGATTCTCCTATTCCTCCTGAGTATGGTGATACCACATGTGTGAGACTTTTCCACAGCATGGCCACATAGAGAGGCCCAAAATGCAGGGAGCCCCGTCAGGTGTTCTAGGGGCATACTTTTCTCAAATCTAATTTGAGTACCAACTACACTTTTGTGAGGCACTGTAGTGGCATGGATGTGGCATGGATGAGAACTGATGTGGCATGGATGAGCATGAATGGGAATGGATGAGCCGTGGATCGGGATGGCTGAGCATGGTTGAGCCATAAATGTGGATGGCTGAGTACGGCTGGGTACTGCTGAGTACGTCTGGGTACAGCTGGGTACGGCTGGGTATTGCTGAGTATGGCTGGGTATTGCCGAGCATGGCCGAGTATGGCTGGGTACTGCTGAGTATGGCTGGGTATTGCTGAGTATGGCTGGGTACTGATGAGTATAGCTTGGTACTGCTAAGTATGGCTGGGTATGGCTGAGTACGGCTGGCTACTGCTGAGTACAGCTGGGTACTGCCGAGTACGGCTGAGTACTGCTGGGTACCGTCATTTGACGGAGCGATCACGTGGTAAACGGCCGCTGTCAGCGGCCATTTACCATGATCAGTGATGCACCGGGTCCTCTGGACCCGGCGGTTATGGATACTCCCGTGTGCGCGCCCCCCGATTCTGGGAGGAAGTCAATGTACGCCCTCCCGGGGTTATTGAGCCACGCTGTAGCCGTCATTCGGCTATGGCGTGGTTAGTAAATGGTTAAATTAGGGGGTGCACGAGTTTAGTCAGGCCTGGGGCAGCACAAAACCTAAATACACCACTGGTGGTAACCCAGTTATTTGGAATGATGCGGAGTGTATCTTTTGTGCCTGTTCCCTACTGCAGTAGTTATTATTAATTTGGAACCATTAATCAATATGAGGATAGGAGTTGCCCATCTATAAAATTCCATGTCAGATATAATAAAACATTTACAAAAATGTGAGGGGTGTACTCTATACTGTATTTCTGACGTGGAGTAAATTCGCCGTTTGGCACTACCAATCAGCTTGTCACAGTTTATATGTATATATGTATATATATATATATATATATATATATTAGACATGTGCATTCGTTTTCGTCCGAATGCATTTTCGTCCGAATTTCAGCTATTTTCGTTATCGTTTTAACAAACGAAAACGAAAGCACAGAATCCGAAAACCGAAAGATCCGACATAAACAAATGCTTTATTTTCGTTTTCGTTGCTACAACAGTTCGATATAGATAGGAGATTCGACGTGACGCTGACAATAACAATCTGTGTCTATCGAACCTGTGGTCGAATGTGCCTAACCTTAACTCTATTAGTCCAAGATTATTCTACATAGGAGAGAAAAGATTCGACATTATAGAGAGAAAAGATTCGACATAGGAGAGAAAGATTCGACATAGGAGAGAAAGATTCGACATAGGAGAGAAAAGATTCGACATAGGAGAGAAAAGATTCGACATAGGAGAGAAAAGATTTGACATTATAGAGAGAAAATATTCGACATAGGAGAGAAAAGATTCGACATAGGAGAGAAAAGATTTGTTATTATAGAGAGAAAAGATTCGACATAGAGAGAAAAGATCACTGCTGGAATTGGGTGGGGGAAGTAAAATAAAAATAAAGTTGATGATGAATGTTATTGGCTGATTGTAACCAAAGAGGAGGAGCAGTAAAATAGCTAGAATGACGAAGATTCGACAAAGCATCGAAAGTTAAAAAATTCGACGGTGCAGCAAAACTGTACGACGCTGCAATCGTACATTTCCGGTCAAATGCATCCGCCCATAGGCTATAGAAGAATTCTAATGTTGGTTGACTAGTAATAGTAATGAATAAATATAATTATTACTAGTCATACAACATTAGAATTCTTCCCCCCTTGTTTAATGATCTCCCCCCCTTGTGCTCCTTGTTTGGCCAAACAATCCGCTACCTCATTTTGTTCCCAGTATGGGGCAGTGCCTGAATGACCTTTTACTTTGCACACCCATGGTTTGACTGGCAACTTTTATACCAATGTTACGATATATTTTAACAGGGATACAGGGATACATGTTTAAGTGGAGACCCATCTGAGGACACGTACTGGTGGGTGTGCCAGAAGGGCAAAAATTCTGTAAGAGCATTACAGACCCATGCAGAATCTGAGTATATAACAATTTCTTGGTCCCTTTTCAGCAGTTCTAGGGCATGCGCAATCGCAGCCATCTCAGCGAATTGTGCTGATTTGACTTGACATGACCGAAAGATTGATGTTTGGGTCTTTGCCTGTGGATTGATAATGTATATTCCAAATCCTGCATGTGGGGAACCCTCCACGTAAAAACATGATCCATCTGTGAAAATTTGGACTGCATTTTCAGGGACATTTTCGTTTGCTGACAAATGTCTAAAGAATTGTTGTGCAACTGATTGTGGGGTGATATCACATTCATGTGGTATTCCTTGGTAAAGGAGGCCATGGGCCCTAGTGGAAGGATTATTTGTGTGTTTGACTTTAATGTCTCGATCTTGGAGCAACAGAGCCCAATGGGCCAGTCTGGCATTGGAGACATTGCCATCCTTCACTCTGTCTGTGAGTAAAAATTTAGTTGGAGTATGTGTTGTGTGGAGGATGACTGGGTTAAGTCCTATGATGTATGTGTAGTATTTCACTTCCCAAAACGTGACCAGAAGGTGTTTTTCACATAGAGTGTACTTCATTTCCACAGGAGATAATAGTTTAGAAGTATATGATATGGGTCTTTGTTGCCCATGGATCTCCTGTGACAGAACAGCTGACATGGCTGTCTCTGATATGGCAGTCTCAATGTGAAATGGCAGTTGGTACTCTGGGTTGGCCAGCGCTGGCGCTTGCGCTAAAGCTTCTTTAAGCTCCTGCACTGCATTGGTGTGTTGCTCAGTCCAGTGCCATTGGGTGTCCTTTTTCTATAAATCATACAGTGGTGCAGATTTTTGGGCAAAATCAGGGACGAACGCCCGTGAATAATTTACCAATCCTAGGAAAGATCTCAGAGTAGGAATACTCACTGGCAGAGGTAATTGTAGAATGGTTTTTACCTTCTCCGTTGCTATCTTCCGACCGTTGGCTGTCACTGTAATCCCAAGGAAAGACACAGATTCCTGCAAGAATTGTGCCTTAATGGGATTACACTTCAGTCCTGCCTCTCCTAGGATCCGTAGGAGTTCCTCCAATAGCCACAAATGCTCGTCTTTGTCGTCCGTGGCTATAAGCAGATCGTCTACGTACTGAAAAAGATTCTTTGGGGAAGAAAAATCAGTTAGAATATCTCTCATGGTTGCATGAAATAATGTAGGAGAGTTATGAAATCCTTGAGGGACAGAATTGAAGGTATACTGTTTTCCCAGAAACGTAAATGCAAATTTGTATTGACATTCCTCTGACAGGGGTAAAGACCAAAAGCCGTTACTTATATCCAGCACCGTGAAGTATTTGTGTTTGGGGTTCAACATGTTCAAGACATCTGGGCCAGAAGCAACTGTGGGGGCACAATTGTTTGTAACACTGTTCAATTTGCGGTAATCAATTGTTAATCTCCACGAATTGTCAGTATTTTTGCGAATCGGCCATATTGGCGCATTTGTTGTGGATACACATGGCCTGATGACCTTTTGGTCAAGCAATGACTCTATGGTTTCCTGTATGTAACTGATAGCTTCCTTTGGGAAGGGGTATTGTTTTTGCGGAACTGGGTCTGGGCCACTGATGTGTATTACCGTATTTACCTTTCCACAATCATGTTTATGTGTTGCAAAGGATCCCTGATGTCTTTCTATCACAGGCTGCAGAAGCCGATGTTCTGGGTGATCTTTAATGATCTCCAGTATGTCATATTTTGAATCATTGCATTGGATGGCTGCAATTGTGTGAGAATCAGGTATCACTATGGTGCTAGCCTGATCATTTGGAACCCCTTTCCATAGTAAAAGGTTGGTCAGATCTAACATGCATCCATTGGGAATTAAGAAGTCTGAACCCAGCAGGCTGGTTTCATTTGGCAAACACATTAATGCTAATGGCTGTTTTAGGGATAACTCCCCAATTTGGATTGTCAGTGGCTTGGACAAGGCAGACTCAACATTATGCCTAGCAAAGCTCTGTAGATTCAACGGATTTCCTGAAGATAGTGATGAGTTTAAAGGATCTTTGTCATGCAGAATTGAAATTGCTGCCCCTGTGTCTAGAAGCATAGTGCATTGACGGCCCCTAATCAATGCTGACACTATAGGGTGCCCACACCTATCCAGAGAGATAGGTGCTAAAATTTTGGGGCCTTGTAGTTGTCACCATTGAATACGGTCAGCCTCTGTCTGGGAAGCTACCTGTCCTTCCTTTCCCGGGCCTAGTTGCAAGGCCTGTAATTGCTGTCGTAACTCTGCATATGTCGGAGCTCTTTGTGTCTCACTGATATGCTTGCCCTCTGATGGGTGGTTATGAAAGTTTCCTCTTCCTCTGCCTCTATACCCTGATTTCCCCCTATACCCCCTCCCTCTCCCTTGTGAACTTTTGTCCCAGTTAGGGTTGTATGGAGGATTGGATTCTCCTGGGGCGTGGGGGCCTTCTACGGTGGTAGTTCTGCATTGTAATGCAGCCACCTTCCTAAATAGCTGTTTCTCTTCTTTTTCTTTAAGCCTGTGCTGTTTATATGCTTGGATGGCATGGAATGATCTGTGTATTAATCCTATTACTTCGTCATAGCTGTGTTTTCTTGGATCTATCAAATGCTCACATTTTATTCTAATAGCTGGATGGGCATTGTGGATCAAAAGATTTTTATACTCCATGTCCTCCCGCGTGGCCCTCCCATTGTTAGTGTTGTATGCTGCCCACAATCTATTGGCATAAACTAATGGGTTTTCTTCATTATTTTGTTTAATTTCATAGGCCACCATCAAACCTATAGCTGAGGGATTTATAACCTTTTGCAATTCTGCCACGGTTACCTTGTAGCTCCCTTTGCCTTCCTTAATTAGATCTGGGAGTGCATTCCAGGTGTGGGCGTCAAGGGTTAATTGTAACACCTTCACTTGGTCACTAGGACTTCTTACCCCTAAAAGCTCACACCTCTGTTGTACGTTGGTTGCATGTGAAGAAATGTGTTCGCTAGATTTAATTTTACCAATGAAATCAGCGACACTCATAAGTGTTTTTACAAGTTGAGATGGCTATACATTGGCATCACCTCATTTCCTTCACTATCAAACCCCAAAAATGTTTGATTTCCTTCCGTAGAGGAGGAGATCTGGGTTAATCAATGGGAGAGGGCTCCATAAAAGGACCCCCCATCCAGTAGAGAGTAGAGAGATGAGGGAACCTGGGCCCAGGATTCATTATAGGTAATTATCAGACCATCTCCCAGCACTTACCCCTTATGCTTGCATTTTTCCTATGTTTGTCTGTCTATTTGTAATGTAATGTATATACGTTGTGTTTGAAACTAATATTTACTCCCTTGCCAAAGACTGTAAATGTTTGCGGTGTATTAGATAGACTAATAACCTTAATTCTTTAATAAATGCTTGTTATATTGAAGTTTTCAAATCTTGTCAAAAGGAACTCTTATTTAAACCATATCAATAATCGTTAAATATTGAATATTAAATATTAAATATTAATATTTAAAAATCAACACACCCTAATCCTAATATATATCCACAGATATATTTCCTTAAATTATTATACTTAATTTCCTTTTTTTTTTAAATGCACTGTTTCCACTATCAAAAAATACTAAATTAGTGTAATACATGGTTAAATGTAACCTTCATTTTATCATGTTTGGAAAACAGATTCAAAAATAATTGTTAACCCGGCACATTTTGTTATAAATGTTTTGTCTATAAAAACTGAAATTGGCAGGGTGTCTTTCCAGCTTATCACCGATCTCTCATCCCAGCTACATTCTTTCATGAGAGCACAAAAGTGGAGGTCACATCTGCATACATGACACACACAAGAGATAGAACTAAAGGTTCCAGCAATCTCACACATACACAAATATCTCTCTAAAAATCGTTTAGATTTTTCCCATTTGTACACAACACATGCTTAGCACGGAAAATTTGGCAAAAAAAATGCATTTTTCTTTGTTTCTGTTATAAAATTTAGCAAATGAGTCATTTTTGTTCATAAATTTTGGCCAGAATTTTAACTGCTACATATCTTTCGTAAAAGTAACCCAAATCGGTGTATATTATTTGGTCTTTGAGAAAGTTATAGAGTCCACAAGCTATGGTGCCAATCACTGAAAATTGATCACACCTGAAGTACTGACGGCCCATCTCATTTCTTGAGACCCTAACAAGCCAGGACAACACAAATACCCCCCAAATGACCCATTTTGGTAAAGTAGACATTCCAATGTATTTAGTAAGAGGCATGGTGAGTTTTTTTAAGTTGTAATTTTTTTCCCACAATTCTTTGCAAAATCAAGATTTTTATTTCTTTTTTCCTTTTCCCACAACATTTTTATATTAGCAGGTTATTTCTCACACACAGCATATGCATACTACAAATTACACCCCAAAACACATTCTGTTAATCCTCCTGAGTATGGCGATACCACATGTGTGACACTTTCACACAGCGTGGCCACATACAGAAGCCCAACATGCAGGGAGCACCATCAGGCGTTCTAGGAGCATAAATTATACATCTCATTTCCTGACTACCTCTTGCATTTTTGAAGGCCCTGGAGCACCAGGACAATGGGAACACTCCAAAAATGACCCCATTTTGGAAAGAAAACACCCCAACGTATAATTTATGAGGCATAATGAGTCTTTTGAACGGTTCATTTTTTTCGCCAAGTTTTTGGAAAATGTGGAAAGAAAATGAAAACGCATTTTTTTTTTACACAGAGTTGTCCATTTATACAATATTTCTAATACACAGCATGTACATAGCAAAAATTACACCCCAAAATAGATTCTCCTATTCCTCCTGAGTATGGTGATACCACATGTGTGAGACTTTTCCACAGCATGGCCACATAGAGAGGCCCAAAATGCAGGGAGCCCCGTCAGGTGTTCTAGGGGCATACTTTTCTCAAATCTAATTTGAGTACCAACTACACTTTTGTGAGGCACTGTAGTGGCATGGATGTGGCATGGATGAGAACTGATGTGGCATGGATGAGCATGAATGGGAATGGATGAGCCGTGGATCGGGATGGCTGAGCATGGTTGAGCCATAAATGTGGATGGCTGAGTACGGCTGGGTACTGCTGAGTACGTCTGGGTACAGCTGGGTACGGCTGGGTATTGCTGAGTATGGCTGGGTATTGCCGAGCATGGCCGAGTATGGCTGGGTACTGCTGAGTATGGCTGGGTATTGCTGAGTATGGCTGGGTACTGATGAGTATAGCTTGGTACTGCTAAGTATGGCTGGGTATGGCTGAGTACGGCTGGCTACTGCTGAGTACAGCTGGGTACTGCCGAGTACGGCTGAGTACTGCTGGGTACCGTCATTTGACGGAGCGATCACGTGGTAAACGGCCGCTGTCAGCGGCCATTTACCATGATCAGTGATGCACCGGGTCCTCTGGACCCGGCGGTTATGGATACTCCCGTGTGCGCGCCCCCCGATTCTGGGAGGAAGTCAATGTACGCCCTCCCGGGGTTATTGAGCCACGCTGTAGCCGTCATTCGGCTATGGCGTGGTTAGTAAATGGTTAAATTAGGGGGTGCACGAGTTTAGTCAGGCCTGGGGCAGCACAAAACCTAAATACACCACTGGTGGTAACCCAGTTATTTGGAATGATGCGGAGTGTATCTTTTGTGCCTGTTCCCTACTGCAGTAGTTATTATTAATTTGGAACCATTAATCAATATGAGGATAGGAGTTGCCCATCTATAAAATTCCATGTCAGATATAATAAAACATTTACAAAAATGTGAGGGGTGTACTCTATACTGTATTTCTGACGTGAAGTAAATTCGCCGTTTGGCACTACCAATCAGCTTGTCACAGTTTATATGTATATATGTATATATATATATATATATATATATATATATATTAGACATGTGCATTCGTTTTCGTCCGAATGCATTTTCGTCCGAATTTCAGCTATTTTCGTTATCGTTTTAACAAACGAAAACGAAAGCACAGAATCCGAAAACCGAAAGATCCGACATAAACAAATGCTTTATTTTCGTTTTCGTTGCTACAACAGTTCGATATAGATAGGAGATTCGACGTGACGCTGACAATAACAATCTGTGTCTATCGAACCTGTGGTCGAATGTGCCTAACCTTAACTCTATTAGTCCAAGATTATTCTACATAGGAGAGAAAAGATTCGACATTATAGAGAGAAAAGATTCGACATAGGAGAGAAAGATTCGACATAGGAGAGAAAGATTCGACATAGGAGAGAAAAGATTCGACATAGGAGAGAAAAGATTCGACATAGGAGAGAAAAGATTTGACATTATAGAGAGAAAATATTCGACATAGGAGAGAAAAGATTCGACATAGGAGAGAAAAGATTTGTTATTATAGAGAGAAAAGATTCGACATAGAGAGAAAAGATCACTGCTGGAATTGGGTGGGGGAAGTAAAATAAAAATAAAGTTGATGATGAATGTTATTGGCTGATTGTAACCAAAGAGGAGGAGCAGTAAAATAGCTAGAATGACGAAGATTCGACAAAGCATCGAAAGTTAAAAAATTCGACGGTGCAGCAAAACTGTACGACGCTGCAATCGTACATTTCCGGTCAAATGCATCCGCCCATAGGCTATAGAAGAATTCTAATGTTGGTTGACTAGTAATAGTAATGAATAAATATAATTATTACTAGTCATACAACATTAGAATTCTTCCCCCCTTGTTTAATGATCTCCCCCCCTTGTGCTCCTTGTTTGGCCAAGCAATCCGCTACCTCATTTTGTTCCCAGTATGGGGCAGTGCCTGAATGACCTTTTACTTTGCACACCCATGGTTTGACTGGCAACTTTTATACCAATGTTACGATATATTTTAACAGGGATACAGGGATACATGTTTAAGTGGAGACCCATCTGAGGACACGTACTGGTGGGTGTGCCAGAAGGGCAAAAATTCTGTAAGAGCATTACAGACCCATGCAGAATCTGAGTATATAACAATTTCTTGGTCCCTTTTCAGCAGTTCTAGGGCATGCGCAATCGCAGCCATCTCAGCGAATTGTGCTGATTTGACTTGACATGACCGAAAGATTGATGTTTGGGTCTTTGCCTGTGGATTGATAATGTATATTCCAAATCCTGCATGTGGGGAACCCTCCACGTAAAAACATGATCCATCTGTGAAAATTTGGACTGCATTTTCAGGGACATTTTCGTTTGCTGACAAATGTCTAAAGAATTGTTGTGCAACTGATTGTGGGGTGATATCACATTCATGTGGTATTCCTTGGTAAAGGAGGCCATGGGCCCTAGTGGAAGGATTATTTGTGTGTTTGACTTTAATGTCTCGATCTTGGAGCAACAGAGCCCAATGGGCCAGTCTGGCATTGGAGACATTGCCATCCTTCACTCTGTCTGTGAGTAAAAATTTAGTTGGAGTATGTGTTGTGTGGAGGATGACTGGGTTAAGTCCTATGATGTATGTGTAGTATTTCACTTCCAAAACGTGACCAGAAGGTGTTTTTCACATAGAGTGTACTTCATTTCCACAGGAGATAATAGTTTAGAAGTATATGATATGGGTCTTTGTTGCCCATGGATCTCCTGTGACAGAACAGCTGACATGGCTGTCTCTGATATGGCAGTCTCAATGTGAAATGGCAGTTGGTACTCTGGGTTGGCCAGCGCTGGCGCTTGCGCTAAAGCTTCTTTAAGCTCCTGCACTGCATTGGTGTGTTGCTCAGTCCAGTGCCATTGGGTGTCCTTTTTCTATAAATCATACAGTGGTGCAGATTTTTGGGCAAAATCAGGGAGGAACGCCCGTGAATAATTTACCAATCCTAGGAAAGATCTCAGAGTAGGAATACTCACTGGCAGAGGTAATTGTAGAATGGTTTTTACCTTCTCCGTTGCTATCTTCCGACCGTTGGCTGTCACTGTAATCCCAAGGAAAGACACAGATTCCTGCAAGAATTGTGCCTTAATGGGATTACACTTCAGTCCTGCCTCTCCTAGGATCCGTAGGAGTTCCTCCAATAGCCACAAATGCTCGTCTTTGTCGTCCGTGGCTATAAGCAGATCGTCTACGTACTGAAAAAGATTCTTTGGGGAAGAAAAATCAGTTAGAATATCTCTCATGGTTGCATGAAATAATGTAGGAGAGTTATGAAATCCTTGAGGGACAGAATTGAAGGTATACTGTTTTCCCAGAAACGTAAATGCAAATTTGTATTGACATTCCTCTGACAGGGGGTAAAGACCAAAAGCCGTTACTTATATCCAGCACCGTGAAGTATTTGTGTTTGGGGTTCAACATGTTCAAGACATCTGGGCAGAAGCAACTGTGGGGGCACAATTGTTTGTAACACTGTTCAATTTGCGGTAATCAATTGTTTAATCTCCACGGAATTGTCAGTATTTTTGCGAATCGGCCATATTGGCGCATTTGTTGTGGATACACATGGCCTGATGACCTTTTGGTCAAGCAATGACTCTATGGTTTCCTGTATGTAACTGATAGCTTCCTTTGGGAAGGGGGTATTGTTTTTGCGGAACTGGGTCTGGGCCACTGATGTGTATTACCGTATTTACCTTTCCACAATCATGTTTATGTGTTGCAAAGGATCCCTGATGTCTTTCTATCACAGGCTGCAGAAGCCGATGTTCTGGGTGATCTTTAATGATCTCCAGTATGTCATATTTTGAATCATTGCATTGGATGGCTGCAATTGTGTGAGAATCAGGTATCACTATGGTGCTAGCCTGATCATTTGGAACCCCTTTCCATAGTAAAAGGTTGGTCAGATCTAACATGCATCCATTGGGAATTAAGAAGTCTGAACCCAGCAGGCTGGTTTCATTTGGCAAACACATTAATGCTAATGGCTGTTTTAGGGATAACTCCCCCAATTTGGATTGTCAGTGGCTTGGACAAGGCAGACTCAACATTATGCCTAGCAAAGCTCTGTAGATTCAACGGATTTCCTGAAGATAGTGATGAGTTTAAAGGATCTTTGTCATGCAGAATTGAAATTGCTGCCCCTGTGTCTAGAAGCATAGTGCATTGACGGCCCCTAATCAATGCTGACACTATAAGGGTGCCCACACCTATCCAGAGAGATAGGTGCTAAAATTTTGGGGGCCTTGTAGTTGTCACCATTGAATACGGTCAGCTCTGTCTGGGAAGCTACCTGTCCTTCCTTTCCCGGGCCTAGTTGCAAGGCCTGTAATTGCTGTCGTAACTCTGCATATGTCGGAGCTCTTTGTGTCTCACTGATATGCTTGCCCTCTGATGGGTGGTTATGAAAGTTTCCTCTTCCTCTGCCTCTATACCCTGATTTCCCCCTATACCCCCTCCCTCTCCCTTGTGAACTTTTGTCCCAGTTAGGGTTGTATGGAGGATTGGATTCTCCTGGGGCGTGGGGGCCTTCTACGGTGGTAGTTCTGCATTGTAATGCAGCCACCTTCCTAAATAGCTGTTTCTCTTCTTTTTCTTTAAGCCTGTGCTGTTTATATGCTTGGATGGCATGGAATGATCTGTGTATTAATCCTATTACTTCGTCATAGCTGTGTTTTCTTGGATCTATCAAATGCTCACATTTTATTCTAATAGCTGGATGGGCATTGTGGATCAAAAGATTTTTATACTCCATGTCCTCCCGCGTGGCCCTCCCATTGTTAGTGTTGTATGCTGCCCACAATCTATTGGCATAAACTAATGGGTTTTCTTCATTATTTTGTTTAATTTCATAGGCCACCATCAAACCTATAGCTGAGGGATTTATAACCTTTTGCAATTCTGCCACGGTTACCTTGTAGCTCCCTTTGCCTTCCTTAATTAGATCTGGGAGTGCATTCCAGGTGTGGGCGTCAAGGGTTAATTGTAACACCTTCACTTGGTCACTAGGACTTCTTACCCCTAAAAGCTCACACCTCTGTTGTACGTTGGTTGCATGTGAAGAAATGTGTTCGCTAGATTTAATTTTACCAATGAAATCAGCGACACTCATAAGTGTTTTTTACAAGTTGAGATGGCTATACATTGGCATCACCTCATTTCCTTCACTATCAAACCCCAAAAATGTTTGATTTCCTTCCGTAGAGGAGGAGATCTGGGTTAATCAATGGGAGAGGGCTCCATAAAAGGACCCCCATCCAGTAGAGAGTAGAGAGATGAGGGGAACCTGGGCCCAGGATTCATTATAGGTAATTATCAGACCATCTCCCAGCACTTACCCCTTATGCTTGCATTTTTCCTATGTTTGTCTGTCTATTTGTAATGTAATGTATATACGTTGTGTTTGAAACTAATATTTACTCCCTTGCCAAAGACTGTAAATGTTTGCGGTTGTATTAGATAGACTAATAACCTTAATTCTTTAATAAATGCTTGTTATATTGAAGTTTTCAAATCTTGTCAAAAGGAACTCTTATTTAAACCATATCAATAATCGTTAAATATTGAATATTAAATATTAAATATTAATATTTAAAAATCAACACACCCTAATCCTAATATATATCCACAGATATATTTCCTTAAATTATTATACTTAATTTCCTTTTTTTTTTAAATGCACTGTTTCCACTATCAAAAAATACTAAATTAGTGTAATACATGGTTAAATGTAACCTTCATTTTATCATGTTTGGAAAACAGATTCAAAAATAATTGTTAACCCGGCACATTTTGTTATAAATGTTTTGTCTATAAAAACTGAAATTGGCAGGGTGTCTTTCCAGCTTATCACCGATCTCTCATCCCAGCTACATTCTTTCATGAGAGCACAAAAGTGGAGGTCACATCTGCATACATGACACACACAAGAGATAGAACTAAAGGTTCCAGCAATCTCACACATACACAAATATCTCTCTAAAAATCGTTTAGATTTTTCCCATTTGTACACAACACATGCTTAGCACGGAAAATTTGGCAAAAAAAATGCATTTTTCTTTGTTTCTGTTATAAAATTTAGCAAATGAGTCATTTTTGTTCATAAATTTTGGCCAGAATTTTAACTGCTACATATCTTTCGTAAAAGTAACCCAAATCGGTGTATATTATTTGGTCTTTGAGAAAGTTATAGAGTCCACAAGCTATGGTGCCAATCACTGAAAATTGATCACACCTGAAGTACTGACGGCCCATCTCATTTCTTGAGACCCTAACAAGCCAGGACAACACAAATACCCCCCAAATGACCCATTTTGGTAAAGTAGACATTCCAATGTATTTAGTAAGAGGCATGGTGAGTTTTTTTAAGTTGTAATTTTTTTCCCACAATTCTTTGCAAAATCAAGATTTTTATTTCTTTTTTCCTTTTCCCACAACATTTTTATATTAGCAGGTTATTTCTCACACACAGCATATGCATACTACAAATTACACCCCAAAACACATTCTGTTAATCCTCCTGAGTATGGCGATACCACATGTGTGACACTTTCACACAGCGTGGCCACATACAGAAGCCCAACATGCAGGGAGCACCATCAGGCGTTCTAGGAGCATAAATTATACATCTCATTTCCTGACTACCTCTTGCATTTTTGAAGGCCCTGGAGCACCAGGACAATGGGAACACTCCAAAAATGACCCCATTTTGGAAAGAAAACACCCCAACGTATAATTTATGAGGCATAATGAGTCTTTTGAACGGTTCATTTTTTTCGCCAAGTTTTTGGAAAATGTGGAAAGAAAATGAAAACGCATTTTTTTTTACACAAAGTTGTCCATTTATACAATATTTCTAATACACAGCATGTACATAGCAAAAATTACACCCCAAAATAGATTCTCCTATTCCTCCTGAGTATGGTGATACCACATGTGTGAGACTTTTCCACAGCATGGCCACATAGAGAGGCCCAAAATGCAGGGAGCCCCGTCAGGTGTTCTAGGGGCATACTTTTCTCAAATCTAATTTGAGTACCAACTACACTTTTGTGAGGCACTGTAGTGGCATGGATGTGGCATGGATGAGAACTGATGTGGCATGGATGAGCATGAATGGGAATGGATGAGCCGTGGATCGGGATGGCTGAGCATGGTTGAGCCATAAATGTGGATGGCTGAGTACGGCTGGGTACTGCTGAGTACGTCTGGGTACAGCTGGGTACGGCTGGGTATTGCTGAGTATGGCTGGGTATTGCCGAGCATGGCCGAGTATGGCTGGGTACTGCTGAGTATGGCTGGGTATTGCTGAGTATGGCTGGGTACTGATGAGTATAGCTTGGTACTGCTAAGTATGGCTGGGTATGGCTGAGTACGGCTGGCTACTGCTGAGTACAGCTGGGTACTGCCGAGTACGGCTGAGTACTGCTGGGTACCGTCATTTGACGGAGCGATCACGTGGTAAACGGCCGCTGTCAGCGGCCATTTACCATGATCAGTGATGCACCGGGTCCTCTGGACCCGGCGGTTATGGATACTCCCGTGTGCGCGCCCCCCGATTCTGGGAGGAAGTCAATGTACGCCCTCCCGGGGTTATTGAGCCACGCTGTAGCCGTCATTCGGCTATGGCGTGGTTAGTAAATGGTTAAATTAGGGGGTGCACGAGTTTAGTCAGGCCTGGGGCAGCACAAAACCTAAATACACCACTGGTGGTAACCCAGTTATTTGGAATGATGCGGAGTGTATCTTTTGTGCCTGTTCCCTACTGCAGTAGTTATTATTAATTTGGAACCATTAATCAATATGAGGATAGGAGTTGCCCATCTATAAAATTCCATGTCAGATATAATAAAACATTTACAAAAATGTGAGGGGTGTACTCTATACTGTATTTCTGACGTGGAGTAAATTCGCCGTTTGGCACTACCAATCAGCTTGTCACAGTTTATATGTATATATGTATATATATATATATATATATATATATATATTAGACATGTGCATTCGTTTTCGTCCGAATGCATTTTCGTCCGAATTTCAGCTATTTTCGTTATCGTTTTAACAAACGAAAACGAAAGCACAGAATCCGAAAACCGAAAGATCCGACATAAACAAATGCTTTATTTTCGTTTTCGTTGCTACAACAGTTCGATATAGATAGGAGATTCGACGTGACGCTGACAATAACAATCTGTGTCTATCGAACCTGTGGTCGAATGTGCCTAACCTTAACTCTATTAGTCCAAGATTATTCTACATAGGAGAGAAAAGATTCGACATTATAGAGAGAAAAGATTCGACATAGGAGAGAAAGATTCGACATAGGAGAGAAAGATTCGACATAGGAGAGAAAAGATTCGACATAGGAGAGAAAAGATTCGACATAGGAGAGAAAAGATTTGACATTATAGAGAGAAAATATTCGACATAGGAGAGAAAAGATTCGACATAGGAGAGAAAAGATTTGTTATTATAGAGAGAAAAGATTCGACATAGAGAGAAAAGATCACTGCTGGAATTGGGTGGGGGAAGTAAAATAAAAATAAAGTTGATGATGAATGTTATTGGCTGATTGTAACCAAAGAGGAGGAGCAGTAAAATAGCTAGAATGACGAAGATTCGACAAAGCATCGAAAGTTAAAAAATTCGACGGTGCAGCAAAACTGTACGACGCTGCAATCGTACATTTCCGGTCAAATGCATCCGCCCATAGGCTATAGAAGAATTCTAATGTTGGTTGACTAGTAATAGTAATGAATAAATATAATTATTACTAGTCATACAACATTAGAATTCTACTATAGCTTGTGGGCGGAACATTCGACCGGAAATGTATGATTGCAGCGTCGTACAGTTTCACTGCTCCGTCGAATCTTCTTTGAACATTCGACAGACACCATAAGCCTTCAATGACAGATTCGACCTTAATTAATTCAGATTTTCGGACGAATGCAATTTCTAACGAAAAACAAAATAAATAAAAACGAATTTCGGGAGTAACTAAATAAATTAATTTTTCGGACGAAAACGAAATTCCAAAACGAAATATTTCAGTGTGCACATGTCTAATATATATACACACACATACATATATATATATATACACATACATACACACACACACACACACACTATACTACCAAAAGTTTTGGATTGGCCCAACCTTTTGCAGCTATAATAGCCTCAACTCTTCTGGGAATGTAGTCCTCAAGGTTTGGGAGTGTGTCTATGGGAATATTTGATCATTCTTCCACAAGTGCATTTGTGAGGTTAGGCACTGAAGTGGAAGAAAAGGCCCGGCTTGCAGACTCTGCTCGAATTCATCACAAAGGTGTTCTATCGGGTTGAGGTCAGGACTCTGTGCAGACCAGTCAAGTTCCTCCACCCCAAACTCGCTTATCCATGTCTTTATGGACTTTGCTTTGTGCATTGGTCCAAATCATTTGATGGAGGGGGGATTATGGTAGGGTTGTTTTTCAGGGGTTGAGCTTGGCCCCTTAGTTCCAGTGAATGGAACTCTTGGTGTCAGCATACCAAGACATTTTGGACAATTTCATCTACCCAACTTTGTGGTAACAGTTTGGGGATGGCCCCTTCCTTTTCCAACATGACCAGTGCACAAACCAGGTCCATGAAAACATGGATGAGCGAGTTTGGGGTGGAGGAACTTGACTGGCCTGTACAGAGTCCTGACCTTAACCCGATAGAACACCTTTGGGATGAACTAGAGTGGAGACTGCGAGCCAGGCCTTCTCGTCCAACATCAGTGCCTGACCACACAAATGCACTTCTAGAAGAATGGTCAAACATCCCCATAGACACACTCCTAACTCCTAAATTTTTTGGACAGCCTTCCCAGAAGAGTTGAAAATGTTATAGCTGCAAATGGTAGGCCAACTCAATATTGAACCCTACGGACCAAGACTGAAATGCCATTAAAGTTCATGTGCGTGTAAAGGCAGGTGTCCCAAAACTTGACAATATAGTGTGTATGTATATATATATATATATATATATATATATATATATATATATATATATATACACACACACACACAGTATATATACACATCTGGGTGAGCTGCACTTTTTTGCTCATATCCTCAATTTTGAATATGCACATCAAGCAGGATCCACTCTATCCACAACAATGTATACAAAAAGATAAAGGATGCGATATTCATAATTTGCAAATTCAGTTTATTTCAAACTCCAACATATCGTATATTCCAGTGGTCCCCAACCTTTTCGGCATTAGGGACCAGTTTCTTAGAAGATTTTTTCCAAGGACGAAGGGGTGGGTGAGATGGGGCTAGGGCGCTTCAGTCATCCCGACACCATGGTGTTAGGATGATTTAACCACTTGACAACTGGGCACTTAAACCCCCTTCCTAACCAGACCAATTTTCAGCTTTCGGTGCTCTCACATTTTGAATGACAATTACTCAGTCATACAACACTGTACCCATATGAAATTTTTGTCCTTTTTTTCACACAAATAGAGCTTTCTTTTGGTGGTATTTAATCACCGTTGGGTTTTTTATTTTTTGCGCTATAAGAGAAAAAAGACTGAAAATTTTGTAAAAAAATGAATTTTTCTTTGTTTCCGTTATAAAATTTTGCAAATTAGTATTTTTTCTTCATAAATTTTGGCCAAAATTTATACTGCTACATATCTTTGGTAAAAATAAGTACAAATTGGTGCATATTATTTGGTCTTTGTGAAAGTTATAGAGTCCACAAGCTATGGTGCCAATACCTGAAAATTGATCACACCTGAAGTACTGACGGCCTATCTCATTTCTTGAGACCCTAACATGCCAGAAAAGTACAAATACCCCCCAAGAAGACATTCCAAGGTATTTAGAAAGAGGCATTGTGAGTTTTTTGAAGTTGTCATTTTTTCCCACAATTCTTTGCAAAATCAAGATTTTTTTTTTCACAAAATTGTCATATTAGCAGGTTATTTCTCACACACAGCATATGCATACCACAAATTACACCCCAAAACACATTCTGCTATTCCTCCCGAGTATGGCGATACCACATGTGTGAGACTTTTACACAGCGTGGCCACATACAGAGGCCCGACATGCAGGGAGCATCTTCAGGCGTTCTGGAGCACCCAGGCCAATTCTTTCATTTCTCTCCTACATGTAAAAATCATCATTTGTTTGCTAGAAAATTACATAGAACCCCAAAACATTATATATGTTTTTTTAGAAAAGACCTTAAAGAATATAATGGTGGTCGTTGCAACTTTTTATATTGCACGATATTTGCGCAGAAATTTTTCTAACGCGTTTTTTACGGAAAAAACAGTTTTGTGCTTAAAAGAAAAAAAAACAGTAAAGTTAGCCCATTGTTTTTGCATAATGTGAAAGATGAAGTTACGCCGAGTAAATAGATACCTAACATGTCACCCTTCAAAATTGCACACGCTCGTGGAATGGCGCCAAACTTTGCTACTTAAAAATCCCCATAGGCAACGCTTTAAATATTTTTACTGGTTACATGTTTTGAGTTACAGAGGAGGTCTAGGGCCAAAATTATTGCTCTCGCTCTAACGTTCGCAGAGATACCTCACATGTGTGGTTTGAACACCGTTTTCATATGTGGGCGGGGCTTATATATGCGATCTCTTCTGCATGCAAGCTCGCGGGGGCAGGGGCGCTTTAAAAAAAATATATATATTTTATTGTTCATTTTACTTTATTTATTTTAGTTTGACATGTTTTTCCGCCCCAAATTTTTTTTTGATCACTTTTATTCCTATTACAAGGAACATAAACATCCCTTGTAATAGGAATATGGCATGACAGGTCCTCTTTACAGTGAGATATGGGGGCAATAAGACCCCACATCTCACCTCTAGGCCGGGAAGACGGAAAAAAAACCAAAAAAAAACAATCTTGGATTTGATCGTAGCGGTGAGTTGGTAGAAGCACCGGAGGGCAGTGGGAGGGGGGGCATCCCCTCTCACCTCCCAAAAGAGCGATCAAGCAGTGGAACAGCCGCTATGATCATTCTTATGGTGTGGGGAATCGCCGGCTGAAAAAGCGAATATCTGAATGATGCCTGTAGCTGCACCCATCATTCAGATATCCCCGCATAAAGTTAAGGACGTCATATGACGGCCGGCGGGCGGGAAGTGGTTATTGCAGAGTATTGCCGGGTATTGCGGAGTATTGCCGGGTATTGCAGGGTATTGCCGGGTATTGCAGGGTATTTCCGGGTATTGAGGAGTATTGCCGGGTATTGCGGAGTATTGCCGGGTATTGAGGAGTATTGCCGGGTATTGAGGAGTATTGCAGGGTATTGAGGAGTATTGCAGGGTATTGAGGAGTATTGAGGAGTATGGCAGGGTATTGCAGAATATGGCAGAGTATTGCACAGTATGGCAGGGTATTGCACAGTATGGGCAGGGTATTGCAGAGTATTGGCAGGGTATTGCAGAGTATTGGCAGGGTATTGCAGAGTATTGCACAGGGCATTGCAGAGTATTGGCAGGGTATTGCAGAGTATTGACAGGGTATTGCAGAGTATTGGCAGGGTATTGCAGAGTATTGGCAGGGTATTGCAGAGTATTGCAGAGTATTGCACAGGGTATTGCAGAGTATTGCACAGGGTATTGTACAGGGCATTGCAGAGTATTGCACAGGGTATTGCAGAGTATTGCACAGGTTATTGTACAGGGTATTGCAGAGTATTGCACAGGGTATTGTACAGGGATGGCTGAGCAGGGATGGATGGATGGCTGGATCTGTGACTGCAATTGTCACAGATCCAGCCCACAGCTGACATGATCTGACATGGGGGAGGGAGCTGCCATGATCCGCTCCCTCCCCTCTCCTCTCACACTGTACCGATCGGTACACAGAGGGGAGAGAGGAAACCGGCGTCATCACATGACGCCGGTCTGTTTACAAGTGATCGCTCCGTCATTTGACGGAGCGATCACGTGGTAAACGGCCGCGATTAGCGACCATCTACCGTGATCCGTGATGCGCCAGGTCTTCCGGACCCGGCGGTCACGGACATTTCCTGGAGCGCGCCCCAGGGGGCGCGCGGGAGCAAGATTCTGGGAGGACGTCCCTGGGACATCCACTCAGGATAACTCGACCGCGCTGTAGACGTCTTTCGTCCATGGCGCGGTCGGCAAGTGGTTAAGCACATTCTTTTTATTATTACATTGTAATACATATTGAAATAGTTCAACTCACCTTAATGCTCACTGTAGCCTGCCACCTGATGTAGCATGTCACTTGTCACTGTAGCCTGCCATCAGATGCAGCTTGTCAGTTGCCACTATTTTCTGCCACCAGATGCAGCGTGTTACTTGTCACTATAGCCTGCCATCAGATGCAGCTTGTCACTTGCCACTGCAGCCACCAGATGCAGTGTGTCACTTGCTACTGCAGCCACCAGATGCAGTGTGTCATTTGCCACTGCAGCCACCAGATGCAGCTTGTCACTTGTCACTGTAGCCTGCCACCAGATGCAGCTTGTCACTTGCCACCGCAGCCTGCCACCAGATGTAGCTTGCCACTTGCCACTGCAACCACCAGATGCAGTGTGTCACTTGTCACTATATCCTGCCACCAGATGCAGTGTGTCACTTGCCACTGCAGCCACCAAATGCAGCTTGTCACTTGCCACTGTAGCCTGTCACCAGATGCAGCTTGCCACTTGCCACTGAAACCACCAGATGCAGCGTGTCTCTTGTCACTATATCCTGCCACCAGATGCAGTGTGTCACTTGCCACTGCAGCCACCAAATGCAGCTTGTCACTTGTCACTGTAGCCTGCCACCAGATGCAGCTTGTCACTTGCCACCAAATGCAGCTTATCCCTTGCCACCAGATGCAGTGTGTCACTTGCCTCTGTAGCCTGCCAGCAAATACAGCAGTCACTTTAGCCTGCCACCAGATGCAGCATGTCACTGTAGCCTGCCACCAGATGCAGCTTGTCACTGTAGCCTGCCACCAGATGCAGCTTGTCACTTGCCACCAAATGCAGCTTATCCCTTGCCACCAGATGCAGTGTGTCACTTGCCTCTGTAGCCTGCCAGCAAATACAGCAGTCACTTTAGCCTGCCACCAGATGCAGCATGTCACTGTAGCCTGCCACCAGATGCAGCGTGTCACTTTAGCCTGCCACCAGATGCAGTGTGTCACTTGACACTGCATCCACCAAATGCAGCTTGTCACTTGTCACTGTAGCCTGCCCCATATGCAGCTTGTCACTTGCCACCAAATGCAGCTTGTCACTTGCCATCAGATGCAGCTTGTCACTTGCCACTGTAGCCTGCCACCAGATGTAGTGTGTCACTTGTTACTGCAGCCACCAGATGCAGTGTGTCACTTGCCCCTGCAGCCACCATATGCAGTGTGTCACTTGCCACTGCAGCCACCAGATGCAGCTTGTCACTTGTCACTGTAGCCTGCCACCAGATGCAGCTTGTCACTTGCCACTGCAGCCTGCCACCAGATGCAGCTTGCCACTGCAACCACCAGATGCAGTGTGTCACTTGTCACTATAGCCTGCCACCAGATGCAGTGTGTCACTTGTCACTGTAGCCTACCACCAGATGCAGCATGTCACTTGTCACTGTAGCATGCCACCAGATGCAGCGTGCCACTTGTCATTGTAGCCTGCCACCAGATACAGCTTGACACTTGCCACTGTATTCTGCCACCAGATGCAGTGTGTCACTATAGCCTGACACCAGATGCAGCTTGTCACTTGCCACTGTAGCCTGCCACCAGATGCAGCATGTCACTTGCTACTGCAGCCACCAGATGCAATGTGTCACTTGTCACTATAGCCTGCTACCAGATGCAGTCTGTCACGTGCTACTGCATTGTGTCACTTGTCACTATAGCCTGACACCAGATGCAGCTTATCACTTTCTACTGTAGCCTGCCACCAGATGCAGCATGTCACTTGCCACTGAAGCCACCAGATGCAGTGTGTCACTTGTCATTTTAGCCTGCCACCAGAAGCAGCCTGTCACTTGCCACTGCAGCCACCAAATACAGCTTGTCACTGTAGCCTGCCACAAGATGCAGCGTGTCACTTGTCATTGTAGCCTGCCACCAGATGCAGTGTGCCACTTGTCACTTTTAGCCTGACACCAGATACAGCTTGTCAATTGCCACTGTAGCCTGCCACCAGATGCAGCATGTCACTTGCCACTGCAGCCACCAGATGCAGTGTGTCACTTGTCATTTTAGCCTGCCACCAGAGGCAGCCTGTCACTTGCCACTGCAGCCACCAAATGCAGCTTGTCACTTGTCACTGTAGCCTGCCACCAGATGCAGCTTGTCACTTGTCACCAGATGCAGCTTGTCACATGCCACTGTAGCTTGCCACCAGTTTCAGTGTGTCACCTGCCACTAGATGCAGCTTGTCACTTGCCACTGTAGCCTACCACCAGATGCAGTGTGTCACTTGCCACTGCAGCCACCAGATGCAGTGTGTCACTTGCCACTGTAGCCTGCCAGGAAATACAGCCTGTCACTGTAGCTTGCCACCAGATGCAGTTTGTCACTGTAGCCTGCCACCAGATGCAGCATGTCACTGTAGCCTGCCACCAGATGTAGCTTGTCACTATAGCCTGCCACCAGATGCAGCTTGTCACTTTAGCCTGCCAGCAGATGCAGTGTGTCACTTGACACTGCAGCCACCAAATGCAGCTTGTCACTGTAGCCTGCCCCATATGCAGCTTGTCACTTGCCACCAAATGCAGCTTGTCACTTGCCATCAGATGCAGCTTGTCACTTGCCACTGTAGCCTGCCACCAGATGCAGCTTGTCACCAGTCACCAGATGCAGCTTGTCACATGCCACTGTAGCTTGCCACCAGTTTCAGCATGTCACCTGCCACTAGATGCAGCTTGTCACTGTAGCCTGCCACTAGATGCAGCGTGTCACTTGTCATGGTAGCCTGCCACCAGATGCAGTGTGTCACTTGTCACTGTAGCCTGCCACCAGATAGAGCTTGTCACTTGCCGCTGTAGCCTGCCACCAGATGCAGCATGTCACTTGCCACTGCAGCCACCAGATTCAGTGTGCCATTTGTCATTAATGCCTGCCACCAGAGGCAGCCTGTCACTTGCCACTGCAGCCACCAAATGCAGCTTGTTACTTGTCACTGTAGCCTGCCACCAGTTTCAGTGTGTCACCTGCCACTGTAGCCTGCTAATAGATGCAGCTTGTCACTTGCCACTGTAGCTTGCCATCAGATGCAGCGTGTCACTTGCCACTGCAGCCACCAGATGCAGTGTGTCACTTGCCACTGTAGCCTGCCAGCAGCTACAGCTTGTCACTGCACTTGAAAGTGCCACTGTAGCCTGCCCCCAGTTGCAGCGTGTCACCTTCTACTGTAGCCTGCCACCAGTTGCACCTCATCACTTGCCACTGTAGCCTTCCACCAGATGCAGAGTGTAACTTGCCACTGCAGCCACCAGATACAGTGTGTCACTTGCCACTGTAGTCTGCCACCAGATGCAGCGTCACTGTAGCCTGCCACCAGATGCAGCATATTGCTGTAGACTGCAACCAGATGCAGAATTTCACTGTAGCTTGCCACCAGATGCAGCATGTCACTGTAGCCTGCCACCAGATGCAGCTTGTCAGTCTAGCTTGCCACCACAATCAGCAGATGCAGCTTGTCACTTTGTTAGGGTTTTGTGCAGTGAGAGAACTTACTAAAGTCTCTTGCAGCATCTCCCCAGCACTACGGCCTCCCTAGGAATCCGGCATTTAAGTACAGGAGCGGGGAAACCGGCACATGTGCAGTACAGGACATGGTTCTGCAGTCGCTCCTTTTAGAATTTTGAATGTATGGAGGCAGACCCAAGAGCATTGATGGGGGAGGTGATGTAGTCTCTCTTCTCTCTCTGGCTTCAAACAGGGCACAGACCACCACTGGTCCGCAGCCCAGGAGTTGGGGACCCCTGGTATATTCCAACAAAAGCTTAGTGACAGTTTTTGAGCATACCATGCTCTTTCCCAGGCTACAACTCAGCACTCAATTTTTGACACAGGATCAAACACACAAAGCAGCGAACACTGCTAAAGAAAGTTAAATATTCATAAATGCATATTTTCCATGCGCAGGAATGTACAGGAATACCATTAATGCGCTTCTTTTTAAAAAGGAGTGTTGATACTTAGCAGATTTCTTAGTTGAGTTATGCCTAGTCATCCTGATATGTGCTGCTTCTAGTGTAAATGTTTGCTTAGCATTCTACACAAAAGATCAGTATTGACACTTAATGTTACTATTATTAGTATTCAAGATATCAGTTTTAATTACCGTAATTATTATGCATTGCTCTCAAATTCCTGTTACTTATTATAAACACACCCTGGACATATCATTTCTTATTTTGTCCAGAAAGATACATATGATATGCTTTTCATATATAATAATCTAAAAAAAAATCATAGGGGGTTATTTACTAAAGGCAAATCCACTTTGCACTACAAGTGCAAACTACAAGTGCAAAGTGCACTTGAAATTGCACTGAAAGTGCACTTGGAAGTGCAGTCGCTGTAGATCCAAGGGGAATATGCAAGGAAAATAAAAAACAGCATTTTAGCTTGCACATGATTGGATGATAAAATCCAGAGAGCTTCCCCTCATTTCAGATCTACCCCTCAGATTTACAGCGACTGCACTTCCAAGTGCACTTTCAGTGCAATTTCAAGTCCTCTTGCACTTGTAGTTCAAAGTGGATTTGCCTTTCGTAAATAACCCCCATAGTGTGAAAAAATAACTATTAAAATTTAAACAAAGACCAATTTAGTCCACAATTATGAGAAAATGTATTACATATTTGAATGAGGCCTTGGTCTTAATACCCTTTCAGACTCTATGAGGGAAGCACTCATAGTCCTTATTCTACGTAAAACCAGGAAAAGATTCCACTTGGCATGACTTGTATCATCCTATCTATTATAATACCATTGGCACTAAATTTTGAACTAAGATACTGGCAATATAAATGAAATACATTAGCTCACTGATGCAAAGTGACGTGAAGGTTTCACCAAGCATTGTTTTCACAGGCTCTTTACAGATTTACAGTTCCCCCATCTGCACATTATGGGAGAGCTGTGATTTAATTGGAAACCCATAGGGCCTTTGACAGTGCTGAATGGCCCTATTTGCTACAAATCCTGCAACTATTTGGATTCAGCCTTAAATTTACTAATTGGGTAAAGGTTTTCTTATACCTCCACAGCTGCATTGATCAGGGTAAACAATACTATCTCTCAAACACTTGCCATTCACCAGAGAACCCAACAGGACTGCCTCTTATTATCCATTGTATCTGCCTTAGCAATAGAACCCATTACTGCCTTGATCTGCTCTTCCATCTGCACTCTGTGCATTATGCACTCCTGACCTCTTTACTCTCTGTGTTATACACTCCTGACCCCTGCGCCATCTGCATTATGCACTCCTGACCCCTGCGCCATCTGCATTATGCACTCCTGACCCCTGCGCCATCTGCATTATGCACTCCTAACCCCTGCACTCTGTGTAGAAAACAAAAGAAAAAGAGAAAATGTACTTTTGAGGCTGCCACTCACTCTGCACTCTGCGTGCTGAACACTCATGACTAGAGGTCGACCGATATATCGGCCGATTTTTGGCACTTTTTAATCAATCGGCATAGGCCGATTTATTCTGAAAACAAAAGCCGATATAAAAAAAAAAAAACTTCAGCGCGGCTTTGCAAATAACATCTTTCACAGAAGTCAATGCAAGTTGCCTGAAGTTTCCCGTGGAGGTGGAGTGACTCATCTTTGGGCAGCCTGCCAAGTGAGAGAAAAGAGTTACAAATGTTTCTTCTTATCAATGAACTAAACTCTGTGAGTAGAAGTTCTCAGTTTAACCATTTAAGGCAGCGGTTCTCAACCCGGGGGTCGCGACCCCCCGGGGGGTCGATTGCCGATTCGCCGGGGGTCGGGAAAGCTGGCCGAGACGGACCCGAAATTACTGTGTACGCCGGAGTCTGTCCGTCTCGGCCAGCAAGACGTCACTTCCGGGAGAGGAGAACCCGTGCGGAAATTACGTTCCGGCGCCGCCATCTTGGTACTCTCGTCCGCAGTAAGGCTACAGTTAGAAGTTGGCAAGCGGACATCTTTATACACCCACCAAAGTCTTGCAGTTTACACGTATTTTTACCAGGAAACTGAGAATATATACTATATAAACCTTATATAGTATGTAAGCTCAGTTTACTGGTAAAAATAAGTGTAAAATAAAAGACTTTGGCGGGTGTAGAAAGATGTCCGCTTGCCAACTTCTAACTGTAGCCTTACTGCCCACGAGAGTACCAAGATGGCGGTGAAGTCACTTCCGGTTGACACAATAGACGGGTTGCTGATGCTGACGGAACACCTGAGGGACTTCGGCTAGTCAGGCACTAAAAAACGGTAATTAAGGCATTTTTGTACTGTTTGTCACTGTTTGTCACAATCAAAGTGGTGCAATCAATACATAGATCATGATTACATAAGTCTGACATGACTGTGCAAAAAAAAATTGTGGAACAATACATCTTATTTATATATAAACGTCCCAGTTGCTTCCTCAAAAATGGTTATTCCGTGCCAGTGCTAGATACATGTTTGGGTGCTATACACTTTGTATATCTAGCACTGGCACGGAATAACCACTTTTGAGGAACCAACTGGGATGTTTATATATATATAAATGATATGTATTGTTCCATAATAATTTTTTTCTTGCATAGACACGTCATGTTGGACTTAAAGCGGAGGTCCACCCTGAAAAAATATTTCTATTAAAAATCCTAAAAAAATAAATAAAAAATTAATGTAAAAATAAAATAAAATTATACTCACCCTAAATGCCTGTTGCTATGCGGAAGTCCCCTAATCTGCCTCTAATGTTCCTCTTCTCGTCTGCGGTGGGTCTCCTTCCGCTTCCTCTTCTTGTGAATGGGCCGCGCTGCCTTCTGGGAACTGTGTGTATCCCAGAAGGCAAGCCGCCCATTTACAAAGCGCCGTGCGAGTGGCGCATGCGCAGTAGGAAACGGGCAGTGAAGCCTTACGGCTTCACTACCTGTTTCCCTTCTTACTCAGGATGGAGGAGCCGGGACCTGCCAGCAGCGATCGAACGCCGTGGCGGGACCGACATCGCGGGCGAGTAGGACAGGTAAGTGCCCTTGTTAAAAGTCAGCAGCTACACTGTTAGTAGCTGCTGACTTTTTTTTTTGGTGGCTGCACCTCCGCTTTAAAGCAGAGTTCTGCCCATTTTTTTTAAAGTCAGCAGCTACAAATACTGCAGATGCTGACTTTTAAAATAAGGATACTTACCTGTCGCAATGTCGGCACCCAAAGCCGATCTGCCTCTCGGCTGCTGCCGCCGCCATCTTTGGTAAGGGAATCGGGAAGTGAAGCCTTGCGGCTTCACAGCCTGGTTCCCTGCTGCGCATGCGCGACTCCCGCTGCGTGATCCCACTGGTCCCTGCTGTCTTTTGGGACCTGTGTGGGACAGAGGGGGCAACGGACGTGGCGTAGATAGCCGCGGGTGGCTCAGCTATCTATGCCCGGAAGTGGGAGCGAAATACCTGTATTAGACAGGTATCTGCTCCCCCCCTCCCCCTGAAAGGTGCCAAATGTGACACCAGAGGGGGGAGGAATCCCAAAAGCAGAAGTTCCATTTTTGGGTGGAACTCCGCTTTAACATCATCAATCAATAGATTGTGAATGAATAACAGAAGAAGCATATGATTTATAATATTTTACACATAGGTTGGCGCAGTTATTCTTGTGTACTAATAAAAACCTATATGGTGTCACTAAAGTGCTTTGTGCAACGTATTGGTAAAGGGATCTTCTCCCATGAACAATATAGATCACAAACAAGAGGTGCTCTGTGCTGGCAGTTATCTTGCCCAAATATGATTTAACAGCGCTTTTCTGGTGGGAGATAGTGGCTCTTTAGGTGGGTCCTAGTAGTTCCTATAATGGTCTCCTCTTGTCTCTGTGCCACTCACCCGGGGTCAGTGTTATACACTCCGCACTCCTCTCCCCGATACACAGTGCCGGCCCAAGACATTGTGCTGCCTGGTACCAAGAATGAAATGCTGCCCCCCCCCTCCAAAAAAAAAAATCCCGCCCATCAAAATGCCCCCACATTCATTATTTTATATCATGATAACTAAAGTGGACCTGTCATGGCTCTATACATGTGTATAGGAGTATAAAGAGGACCTGTTATGGTTGTTTACATGTATATAGGAGTATAAAGAGGACCTTTTATGGCTCTATACATGTATAGGAGTATAAAAAGGGGACCGTCATGGCATTATACATGTATAAAGAGGACCTGTCATGGCTCTATACATGTATAAAGGAGTATAAAAGTACATGTCATGGCTCTATACATGTATATAGGAGTATAAAGAGGACCTGTCATGACTCTATACATGTATGTAGGAGTATAAAGAGGACCTGTCATGGCTCTATACATGTATGTAGGAGTATAAAGAGGACCTGTCATGGCTCTATACATGTATGTAGGAGTATAAAGAGGACCTGTCATGGCTCTATACATGTATAGAAGTATAAAGAGGACCTGTCATGGCTCTATACATGTATAAAGGAGTATAAAGAGGACCTGTCATGGCTCTATACATGTATAAAGGAGTATAAAGAGGACCTCTCATGGCTCTATACATGTATATAGGAGTATAAAAGAACCTGTGCGTGGCCGGCGGCCGAAATGCCAGCCGGCCACCTACGATCGCTCCACAGAGAGCCAGAATGGGGATCTGTCAATGTAAACAGACAGATCCCTATTCTGACAGGGGAGGAGAGACAGATCTGCTGTTCCTAGTGATTAGGAACAGAGATCTCTCTCCTCCTCCAGTCATTCCCACCCCCCCTAGTTAAAAACACCTCCCAGGGAACACATTTAACCCCTTCCCTGACAGTGACATTTACACAGTAATCAGTGCATTTTTATAGCACAGATCGCTGTATAGCTGTCAATGGTCCCAAAAATGTGTCAAAAGTGTCCGACCTGTCCACCGCAATGTCGCAGTCTACCCAAAAAAAAAATCGCAGATCACTGCCATTACTAGTAAAAAAAATAATAATAATAAAAATGCTTAAAGTGCATTATTTCTATTATTACTTTGTTATATAAAATAAAATAGTTAAACTCACCATATTACAGAATCAGTGGGAGCCCCGAGCGTGTCACTTGCCAACGTCACCTGCCTTCAGATGCGGATTTTCACTTGCCGTGTCACCTGTCACCACATGCGGATTGTCACTTGCCACCTGCCACACATTGCAGATGTCACCTGCCTGCCACACGTAGCTGATTGTCACTTGCCACCTGTCACACATTGCGGATTGTCACTTGCCACAACGCCACCTGTCACACATTGCGGATTGTCACTTGCCACACATAGCAGATTGTCACTTGCCACGTCACATGCCACACATAGCGGATTGTCACTTGCCATGACGTCACCTGCCACACATAGCGGATTGCCACTTGCTGTGTCCCAGAGTAAAGGCAGGCAGCAGAGAGATAATGTAATCTATCTGCTGCCCGCACAGTGGGGGTGGAACTGCAGTGATGCAGGGCGGGCAGTGAGAGATGATGTCATCTCTCTGCTCCCCCGCCCGCTGATTGGCCAGCAAGCCCGATCACCTGCTGACTGTCCCGCCCGCTGACTGCTCCCCTGTTCTGCCCGCACACTGCTTTTACCTGGGCCCAGCGCCCAGGTGAATGGAGCGTGTGGGAAGAACAGGTGGAGCGGGCTGGCTGGCGGGCAGGCGTCAATTTGCCTCACAGTGGAGCGGGCAGAACGGGTTGGCAACAATTTGCCTCACAGTGCAGCTAACGGAACGGGCTGGTTGGTGGCAATTTGCCTCACAGTGCAGGCAGGGACGGTGCTAGGCAATTTGGCGCCCTAGGCAAGACCAGCTACGTACCCCCCCCCCCCAAAAAAAAAATTCCCTGCGTCCATCATATGTGATGTGCACCAGTAACTTTAAGGGGGTGGGGTGGTAGGAAGCTGGCAGGGTGGGGGGGGGGTGAAGATTACAGGGGGTGGTAGGAAGATGACAGGGGTGGGTGGTAGGAAGCTGACAGGGAGGATGAAGATTACAGGGGGTGGTAGGAAGCTGACAGGGAGGATGAAGATTACAGGGGGTGGTAGGAAGCTGACAGGGAGGATGGAGATGACACGGGTGGGTGGTAGGAAGCTGACAGGAAGGATGGAGGCGACACGGGTGGGTGGTAGAAGGCTGACAGGGGGGATGGAGATGACACGGGTGGGTGGTAGGAAGCTGACAGGGAGGATGGAGATGACACGGGTGGGTGGTAGGAAGCTGACAGGGGGGATGGAGATGACACGGGTGGGTGGTAGGAAGCTGACAGGGGGGATGGAGATGACACGGGTGGGTGGTAGGAAGCTAACGGGGGATGAAGATTACAGGGGATGGTAGGAAGCTGACAGGGAGGATGGAGATGACACGGGTGGGTGGTAGGAAGCTGACAGGGGGGATGGAGATGACACGGGTGGGTGGTAGGAAGCGGACAGGGAGGATGGAGATGACACGGGTGGGTGGTAGGAAGCTGACAGGGGGGATGGAGATGACACGGGTGGGTGGTAGGAAGCGGACAGGGAGGATGGAGATGACACGGGTGGGTGGTAGGAAGCGGACAGGGAGGATGGAGATGACACGGGTGGGTGGTAGGAAGCGGACAGGGAGGATGGAGATGACACGGGCGGGTGGTAGGAAGCTGACAGGGAGGATGGAGATGACACGGGTGGGTGGTAGGAAGCGGACAGGGAGGATGGAGATGACACGGGTGGGTGGTAGGAAGCGGACAGGGAGGATGGAGATGACACGGGTGGGTGGTAGGAAGCTGACAGGGAGGATGGAGATGACACGGGTGGGTGGTAGGAAGCGGACAGGGAAGATGGAGATGACACGGGTGGGTGGTAGGAAGCGGACAGGGAGGATGGAGATGACACGGGTGGGTGGTAGGAAGCTGACAGGGAGGATGGAGATGACACGGGTGGGTGGTAGGAAGCTGACAGGGGGGATGGAGATGACACGGGGTGATAAAATGGATGACAGGCCTCAGAGGTAGGGTGGTGGGATGCCAGGAACAGGGGGATGACGAGGAGCATGATGATGACAGGAGACAGTAGGTGACACCGTGACATCATAGCATTAGGGCTGTGTGTGAGGTCATCAGCGGCTGGTAGCAGGGAAGTTCGGGCGCCCTCGTTCAGGGAAAATTATTTTACTGTTGGGGGTCCCCACAACTTGGGAAATTTCATCAAGGGGTCACGGCACTAGAAAGGTTGAGAACCACTGATTTAAAGGCTAAATCTTTTTTGACACTTGTAGCTTACAAGTAAAAATCCTGTATTTTCTGCTAGAAAATCACTTGGAACCCCCAAACATTATATATATTTTTTTTAGCAGAGACCCTAGGGAATAAAATGGCGGTTGTTGCAATATTTTCACACGGTATTTGCGCAGCGGTCTTTCAAACGCAATTTTTTGGAAAAAAATACACTTTAATGAATATTAAATAAAACTAAAAACTTTATTTTTTCGTCAAAGTTTTGATTACCTGTTTTTGTGACTGCTTCCTGATTCCCTTACCGAAGATGGCGGCAGCAGCACCCGAGAGCCGAGAGAGAGATCGGCTTCGGGTGCCGACATCGCGGGTGCCCAGGACAGGTAAGTGTCCATATATTATAAGTCAGCAGCTGCAGTATTTGTAGCTGCTGACTTTTAATATATTTTTTTTTGGCGGAACTCCGCTGCTTTCACACTGGAGCGGGCAGGCATTGGCGTTAAAACGCAGCTAGTTTTAGCTGCGCTTTACCATCATTTTAGTGGCGATATTCGGCTGCTAGCGGGGAGCTTATAACCCAGCTAGCGGCCGATGAAGTGGTTAAATGCGCCCGTGTAGCACCGCTGCAGAAGCGCTTTGCAGGCGCTTCGGCAGCAGTGCCCATTCATTTCAATGGGCAGTAGTGGTGGAGGAGCGGTATACACCGCTCCAAAGATGCTGCTTGCAGGACTTTTTTTTAACGTCCTGCCAGCGCACCGCCTCAGTGTGAAAGCACTCAGGCTTTCACACTGAGACTGCAGGGGAGCTGTTTTGCAGCCATTTTTACAGGTGCTATTTTTAGCCCAAAAGTGCCTGAAAAACGCCCCAGTGTGAAAGGGGTCCAACTGTTAGTTTTTTTTTTCCCCCTTCATCTCATAAAATCTAAAAAAATCGGCCTAACATATTGGCCCAAAAAAATCGGCATCATATATCGGCCATCGGCCGCAGCGATTTCTAAATATCGGCATCGGCCAGAGAAAAACCCATATCTGTCGACCTCTACTCATGACCCCTGCACTCAGTTCGTTACTCACTCCTGACCCCTACACCCTGTACATTATGCACTCCTGAGCCCTGCACTATAGACAGTTTTTGTACATTTCATATTCTAAACCACTGCACTCTGTATGCTGAGCTTTATATGACATACACCTGACAACTGCACTCTGAATACATTATATACCCCTGAAGTTCTTCTTTAAGGTAAGCTGTGTGCAGGGAAGATTATGTAAAAGAAAAGTTTTATTTTCATTGTGCTGTTGCCTGTACAGTACATGTCTGTTAGACCCCTGCTTATGGAATAATAGTTAAAGCATATTTTTGGAATAAATGGACAATATGGCATATGTATGATGTCTATACAGCGAGTAGGCTCAGGTTTTATTCAATCGTGCCCCTTTAACCCCTCCCACGCTTAGCAAAATTTGGCCACACTCAGAATTTGGCACTTTATTATTGCAGATCATTTTCTGTAGGTGTGAGTTATTGAAAAAATGATCGGACTGAGGTGCAAGATATGCTAGGTGCACCAAAGCTGTATCCTGGCCTAGGCCAACAAGGCCCAGGCCTGGGGCAGCACTGAAAGAGTCCCCGCCGGCTTGTGCTATACTGTTAGAGTAGCACCAGTCTTATGGGGCGGACTGGGCTGAGAAGCAAATTAGTCTAGCGCCCCCATAAAGCGTCCGCACTGCTTCCGTTATGCGGGCGGCTGGCATTCCGCAACTGTGGGGGGCGCTGCTTCTAATTTTGAATGTCCTATCATCCTGGACAACAAACCTTCCTCACTGTGCTATACGTTTTCTGCTACACCATTGGCATGGTTATATCTTCTTAGTCCTCTCCATCAAATTATCAGAAATTTGTGCTTAAAGTAGAATTATAGGGAACACTTTTCTTCACAGTTTATTTTTTACCATCCCTGTCCCATTGCAGAGATTTCCCTCCACTTCCTGTCCCATAATAGCCAAACAAGAAGTGAGAGGAAATCTATGCAAATTAAGGAAATTCATTGCCCCCAGGCCCTCAGCCCCCACTCGAAAATTTCAGGGCGGGTCTTAAACAGCAAGGGGTGTGGTCTTGACAGAAATGGGTGGGTCATAATTAAATGAGGGGGTGCACGAGTTTAGTCAGGCCTAGGCCAGCACAAAACCTAAATACACTAACTGAGGTGCACCACTAGGACTTGGCACCCAAACTTTTGTTCAGTTCGTCGCTAGCTAGCAGTGACTATTGTGAACTATTGCACAATATAAACATAAGAAAATATACATAATAAATATACAGTAAACAGAGCCAAAATGAGGCTTCTTTTGGTTTTGCCAATTAACCACTTCCCTACTGTGCACGAAAACCCCCTTCCTGCCCAAGCCATTTTTCAGCTTTCAGCGATGTCACACTTTGAATGACAATTGCGTGGTCATGCGACGTGGCTCCCAAATGAAATTTGCGTCCTTTTTTTCCCACAAATAAAGCTTTCTTTTGGTGGTATTTGATCACCTCTGCGGTTTTAATTTTTTGCGCTATAAACAAAAGAAGAGAGTCCCGTTTGGAAAAAAAACACAATATTTTTTAGTTTTTGCTATAATAAATACCCATTTTTTTTTTCAATTAAAATTCTGCTCAGTTTAGGCCGATACGTATTCTTCTACATATTTTTGTTAAAAAAAATCGCAATAAGCGCGTATTGATTGGTTTGCGCAAAAGTTATAGCGTCTACAAAATAGGGGATAGATTTATAGCATTTTTTTAATTTATTTTTTTATTAGTAATGGAAGCGATCTGCGATTTTTATTGTGACTGCGATATTGCGGCGGACACATCGGACACTTTTGACACATTTTTGGGACCATTCACATTTATACAGCGATCCCTGCTATAAAAATGCATTGATTACTGTATAAATGTGACTGGCAGGGAAGGGGTTAACCACTAGGAGGCGGGAAGGGGTTAAATATGTTCCCTCAATGTGTTCTAACTGTGGGGGGAGGGGACTGACTGGGGGAGGTGACCGATGGTTGTCCCTATGTACAAGGGACACACCATCGGTCCCCTCTCCCTCACAGGACGTGGATCTGTGTGTTTACACACACAGATCCACTTTCCTGCTCGGTTCCCGGGCAATCGCGGGTGCCCGGCGGCAATCGCGGCCGCCGGGCACGCACATCGGTTCCTTGGGAACGCGGCAGGCGCACGCGCGCCCCCTGGCTCGTTTTAAAGGCAGGACGTCATATGACGTCCTGTCAGAACGAGAGTGTCCTCTGCCCACCGTCAATTGACGGTGGGCGGTGGACAAGTGGTTAAAGCGGAGCTCCAACCGCAATTTTTTTTTTTTTTAAAGTCAGCAGCTACTATCACTGTAGCTGCTGACTTTTAATAAGGACACTTACCTGTCCTACTCTCCCGCGCTGATGGCCCCCCCTGATGCTGATCCCTCGATTGGTGCAGGTCCCGCACCGCCATCCACACTAAGGGAAACAGGCAGTGAAGCCTTACGGCTTCATTGCCCGTTTCCTACTGCGGATGCGCGAGTCTCGCGCCGACTTGTGAATGGGCGGCTGCTCTCTGGGATTACACACAGTTCCCAGAAAGCAGCGTGCCCCATTCACTAGAAGAGGATGGGGAAGAAGACAGTCCGCTGTTACGGAAGAGGCAGATTACGGACTTCCGCAGAGCAACAGGTATTTCGGGTGAGTATAAAAAAAAAAATATTCAATTTTTTTTTCAATTTTTTTTTTTTAGGACTTTTTTGTGAAAAAACAAAATTCTGGGTGGAACTCCACTTTAACTGCAGTGAACCCACAAACACATCTTGAAAGACTTATAAACGAACTCAATAAACAAATATGCCAATCATTTTCTATTTTCTATAGTATGGATAAGGATTGTTACAGTTTGTTATTACTTTTAAGTTTCAGTTGAGTCCAGAGAGTTTGAATGATATCTTCCAAGTTCTTACAGTATATGTTGTAATATCTACAGTATGTGAATACAGTTATGTTATCAGGAACTGAATGTTGTTGAGTCATCTAAGAGCTCAATTAAATCCTCTGTATGTATTACTGTATTGCAGTCAGACTGCATATATAGTGATAAATATGCTGCTCTTTTAATGTTTTTTTTTTACATTTCTAAATGCTGCAGCAAGGAATACAATATCCAGTGCTGGTAGCACTTTGTAAAGTCAGACCTCTGCTCACACAAGCAATCAGTGGCCTGTATCTCTGGTGGTCCAACACACCCCCTGCCCACTGCTTTAATCAACAGAATTGCTTAAGGAGCTACTAATTAAAAAAACGAAAACATTTATATTTCCTTTTAGCCAGTGTGTTTGTTTGTGGTTTTCTTCTTTTTTTTTTTTTCTGGTTTTCACTTAATCCCCCATCACATTTCCCTTGACTACATTTAAAATTATACCTAAAGCTGAATCACAAGCACCACCATATTCCTAGTTTTAGAGGGATTAGTAAATGTTTACCTCTGCAATGTGGTAAATCAATCTCTAGCTTAAGAGGACTCCTAATTAGTTTTATTGGTACAGTGCCTGCTGTGCATGAGCATTAAATATATGATAGACACCAGCACTGGTATTGTGTCACCAACCCCGTCTACTCTTGGCAACTCACAAAATGCATAGCCACAGTTTCATCACAGGCTGCATTTTGTGAATGGACAAATTTAAATGGGGTGGAGACACGTTGCCAGCTCTGTATATCATACATGCAGTGCTAATGCCTGCAGGGGGCTTAATGCATGACGAAAACATTATTATCTGACAAAACTGAAGAGAGTCTTTTTAAGCTTTTTGAAGAAATCATATATTAACTTAGTACACAGCAAAGGTTGAAAATGTTGCTGCCCAGATTTGAGCTTAAAGTATAACCACAAAAACGTTATTAAGGGAAATGTGATGGGAGATTAAGTGAAAAATCAGAACCACGAAAAACTCACTGACTGAAAAAAAGGATGACATTTCAGTTTTAATTACAATTTGTACATACTGAATCATAATGGAAAGCAAACTCTCTACGATTAAGCTTCTACTGGGCAAAACATGTTAGAGGGGTGTAGCACTACCCCCGTAGGAGCTGCTGGTTTGTTTTTGGGTTTGCACATTACCTCTTTAGCTTCGTTGTCAGGGTAGGGAAGTCCATATTAATTGCAATGTCCACACAAAAGTAAAACCTTCAACAGTCAGGCTTTATTCTTTTCTTCTGCAGTAAAACTTGAGAGAAAGCAGAAGGTAGGAGAAGAGTAGGGGAAAGTTCAGGCACGCGGTACAGAATGCACAAATTAGTTCAAAGTGCTCATCAATCATTCACCACTCTCCCAATAGAGTGGGTATTGCTCACCCGGATAGTCCCCTCTCACATGGCCCAGCAGCCGGGATGATGCATGAACCAGTAACCAGACAGTCTCTGCCACAGACTGCTCAAGATGGAGTTGGTCTCTGCCACAGACCTTCTTTAGAGATAGGTAAATGGATAGTCCAGGAATCCTCTGCCACAGGATTTAAAGTCCCAAACTTCCAGCCGTACATAAAGAGAGCCTTTAAGCCGATCCGGCGAACTGCAGGGCTTTTAGTAGATTGGATCCCTCCTCAACAAGGTCACCAGGCCTCACCCGAGACATCAGCGTTTTGGCAGTCTCCTCCAGGGCAGGTCCTCCCCTGGTTTCCTTCATCAAGACAGCTTCCTCCCCTTTTGTGGACGGACAGCTTGGGATCCCCTCTTAAGATGTAGGCCCCAGCCAACATAGCCGGGCCTACTCAAAAGCGATGTAGCCTCGGGCCAACGTGGCCCCGAGACCAGAATCACACACACATACCTCGCGCCAGGAGGGCCACGAGGCGAACGACCCTGGACAATGGCGTCTGCCCCCTTAAGTATCCCCTCCCAGCAGGCACAGCGGGTCGACCACTCCCACTGCACCACTGCCGAGAAGGGTCACTCAATGCACCATGATTTGCCTGTGTTCCAACAGGTGCCTGAGGTGGTAACGCCACCTACAGACAATAAGGGAAACTGCTATCAGGCAAACCACAACCAGGACAGAGGCAATATTTGTACAAATTGACAGTCTGAGCCCAACAATTGGCTCAGACACCTTTAAATTTTAGAATAGCGCCCCCACCATTGGGGTAGGGCGCTACAGGGGTGTTCTCCCATGGGTAGAAGATAGAGCTGAAGCTGTTTTTTACTAAGAGGAGTTCACTCTATGCTGAGGCGTTATGTGGACAGGTGCCATTTTGTTGTATTTCCTGATATGTCTGAGAAGCCAGTATTCAACCCGACCAGTACCTGCAAACATTGTTGCCAGCCAGCTGAAATAACAGATTAGGGCAATGAGCGCTATAATATTTTTTGTTTTATGGTCTACTAATGCAACTGACTGTCTCTTGTTATAATTGGGTTGTTATAGTATGAGTTATAAACTAAACAATAATGAACATGCTCGTACCCAAGTCAAAGAGAAATGAAGGCCCCTTGAACTTCCTTTAGGTAAAGGGAGTCTTGACTGCTATAAGCATGGCATCACTGGGGATGTGAACCTAAAAGGGAAGTTAAGTAGCTCTCTTAGGATTGGCTACAAAGATCTGAGGTGACTGGGTGGAGCCTGAACTCACAAAAAAGGCAACACTAGGGCACGTCCAACTGCTCTGAGGAGATTCAGCTGTCACAAGAATTTCCCACCCTCCCGCCCATTGTAATATTTTGTCACAGCTTTATTGGGGGATTTGACCTTGCCAGCAATTGGTGTTGCTTTATGGGCTATGCCCTCAAGTTAAATTCTGGGCTTGGTCTAATGCCTATCTGGCACTGATAGTAAGGACAGGCCTCTTAGACTATGTGAGTTTATTTTTTATGGGCGCTCACTAGTGATGAGCCGAACACCCCCGGGTTCGGTTCGCACCAGAACCCGCGAACGGACCGAAAGTTCGTACGAACATTAGAACCCTATTAAATACAATGGATGCGAAAGTTCGAATTCTAAAGTGCTAATTATAACGACTATTATGCATGTTATTGTCCTAAAAAGGGTTTGGGAACCCGGGTTCTGCACCAGGGGACATGTATCAATGCAAAAAGAAGTTTTAAAAACGGTCGTTTTTCGGGAGCAGTCATTTTAATGATGCATAAAGTGAAAAAAAAAAAGTCAAATATTCCTTTAAATATCGTACCTGGGGGGTGTCTAAAGTATGCCTGTGAAGTGCCACGTGTTTCCCGTGTTTAGAACTGTCCCTGCACAAAATGACACTTCTAAAGGAAAAAAAAGCCATTTAAAACTGCTTGCGGCTTTAATGTAATGTCTGGTCCCGGTAATATGGATGAAAATCTTTAAGAAAAATGGCATAGCTACCCCATGACCCCCCCCCCCCCCTACCCCAGCCCATTACCAGCCCCTTTGGGTCTTGTATGGAAATTAAGGGGAACCCCGCACACAAAATAAAAAAGGCCCTATATACTCTGAACAGCCGTATACAGGCGGTGCATACAAGACAGGGACTGTAGGTTTGTTCTTATGTAGAATCTGTTTGTAATTTTGAACAGGTACATTGTTTAAGTGTAGCTCCAGCCCAAAAATCTATTTTTAAACTTTTTGGAAAACATAGGTAAGGGTTATCACCCCTGTAACATTTGTTTTGCTGTCTGTGCCCCTGTTCAGAACATTTCACCTCACTTTCCGTCCCAATGACAACTGTTTTTGAAATGTGGTGTTTTTCTTGAAACAAGGATTGCTGATAAAGCATCAGTACAGAGGAGACACCTTTCTCCCATATTAATTCTTACAGGAGAGAATTTTCCTTCCAAGGGGTAGATTTCCTCTCACTTCCTGTTGTCTTCTTGCGTTTGCAAGTAGGAGTCGTTTGTAAGTTGGATGTTTGAAAGTAGGGACCTGCCGTATATACTCTGCAGAAATAGGCCCCTTAGTTGTTGGTGTTGGCACAACACTGTAAGCACTCACAGTTACTCTTGGTTGGTGCTGGAACGCCCTGCTGTCAACTATTATATCAGGAATTTTAATTACATATAATTGTTGAACAGTGGTAGTAAAAATTGGGCCTTTGATGGTGGTGCTGGTGCCACAACACTGTAAGCCCTGACAGTTACTCTTGGTGGGTGCAGCAATGGGCCCTGCTGTGAATTATTAGATCAAGAATTGTAATTGCATGCCCCTGTTGAACAGGGGCTGAAAAATTGGGCCTTTCGTGGTGGTGGTGGTGGTGGTGGTGTTGCCACAACACTGTAAGCCCTCAGAGTTACTCTTGGTGGGTGCAGGAATGGGCCCTGCTGTGAATTATTAGATCAAGAATTGTAATTACATGCCCCTTTTGAACAGGGGCTGAAAAATTGGGCCTTTCGTGGTGGTGGTGGTGGTGGCGTTGCCACAACACTGTAAGCCCTCAGAGTTACTCTTGGTGGGTGCAGCAATGGGCCCTGCTGTGAATTATTAGATCAAGAATTGTAATTACATGCCCCTGTTGAACAGGGGCTGAAAAATTGGGCCTTAGGCACTGGTGGCACAACACTACAACCCCTCACAGATACTGTACTTGGAGCACAGCAATGAGCCCTGTTGCAAAGTATTGCTTCAAAAATTGTAATGACACGCCCCTGTTAAACAGGGGCTGAAAAATTGGGCCTTAGGCACTGTTGGCACAACACTCCAACCCCTCACAGATACTGTACTTGGAGCACAGCAATGAGCCCTATGGCAAATTATTGCTAAAAAAATTGTAATTACACGCCCCTGTAAAACAGGGGCTGAAAAATTGGGCCTTAGCCACTGGTGGCGGCACCCATAAACAAAAATGATCTTCCAAGCTATCATCATCAATCGTATCATTGAGGACTCGGAGGAGGAGGATAGCCAGTCAACATAATAGCACAGGCACTCAGCATCAGCATCAGTCTTGAAGGGATGTGACATGTTAAAATCAATTAGTCTGTTATATCAGCATCAGGTGTGTGGTAGCTGCTGGTGATCCAAGACTGGTTCATCTTGATGAAAGTCAGTCGATCAACCGAGTCGGTGGACAGGCGCACCCTGTGATCCGTGACAAATCCTCCAGCAGCACTGAATGTGCGTTCCGAAAGAACGCTGGATGCAGGACAGGCCAGTAGCTCAATTGCATACTGTGCAAGCTCTGGCCAGTGATCCATCCTCAAGACCCAGTAAGCCAGAGGATTTTCGGTGGGGAAGGTGTCCAAGTCTGACCTTGCCCCTAGATATTCCTGCACCATGTTTATCAGACGCTGGCGATGGTTGCTGGAACCGATCATACTTTGGGGCTGCGGACTAAAGAATTGTCTGAACGCATCGGTCAGACGGCCACCTTCCCCACCGCTCCTTCTTTGACTGGCCGAAGCCTCAGCAACTCGTTGTCCAGGACCAGGAGTTTGTAACCTCCCAGTCTCTGGGAACGCGTTGCACAGACCTTTCTGCAAGGCCTCCCGGAGTTGTCTCATCCTCTGCTCCCTCTGCGACGGTAACATAAGGTCCGCAACCTTACCCTTGTACCGTGGATCAAGGAGAGTGGCCAGCCAGTAATGGTCCCTCTCCTTGATCCGAAGAATACGAGGATCCTTCCGCAGACTTTGCAGGATCAGGGAGGCCATGCAGCGTAGGTTTGCTGAGGCATTCGGTCCGGAGTCCTCTGGGTCACTAAGGACGACATGATCCGCAGCCACCTCCTCCCAGCCACGTACAAGTCCACTGGTTTCTTGGGACTGTAAATTATCCCTAAAAGACTGCTGCTGATGATGCTGAGTGCCAGCCTCCACCTCCATGCTGACACAATCCTCCTCCTCCTCCTCCTCCTCTTCCTGTGCGATGGGTGGGACAGAAGGAACACTGTCTGGGTAAAGGGGGCCTTGAGAGGCAAGGAAGTCCTCCTCTTCCTGCCTCTGTTCTGCCTCAAGTGCCCTGTCCATTATTCCACGCAGCGTGTGCTCCAACAGGTGGACAAGAGGTACAGTGTCACTGATGCATGCACTGTCACTGCTCACCATCCTCGTGGCCTCCTCAAATGGTGCCAGGACAGTGCATGCATCCCTGATCATGCCCCACTGGCGTGGAGAAAAAAAACCAAGCTCCCCTGACCCTGTCCTGGTGCCGTAGTCGCACAGGTACTCATTGATGGCCCTCTGCTGCGTGTGCAGCCGCTGCAGCATGGCCAACGTTGAGTTCCACCTGGTGGGCATGTCACATATAAGGCGGTTCTTGGGCAGGTTCAACTCCTTTTGCAGCTCAGCCAGGCGAGCACTGGCATTATAAGATCTGCGGAAATGCACACAGACTTTCCTGGCCTGCCGCAGGACATCCTGTAAGCCCGGGTACCTGCCCAAGAACCGCTGCACCACCAGGTTAAGGACGTGAGCCACACGGGGCACATGGGTCAGTTGTCCCTGTCGGAGGGCGGAGAGGAGGTTGGTGCCATTGTCGCAAACCACCATTCCTGGCTTAAGCTGGCGTGGCGTCAACCACCTCTCGGCCTGGCCCTGCAGAGCAGACAGGACCTCTGCCCCAGTGTGGCTTCTGTCCCCCAAACACACCAGCGCAAGCACGGCATGGCATCTTTTTGCCTGCGTACTTGCGTAGCCCCTTGAACGGCTACGGAGCACCGCTGGTTCAGAGAACAAACCACAGGAAGAGGCCATGGAGGAAGAAGAAGAGGAGGGGGTGGAGGAGAGAGGTGTGTCACAACCAGTAGTAGCATTTTGGAGGCGTGCCGGTGGAACAACCTCCAACACTACTGCACCTTGTCCTGCATCCTTCCCAGCTGCCAAAAGAGTGACCCAATGGGCCGTGAAAGAAAGGTAACGTCCCTGTCCATGCCTGCTGGACCATGAGTCAGCGGTAATATGCACCTTACCGCTGACCGCCCTGTCCAGCGAGGCCAAGACATTGCCTTCCACATGCCGGTAGAGAGCCGGAATAGCCTTCCGTGAGAAAAAGTGGCGTTTGGGAACCTGCCACTGAGGAACCGCACATTGCACAAACTCACGGAAGGGGGCCGAGTCTACCAACTGAAAAGGCAGCAGTTGAAGCGCTAGCAATTTAGCCAAGCTAGCATTCAACCGCTGGGCATGTGGATGGCTGGGAGTGAACTTCTTTCGACGGTCCAGCAGCTGGGGCAGGGAAATTTGCCTGCTAGAATCGGACGTCGGTGTACTGCTAGCAGAGTGGCCGCAACTACTTGGCTGTGACACACCTAATTCTACACCTTCATTCCTCTCAGTGCATGTTTCAGACAGGACTGAAGTTATAGTGGGGTTGGAGATCCCAGCTGATGCGGTGCAAGGAGAGGTCCGCTTTGTTCTTTGGTGTGGGTCTTTGAGGTAGGCTTGCCAACGAGCTGCATGGCAGGTCAACATATGTCTGGTCAGGCATGTGGTACCCAAGCGGCTGATGTTTTGGCCACGCGATATACGCTTGAGACATATGTTGCAAACAGCAGCTGTGCGATCTGATGCACTAGCCTCAAAAAAGGCCCACACCAAAGAACTTTTTGAATGACGGGCAGAGGCAGCGCCCTGCACAGGCGGAGCTCTGCGGTGTGATTCCGTCGGTGTACTGCCCTTACACTGGCCACCAAAGGGCATCCTGCCTCGTTGGAGATGTGCCTCCTCCTCATCCTCCTCCTCCTCCTCTCTCCTATTAGGCACCCACGTGGAGTCAGTGACCTCATCATCCCCTCCCTCCTCATCACTGGAGCCAATCTGGCAGTATGCTGCAGCTGCTGGAACATGACTGCCAGATTGGTGTCCTTCTTGAGCATCCCCTCTGTCTGCTCTCACGCTACTGCCTTCCTGTAGCTGGGTTTCATCATCAGACCCTTCGAAACGCTGGGCATCCTCCTGGAGCATGTACCCAACACTGTGCTCAAACAGTTCGGGGGACTCCTCAGGAGGAGGACATGGTGGGTCTAGGGAAGGAGTGACTGATGATGAGTCTGACATTGATACCAGGGAAGAGGACGCTTTGGCAGCTGCTTTGCCAGTACCCTGAGCCTGGGTGAGAGAGGATGAGGAGGAGGAGGAGGGCTTGGTCATCCACTCTACCAAGTCTTCGGCATGATGTGGCTCAACATGTCCAGCTGCCGAAAAGAAGGACAAGCGTGTCCCATGGCCATGTGCTGATGACAATGCACCGCGTCCACGACCAGCACTGTTGCCCCCAGACACAGAGCCTGCTTGCCCTCTTTTATTGCCTCCTGACTGTCTGCCTCTCCTTGTTTGCCTTCCAGACATTCTAATAGATGGCCTGCAGGGAGATGGGAAAAAAGCAATAAGGGCTACCTTCAGGTGTCCTTCTCTGTCCCTTTACTTAAGGATTTCTAAATATGGTTGAGGATGATTGCTTTCGCACAGAATAGCACAACGACAATTTCCCTGACTGTCCAAAAAACAAGGATTTCAAAGATGGTTGATGAGGAATGCTTTAGCACAGTATAGCACAAGGAGAATTTCCCTCACTGTCCTTCCCTGTCCCTAGAAACAAGGATTATCACAGTGAAAGAAACTGACACTCTTCCTACCTATAGTTTTCTGTCCCTAGAAAAAATGTTTTTTTAAAGACGGTTGATGATCAATGCTTTAGCACACTATAGCACAAGGAGAATTTCCCTCACTGTCCTTCCCTGTCCCTAGAAACAAGGATTATCACAGTGAAAGAAACTGACACTCTTCCTACCTATAGTTTTCTGTCCCTAGAAAAAATGTTTTTTTAAAGACGGTTGATGATCAATGCTTTAGCACACTATAGCACAAGGAGAATTTCCCTCACTGTCCTTCCCTGTCCCTAGAAACAAGGATTATCACAGTGAAAGAAACTGACACTCTTCCTACCTATAGTTTTCTGTCCCTAGAAAAAATGTTTTTTTAAAGCTGATTGATGATCAATGCTTTAGCACACTATAGCACAAGTAGAATTTCCCTCACTGTCCTTCCCTGCCCCTAGAAACAAGGATTATCACAGTGAAAGAAACTGACACTCTTCCTACCTATAGTTTTCTGTCCCTAGAAAAAATGTTTTTTTAAAGATGGTTGATGATCAATGCTTTAGCACACTATAGCACAAGGAGAATTTCCCTCACTGTCCTTCCCTGTCCCTAGAAACAAGGATTATCACAGTGAAAGAAACTGACACTCTTCCTACCTATAGTTTTCTGTCCCTAGAAAAAATGTTTTTTTAAAGACGGTTGATGATCAATGCTTTAGCACACTATAGCACAAGGAGAATTTCCCTCACTGTCCTTCCCTGTCCCTAGAAACAAGGATTATCACAGTGAAAGAAACTGACACTCTTCCTACCTATAGTTTTCTGTCCCTAGAAAAAATGTTTTTTTAAAGACGGTTGATGATTAATGCTTTAGCACACTATAGCACAAGGAGAATTTCCCTCACTGTCCTTCCCTGTCCCTAGAAACAAGGATTATCACAGTGAAAGAAACTGACACTCTTCCTACCTATAGTTTTCTGTCCCTAGAAAAAATGTTTTTTTAAAGCTGATTGATGATCAATGCTTTAGCACACTATAGCACAAGTAGAATTTCCCTCACTGTCCTTCCCTGTCCCTAGAAACAAGGATTATCACAGTGAAAGAAACTGACACTCTTCCTACCTATAGTTTTCTGTCCCTAGAAAAAATGTTTTTTTAAAGACGGTTGATGATCAATGCTTTAGCACACTATAGCACAAGGAGAATTTCCCTCACTGTCCTTCCCTGTCCCTAGAAACAAGGATTATCACAGTGAAAGAAACTGACACTCTTCCTACCTATAGTTTTCTGTCCCTAGAAAAAATGTTTTTTTAAAGACGGTTGATGATCAATGCTTTAGCACACTATAGCACAAGGAGAATTTCCCTCACTGTCCTTCCCTGTCCCTAGAAACAAGGATTATCACAGTGAAAGAAACTGACACTCTTCCTACCTATAGTTTTCTGTCCCTAGAAAAAATGTTTTTTTAAAGACGGTTGATGATCAATGCTTTAGCACACTATAGCACAAGTAGAATTTCCCTCACTGTCCTTCCCTGTCCCTAGAAACAAGGATTATCACAGTGAAAGAAACTGACACTCTTCCTACCTATAGTTTTCTGTCCCTAGAAAAAATGTTTTTTTAAAGACGGTTGATGATCAATGCTTTAGCACACTATAGCACAAGGAGAATTTCCCTCACTGTCCTTCCCTGTCCCTAGAAACAAGGATTATCACAGTGAAAGAAACTGACACTCTTCCTACCTATAGTTTTCTGTCCCTAGAAAAAATGTTTTTTTTAAAGCTGATTAATGATCAATGCTTTAGCACACTATAGCACAAGTAGAATTTCCCTCACTGCCCTTCCCTGTCCCTAGAAACAAGGATTATCACAGTGAAAGAAACTGACACTCTTCCTACTGTGACAGCAGGAAGGTAAAGTCACCTGGTTGCATCCAGGGGGGTAGATATATTTCGCCCAGATTCAGGCTTTACGCCGACTTATACAACTAGGTGGAGAGTTGTATAAGCCCAGCTAAGGCTAGTGGGCTCATGGATGACTCATATGTCTAGGGAGAGTGTGGGGCGTCGTGCAGACAGGGAGTTGATGAGACCAGCTGAAGCTTGTCAGCTCATTTAGGCCTCTATAAGAACTCCCAGCTTCATTAGATGTTAGCTCATGCCTGGACCCAGACCTGTGTGGACTGTCTAGGGAGAGTGAACCCCTGTGCGGTGAGACAAAGCCTGTGTGGCTATTTGCTTGGACATTTAAAACCAGGGACTTAGGGACTAGGACAGCACTAGGCTGATCCCAGTTGTTAGTTAGGAAACCTGTATGTTTACTCAGAGGTCAAGTTGACCAGGATTTATTTTATTTATGTTTCTTTTGCTTTGCTGTGTTTTGTCACTGTAAATAGAAAATAAACCGCACCTTTTTGATTTTGAAAACCACAACCTCCGTTTGCTGGGCCTGTTTTTGTGTGGGGAGCCCATCCCGGGGGTCACACACACCCGCTGCCGAGCTAACCCCCTCACAGTTGGTGGAGAACCAGTGGCAGTTTTTTTTAAGCCAGCATGGAGGAGATACTGAAACAGCTGGCTCTAGCAAATGCCAATCAACAGCAGACAAATGCAGGTTTGCAAAGGAGCCTTGCAGCCCAGCAGCAAGCTCATCAACAGAGTCTTGCAGCCCAGCAGCAAGCTCACCAACAGAGTCTGGAAGCTCAGCAACAAGCCCAGCAGCAATCTGAGGCCCGCTTCATAGACCTGTTACAGAAGCAAGAGCAGAGACTACAACAAATGGAAGCAGTAGTGCAGCAACGTCCGCAGACCAGTGAGGAAAGCCGTCCCACTAATACCGCGTCCTTTGGGGTGAGTCGTTTATTGACAAAAATGACTGGAGAGGATGATCCAGAGGTATTTTTGACCACATTTGAAAGGACTGCTGAAAGAGAAAAGTGGCCTGAGGAGCAGTGGGCTGGACTGGTGGCTCCTCTGTTAACTGGTGAATCGCAGAAGGCTTACTATGACCTAGAGCCTGACCAAGCAAAAGACTATGTGATGCTAAAAGCTGAAATATTGGCAAGGCTGGGTGTCACCCTGGCTGTCCGGGCTCAGCGTGTGCATAACTGGACTTTCCAGCTTGGAAAACCCCCCAGGTCTCAAATGTATGATCTCATTCACCTGAGCAGAAAGTGGCTACAGCCAGAGACTTTGTCCGCACCAGAGATTGTGGAACGTGTTGTAATGGATCGGTTTTTGAGAGCTCTTCCTACTGCCATCCAAAAGTGGGTAAGCCATGGAGACCCAGAGACGGCCGGTGGTCTTGTGGATCGTGTGGAGAAATACTTGGCTACAGAGAACCTGACGGCCTCTTCCAGAGACTCTCGGACTTTCCACCCTAAGACCAGACCATCCCCAGGGGCGGATAAGAGGATTCCAAGGGGTGAGGGTGGAGAGAGTGAGAGGGTGGGAGCTCTGCCCAAAGTTTGGCGAGAACAGCCTGGGAAGTCAGGGGCTCAAGAGGCAGCCAAAAGGATTGTTTGCTACCGCTGCCGGCAAGCGGGACATATTGCAGCAAATTGCCCGGTTGTGGAGGAACCCATGCAATGTGACTTTCTGACGGACAGACGTCAGTCGCTGTGTGCGACAGTCGCATGCACTGCCATTCGGGGAACTGAGAAACATTTATGCAAAATGTGTATTAATGGTAGAAATGTTGTGGTATTGCTGGATTCAGGTAGCCTTGTGACCCTGATAAAGGCTGAATTAGTTAAAACAGAGGTCTCTGGGAATAGCAAGGTAGCTGTTATTTGTGTGCATGGGGACACCCGAGAGTATCCAGTGACTACAGTGTGTTTCGAGACCCCCAAAGGTACCCTCTCTCATCCAGTGGGGTTAGTATCTCAATTACCGCATGATGCCATTGTGGGAAGGGATTTTCCGAAGTTCTGGGAACTGTGGGATGATCCTGAGCCCCCCACTGGTGCCCCTATGTACCAGGAATGTGATAGCCAGAACTCCTCTGAGAGTGGTGAGGACTCTCCAGAATTTCCCTTGTCAGTATTGGCAGGGGAGACTCAAGAAACTGGAGAGGAGCCCACCTCCTCAGACGAAAACCTACCGTCTGTGGAGTTTTCTGATCTGGAGGTTCACAGGGAAAATTTTGCCACAGAACAGTTAAAAGACCCCGCCCTAATAAAGGCACGGGAAAACGTAGTGGAAATAGATGGCGAGTTAGTGAACCCAGATAATACCTGCACTTACCCATACTTCAGCGTAGAGAAGGACCTACTGTATCGGGTGGCAAAAAGGGCAGAAGAAACCGTTGAGCAGCTTGTGGTGCCCAAACCTTACAGGAAGTTGGTGTTGGAGTTGGCCCATGGGCACATTCTTGGAGGTCATCTGGGGACAGAGAAAACCCGAGAGAGGGTATTACAGAGATTCTATTGGCCTGGGGTGATGAAGGACATAGAAAATTATTGTTCCTCCTGCCCTGTGTGTCAGAGGTCGGCCCCGATGCCACATTTCCGTAGCCCGCTGGTCCCTCTACCCATCATTGAGGTCCCGTTTGAGAGAATCGCAATGGATTTGGTAGGTCCTATAATCAAGTCCGCTAGGGGGCACCAGTACATATTGGTTATAATGGACTATGCCACCCGTTATCCAGAAGCGATCCCCCTCAGAAATACCTCGGCCAAAACCATAGCCAAAGAGCTATCTCTTGTTTTTAGCCGGGTGGGTATTTGTAAAGAACTGCTTACGGACCAAGGTACACCCTTTATGTCCCGGGTTATGAAGGACCTGTGTAAATTGTTCAAAGTGACGCAATTACGTACATCTGTGTATCACCCCCAAACCGATGGGCTGGTTGAAAGATTCAACAAAACCCTAAAACAAATGTTGAAGAAAGTGGTGGATAGAGATGGAAAGGATTGGGACTGTCTACTTCCTTATCTGATGTTTGCTATTAGGGAGGTGCCCCAATCCTCTACGGGATTCTCCCCCTTTGAGTTACTGTATGGGAGACACCCAAGAGGGCTGTTGGATATTGCCAAGGAAACTTGGGAAAGTGAGAGTTCTCCCCACAGGAGTGTGATTGAGCATGTCGCCCTGATGCAAGACCGAATTGCACAGGTAATGCCCATCGTGAAGGAACATTTGGCCCAAGCGCAGTTAGCACAGCAGAGAGTGTACAACCGTGGAGCCAAGACCCGTACCTTTTCCCCGGGGGATAGGATATTGGTACTTGTCCCTACGGTTGAAAGTAAATTCCTTGCCAAATGGCAAGGCCCCTATGAGATAATGGAAAAAGTGAGCGAAGTGAATTACAAGGTCAGACAACCAGGAAGGCGAAAGCCCGAACAGATCTATCACGTTAATCTGTTGAAAGCCTGGAGGGATAGAGAGTCCCTAGTCGCAGACACTTGGTCACCAGCTCAAACTGGTTGCGTGATTCCTGAGGTTGGAATAGCAGCCACCTTGTCACAACCCCAACAACAGGAGGTTAAGGAGTTTGTGCTTCGCAACAAGGAGGTATTCTCTGAGCTGCCGGGACAAACATCTGGGGTAGAGCATGACATCATTACCCCACCCGGTGAAAGGGTGAAGTTAAAACCCTATCGGATCCCAGAGGCCCGACGGGAGGCAATACGGGAGGAAGTACAGAAAATGCTGAACTTAGGGGTGATAGAGGAGTCCCAAAGTGATTGGTCTAGTCCCATTGTGTTGGTGCCTAAACCGGATGGGAGCTGGCGATTTTGTAACGATTTTCGTCAGTTGAACAAAGTTACAAAATTTGACACCTACCCCATGCCACGTATAGATGAGTTGATCGACCGGCTGGGAATAGCCCGATACATGACGACTCTTGACCTCACAAAAGGGTATTGGCAAATCCCCCTGGCCAAGTCGGCCAAAGAGAAAACCGCATTTGTAACCCCAGACGGGGCGTTCCAATATAAAAGAATGCCGTTCGGGTTACAGAATGCGCCGGCCACATTCCAGCGGAAAATGGACCAGATGCTGAGGCCCCATCGGAAGTATGCTGCGGCTTACCTGGATGACGTAATTGTCCATAGCACAGATTGGGCCTCACATCTGCCAAAAGTGCAAGCAGTCCTAGACTCTATCCGGGAAGCGGGGTTTACGGCTAACCCCAAGAAGTGTACCATTGGGCAGGAGGAGGCCAAATATCTTGGGTACACCATTGGCAGGGGAGTGATAAAACCCCAACTCAACAAAGTCGAGGCCATCCAGAGTTGGCCACGTCCCAACAGCAAGAAGCAGGTACGGGCCTTTCTGGGAATCGCGGGTTATTATCGGCGCTTCATTCCCCACTTTGCTTCTAAGGCTGTGCCCCTAACCAACCTGACGAAAGGGAAAGGGTCGGTCATGATTAAATGGACCCCCGAGGCTGAGGCAGCATTCCAATTCTTGAAACAAGCCTTATGTAGCCAGCCAGTGTTGTACTCACCCGACTTCTCTAAAGACTTTGTCGTACAAAGTGATGCGTCAGATGTGGGGTTAGGAGCAGTATTGTCCCAGGTCTGGAACGGGGAAGAGCACCCAGTCATTTACCTCAGCAGGAAGTTGAAGTCCCATGAGGTAAATTACGCCACCGTTGAAAAGGAGTGTTTAGCGGTGAAGTGGGCTCTAGATTCCCTTCGGTACTACCTGCTAGGTAGGCACTTTGACATGGTTACGGATCACGCTCCGTTAAAGTGGATGGCTCAAAACAAGGAAACAAATAGAAGAGTGAATAGGTGGTTCCTGGCCCTCCAGGAATTCAACTTCACAGTAAAGCATCGCCCTGGCGTTCAAATGGGGAATGTGGATGCTTTGTCTTGAGTACATGAATGCCTGATTGCTGGTGTTCCAACCCCGAGGTTAAAACAAGAGGGGGGGGTATGTGACAGCAGGAAGGTAAAGTCACCTGGTTGCATCCAGGGGGGTAGATATATTTCGCCCAGATTCAGGCTTTACGCCGACTTATACAACTAGGTGGAGAGTTGTATAAGCCCAGCTAAGGCTAGTGGGCTCATGGATGACTCATATGTCTAGGGAGAGTGTGGGGCGTCGTGCAGACAGGGAGTTGATGAGACCAGCTGAAGCTTGTCAGCTCATTTAGGCCTCTATAAGAACTCCCAGCTTCATTAGATGTTAGCTCATGCCTGGACCCAGACCTGTGTGGACTGTCTAGGGAGAGTGAACCCCTGTGCGGTGAGACAAAGCCTGTGTGGCTATTTGCTTGGACATTTAAAACCAGGGACTTAGGGACTAGGACAGCACTAGGCTGATCCCAGTTGTTAGTTAGGAAACCTGTATGTTTACTCAGAGGTCAAGTTGACCAGGATTTATTTTATTTATGTTTCTTTTGCTTTGCTGTGTTTTGTCACTGTAAATAGAAAATAAACCGCACCTTTTTGATTTTGAAAACCACAACCTCCGTTTGCTGGGCCTGTTTTTGTGTGGGGAGCCCATCCCGGGGGTCACACACACCCGCTGCCGAGCTAACCCCCTCACACTACCTATAGTTTTCTGTCCCTAGAAAAAATGTTTTTTTAAAGATGGTTGATGATCAATGCTTTAGCACACTATAGCACAAGGAGAATTTCCCTCACTGTCCTTCCCTGTCCCTAGAAACAAGGATTATCACAGTGAAAGAAACTGACACTCTTCCTACCTATAGTTTTCTGTCCCTAGAAAAAATGTTTTTTTAAAGATGGTTGATGATCAATGCTTTAGCACACTATAGCACAAGGAGAATTTCCCTCACTGTCCTTCCCTGTCCCTAGAAACAAGGATTATCACAGTAAAACACACTGACACTCTCCCTACCTATAGTTTTCTGTCCCTAGAAAAAATGATTTTTTAAAGATGGTTGATGATCAATGCTTTAGCACACTATAGCACAAGGAGAATTTCCCTCACTGTCCTTCCCTGTCCCTAGAAACAAGGATTCGCACAGTAAAACACACTGACACTCTCCCTACCTATCCTTCTCTTTCCCTAAACTAAAGGAATCCAGGTTAAGCAAGAAAAAATAAATGTCACTGTCCCTGCCTATGCTTCTCTTTCCCTGCTCCGGAACACACTACACTAGGCCGCCGTGCTGGCGGCCTTTTATAGTGTGGGGCGTGTACTAAACACCCTCAGCAATAATTGGCCACAGGCATCCTGCCTGTGGCCAATCATTGCTCTCCTCGCTGCCGGCGCTGTGATTGGCCAAGCATGCGGGGTCACAGTGCATGCTTGGCCAATCACAGCGCCTGGATGACACTGCGATGGCGTAGTGCATTGTGGGCCGTTCGCGTCACTCTAATTAGGCGCGAACGGCCCAAATCGTTCGATCTTCGTCGAACGATCGAACAGCCGATGTTCGAGTCGAACATATGTTCGACTCGAACACCGAGCTCATCCCTAGCGCTCACGTGTAACTGTGACTGGCATTGATGTTTGGTACATTTGGAAAGTTGTTACTTATGCAAAGTTAAATAAAGCTGTGACCTTGCCCTATTTCCAACTTAATCTTCTTTTGTGTTTTTTTGGGGGGCAAGGTATTGGATTATTAGTTGGTTATAAATGAGCCTATGCAGCAGCAGTCATGTCTCAACCTGTCTTGGCTCTCTAGAAATGTTACCTGCCATACATTTTAGTCACAGGTCTGCCTGTCTATGTAAAGCCCAAGCTCTTTTTAATAACATTAGAGCCAAATAGCTCAAGAAACCACTATAAAAGCTCACGAAAACTTATTTCCATTCAAATCGATGAATGCTTTCACACTGGGGCAGTGTGCTGGCAGGGCTGTGTAAAACTCCCCTCTCCATTGAAATGAATGGAAAGCTCTTCAAAAGCGCTTCAAAAGTGTTTCTCTTACCATCCATGGACTGACACGGTGTCTCTTTACACTTTACACGTGGGTTATGTCCCTGCTTGCAGGAGAAGACCTAGGCAGAATGTGAAATGTTATACATACATTCTAAAAGCCAGAGCTGAACAGCCCCACCCAGGGGGCGGTCCCTCCGGACATAACCCTCCCACTACAGTCAGCAGACTTCAGTTTTTTTCTGCCTAGCAGAAGGAGAAGACGTGGCTCTCTCAGGAGCCAGTCTCCTGACCTATTTTTATTCCTTTTCTGGAATTCTTTTTTATTTTATTTTTGAAAATTTTCTATCAACTGTCGGCTGGGCAACAGGTTGGGTACAAGATATCCTCGTAGTCTTCCCTGTCCGACCATCGAGCGTGCTGATCCTCGCCTTGTGTGCGTGAGACTCAGTTCATGACATGCCCCATGATTCCAGGGGTGGCCGGGTTTGCTTTCATGCTCCCACGGTCCTCTCAAGACTGAACAGTTCCTGACTGACTGTATCTTTCGCGGTGGACCGGGCCGACAGCTACTCAGTACTGCACTGTGATAGTCCTGTCAGAAACACACCAGTGGGTCCCTCAGGGGACGGGTAAGTAGTCTCTCCTGCCTGCAGGTGAGTACAAAAGGCTGTGTGTTTCTCTGTGGGGGATTTTCCCTGTCTCCCCCTGTATTTCATTGTCACTCTCTGTCACCATTGCTGGCGCTGTGCTGTGTGGGGTGCCTGGGGGTCACACTGCTCTTGGAGGGGCTAATGCTGGTCTGCAGATATGCTTGGGGCCTTTTTTTGTGTGTTTTGGGGCCTGAGCGCCAAGTGGTGCTGTGTGTGTGCTGTTTTTTTTTTTTTTTTCACTTTTGCTGAGTCATGTCGGCCATCTTGCCGCGGATCGCCTCAGTGAAGTGCGGCAGCCATTTTCTTGTAGCCCGCACGCTCTTCAGCACTAGTTTCGGCCTCTAGCGCTGCTGTAACAGCGCGAATCTCCTCACAATCTCCTCACAGCTCACCAGCGCTGACACAGCGCGGTACAGACAGCGGAACTGAGCGGTCCCTGGTCCGGTTTGGTGAGTCCCCTGGGCGCCCCCTCCTCAGTCAGCACAGCCTGTGGGTGGACTTTTTATCTGAGGAGTCTCAGAGGGGGGCAATATGGAGTCTCTGTCACCAGCTTCCCCTAAATGTCAGTAGACAACAGGCAGTGCTTCAGCACCTGCGGTCCCTAGGGACCAGTTGTGGGCAGTCCTGGAATAATTTCTGACCAGGATGGGAGCTGTGTGCAAGCGCAAGGGAGCAAAAAAGCGCCCTCTCCCCACTTTACTTCAAGAGGGCAGTGCGCTGATTCAGATATGGGCCTAGCCACTACCGCTTAGGACCCTAGTTCTGAATGTATTGGATGGTTTTGAACAGGACATTCCTTATGAGGAAAACTCCAGTTCTGAGTCAGTAAATGACAGGGCGCTTGTTAGTGTACTCATGACTGCGGTGAGGGACACTCTCAAGCTAAAATGCTGCGGATGCAGAACCTCAGGCGGATACAGTCTCCTTTGGTTCTTTTAAGGCCAGGCCTTCTAAAGAGGTTTTTCCATATGTACTTTCTTTGACCAGCTCATTGATAAGGTCTGGGAAAAGCCGCAGAAGAATTTTTTTATGGTCCCGCCGCGTTTGTCTATCAGATACCCCTTGAAGATGCCCTACTTAAAAAGTGGGCTTCTCCCCCAGGGTCGACCCTCCAGTCGCCCGGTTGAACAAGGCCATCACTCTCCCGATGGAAGGGACTCCTGCATTTGAGGACCCCACTGACAGGAGGTCAGAAGTGGTGAGCAGAGCCATGTTTGCCTTGTTGGGATCCGCCCTACGGCCTGTGGTAGCGGCGACCCTTGTGTCTTAAACACTTACAGGTTGGGCAAAAATGTTGCACCTAGCTGTACAGGAGCATAATCTTCCTCCAGACACAGTTGCTTTGGCCCACCAACTGGTTCAGGGCCTGGTTTATGTGTGCGACGCCACGTTGGACGCGGCCCCTTTAATATCCAGGGCCTCTGTCTCGGCGGTGGTATTGCGTCGTCTTATCTGGTTGCAGTGCTGGTCTGCTGACCTAGCCTTAGGAAGCTCCTGACGGATCTACCATTTAAAGGTGGTAGACCTTTCGGTGCTGCTCTGGATGACATCGTCATGGATGTCATGGGAGGTAAAAGCACTCTTCTTCCTTAGACTAGCAAGGGTGAGGAGGCCCGCCGCAAACAGGGGCCTTAGTTTCCAGCAAAACAGGGTTTATTCGTCAGTCAGAGTCCACGGGTAGGCCCTCTCAGACTGACGGCAGTGCGGCTGGTGGGCACAAGTGCCCCTGGGTGCGTAAGCCGAACAAGCGGCTCCCAAGCCCGCCTCCGCCCGACTCTGGGGTGGGGGGACGACTTCGCAGGTCACGAATCGGTGGTCCTCCCGAATCTCCGACTGGTGGGTGTGCGAGGTGGTCACCTCAGGATACAGGATAGTATTCCGATCCTGGCCCCCAGACAGATTCTTTCCCTCAAATCTTCCTCTCCTTCCTACCTGTCGGGCAGCCCTCTTGGGGGCTGTACAGGACTTGATCAGGTCCGGAGTGATTGTGCCTGTTCCGTTACAGGAGAGTTTTCAGGGATTCTACTCGAATCTGTTTGTCGTCCCAAAAATAGGACGTGGTTCGACCTATCCTGGACCTCAAGGCCCTGAATGCCTTCAAGAAGGTGCAAAAATTCCGCATGGAATCCATTCGCACGGTGATCGCTACACTCCACCAAAGGGATTTTCTTCTGGCGTCCTTGTACTTCAAGGACGCCTACTTGCATGTTCCGATCTGCGCAAGTCACCAGAAGTTTCTGCGCTTTGCGATCAGCGAAGTCCACTATCGATTGTGGCTCTTCCTTTCGGCCTAGCCTCGGCACCAAGGGTGTGCACCAAGGTGCTTGCTCCGGTTCTAGCCTTCTGTTACAGCGAGGTATTGCTGTCGTGGGCTATCTGGACGATCTTCTGCTAAGAGCAGAAAGTGGATCAGACTTAGAGGAAAGGTGACTATCGTCAATTAGACCCTCAGGGACTCGAGTGGTTCCTGAACATTCAGGAGTCAGTCCTGGTCCCGACTCAGTGTCTGGAGTATCTAGTTCTGATTCTGGACTCCTTGGAGGCAAAGGTATCCTACCTCAGGATAAGTTGCTGACACTTCAGTCTGCGGTGCGGGTGCTGACATCCCAAAAATGGTTGTCAATCCGTTTTTTGCATGAGAGTCCCGAGACTCATGGTGGCCTCCTTCGTGGCCCTTCCGTATGCCCAATCACACACCAGGGCATTGCAGAAGGAGATCTTGTCCACCTGGGACAAATCCCCGTTGTCCTTGGATCTCCAGATCCAGGCGATTCACCTGGTCAGGGCGCCCCTGACATGGTGGTTGGGATCCTCGGCTCTTCGGTCCGGAAAGTCATTCCCTTCCCATCCAATGGACGGTACTCACGACGGACACCAGCCTGACGGGCTGGGGTGGAGTCTGGGGAGTCCTGTCGGCTCAGGCCTTGGACTCCGGACGAGCCCGTTTACCAATCACTGTTCTGGAAATACGGGCCATCGGACTGTGTCTCTCCTCAGGTCGGAGAGAGTACGGGGTTGCTCCATCAGGAGCCAGTCGGACACCGCCACGGCGGTGGCGTATGTAAACCATCAAGGGGGAACTCGGAGCTCAGCTGCGGCTTCCGAGGTAGTCCGTATCCTGAAGTGAGCCGGAAAAAACGTGCCGGCTCTGTAGGCCATTTTACATTCTGGGCATAGACAATGGGCAGGCGGACTATCTGAGTCGCCAATCGCCAGACACCGGACCAAGAAGAGTGGTCCTTAAATATTTCAACTCCTTTACCGACGGTGGGGCACGCCGGATGTGGACCTGATGGCCTCTCGACTCAATCGCAAGGGTCAAGGGTGTGGCCAGATCCAGGGATCCTTGGGCGATGCCTCGGATGCGTTGCTGACCCCATAGGGTCCTTATCGCCTGATATAAACTCTGGCGATCCTAATTGTTCCGGATTGGCCTCAGCATCACTGGTACGCTGATCTGGTACGTCTCGTCGCGGACGTTCCCTGGCGGTTGCCGATGAGGGAGGACCTTCAGTCTCAAGGTCCTATGTTTCATCCGACTTACAGTCTCTGACTTTAACGGCAGGGCTGTTAAAAGCCAGGTGTTGAGGGACCAAGGTCTCTCGGACTCGGTCATTTTGACCATGTTAAGGACACGGAAGTCTTCCTCCAGGCAGATCTATCACCGTGCCTGGAAAGCTTATATCGCCATGTGCGAAGCGCTGGACTGGCGTCCTCGGACGTATTCCGTCCCCAGAATCCTGCGTCCTCTGCAGTGTGGAGTGACCCAAAAGCTTGTTTTGAGTACCATCAAGGATCAGATTTCGGCCTTGGCCGTCTTCTTTCAGCGACCTCTAGCGGGTCATTTTCTTGGTTAGCACCTTGTGTTGGGGGTTCGCCATGTGCTCCCTCCTGTCAAGCCTCCTCTCCCACCGTGGGATCTGAATTTGGTGCTCTCGGCCCTCCAGGAACCTCCTTTTGGGAATATCCGGGATATTTCCCTCTTGTCTTGTCTCAGAAGGTGGCCTTTTTAGTGGCAATCACTTCTGTTTGACGAGTGTCTGAGTTGGCGGCTTTGTCATGCAAGTCGCCATATTTAGTCATCCATAAGGATAAGGCGGTGTTGCATCCGCGACCTTCCTTTTTTGCCAAAGGTGGTGTCGACCTTTCACCTACATGAGGACATTGCCCTCCCGTCCTTGTGTCCTCACCCATCGCATCCCAGAGAGTTTGCGCTGCACATATTGGAGGTGGTACGAGCCTTACGGGTGTACCTGTCTGCTACTGCTTCTATTCGGAAGTCCGACTCACTGTTTGTGACTGTCTCTGGTCCATACCAGGGCCAAGCGGTTTCGTCTGCCATAATTTTTAGGGGAATCAAACAAACCGTCATTCAAGCCTATGCTCTCAAAGGGCGGGCGCCTCCCTTTCCGGTTACGGCGCATTCCACCAGGGCAATTGGTGCTTCCTGGGTTTCCCGACATCAAGCGTCGGTTGCACAAGTGTGCAAGGCGGCGACCTGGTCGTCTGTTCATGCCTTTTAAGTTTTATAAGGTTAATGTGGCTGCATCTTCGGATGCTTCCTTCGGCCGCAGGGTGCTGCAGGCCGCTGTTTAAAGTTGCGACTCCTCCGTTGAGGAGCTCTGCCTTATTGGAGTGAAGTTTTGGTTTTCCATTTATACTGCTCCCATCCCTCTTGACACTGCTTTGGGACATCCCACGTGTAAAGTGTAAAGAGACACCGTGTCAGTCCATGGATGGTAAGAGAAAATAGGATTTTTTGTACTCACCGTAAAATCCTTTTCTCTGACATCCATGGACTGACACGGCACCCACCCTTCCTTTTAAGTTTGTACTGCTTTGTTACGAACTGAAGTCTGCTGACTGTAGTGGGAGGGTTATGTCCGGAGGGACCGCCCCCTGGGTGGGGCTGTTCAGCTCTGGCTTTTAGAATGTATGTATAACATTTCACATTCTGCCTAGGTCTTCTCCTGCAAGCAGGGACATAACCCACGTGTAAAGTGTAAAGAGACACCGTGTCAGTCCATGGATGTCAGAGAAAAGGATTTTACGGTGAGTACAAAAAATCCTATTTTTTACTGGCAGTTTAGAAGTGCCTCAGTGTGAAAGTGGCCTTAGAAGACACATGATATTTGCTAAAAGGTCAGTCCACTTGAAATAGAGATTCTATTTTCTGGTAGACTTTAAGGCCACTTTCACACTGAGGCGCTTAAAAAATTGCCAGTAAAACACTGAGCGTTTTTGAAGCGCTTTTCAGGCGCTTTTGAAGCGCTTTCAATTCATTTCAATGGAGAGGGGCATTTTTTCAGTGTGAAAGCATTCATTGATTTTAATGGAAATACGTTTTCAGGCGCTTTTTTAGCGTGAAAGCGCCTGAAAAGCGCCTCAGTGTGAAAGTGGTCTAATTGAAATATGTTACAAAGCCAAACATCATTCTTCGTAGCATCCAATGCATAGTTTATGCAATCAGCTTTTTACTAGTTCCAGGACTAGTTAGGACTAGCAGGTGTACTTTTTAAGGTTACTAACAAAATAAAAGCATCTCCATCAATACAATGTGGAATTCTTGAAGTAATAAAAAAATTCTAAACCTTTAAAGTGATTGTAAAGGAATTTTTTTCATTTAAAAAAAATAAAAAACATGTCATACTTACGTGCTCTGTGCAGTGGTTTTGCACAGATAAACCCCAATCCTCTTCTTTTCGGGTCCTCTGCCATCGCTCTGGGCCCCGCTTGCTGTTGGGCCCAAGTGCTTCCTCGCTCCTGAGCTGACTCTCTGTCTCTCTGACTCCATAAGACACAGATAGCGCAGTTCAGCACCCCCCCCCCCCCCCCAGTGTTTTTCAACCTTTTTTCAGTCAAGGCACCTTTTAGAATTGTGCACAATCTCAGGGCACACCAGTCTGAGGGCTGTGCCCAAGTGTGAGCATTTTTTTGAATGTTCCCACGTGTTGCATTTTGAATTAGACTGCTCTACGCTAGTGAAACATGCAAAAAAATTGCTGGCATTGTTTTTTACTTGAGCCCCACTAAAATGTATGGTACTGTGGTACCATGCATTTTAGTGGGCAAAAACATGCATGCAATTGGTGGATGTGTGAGGGTGCCATTAAGAATCAACAACTGCAAAAGGCAATACATTTGTAGTGCCCTGCTCCTGATGACCAGGCGCTATGTTTAAATTTAGTGGGTGTCTGAGCTGGTAGTTAGCTCAGACTTTGATGATTAAGGCTAAATCAGCTTCTGTTCCGGCTATGGCTGTGCTTGGAGGGATTTCCCATTGTTTGCCTGAAGGTGGCGTTACCACCACAGGCCAGTGTTGGAACACAGGCAGGCCAGAGTGTATTGGGTATTTTTCCCCGGGAACAGCTCAGTGGGAGTGGTCTCCCCGCTGGGCATGCTGGGGAAGGGTACTTAAGGGGCAGACGCTATTTCTTCAAGGCTCTTTGCCTTGTGGCCCACCTGGCTTGAGGTATGTGATAGTCAAATGTCAGCCGGAGAGCCATGTTGGCCCGAGGCTGCATCTCTGCTGGGTAGGCCCAGTTGTCCTGACTGGGGCCTGCACTTTGAAGGTGATCTTGTGCTGTCTGTCCTGCGGGAGGAAGCCGCTCAATGGAGGAAACCAGGGAGGACCTGTCCTGGAGAGGACCAAGCGGAAGGCTGGTGTCTCGGAGAAGGCCTGGTGACCTTATTGGAGGATGCGTGTAGCTTATGTTACATTACAGTGTGCCGGGTCGGCTTAAAGGCTCTAAAACTGTAAGGCTGGATCTCTGGATACTAAATCCTGTGGCAGAGGATTATTGAACAGCTCATCTTTATCGTCTTAAAGTCTGTGGCAGAGACTGTTGTTCTTCAATTTGTTTGTGTATCATCCCGGCTGCTAGGCTAGTGAGAGGGGCCTATCCGGGTGGGCAATACCCACTTGAAGGAGAGTGGTGAGTGTGACTTTTTTGAAGCTTAGAAGTTTCCCCAGTGATCTGCATCGTGTGCCTGAACCTTTCCCCGCCCCTCCATCCCTCTACCTGTGCAAGTTTGTGTGAAATAAAGCCTAACGAAAAGGATTTATAACTTGTGTGGACATTGAAGTTTCTATAGACTCTCATCCCGTAAACAACGAATGGTGAGGTAACGTGCAAGGCCCAAATCTAAACCAGCAGCTCCTACGGGGGTAGTGCTACACATTTTTGTGTGGTACGGAAAAAAACATGCGTTTCCACACTGCACCTGATGTGAAAAAGCTCTAAAATGTAGTTTTAAGGCAGAGTTAAGTAGTCAGTAGGTTGTAAATCCTCCCAACGTCTCAGCTAGCACATATTCCCGACTGCAAACTTCCCCCTAGCACAAATCCTCCCCTCCCCCTAACCCCCCCCCCCTTTTGCATTTATCACAGCAAGGATCTGGGCTTATATTTACTAGCAGCTCTTTCTTTAAGTGCACAGAGGCTGCTCAGCTGTTGGTTAATTACCAGCCACTCATTGTTTCCACAGTGACTCACCGGGTTACCATTACCTGCCTCATAGGTCCAGCCTACAGCCGGCCCCTTTTGGCTATTTAAACAGCTTTGCTCATTCCCTGTTTGCCCTCACGTGGTCAACATCTCCAGTGTGTTCCTATGTATGACTTGGCCTGGCTGACTTCTCTTCTGATTCCTGCTCTTGATTTTTGGCTCCTGACCAGGCTGACTTCTGGTTCCCTGATCCTGGCTCTTCTTATTACCCGCTCTGGATTCCAAATCCTGGCTTCTATTTTTGACTAAGTTCCTGAAGTGTTGTTTTTTTTTTTTGCTATTACATTAAAGAAGTGATTTTAAATGCATTTTCTGTCTCTGCCGGGTTTATGGTTCCTGACAAGAAAGCCCTGATATAGTCTAATGATTAAAGGTTTCCTGTGTTACCTACTGTGTATGCGCAGCAGGGAGAGAACATCCCTTTCCTCCTTCAGGCTCTCTCCCCCTCACTGCTGCTATCTATACTACTGCTGGCAAAACTGAAAGCTGTGTGCCCTGCCCGACCTTTCCTTAGCAACCGATGACGTCATTGGTTGGTAGAACGCCAGTTTGTACAGCTTTCAGTTTTGCCAGCAGTAGTATAGATAGCAGCAGGGAGGGGGAGGGAGCCCGGAGGAGGAACGGGATGTGATCTCCCTGCTCCATATACACAGAAGTTAACGCAGGAAACTTTTAATCATCAGACTGTATCAGAGCTTTCTGTAATTTTGCTGTGGAACCCCTGGGGACTCTTTACGGCACCCCGGTTAAAAAACCCTGAATCTATGTATCTATGTACCCCAGGCCAATTCTGACACTTCTGACACACACACATGTAAAAATCTGCATTTTTTTTACTAGATAATTACTTAAAACTCCCAAATATTATATATTTTCTGAAAGCAAAGGCCCTGGAGAAAAAAAGTTGTTGACATATATGATATTTGCAAAGTAGTTTTTCTAACAAATTTTGTGGGAAAAATAAAGGTTAATGAATTGTAGTACACAAAATACACTATAATACCCTATTGTTTGATAAAATAAAAAGATGATGTTGTGAAGAGTAAATAGATACCCAACATGTCACGCTTTGAAATCGGAATGGCGACAAACTACGGTACTTAAAAATCTCCATAGGCGATGCTTTAAAAGCCTTTACAGGTTTAGAGTTACACAGAAGGTCTGGTGCTAGAATTATTGCACTCACTCTGACATTTGCAGCAATACCTCATACGTGTGTTGCAATTGCAGTGTATATACATTTGTGCTCATAAGTTTACATAAACAGAATTTATGATTTCTTGGCCCTTTTTCAGAGAATATGAATGATAACACAAAATCTTTTCTTTCACTCATGGTTAGTGTTTGGCTGAAGCCATTTATTAGGAATCAACTGTGTTTACTCTTTTAATTCATAATCACAACAAAAACTACCCAAATGACCCTGATCAACAGTTTACATAGCCCAGTTCTTAATACCGTGTATTGCCCCCTTTAACATTAATGACAGCTTGAAGTCTTTTGTGGTATTTGTAGATGAGGCTCTTTATCTTCTCAGATGGTAAAGCTGCCCATTCCTCTTGGCAAAGAGCCTCCAGTTCCTGTAAATTCTTGGCTCAATGATATTGAGGTCAGGAGACTGAGATGGCCACTCCAGAACCCTCACTTTATTCAGCTGTAGCCAATGACAGGTCAACTTGGCCTTGTGTTTTGGATGATAGTCATGTTGGAATGTCCAAGTACGTCCCATGCGCAGCATCCTGGCTGATGAATGCAAATGTTCCTCTAGTATTTTTGATAACATACTGCATTCATCTTGTCATAAATTTTGACCAAATTTCCTGTGCCTTTGTAGCTCACACATACCCAAAACATCAGCGATCCACCTCCGTGTTTCACAGTAGGAATCGTGTACCTTTCATCATAGGCCTCGTTGACTCCTCTCCAAATGAAGTGTTTATGGCTGTGGCCAAAAAGCACAATTTTGGTCTCATCACTCCAAATGACTTTGTGCCAGAAGGTTTGAGGCTTGTCTCTGTGCTGTTTGGCGTATTGTAAGCGGGATACTTTGTGGCATTTGTGCAGTAATGGCTTTCTTCTGGCGACTCGACCAAGCAGCCCATCTTTCTTCAAGTGCCTCCTTATTGTGCTTCTTGAAATAGCCGCATCACATGTTTTCATAGAGTCCTGTATTTCATTTGAAGGTATTTGTGGGTTTTTCTTTGCATCCTGAACAATTTTCCTGATAGTTGTGGCTGAAATTTTAGTTGGTCTACCTGACAATGGTTTGGTTTCAACCGAACCCCTCATTTTCCACTTCTTGATTACAGTTTGAACATTGCTGATTCTCAATTCCTTGGATATCTTTTTATATCCCTTTCCTGTTTTATACAGTTCAACTACCTTTTCCTGCAGATCCTTTGACAATTCTTTTTCTTTCCCCATGACTCAGAATCCAAAAAACATCAGTGCAGCACTGGATGAAAGATGCTAGGGTCTGTCAGGAGTCCAAAAACTCATTGAACTTTTATACACACACACTAATTACAAGGAAACAGATAACAGGTGAGGATGGTTATAAGGTGCATAAAGACCCCATTAATCCACCAGCTAGACCTATTGTAAATAGCATTGACTCCATTTCGTCAAGAATGGGCCATTATTTGGACAAATTCTTACAGAAAAGTGTAACTACAATACGGTCATATTTAAGAAACACAATAGACTTTCTAAACTATTTACAGAATATCAACTTAGAAAAGGATCAACAAGTACTGCTAGTCACGTCAGATGTCTCATCTTTATATTCTATCATTCAGCATGAAGATGCCTTACTTGCTCTCAATTGGGCTCTTTGCCAGAGAGACGACTTACCATACAATCAAAAAGTGTTTATTGGCCACGCCCTCGATTATTGTCTTTCCTAAAATTATTTCTGGTATGCCAGCAGTTTTTATTCACAACAAAGAGGGGTTGCGATGGGCGCGAAGTTTGCGCCCAGTATAGCTAACCTCTTTATGGCTGAGTGGGAGGATAAGACAATTTTCAAAGAGAGAAGAGCGGAACTAATGTTCTACAAACGCTTTATTGACTATATATTTTTTATCTGGGTGGGTTCTGTTGATTCTTTAGAACAATTTTTAAAAGTTTTAAACACTAACAATAAGAACATCAAACTCACATCTGAATGGCACAACAAAGAAATACATTTCTTAGATGTGTGTGTTTATCGACAGAATCAAAGACTTGAAACAAAGGTGTTCTTTTAACAAACTGACCGAAACAGCTATTTACCCACAACTAGTGGTCACCATCCCCTCTGGCTCAAAAATATACCCAAGGGGCAACTCATGAGGGTGAAGAGAAATTGCTCTGAAGATACCAATTTCTACAAACAATCTAAAATTCTCACTGATAGATTGGAGGCCAGGGGTTATAATCCACAAATACTGGATAAATTAGTGAAGGAAGTGGGCGCATTGCTGCGTGAAGTCTGTTTACAAGAAAAACAAGTGTAGCGGCCTCCTCTCTCCCCTCTCTTCTATCAGCTCATCTGTCTCTTGTCTAGGGGTACTTTAGAGGAGAGAGAGCGGGGTCACCACGCCAAGCCCTCACCGCAGATGTTTGTGTGGTGGAAGCAAAGTTCTTGTTTTACCTTCGGGTCAGTGTTCTGCACCTGGAACCTCCAAAGAGAGTTACCTTGAACAATGTCTGCCAGAAAATGAGCCCCACACCATTAAAGTCCAACACTCCTTTATTCTTCTTCATGCAAAGTGAACACAGTCATTTGGACTCCCTTAGAGAACAGAACAGACAAGGAGGTGTGGATGCGAGTAGGCCCAGACACAATGAACTCTCCACTTTCCTTCCTGAAAGTGGGTTGCAGTCTCCGAGCGAGGGGGAATTTCCTTCCAGGCGGTCTCCGAAGGGAGGCTCACCTGTCACTGGCAATATGCTGCACCGGGTCTTCAAGCAAGTATCTCCCACCGGTCCATTACGCCTTCCGGATTCGGGTACCCACTCCCGGGGTTCCCTAGGACCTCCTTCCTTCGCGGAACTCAGTGGTGGGCACTGAGCTCCAGACCTCCTCTCGAGTACCTCACCCCAGGCTAAAGGTGCCTGGGATGGAACACGACCTTCGAACGTCCTCTAGGCCTAGGCCGCCTAGAGAACCGACACGAACCACCGCACTCAGGCTGAAGGTGCCCGGGACTCGACTCCCAGCAAGCACGACGGGTTCCCTGCCCCACCATACAACCGCTGAGAGAGACCAAAAGAGGTACGCCACCGCAACGATGGCTCAACCCCGGGCCCAAAGCGACGGCGCCACCTGGTGGGCCCCAGGGAACCATACATCACAGTTTCCCCACCAGATTCAAAAATAGAAAGCATATACCCGCTACACAAGTTTTGAATCCCAAACCCACTAATAATAAAGAATGGGGTTTCCTTTCACAATTCCACACCCAATATAAGGAAGTAGAGTCAATATTCGACCAGCACTGGCACATCCTATTAATGGATAAAAAACTCAGCACAGTTTTACCCCCTAGGCCGCAGTTTATCTATAAAAAAAAGCCCCAAACTACGGTCACCTGGTGGTCAAAAAAGTTCCGTATCCTCCCACAAAACCACATACATTTTGGGACCGTAACGTTTTTTTTGCATGCAGAAGATGCAAAGCCTGCAGAGAAGTAACACGACCTATAAGAGGAATGGAAAATTTCATTGCCTCATTAAATAACAGACAATTTGATATAAAACAGTTTATTAGCTGTAACAGCCAGTTTGTCGTGTATGCTCTAAAATGTCCCTGTGGGCTCTTATACATAGGACGTACCAAAAGAATGTTGCGGGTACGTATAGCGGAACATATTCACAATATTAAAGTTGGTTTTAAAGATCATAACGTATCGCTTCACTTTAAACTAAAGCACAATCAAGATGCGACAGGCCTAGAATTCTGGGGCATAGAAGATCTGGAAGCACACTGGAGGGGCTCCCATAGAGTCTGTGAATTATCCAAACGAGAAACCCGGTGGATATTTTTAACAGATGTTTTAGTACCTAAAGGCCTTAATGTGGAACTTGATATTAACTGTTTTATAAGTGACACTTAGATCTCCTGTAATTATATCCTTCTTTTTAGATCACTGTTATATATTATCATTTTAGCAGATTTTAAGACCCGTTCCCAGTCCATTGATTTATTAAATTTTATTGTAGTACTAGCCTACTAGGAATCTCTTTTATAGATTTGGGTGATTTTTGAAGCCAAGGACTGATACACAGCTGGTGTTTTGGGTCCATCATCATGATGATTATCAGCACCATCACTGTTGTTGCTGTTGTACGGTGGTTGTTCAGTTGAGTCCGAGACTAACAAAATCGGATTCAAATGCATTCACCGGAAAATATGTTTACATTCGCATTTATTTACCTGTCCATAGCCAATGTTAGCTGTAGTAGTCATGCATCAGTGACATTAGTGAGCCGTGTTTTAATATCTTCATTTGGGTATGACCGCGATATTCTAATTAGCTCTATACAGTTTTTTAAATGTATGTTTGGAAACCTGTTTGTTCATATGTTTATACATTTTTATATTGATATATTGGATATGATTCATATATCACTCATGCTCTGAGTGTTTTTGGACTGAACTAGAATCCTAATCACTTTAGAAATATCTCCTGAGCAAAGATGCAGCAACTAAATGGACGTTTCCTGTATTTCCACTTACTGCCCAGCACTTGCGCAGTGAGTTTTGGGACTCGCCTGATTGGTTCACTGAGGGCATGTCCGCACTTCCGCCCTCAGCCTGGCAGTGTTTATATTAACAGCCAGGCCACGGTGATCGTAACGGACGCACACAAATGCGTCCGACGTCATACAAGGGTCGGAGTGTTCCTACATATAAGCCGGTGTTTGATAGCAAGAGTCACGCCCTCAGACGAAGTCAGGAAATGACGAAACGCGTCAGGAGGGTGACTCTCAACCAAGCAACCGGAAGTGACGTTTTGCGCTCCACGGACCAGGAACCAGGAAGGACGCGAGGTCACTGGTAACCTAGACGGCGCGACCGTCCATTTTCCTGTGCTGAGCGCACACAGTCACAAATTTACACTGCCTGTTTACTATTGCTTTGTGGTACGTACATATTTGTAAGGGGGTACTGTGGGGGTTTTTTAATAAAGCTTTTGAAACGGTACTACCCTATGCAGCATTTTTTTGCCTTATATGTGACCGGACCATATATCAAGCGAGGTGTAATGGTGGAGAGTGCAGCAACTGGGACAGATGATGATCAGTGGTTCATGCTCTTTTGAATGTTACCTTTGGTAAGTGCATTCCCAAAAGGGGAACTCTCTCCCCCCACGTGGTGAACATCTTACGGTGAAAGGAACAATGTACACCTATTGAATTTGCAGTCACATCCAACCCTATTTACACCACTGTCACTACCTATATTGGAAATATATTGTAACGGCACCCCAATATCCAGGAGTATTAACGCCGTTTACGATGTTCCCTCTCCTAGACACACATCCACTCGCTACCAATATCCACAGCTAAACGACCCTCTCCTATAGGAGCCGACCCCTCTGGAAGAAGACGAGACGCACTCTGTCTCTTCTGTAGTAGGAATGCATTTATTATTGAGAAACATTGTAACTTTATACACAATTCAAGGCACATGATTTAACATGAACAAGGGCCCAGCTCCACCCACACATCCCAAGACTCAACACCTCATCCTGACGTCTGCTAGGCTTCAAAAGATCCCAACACAATAGAATATACGATCTCCAATACACATCTTTTCACAAAGGGTTGGCAGCCAGTCTGTCTGGCACTTTACAATACACACAAGGGCAGACTTAAATGAACAATAGAAATGCAAAACAACTTAATTCCTCACAGCAATGATACTTAACCCCCACATACAGTATACATCCAATCTATATACAATGTATATACAGCCTTGAATATGGCTATCATAGACCATATTGGGGTTTTCATTCACCCTGTGCCCCTAATAGAGACACAGGGTGATTGACACATAAGAGCCATTGGGGAAGCTGGCGCAAGGGTATTTCATACTTCCTAAGCGATTCTGAGTCCCCCGGGCCTTCCCGTTACATCTCTCCCCTTTCGGCAGGAGACTAACAGAGGGGGGAACCCCAGACGGGTTGACTCCGAAGTTAGTCCATAGGTCCCTTCTTCTAATGCCGGTATCCACACAGTACCCCAAATAAATTTCTCCAAACAGAGAATCGCTTACCCAGCCAACCTCTGCCTCTCTCAGAGAACACACCCGCCGCTGGGGAGAGGCCTGGACTGGCCCTTCTCCCTGGAGTCCTTTCTGCCGCTGGAGAGAAGACAGGGTGACTGGGCTCAGTCCGTCATGCTGTTGGGGATCTGGGTCGACTGCCCGGCATCCCTGTGGTATACAAGTGGAGACTGAAGTCCCATCCACTTGTGGTAGGTGAAAATCTCCCAGTTCTTGCAAAGCAAGGCTGACATCCTCCTGTCTCAGTGTCACACCATTTTCTGGGGTTGTGTCAGTGAGGACTGAAGTCCCATCCAATACCACAGGAACTCCCTCTTCTGTTAGTTGGGAGCCGAGGCCCGTGGCGCTCGGCTCTGTTGCCAGCTCTTCTGCTGGGTTGCTGTGAGTGGAGACCGCAGTCCCATCCACTGATATCCGCTCAAGTGGCAGTTGTGTGCAGCGGCCAGTAGCATTCTGCCCTGCTGCCAGTGATTCAGCTGGGAGTAAAAGCTTTACTGCCTCAGCTTGTTGCTGGGGAGAGGGGCCAACTGCCCCGGCTCCCTGAAACTCCACAGTGGTTTCCGGTGCTGGGCAGAGGTGGGTATCACTCTGCCCTGTTGCCAGCACTTCTGCTGGGGACTCCACACCATCTGCTCTGGTTAACTGTTGGGGGGGGAGATGGCCTGCTTCTCCTCCCTGCATCTCTCGCAACCTCCTTCCGAATTCCTCTTCCATGGCGGCTGGTTCTTTAGGCGTTGTCCCCGATTGCCGTATTTGCGCCATTCTCTGCTCATGTTGCCACTCATCCTGCCGCTCGATGTCTCTAATGGCTTCCCGTATGGCGGTCTCTGATGGGTTAGCACCATACAATGCCAACCGCTGTCGCACTCGTTGCTGAAACAAACCTTCAACTGACCTGGGTCCTGCATCACCCTCCTTCGGCTGCATTGCTGGCCAGTCACTGTGGTGGTTTGGAGTGTCCCAGGAACTGGAGGGAAAATCCCGCTGCTGCCAACCAATGTAACGGCACCCCAATCTCAAGGGGTATTAATGCCGTTTACGATGTTCCCTCTCCTTTCAGTTGGTGCTGCTTTTTTAGGTGTTGTCTCTGATTGCCGTATTTCCGCCATTCTCTGCTCATGTTGTCGCTCATCCTGCCGCTCGATTTCTCTGATGGCTTCCTGTATGGCGGTCTCTGATGGGTTAGCACCATATAATGCCAAGCGCTCTCGAACTCGTTGCTGAAACAAATCTTCAACTGACCGGGGTCCTGCATCACCATTCCTCTGGTTCATCTCGGCTCTCAAGTAAGTCTTTCAGCGTGACTTTCCTGCAGGCTGCATAGCTTGATCATTCACTGTGGTGGCTTGGAGTGTCCCAGGAACTGGAGGGAAAATCCCGCTGCTGCCAACCAATGTAACGGCACCCCAATATCCAGGAGTATTAACGCCGTTTACGATGTTCCCTCTCCTAGACACACATCCACTCGCTACCAATATCCACAGCTAAACGACCCTCTCCTATAGGAGCCGACCCCTCTGGAAGAAGACGAGATGCACTCTGTCTCTTCTGTAGTAGGAATGCATTTATTATTGAGAAACATTGTAACTTTATACACAATTCAAGGCACATGATTTAACATGAACAAGGGCCCAGCTCCACCCACACATCCCAAGACTCAACACCTCATCCTGACGTCTGCTAGGCTTCAAAAGATCCCAACACAATAGAATATACGATCTCCAATACACATCTTTTCACAAAGGGTTGGCAGCCAGTCTGTCTGGCACTTTACAATACACACAAGGGCAGACTTAAATGAACAATAGAAATGCAAAACAACTTAATTCCTCACAGCAATGATACTTAACCCCCACATACAGTATACATCCAATCTATATACAATGTATATACAGCCTTGAATATGGCTATCATAGACCATATTGGGGTTTTCATTCACCCTGTGCCCCTAATAGAGACACAGGGTGATTGACACATAAGAGCCATTGGGGAAGCTGGCGCAAGGGTATTTCATACTTCCTAAGCGATTCTGAGTCCCCCGGGCCTTCCCGTTTCATATATCTAGTGGACTTTCAAACTAATATTTGATTGGAGCTCTGCTACAGCATTATTGTGGACTCTTGGACTTTTTAAGAGTTTTAATATTACTGTATTTTTCAGGTGAGGATGGTTACCGTTAATAGCCATTCAAACCCCTCTGTGTCAACTTGTGTGCATGTTATCGGGCCAAAATCCCCAGGGTATGAAAACTTTTGATCAGGGTCATTTGGGTAGTTTCTGTTGTGATTATGATTTAAAAAGAGTAAACACAGTTAATTGATAATACATGGCTTCAGACAAAAACGAACTATGAGTGTTAACATTCATATTCTCTGAAAAATGGCCAAGAAATCATAAATTTTGCCAGGGTATGTAAACTGTATGTATGTGAGAACGAAATGCACGTTCGCATTTGCGCGTGAGCAAATGCTAAAGGATGCTTTAAAAACAAATTTACATTTATTATTTATTTTATTTTATTTTTTACGTTGTCTCTTTAAAGTGTTTTTATCAACTTTATTGCTACATTCCTTGTGATAGCTGGGGAAGTGACTTTTTATCAGTTTGATCAAATGCTTCAGAAGCCAGTAAAAATATATACACAAACCCAAACCGAAAGTGACAAAAATCCTGGTCGCTTCCAGTTTTATAGACCATAGAGTTGACCGGGGAACAGAAGCTCCTCTTATCTCTATTGTGCTCCACCCTGACTGTTTACCCCCCGATACAACGGGAGAGCCTGGGGGGGGGGTTTGTCATATTCCACCACATGTAAATGTGATCCAGTTGCTGTATAGTTGCTCTGATCACTTTTACATTATGGAGCATCGCCAGATCTAACAAAAGATTCCAGGGTCATGACTGCAGCTGCAGCCATGACTCTGGTAGAACCACTGAAACCTGAGGATGTATGGGTACATCCATTTGGGGAAGTGATAAAAGGGGTGCTGTGTTAATGTGCTATCCTATGTACTGTATTGTATATTAATTTGAGTGAGAAGGCTGTTAAGTTGCACACTCGCTGCCTAGCAACACTGCCTTGTGTAGCCGCAATAGATTTTGAAATGCAATCATTTCCTATTTTTTGTAGTAAACAGGTATGTATATAAAGAAAAGGGAAATTGCATCTTTTGTAAGCAATATTGCTTTGCTTAATATTACTTTCTTATACCTCAATATGTGTAATATTACAGTCTTTCATAACTTGCAGTTCCTTGTTCTTAAGTTGTCGTGTTTGTCAGAGTGTAAGATTAGTACAGATTAGGACTGGCTCAATACTAAATGATAATTAACATAAACTTTAACCTTAAAGCTGACCTACAGACAAACATCTAAATACACAAGATGAAATATATATGGAAACTGTTTTACCTGCCAAAAGATTTGTATATTTGTCCATCCAGTCCTAAGCTTTATACAGCCCTGCCAGATAGCACAGCCAGGCTTGTGACCTGACTTTTCTTTATTGAAGTTAGGCATTATATCTTGATCTTTTCCATGCCCATAGCCTGTGACTGGACAGTTACAGAGTAACAGCAGGTTTATAAGATAGTCAATCAGTGCTCTTGCTTCTCCTGTCGGCATTCTTCAGCATTCTCCTCATACAGCACACTGGATTGGCTCCTGCTCCAACCCCTTCTTCTCCCAGTGTAATCTCTTCCATTTATGAATTAGAAGAGCCCTATACCAGGTGTAATTCAAGCATTTACACTAGTTACATTTAAAAATAGACCAAATATTTTTTTCTGAATACATACTCGTATTAATTAGTCCCTTTTTATATCTGCCTGGAGTTCAACTTTAAAAAGGATACATTACTACAGTAAATACCTCGGATTGGGAGTAACGCGGTTTACGAGCATTTCGCAATACAAGCTATTATTTTTTAAAAAATCCTGACTCGGTTTGCGAGCGTTGTCTCGCAAAATGAGCAGGATTCAAGCCTCTGGGGTGTGCAATACCGTATTTGGCCAGTGGTGGGGGGGCGCCGTTCGTAAACACTCAGAAACACTCTGTTCCCGAGTGTCTCTGAGCCTCTCCGAGTGCATCCGCGCGGCTCTGAGTGGTCTCCTTTTTTTTTATGAATGTCTCTGGCGTAACCTCTGGTTACATGCGGTACTGCATACACTAGCAGTGCCACTAAAACGGATAATCTGAGTTTCCATTATTTCCTATGGGGAAACTCCCTTTGATATACAAATGCTTTGGATTACAAGCTTTCTTCTGGAGAATTTTTTTTTCTCGTAATCCAAGGTACCACTGTAAGGCCAACCTTTTGGCTTAATATAAAGTAAATTACACCCAATTTACTTATACAAAAAATATGAACGCATGTTCATATGAAAGATACAAAATAACACTGTAAGGTAGGCTTTCATGACTGAACCTGATTTAGTTTGGGATAGCAGAATTGTTGGGCCTTTCTCAAATTTAACTGCAAAAGTGGAAATACACTATAATACAATATAAAAGATATATAACAGTATGTGAAAATGATTTGAAAGTTACTTTATAGGGAAAAGTGCAATGAAAAATATTATACTACTGTATATGGTACAGTATAATATACTATGACTATACTTTAATATATCCATTACCGTATGGGCATGAATAGACTTGTGTTGTCATATACAGTATGATCTAGGCTCTGCCTGCAAGTAATGCACTCAACAAATGAGGACATGCCAATTTATGTAGCTCTTACCTAGAGTTTTTATATCAGCACTTCTGACTACTGGAAGCTTTTGGTATCTCACACTAGGTGTGGGTACATCCCTATAGAAGTACACTGATCATTCCATTTTGCATAGAGAACAGAGAACCCGAATTTCCCTATTGGCAAAGCTGGTTAGAAATCTGGGTCCTGGTGAATTAGCTATGCATTTAAAGACTGCCTGATGCCTTACTATTTAATGTTCTCTGTAAGTTATTTGTCTGTCTATGGCTAAGATGATTGACTTGCATATGTCTCCATTTATAGACAATGACAGGAGCTTGTTTAACATAGTATTAGGAATCACTGACCCATGATAAAAAAAGAATTTCCTGTGTACACAAGCTTTAAAATTTTGCAGAAATGTTCTCATTTTGTATTTCATCAGGGATGAGAACTTCTATTCACCCTGAATAAGTAAGGCTGTGTATATAGCAATACGCTTTTCACAAAATTAAAGAAAAGCACAAGGGTAATACAAATAATAATCATACAGCCATGCCATTAATTCGTCAGGTGTTCTATCTCATTTAATCTGACCATAGAAGGAGATAACGTGGAAGCTGCTAATAGAAGAAAGGCAATGGAAGAGGAGACAGAACAGGGGCTGATATATTGGACACTAGGTAGGGAAGCAGGAGGAGGAAGACAGTTAGCTAAAAGAGACTAGAAGGGCACAAAGAGGCAGATTGCAAAATGATTATGGGGCTGAGAGAGGAGTGACAGCTGAAAACAGGAGATGATGCAGAAAGGAAATAGGAGGCAGACCATGGGCTGATCAAGAACTGAGGGGGGCAAGGAGTGTGATTTAATTGTTGACGGGGGATAGTGGAGGTTGAACATGCTTGATGATTGTTGGGAATTTGGAGAGTATTTACAGTCAAAGATGAGCATGGCCTGGAAAGGTTGGAGGGGGGGGGGGGTTAGGACATAGAGGCAGATTGGGAGGTTATGTTGCGGAATGGTTGAGGGAAGAGAAGACAGGAGCAAAGGCTAACTGTGCTCCAGTAGGGGAAGATGTGCAGCAGGTGCTGGTCATTCATAGTCTATCATGTGGTAGAGAGGTGGAAGATCTATAGGTGATGGTAGACAAAGAATATAAGAGGTAGAAAGAGGGCTGGAAGGGATGGGGATTAGTAGGCAATGATAGGGATTAGTAGGAAGTAATGGGGCTTAGTATTGTGGGGACTCGTGCATATCCAAAAAAAAGTCAGGTAACATTTTAGTATGCTTGGAAGCTTATCTCCACTATAGCACCCAGGATATAGGCTATAGGCTATACAGGATATAGGATATAGTCATAGTATAAGGTGAAAATAAACCACAGATAGGACACCATTGTGGAAAATGAGGAGTGCAAAACACTGGAACACAAAAATTGCAACAAGACAGCAGCCAGAGAGCTTTAAGTACCTTACAAAGGCTCCCAATGCTACTAATCAGGCTGAACCAAAATATATGGGAGAAACTAGGATGAGATTGACGTAAATCCTGAAAATTCCTACCACATCCCAAAATTGTAGAAAGAAAAAATGGAGGCCCCAGGGGATAGTATGGGTAGGAGGCTGATTCAGGATTACACAAAAGAAGGTAATATAAAAATAGATTTAATGTGAAAAAGATATAGCTAAAAACAGTTGTGGAATACAAGACATAATTAAACAGCTGCTCAAGGACGCATTACATAATGTACTGATACAAATCAGAAACAAAAGTTACATGCGGCCAACCCTACATGTTTCGGAAAAACATAAAGGCATATTATTCCTATTATGATGAGTACATTCCTTCTTCAGGGGTTTGAGTCGAGCTTGCTGATATGTTTCTATAAAGAAAGGGGTATACAAGTAAATGACAAAAAAGTCGGGTAATACTTATTATCCCCAACCAAAAGAGGAAATAAAGAAACTTGAAAAACATATAAAAGAAAAGGGAAGAAAGGGAAAAAATAGAAGAGAGGGGAAAAAGAAAGGAGACGAAAAAAAGAAAAGAAAAGAAAAAAGAAAAGAAAAATGTATGTAGCGGGTATTTAAATTTAGGGGGAGCATCTGGGTGGTAGTATGACCCAGATGCACTGATTGTTAGGGAATTCAGGAAGGTAAACAGGTGTTGGCTTTCACCTCTACACATTAGAGGTCATAGGCCGTAGTGTACCGCATCCCTCCTCCCTGATCCCCCTAGACCAGACAACAAGCCGAGAAGAAGAAGGTGTGAGAGGGGTGAGGCCGCTACACGTGGGGGCTCGTCCGGGATTTGTGTTATACAGATGGAGCTGAGAATGTCTACATTTGAACTTTGTTGCCCGGAGGAGTTCCGAGTAGGTCAGCCATGTTGGCCAGCGCGCCACGAGGCACACCATAGCTGCGCAGTTTGTGGGCTGGGAGAAGAGGAAGCCCGCGAACAAGTGCAGAGTATGGGAGGAGTCTGGCCATGTGGAAGGACACACGTGGAGATTCCGGCGCAAATTGGTCAGTGCGCAATGGAGCAGCAGACAGTCGGGATGACCTCAAGTGCCCCGTGGATTCCGGTTCCTTCCACCACGAGAATGACTTCCTTTGCTGCTCCGATCACAGACACGGGAATAAGATTAAGGCCCCAAGGACGTTTGGCTCTGTACACATGCAGAGACATAGAGGCCCTCGGTGTGATCTGTCCCGCTGTTCGGGATTGGTGGTCCACTTGAAGCCATGCGGGCGATGTGAGGCCTGCAAGGAGTTCCTTTTTGAGGTGGAGCCATCCACAGAAAGGCCTCGCGCCTTCCACCTCAACTGCCTCACAGGCACCGCCACTCCGGAGGGAGAGATCAGAGCCTATGCGGACATTCCTGCGCGCACTGACCGGGGCGAGGAGAAGGCCCCAGCGGAGACTGAGAAAGAGAAATCCGAGGATGCTGCCTCGGTCACCACAAGCTCCCTGCTCCCACCGCCGAAGAGGAAAGTCGGCCTGGTAAATGCATCCTGTGGTCATGGAAGAGCTTCACCCCGTCGCTTGCCTGGCCTGGATGGACCTGGAGGGAAATGCCCTGGACATCTCTGTTCTGCTAAAGGCCCAGGTGAGCCAGGGGTTGGGACTGTGTGTGGTTGGAGGTGTCAGGAGTCCACAGTCGGTGGAGCCTGTTGAGGGGGGTGATTCCGTGTCTACTGGGAATTACCTGCCCGCGGAGTTCTATGACACCTCCGACCTAGAATCATTGTCTGATGCCGGTGATGACGGGGAAATAGATGAGATTTTCCACAAGAAAGGTTGGGACAAGATGCGGCTGCCCTCGTCCCGTGCAACAAAGGACCCACCCATGTCTATTGGGGATAGTGCACCCCGGTGGAGGCCCCGGAGCCTGAGAAGGAGTCTGGTCCCCTGTCTGCCCTTTCACCCCTGGAATCACCTGTTTCATCTGCTCCTGTCGCGGGAGTGCAACGTGCATCACTGCGGGCTCCTAAGCCCAAATCTACAGAGGTAGTTAAAGTACCTCGTCACCCTGAATCCATTGTTCTGCCTGGAGAAGGAGATCGTGCCAAAATGCCACTTTTGGCCAGGCTACAGCGACTCTTTTGCCAGAAGGTTGCCCGTCAATATGGGTGGGAATACCCGTATTTACCCCGAGAATTGCTCTATGAGGTGGAGGTCTTGCGGCAGCGGTGGTACGATGAATTCACCTGGACACAACTTAAAGTGCCCCACGCTCCCAGATACCTCTCGTGCTCACCTACAGCTTCTAAGAAGTTCAGAGACTAAGGCGGAGTGGATGCTAGGGAGCCATATCCATGCGGACAGGGTGCTTATCTGTCGGAAGGATGGAGAGAATGTTGAGTATAATGTGGAGACCTTTGATAAGCACTTAAAGCCCCTGTTCCTGCCGCACCCAAAGTTTTACCTCTAGGATGAAGAGACTCCTTTGTGTTTTTTTCTCATTACTGGACTTTCCGGAGTGCCTTTGCCGGAACCCAGGAACTGTGCCCTAGTAGCATGGGTGTTTTACTCTTTGGAGATTGTTTGTTCTCCCTCCTCTCCTCTCACCACAAGGAACATAGAGACGTTGGGGTGTAGCCAGCATAGGGCCACAGCACAGAGAAATAAAAGTTTCATCTGGATTTGACCAAGTGTCTTTACCGCGGCACTACCACCAGGTGGTGGTGTTGCACAACGACTGTTTATTTTTTTTACATTTGCACCATACTTAATGGAGCGAATGAGTTTCGTTTCGGATAGACTCATTCATTCCAAGACACACACATTGTGATAGGATGTATGTTTTCTTTACCCTCTGCAGGAGATTCATCTATCAAGGCTGCTGAGAATGGGGTGGTCCTTAGATAGCAGAGAGGGAGGGGATGTAAATGTGTAAAATATCTAGAGTATATTTGATAAGAGTTCATTGTTTTATATTCTTGTTTTCCCTTTCCCATTTTAGGTCCTGGCACAATTCATGGTTAGTTTGTAAGGTTTGGTCCTATGAGTAGTTTGGTCTCTGGGTTGAACTTATGTTACCACTCTTTGGAGACATGGGTTTGCACCAGACACTGGGGACCAGTGTCAAATCACCAGGGGGAGAGTGTAGCGGGTATTTAAATTTAGGGGGAGCATCTGGGTGGTAGTATGACCCAGATGCACTGATTGTTAGGGAATTCAGGACTTTTTTTTATTCGTGGAGGACTTCAGTGGTGTTCAGTTCCCTGCGGCCCCTGGGTGGCACTGTCGCCTGGGGCTGGGGTTGAACCATCATTGCAGTGCTGTACCCTTTTTGTCCTGTCTCGGCAGCGGTGACGGCGGGACGGGGAACCTGCTTGACCTGCGGAGACGAGGAGATAAAGGGGACAGACGCCTTCAACGTGGGGTCAGTCAACGGAGGAGAGAGCCGCGCCCAGGCACCTTCAGCCTGGGTGCTGGCATTCCAGAGTTCCCTTGGCCTGGCCGGAGCGGGAGATGGAGTCCATCCCAGGCACCTTTAGCCTGGGGTGAGGTACTACGGAGGAGGCCCGGGGCCCAGTACCTTCGACTGGGTTCCGCAAGGGTGGAAGAGTCTGAGGGGCCCCAAGGTGTTGGGCGCCCGAATCTGAGACGAGGAGGCCAGGGAGCGTAACCCCTCCGAACAGTCCGGTGCAGCATTACTGGTGATGGCGGGGCCTCTGGTAACGCTCTTGGAAGGATGTCTTCCCTCCGACAGGGGCTGCACTTAGCGAAGGTAATTCTGTTCCTGTTTTACACAGCCGGTGGCAGCGGCTGTGTGTAATAACCATTGGTGACACTACAATGGTTAGTTCAAATTGAGGATTGTGCCTTGACCTACATCCCACTTATGCTGAACTGTTCTTTGGGTCACAACCTGTCTGCTGTTAAAAGACGATTTATTGCTGTCAGAGAATAAATAAGAGTTGGAACTTTTCAGTGGTGTGGAACTCCAGTTACTGGGAACAAAGGGGGGTCATCTGCAGAACGGACTTGGCTCTGGGTTATGCACACAGCCCGAAGGTAAACAGGTGTTGGCTTTCACCTCTACACATTAGAGGACATAGGCCGTAGTGTACCGCATCCCTCCTCCCTGATCCCCCTAGACCAGACAACAAGCCGAGAAGAAGAAGGGGTGAGAGGGGTAAGGCCGCTACATGTAGATGAGGAAAAAATTAAAAAGAAAAGAAAAAGAAAGCGAGAGAGTGAAACAAGAAAAGGAAAAAGAAGAAGAAAAAGAAAGAGGGAAGAACAGAAAAGAAAAAAGAAAAAGACAAGACAGACATACAGGTCCTTCTCAAAAAATTAGCATATTGTGATAAAGTTCATTATTTTCTGTAATGTACTGATAAACATTAGACTTTCATATATTTTAGATTCATTACACACAACTGAAGTAGTTCAAGGCTTTTCTTGTTTTAATATTGATGATTTTGGCATACAGCTCATGAAAACCCAAAAATCCTATCTCAAAAAATTAGCATATTTCATCCGACCAATAAAAGAAAAGTGTTTTTAATACAAAAAAAGTCAACCTTCAAATAATTATGTTCAGTTATGCACTCAATACTTGGTCGGGAATCCTTTTGCAGAAATGAGTGCTTCAATGCGGCGTGGCATGGAGGCAACCAGCCTGTGGCACTGCTGAGGTGTTATGGAGGCCCAGGATGCTTCGATAGCGGCCTTAAGCTCATCCAGAGTGTTGGGTCTTGCGTCTCTCAACTTTCTCTTCCCAATATCCCACAGATTCTCTATGGGGTTCAGGTCAGGAGAGTTGGCAGGCCAATTGAGCACAGTAATACCATGGTCAGTAAACCATTTACCAGTGGTTTTGGCACTGTGAGCAGGTGCCAGGTCGTGCTGAAAAATAAAATCTTCATCTCCATAAAGCTTTTCAGCAGATGGAAGCATGAAGTGCTCCAAAATCTCCTGATAGCTAGCTGCATTGACCCTGCCCTTGATAAAACACAGTGGACCAACACCAGCAGCTGACATGGCACCCCAGACCATCACTGACTGTGGGTACTTGACACTGGACTTCAGGCATTTTGGCATTTCCCTCTCCCCAGTCTTCCTCCAGACTCTGGCACCTTGATTTCCGAATGACATGCAAAATTTGCTTTCATCCGAAAAAAGTACTTTGGACCACTGAGCAACAGTCCAGTGCTGCTTCTCTGTAGCCCAGGTCAGGCGCTTCTGCCGCTGTTTCTGGTTCAAAAGTGGCTTGACCTGGGGAATGCGGCACCTGTAGCCCATTTCCTGCACACGCCTGTTCACGGTGGCTCTGGATGTTTCTACTCCAGACTCAGTCCACTGCTTCCGCAGGTCCTCCAAGGTCTGGAATCGGTCCTTCTCCACAATCTTCTTCAGGGTCCGGTCACCTCTTCTCGTTGTGCAGCGTTTTCTGCCACACTTTTTCCTTCCCACAGACTTTCCACTGAGGTGCCTTGATACAGCACTCTGGGAACAGCCTATTCGTTCAGAAATTTCTTTCTGTGTCTTACCCTCTTGCTTGAGGGTGTCAATGATGGCCTTCTGGACAGCAGTCAGGTCGGCAGTCTTACCCATGATTGCGGTTTTGAGTAATGAACCAGGCTGGGAGTTTTTAAAAGCCTCAGGAATCTTTTGCAGGTGTTTAGAGTTAATTAGTTGATTCAGATGATTAGGTTAATAGCTCGTTTAGAGAACCTTTTCATGATATGCTAATTTTTTGAGATAGGAATTTTGGGTTTTCATGAGCTGTATGCCAAAATCATCAATATTAAAACAAGAAAAGGCTTGAACTACTTCAGTTGTGTGTAATGAATCTAAAATATATGAAAGTCTAATGTTTATCAGTACATTACAGAAAATAATGAACTTTATCACAATATGCTAATTTTTTGAGAAGGACCTGTATATGGTATAACAACATTTTCCAAAATACTCACAAATCATGTATTCCTTACAAAAATATGGTAAACAGCGTTAGTGCAGATAGATGGTGTCCCGGATCCGGAAGAGACCAAAAGAGTATGTATAATGATGACTTACAATGTATATAGCACGGGGGAATGTAAAATAAACATTCACTTATCTCCCGGCAATACAGTTGAACTCTTGGGATACATTAATGCTGATTTCCTTAACAGCACCGTGAGAAGGCTCTCGAGAGAGCTGTGTTAGTGGCTAAACATAGCATAGACCCACCGGCTGGAAGCGGTAATGTCAGGGCTCACGAGAGCAAGACACAGGCGGAGTGAGGGACCTAGTAGGCAAAGATAATAAAGAGTTTTAAGTAGGGCTGTTACTGATTAAAATTTTCGTGTTCGATTAATCAATTTTTTTTAAAATCGATTAATCGACTAATTTCGATTAATTATAACGCACATACAGATCCAACTACTTTTAGCTGATCTCCTTGCAGGCTGATTCCCAGTGCAGCTACCAACCACTGGAAAAATGATTAGCAGGATACAAAAAACACACAAAGGCAAACTTTTATAGTCTTCAAGTAGGTGACAAAATAAATATTGCACTGGAGATAAAATCGATGTAGCTACATAAACTGTAAAAATGGTGCGAGTAATACATAACGGTAACAAAAGCAGTCATAAAAACATGTAGCTAAGTATGATACTGGTATAAAAATGTGTACAACGATACCACTGCTGAATCCAGATGAGGAGGGGTTAACATCAGTCCGTCGGCATGTTGATGTCCCGTGAAGGGAACTATCACAACTCCTAGTGGATGGCTGTAGAATCCCAGGTTGACAGAGGGAAGTGATAGAGGGAAGTGTAACAGCTAGGGATGAGCTTCGTGTTCGAGTCGAACATACGTTCGACTCGAACATTGGCTGTTCGATCGTTCGACGAAGATCGAACGATTTGGGCCGTTCGCGCCAAATTCGAGTGACGCGAACGGCCCACAATGCACTACGCCATCGCAGTGTCATCCAGGCGCTGTGATTGGCCAAGCATGCACTGTGACCCCGCATGCTTGGCCAATCACAGCGCCGGCAGCGAGGAGAGCAATGATTGGCCACAGGCAGGATGCCTGTGGCCAATTATTGCTGAGGGTGTTTAGTACACGCCCCACACTATAAAAGGCCGCCAGCACGGCGGCCTAGTGTAGTGTGTTCCGGAGCAGGGATAGAGTAGCATAGGCAGGGACAGTGACTGTTATTTCTTTCTTGCTTAACCTGGATTCCTTTAGTTTAGGGAAAGAGAAGGATAGGTAGGGAGAGTGTCAGTGTGTTTTGTGCTTCTGCTATAGTGTGCTTAAAAAAAACATTTATTCTAGGGACAGAAAACTCTAGGTAGGGACAGTGTCAGTTTCTTTCACTCTGCAAGTCCTTGTTTCCAGGGACCTGTAAGGACAGTGAGTTAATTGTCCTTGTGCTATATTGTGCTTAAAAAAAACATTTATTCTAGGGACAGAAAACTCTAGGTAGGGACAGTGTCAGTTTCTTTCACTCTGCAAGTCCTTGTTTCCAGGGACCTGTAAGGACAGTGAGTTAATTGTCCTTGTGCTATATTGTGATTAAAAAAAACATTTATTCTAGGGACAGAAAACTCTAGGTAGGGACAGTGTCAGTTTCTTTCACTCTGCAAGTCCTTGTTTCCAGGGACCTGTAAGGACAGTGAGTTAATTTTCCTTGTGCTATATTGTGATTAAAAAAAACATTTTTTCTAGGGACAGAAAACTGTAGGTAGGGAGAGTGTTTTTTTTCTTTCACTCTGCAAGTCCTTGTTTCCAGGGACCTGTAAGGACAGTGAGTTAATTTTCCTTGTGCTATATTGTGATTAAAAAAAACATTTTTTCTAGGGACAGAAAACTGTAGGTAGGGAGAGTGTTTTTTTTCTTTCACTCTGCAAGTCCTTGTTTCCAGGGACCTGTAAGGACAGTGAGTTAATTGTCCTTGTGCTATATTGTGCTTAAAAAAAACATTTTTTCTAGGGACAGAAAACTGTAGGTAGGGAGAGTGTTTTTTTTTTTTCACTCTGCAAGTCCTTGTTTCCAGGGACCTGTAAGGACAGTGAGTTAATTGTCCTTGTGCTATATTGTGCTTAAAAAAAACATTTATTCTAGGGACAGAAAACTCTAGGTAGGGACAGTGTCAGTTTCTTTCACTCTGCAAGTCCTTGTTTCCAGGGACCTGGAGAGACATTGAGTGAATTGTCCTTGTGCTATATTGTGATTAAAAAAAACATTTATTCTAGGGACAGAAAACTCTAGGTAGGGACAGTGTCAGTTTCTTTCACTGTGAAAGTCCTTGTTTCAAGGGACAGAGAAGGACACCTGAAGGTAGCCCTTATTGCTTTTTTCCCATCTCCCTGCAGGCCATCTATTAGAATGTCTGGAAGGCAAACAAGGAGAGGCAGACAGTCAGGAGGCAATAAAAGAGGGCAAGCAGGCTCTGTGTCTGGGGGCAACAGTGCTGGTCGTGGACGCGGTGCATTGTCATCAGCACATGGCCATGGGACACGCTTGTCCTTCTTTTCGGCAGCTGGACATGTTGAGCCACATCATGCCGAAGACTTGGTAGAGTGGATGACCAAGCCCTCCTCCTCCTCCTCATCCTCTCTCACCCAGGCTCAGGGTACTGGAAAAGCAGCTGCCAAAGCGTCGTCTTCCCTGGTATCAATGTCAGACAAATCATCAGTCACTCCTTCCCTAGACCCACCATGTCCTCCTCCTGAGGAGTCCCCCGAACTGTTTCAGCACAGTGTTGGGTACATGCTCCAGGAGGATGCCCAGCGTTTCGAAGGGTCTGATGATGAAACCCAGCTAGAGGAAGGCAGTAGCGTGAGAGCAGACAGAGGGGATGCTCAAGAAGGACACCAATCTGGCAGTCATGTTCCAGCAGCTGCAGCATACTGCCAGATTGGCTCCAGTGATGAGGAGGGAGGGGATGATGAGGTCAATGACTCCACGTGGGTGCCTAATAGGAGAGAGGAGGAGGAGGAGGATGAGGAGGAGGCACATCTCCAACGAGGCAGGATGCCCTTTGGTGGCCAGCGTAAGGGCAGTACACCGACGGAATCACACCGCAGAGCTCCGCCTGTGCAGGGCGCTGCCTCTGCCCGTCATTCAAAAAGTTCTTTGGTGTGGGCCTTTTTTGAGGCTAGTGCATCAGATCGCACAGCTGCTGTTTGCAACATATGTCTCAAGCGTATATCGCGTGGCCAAAACATCAGCCGCTTGGGTACCACATGCCTGACCAGACATATGTTGACCTGCCATGCAGCTCGTTGGCAAGCCTACCTCAAAGACCCACACCAAAGAACAAAGCGGACCTCTCCTTGCACCGCATCAGCTGGGATCTCCAACCCCACTATAACTTCAGTCCTCTCTGAAACATGCACTGAGAGGAATGAAGGTGTAGAATTAGGTGTGTCACAGCCAAGTACTTGCGCCCACTCTGCTAGCAGTACACCGACGTCCGATTCTAGCAGGCAAATTTCCCTGCCCCAGCTGCTGGACCGTCGAAAGAAGTTCACTCCCAGCCATCCACATGCCCAGCGGTTGAATGCTAGCTTGGCTAAATTGCTAGCGCTTCAACTGCTGCCTTTTCAGTTGGTAGACTCGGCCCCCTTCCGTGAGTTTGTGCAATGTGCGGTTCCTCAGTGGCAGGTTCCCAAACGCCACTTTTTCTCACGGAAGGCTATTCCGGCTCTCTACCGGCATGTGGAAGGCAATGTCTTGGCCTCGCTGGACAGGGCGGTCAGCGGTAAGGTGCATATTACCGCTGACTCATGGTCCAGCAGGCATGGACAGGGACGTTACCTTTCTTTCACGGCCCATTGGGTCACTCTTTTGGCAGCTGGGAAGGATTCAGGACAAGGTGCAGTAGTGTTGGAGGTTGTCCCACCGCCACGCCTCCAAAATGCTACTACTGGTTGTGACACACCTCTCTCCTCCACCCCCTCCTCTTCTTCTTCCTCCATGGCCTCTTCCTGTGGTTTGTCCTATGAACCAGCGGTGCTCCGTAGCCGTTCACGGGGCTACGCAAGTACGCAGGCAAAAAGATGCCATGCCGTGCTTGCGCTGGTGTGTTTGGGGGACAGAAGCCACACTGGGGCAGAGGTCCTGTCTGCTCTGCAGGGCCAGGCCGAGAGGTGGTTGACGCCACGCCAGCTTAAGCCAGGAATGGTGGTTTGCGACAATGGCACCAACCTCCTCTCCGCCCTCCGACAGGGACAACTGACCCATGTGCCCTGTGTGGCTCACGTCCTTAACCTGGTGGTGCAGCGCTTCTTGGGCAGGTACCCGGGCTTACAGGATGTCCTGAGGCAGGCCAGGAAAGTCTGTGTGCATTTCCGCAGATCTTATAATGCCAGTGCTCGCCTGGCTGAGCTGCAAAAGGAGTTGAACCTGCCCAAGAACCGCCTTATATGTGACATGCCCACCAGGTGGAACTCAACGTTGGCCATGCTGCAGCGGCTGCACACGCAGCAGAGGGCCATCAATGAGTACCTGTGCGACTACGGCACCAGGACAGGGTCAGGGGAGCTTGGTTTTTTTTCTCCACGCCAGTGGGGCATGATCAGGGATGCATGCACTGTCCTGGCACCATTTGAGGAGGCCACGAGGATGGTGAGCAGTGACAGTGCATGCATCAGTGACACTGTACCTCTTGTCCACCTATTGGAGCACACGCTGCGTGGAATAATGGACAGGGCACTTGAGGCAGAACAGAGGCAGGAAGAGGAGGACTTCCTTGCCTCTCAAGGCCCCCTTTACCCAGACAGTGTTCCTTCTGTCCCACCCATCGCACAGGAAGAGGAGGAGGAGGAGGAGGAGGAGGAGGAGGAGGAGGATTGTGTCAGCATGGAGGTGGAGGCTGGCACTCAGCATCATCAGCAGCAGTCTTTTAGGGATGATTTACAGTCCCAAGAAACCAGTGGACTTGTACGTGGCTGGGAGGAGGTGGCTGCGGATCATGTCGTCCTTAGTGACCCAGAGGACTCCGGAGCGAATGCCTCAGCAAACCTACGCTGCATGGCCTCCCTGATCCTGCAAAGTCTGCGGAAGGATCCTCGTATTCTTCGGATCAAGGAGAGGGACCATTACTGGCTGGCCACTCTCCTTGATCCACGGTACAAGGGTAAGGTTGCGGACCTTATGTTACCGTCGCAGAGGGAGCAGAGGATGAGACAACTCCGGGAGGCCTTGCAGAAAGGTCTGTGCAACGCGTTCCCAGAGACTGGGAGGTTGCAAACTCCTGGTCCTGGACAACGAGTTGCTGAGGCTTCGGCCAGTCAAAGAAGGAGCGGTGGGGAAGGTGGCCGTCTGACCGATGCGTTCAGACAATTCTTTAGTCCGCAGCCCCAAAGTATGATCGGTTCCAGCAACCATCGCCAGCGTCTGATAAACATGGTGCAGGAATATCTAGGGGCAAGGTCAGACTTGGACACCTTCCCCACCGAAAATCCTCTGGCTTACTGGGTCTTGAGGATGGATCACTGGCCAGAGCTTGCACAGTATGCAATTGAGCTACTGGCCTGTCCTGCATCCAGCGTTCTTTCGGAACGCACATTCAGTGCTGCTGGAGGATTTGTCACGGATCACAGGGTGCGCCTGTCCACCGACTCGGTTGATCGACTGACTTTCATCAAGATGAACCAGTCTTGGATCACCACCAGCTACCACACACCTGATGCTGATATAACAGACTAATTGATTTTAAAATGTCACATCCCTTCAAGACTGATGCTGATGCTGAGTGCCTGTGCTGTTATGTTGACTGGCTATCCTCCTCCTCCGAGTCCTCAATGATACGATTGATGATGATAGCTTGGAAGATCATTTTTGTTTATGGGTGCCGCCACCAGTGCCTAACGCCCAATTTTTCAGCCCCTGTTTAACAGGGGCGTGTAATTACAATTTTTGAAGCAATACTTTGCAACAGGGCTCATTGCTGTGCTCCAAGTACAGTATCTGTGAGGAGTTGCAGTGTTGTGCCACCAGTGCCTAAGGCCCAATTTTTCAGCCCCTGTTTAACAGGGGCGTGTCATTACAATTTTTGAAGCAATACTTTGCAACAGGGCTCATTGCTGTGCTCCAAGTACAGTATCTGTGAAGGGTTGCAGTGTTGTGCCACCAGTGCCTAAGGCCCAATTTTTCAGCCCCTGTTCAACAGGGGCATGTAATTACAATTCTTGATCTAATAATTCACAGCAGGGCCCATTGCTGCACCCACCAAGAGTAACTGTCAGGGCTTACAGTGTTGTGGCACCAGCACCACCATCAAAGGCCCAATTTTTACTACCACTGTTCAACAATTATATGTAATTAAAATTCCTGATATAATAGTTGACAGCAGGGCGTTCCAGCACCAACCAAGAGTAACTGTGAGTGCTTACAGTGTTGTGCCAACACCAACAACTAAGGGGCCTATTTCTGCAGAGTATATACGGCAGGTCCCTACTTTCAAACATCCAACTTACAAACGACTCCTACTTGCAAACGCAAGAAGACAACAGGAAGTGAGAGGAAATCTACCACTAGGAAGGAAAATTCTCTCCTGTAAGAATAAATATGGGAGAAAGGTGTCTCCTCTGTACTGATGCTTTATCAGCAATCCTTGTTTCAAGAAAAACACCACATTTCAAAAACAGTTGTCATTAGGACGGAAAGTGAGGTGAAATGTTCTGAACAGGGGCACAGACAGCAAAACAAATGTTACAGGGGTGATAACCCTTACCTATGTTTTCCAAAAAGTTTAAAAATAGATTTTTGGTCTGGAGCTACACTTCAACAATGTACCTGTTCAAAATTACAAACAGATTCTACATAAGAACAAACCTACAGTCCCTGTCTTGTATGCACCGCCTGTATACGGCTGTTCAGAGTATATAGGGCCTTTTTTATTTTATGTGCGGGGTTCCCCTTAATATCCATACAAGACCCAAAGGGGCTGGTAATGGGCTGGGGTAGGGGGGGGGTCATGGGGTAGCTATGCCATTTTTCTTAAAGATTTTCATCCATATTACCGGGACCAGACATTACATTAAAGCCGCAAGCAGTTTTAAATGGCTTTTTTTTCCTTTAGAAGTGTCATTTTGTGCAGGGACAGTTCTAAACACGGGAAACACGTGGCACTTCACAGGCATACTTTAGACACCCCCCAGGTACGATATTTAAAGGAATATTTGACTTTTTTTTTTTCACTTTATGCATCATTAAAATGACTGCTCCCGGAAAACGACCGTTTTTAAAACTTATTTTTGCATTGATACATGTCCCCTGGTGCAGAACCCGGGTTCCCAAACCCTTTTTAGGACAATAACATGCATAATAGTTTTTATAATTAGCACTTTAGAATTCGAACGTTCGCATCCATTGTATTTAATAGGGTTCTAATGTTCGTTCGAACTTTCGGTCCGTTCGCGGGTTCTGGTGCGAACCGAACCCGGGGGTGTTCGGCTCATCACTAGTAACAGCCCTTGCGTGTGGCAGATAGTAAGGTCCTGCCAGGATGCAGATATGAAGGCACAACAAAGGAGCCCTTCAGATGGACACGGCAAGCCCCGCCGGTGTCTGTGGCGTCACCGGATCTCCGACGGAACGCCCTGAAGACCCGGAATTTTGATCGATCAAAAGAATTTTGATCGATCAAAAAACGTAATCGATTAATCGAGGAATTAATAGTCAATTTCCACAGCCCTAGTTTTAAGCAAAACGTTTTCAGAGCATACAATAGTAGCCTGAAAAATAGTATATGTACATTTATATAGTAGCCTAAAAAAGTGAGGGGGGGTGTTGGATCTCAGATGATGACTTTCCCTAGAATACATCTATAAGGGAGAGCACAGATAGTGTTACCTTACCTCAGCAAAGAGTTGGTCTGGAGTGAATACCAGAAATCAGAAATCATTTGGCTGTGCAGCACATGTGAGATGCACCTGCCCTGATTAAATACCTGTCAAGCTGGGAGGAGTTTGGATTTACTAGCCAATCCATAGAGTTGGCGTCTTGACCAAGTTTGGCTAGCTTGAAGATCCAGTTCACCTGTGGGTGGTTCGCGGTCCCACGGATATTCCTAATCAGGCTGAACAGTAGGGATGAGCTTTATGTTCGGGTCGAACATGAGTTCGACTCGAACATTGGCTGTTCACCCGTTCATCGAAAAACGAACATTATAGGGCGTTCGCCCCAAATTCAAGCGGCACGGAATGCCCCATAATGCACTGCGACATCGCAGTACATTGGTTTCTGATGATTGGCCAAGCATGCACTATGACCCGCATGCTTTGGCCAATCACAGCGCCGTCAGCAAAGAGAGCCATAATTGGCCAAAGGCAGGGTGCCTTTGGCCAATTATGGCTCAGGGGGTTAAGTCCACGCCCTACATTATATAAGGCACATTGGCCCTGTGTAGTGTGTTGCTGGCGTTGACCGAGAGAGAGTGTAATTTCATTTAGTTTGAGCAGGCAGGCAATTCAGTTAGCTGCAGTGTATTTAGTATATACAGTGGGGCAAAAAAGTATTCAGTCAGCCACCAATTGTGCAAGTTCTCCCACTTAAAAAGATGAGAGAGGCCTGTAATTGTCATCATAGGTATACCTCAACTATGAGAGACAAAATGTGGAAAGAAATCCAGACAATCACATTGTCTGATTTGGAAATTATTTTTTTTGCAAATTATGGTGGAAAATAAGTATTTGGTCAATATCAAAAGTTCATCACAATACTTTGTTATATATCCTTTGTTGGCAATGACAGAGGTCAAACGTTTTCTGTAAGTCTTTACAAGGTTATCACACACTGTTGCTGGTATGTTGGCCCATTCCTCCATGCAGATCTCCTCTAGAGCAGTGATGTTTTGAGGCTGTCGCTGGGCAACACGGACTTTCAACTCCCTCCAAAGGTTTTCTATGGCGTTGAGATCTGGAGACTGGCTAGGCCACTCCAGGACCTTGAAATGCTTCTTACGAAGCCACTCCTTCGTTGCCCAGGCAGTGTGTTTGGGATCATTGTCATGCTGAAAGACCCAGCCACGTTTCATCTTCAATGCCCTTGCTGATGGGAGGAGGTTTGCACTCAAAATCTCACGATACACGATGGCCCCATTCATTCTTTCATGTACACGGATCAGTCGTCCTGTTCCCTTTGCAGAGAAACAGCCCCAAAGCATGATGTTGCCACCCCCATGCTTCATAGTAGGTATGGTGTTCTTTGGTTGCAACTCAGCATTCTCTCTCCTCCAAACACGACGAGTTGTGTTTCTACCAAACAGTTCTACTTTGGTTTCATCTGACCATATGACATTCTCCCAATCCTCTTCTGGATCATCCAAATGCTCTCTAGCAAACCTCAGACGGGCCCGGACATGTACTGGCTTAAGCAGGGGGACACGTCTGGCACTCCAGGATCTGAGTCCCTGGCGGCGTAGCGTGTTACTGATGGTAGCCTTTGTTACGTTGGTCCCAGCTCTCTGCAGGTCATTCACTAGGTCCCCCCGTGTGGTTCTGGGATTTTTGCTTACCGTTCTTGTGATCATTTTGACCCCACGGGGTGAGATCTTGTGTGGAGCCCCAGATCGAGAGAGATTATCAGTGGTCTTGTATGTCTTCTATTTTCTAATTATTGCTCCCACAGTTGATTTCTTCACACCAAGCTGCTTGCCTATTGCAGATTCAGTCTTCCCAGTCTGGTGCAGGTCTACAATTTTGTTTCTGGTGTCCTTCGACAGCACTTTGGTCTTTACCATAGTGGAGTTTGGAGTGTGACTGTTTGAGGTTGCGGACAGGTGTCTTTTATACTGATAACAAGTTCAAACAGGTGCCATTAATACAGGTAATGAGTGGAGGACAGAGGAGCCTCTTAAAGAATAAGATACAGGTCTGTGAGAGCCAGAAATCTTGCTTGTTTGTAGGTGACCAAATACTTATTTTCCACCATAATTTGCAAAAAAAAATTATTTCCAAATCAGACAATGTGATTGTCTGGCTTTATTTCCACATTTTGTCTCTCATAGTTGAGGTATACCTATGATGACAATTACAGGCCTCTCTCGTCTTTTTAAGTGGGAGAACTTGCACAATTGGTGGCTGACTAAATACTTTTTTGCCCCACTGTATATACATCCAGGCTTTGTGTGTGTATATATATATATATATATATATATATATATATATATATATATAGCACCCATCCCCTTTTAGGGGATGCTATATACCTAAATTTAGGGGGGCTGGTCTGAGTTATTAGTTAGGCTCAGACCGTTCTCATTGATAGGTTGTGATACTTTGTTTCGCAGGTGGTATACTGGTGTGCAGTTGCCTGTGGCCTGTAGGTGGCACTGCCATGACAGGTCAGGGTTGAACCACTAGTAATAGTGCTGTGCCTTAGGGTGTCCTCTCTCGGCAGTGGTACAGTGGGGGTGGTTGGCCTGCTGTGCATGCTGGGGGAGGATACATAAGGGGCAGACGCCGCCTGGGAATTACTGCGGCGGGGGAGTCGGGAGTCCGAGTCCAAGTGCGCGGCGCGCGGCCCTCCAGGCCATGGGGCCGCGTGCACATCAGTCCCAGGCACCTTTAGCCCTGGGGCTGCAACTTCAGCACTGGGCCCAGCACCTTTAGCTGGAGCCCACTTCTGGGAAGAGGAATCCCAGGGTGCCCCTTGCGAGGGAGCCCGCTCTAACAAGAGGAGGCCGGGGGAGGACATTTGAGGGACCGGTGAGAGTTCACGGTGAAAGAAGGGGCCCGGTAACTTTCTGGAGGGATTCATCTATCCACCAAGGGCCTAGTAATGTGCTGTTGCTGGCACCTGTCCTTGTATTGCAAAAGCTGAGAAGTTCGGGACATGATAGATTCTGTGGCAGAGGGTCTCCCGAACGTATCTAAGAAAATAACCTAATTGAGCGTCCGAGCATCACTGCGGCTGCAAGGATCCACTTTTACAGGAGACTATCCAGGTGAGCTGAACCCACTCGGGGATTGAGTGGTGATTGTAACATTTACTTGTGCCTGGACCTACCTCCCAAAACCTTGCTGTTCTGTCTCTTATCCACCCTTTCCTATCTGCTGAACATTGATGAAAAATAAACTCAACGTTGGAGTTTAGAGTGGTGTGGACATTGGAATTACTTGGGGGGAAAACAGAGACTTGTCCCTATATCCTAGGAGATGAGAACCAACTGATGGAGAACCTAGCTGTGGGACCCAAATACATGACACCGCTCAACCTCTTCAAACAGGAGGGTACGGGCATATAGTACGGTGTGCTCTTTTCCTGCAAGTGAGCCAAAGGTAGGAAAAAGGGTCCGTGTGCTACGTATATATATATCCACTGTATCCAGTTTAGCTAGATCTCACTGCAGACCGTTCCTGGTGTACTGTTTCTAATATACTTCAGGCAGGCAGGCGATTCAGTTAGCTGCAGTGTATTTAGTATACATATATACATCCCGGTTTGTAATATATATTGTGAGGGGGTTAGCTCGGCAGCGGGTGTGTGTGACCCCCGAGATGGGCTCCCCACACAAAAACAGGCCCAGCAAACGGAGGTTGTGGTTTTCAAAATCAAAAAGGTGCGGTTTATTTTCTATTTACAGTGACAAAACACAGCAAAGCAAAAGAAACATAAACAAAATAAATCCTGGTCAACTTGACCTCTGACTAAACATACAGGTTTCCTAACTAACAACTGGGATCAGCCTAGTGCTGTCCTAGTCCCTAAGTCCCTGGTTTTAAATGTCCAAGCAAATAGCCACACAGGCTTTGTCTCACCGCACAGGGGTTCACTCTCCCTAGACAGTCCACACAGGTCTGGTTCCAGGCATGAGCTAACATCTAATGAAGCTGGGAGTTCTTATAGAGGCCTAAATTAGCTGACAAGCTTCAGCTGGTCTCATCAACTCCCTGTCTGCACGACGCCCCACACTCTCCCTAGAGGTATGAGTCATCCATGAGCCCACTAGCCTTATACAACTCTCCACCTAGTTGTATAAGTCGGCGTAAAGCCTGAATCTGGGCGAAATATATCTACCCCCCTGGATGCAACCAGGTGACTTTACCTTCCTGCTGTCACATACCCCCCCCTCTTGTTTTAACCTCGGGGTTGGAACACCAGCAATCAGGCATTCATGTACTCGAGACAAAGCATCCACATTCCCCATTTGAACGCCAGGGCGATGCTTTACTGTGAAGTTGAATTCCTGGAGGGCCAGGAACCACCTATTCACTCTTCTATTTGTTTCCTTGTTTTGAGCCATCCACTTTAACGGAGCGTGATCCGTAACCATGTCAAAGTGCCTACCTAGCAGGTAGTACCGAAGGGAATCTAGAGCCCACTTCACCGCTAAACACTCCTTTTCAACGGTGGCGTAATTTACCTCATGGGACTTCAACTTCCTGCTGAGGTAAATGACTGGGTGCTCTTCCCCGTTCCAGACCTGGGACAATACTGCTCCTAACCCCACATCTGACGCATCACTTTGTACGACAAAGTCTTTAGAGAAGTCGGGTGAGTACAACACTGGCTGGCTACATAAGGCTTGTTTCAAGAATTGGAATGCTGCCTCAGCCTCTGGGGTCCCCTTCGTTAGGTTGGTTAGGGGCACAGCCTTAGAAGCAAAGTGGGGAATGAATCGCCGATAATACCCAGCGATTCCCAGAAAGGCTCGTACCTGCTTCTTGCTGTTGGGACGTGGCCAACTCTGGATGGCCTCGACTTTGTTGAGTTGGGGTTTTATTACTCCCCTCCCAATGGTGTACCCAAGATATTTGGCCTCCTCCTGCCCAATGGTACACTTCTTGGGGTTAGCCGTAAACCCCGCTTCCCGAACAGAGTCCAGGACTGCTTGCACTTTTGGCAGATGTGAGGCCCAATCTGTGCTATGGACAATTACGTCATCCAGGTAAGCCGCAGCATACTTCCGATGGGGCCTCAGCATCTGGTCCATTTTCCGCTGGAATGTGGCCGGCGCATTCTGTAACCCGAACGGCATTCTTTTATATTGGAACGCCCCGTCTGGGGTTACAAATGCGGTTTTCTCTTTGGCCAATTTGGCCAGGGGGATTTGCCAATACCCTTTTGTGAGGTCAAGAGTCGTCATGTATCGGGCTGTTCCCAGCCGGTCGATCAACTCATCTATACGTGGCATGGGGTAGGTGTCAAATTTTGTAACTTTGTTCAACTGACGAAAATCGTTACAAAATCGCCAGCTCCCATCCGGTTTAGGCACCAACACAATGGGACTAGACCAATCACTTTGGGACTCCTCTATCACCCCTAAGTTCAGCATTTTCTGTACTTCCTCCCGTATTGCCTCCCGTCGGGCCTCTGGGATCCGATAGGGTTTTAACTTCACCCTTTCACCGGGCGGGGTAATGATGTCATGCTCTACCCCAAATGTTTGTCCCGGCAGCTCAGAGAATACCTCCTTGTTGCGAAGCACAAACTCCTTAACCTCCTGTTGTTGGGGTTGTGACAAGGTGGCTGCTATTCCAACCTCAGGAATCACGCAACCAGTTTGAGCTGGTGACCAAGTGTCTGCGACTAGGGACTCTCTATCCCTCCAGGCTTTCAACAGATTAACGTGATAGATCTGTTCGGGCTTTCGCCTTCCTGGTTGTCTGACCTTGTAATTCACTTCGCTCACTTTTTCCATTATCTCGTAGGGGCCTTGCCATTTGGCAAGGAATTTACTTTCAACCGTAGGGACAAGTACCAGTATCCTATCCCCCGGGGAAAAGGTACGGGTCTTGGCTCCACGGTTGTACACTCTCTGCTGTGCTAACTGCGCTTGGGCCAAATGTTCCTTCACGATGGGCATTACCTGTGCAATTCGGTCTTGCATCAGGGCGACATGCTCAATCACACTCCTGTGGGGAGAACTCTCACTTTCCCAAGTTTCCTTGGCAATATCCAACAGCCCTCTTGGGTGTCTCCCATACAGTAACTCAAAGGGGGAGAATCCCGTAGAGGATTGGGGCACCTCCCTAATAGCAAACATCAGATAAGGAAGTAGACAGTCCCAATCCTTTCCATCTCTATCTACCACTTTCTTCAACATTTGTTTTAGGGTTTTGTTGAATCTTTCAACCAGCCCATCGGTTTGGGGGTGATACACAGATGTACGTAATTGCGTCACTTTGAACAATTTACACAGCTCCTTCATAACCCGGGACATAAAGGGTGTACCTTGGTCCGTAAGCAGTTCTTTACAAATACCCACCCGGCTAAACACAAGAGATAGCTCTTTGGCTATGGTTTTGGCCGAGGTATTTCGGAGAGGGATCGCTTCTGGATAACGGGTGGCATAGTCCATTATAACTAATATGTACTGGTGCCCCCTAGCGGACTTGATTATAGGACCTACCAAATCCATGGCGATCCTCTCAAACGGGACCTCAATGATGGGTAGAGGGACCAGCGGGCTACGGAAATGTGGCATCGGGGCCGACCTCTGACACACAGGGCAGGAGGAACAATAATTTTCTATGTCCTTCATCACCCCCGGCCAATAGAATCTCTGTAATACCCTCTCTCGGGTTTTCTCTGTCCCCAGATGACCTCCAAGAATGTGCCCATGGGCCAACTCCAACACCAACTTCCTGTAAGCTTTGGGCACCACAAGCTGCTCAACGGTTTCTTCTGCCCTTTTTGCCACCCGATACAGTAGGTCCTTCTCTACGCTGAAGTATGGGTAAGTGCAGGTATTATCTGGGTTCACTAACTCGCCATCTATTTTCACTACGTTTTCCCGTGCCTTTATTAGGGCGGGGTCTTTCAACTGTTCTGTGGCAAAGTTTTCCCTGTGAACCTCAAGATCAGAAAACTCCACAGACGGTAGGTTTTCGTCTGAGGAGGTGGGCTCCTCTCCAGTTTCTTGAGTCTCCCCTGCCAATACTGATAAGGGAAATTCCGGAGAGTCCTCACCACTCTCAGGGGAGTTCTGGCTATCACATTCCTGGTACATAGGGGCACCAGTGGGGGGCTCAGGATCATCCCACAGTTCCCAGAACTTCGGAAAATCCCTTCCCACAATGGCGTCATACGGTAACTGAGATACTAAGCCCACTGGATGAGAGAGGGTACCTTTGGGGGTCTCGAAACACACTGTAGTCACGGGATACTCTCGGGTGTCCCCATGCACACAAATAACAGCTACCTTGCTATTCCCAGAGACCTCTGTTTTAACTAACTCAGCCTTTATCAGGGTCACAAGGCTACCTGAATCCAGCAATACCACAACATTTCTACCATTAACACACATTTTGCATAAATGTTTCTCAGTTCCTCGAATGGCAGTGCATGCGACTGTCGCACACAGCGACTGACGTCTGCCCGTCAGAAAGTCACACTGCATGGGTTCCTCCACAACCGGGCAATTGGCTGCAATATGTCCCGCTTGCCGGCAGCGGTAGCAAACGATCCTTCTTGCCGCCTCTTGAGCTGCTGATTTCCCAGGCTGTTCTCGCCAAACTTGGGGTAGAGCTCCCACCCTCTCACTCTCTCCACCCTTACCCCTTGGAATCCTCTTATCCGCCCCTGGGGATGGTCTGGTCTTAGGGTGGAAAGTCTGAGTGTCTCTGGAAGAGGCTGTCAGGTTCTCTGTAGCCAAGTATTTCTCCACACGATCCACAAGACCATCGGCCGTCTCTGGGTCTCCATGGCTTACCCACTTTTGGATGGCAGTAGGAAGAGCTCTCAAAAACCGATCCATTACAACACGTTCCACAATCTTTGGTGCGGACAAAGTCTCTGGCTGTAGCCACTTTCTGCTCAGGTGAATGAGATCATACATTTGAGACCTGGGGGGTTTTCCAAGCTGGAAAGTCCAGTTATGCACACGCTGAGCCCGGACAGCCTGGGTGACACCCAGCCTTGCCAATATTTCAGCTTTTAGCATCACATAGTCTTTTGCTTGGTCAGGCTCTAGGTCATAGTAAGCTTTCTGCGATTCACCAGTTAACAGAGGAGCCACCAGTCCAGCCCACTGCTCCTCAGGCCACTTTTCTCTTTCAGCAGTCCTTTCAAATGTGGTCAAAAATACCTCTGGATCATCCTCTCCAGTCATTTTTGTCAATAAACGACTCACCCCAAAGGACGCGGTATTAGTGGGACGGCTTTCCTCACTGGTCTGCGGACGTTGCTGCATTACTGCTTCCATTTGTTGTAGTCTCTGCTCTTGCTTCTGTAACAGGTCTATGAAGCGGGCCTCAGATTGCTGCTGGGCTTGTTGCTGAGCTTCCAGACTCTGTTGGTGAGCTTGCTGCTGGGCTGCAAGGCTCTGTTGATGAGCTTGCTGCTGGGCTGCGAAGTTCTGTTGTTGAGCTGCAAGGCTCTGTTGATGAGCTGCAAGGCACTTTTGCAAACCTGCATTTGTCTGCTGTTGATTGGCATTTGCTAGAGCCAGCTGCTTCAGTATCTCCTCCATGCTGGCTTAAAAAAAACTGCCCGCATTCTCCACCAACTGTGAGGGGGTTAGCTCGGCAGCGGGTGTGTGTGACCCCAGAGATGGGCTCCCCACACAAAAACAGGCCCAGCAAACGGAGGTTGTGGTTTTCAAAATCAAAAAGGTGCGGTTTATTTTCTATTTACAGTGACAAAACACAGCAAAGCAAAAGAAACATAAACAAAATAAATCCTGGTCAACTTGACCTCTGACTAAACATACAGGTTTCCTAACTAACAACTGGGATCAGCCTAGTGCTGTCCTAGTCCCTAAGTCCCTGGTTTTAAATGTCCAAGCAAATAGCCACACAGGCTTTGTCTCACCGCACAGGGGTTCACTCTCCCTAGACAGTCCACACAGGTCTGGTTCCAGGCATGAGCTAACATCTAATGAAGCTGGGAGTTCTTATAGAGGCCTAAATTAGCTGACAAGCTTCAGCTGGTCTCATCAACTCCCTGTCTGCACGACGCCCCACACTCTCCCTAGAGGTATGAGTCATCCATGAGCCCACTAGCCTTATACAACTCTCCACCTAGTTGTATAAGTCGGCGTAAAGCCTGAATCTGGGCGAAATATATCTACCCCCCTGGATGCAACCAGGTGACTTTACCTTCCTGCTGTCACAATATATATATATATATATATTGTGACAGCAGGAAGGTAAAGTCACCTGGTTGCATCCAGGGGGGTAGGTATATTTCTCCCAGATTCAGGCTTTATGCCGACTTATACAACTAGGGAGAGAGTTGATGAAGCCCAGCTGAGGCTAGTGGGCTCATGGATGATTCATACCTCTAGGGAGAGTGCTGGGCGTCGTGCAGGCAGGGAGTTGATGAGACCAGCTGAAGCTTGTCAGCTCGTTTAAGGCCTCTATAAAAACTCCCAGCTTCATTAGGTGTTTGCTCATGCCTGGAACCAGACCTGTGTGGACTGTCTAGGGAGAGTGAACCCCTGTGCTGTGAGACAAAGCCTGTGTGGCTATTTGTTTGGACATTTACTAAACCAGGGACTTAGGGACTAGGACAGCACCAGGCTGATCCCAGTTGTTAGTTAGGGAAACCTGCATGTTTAGTCAGAGGTCAAGCTGACCAGGATTTATTTTGTTTATGTTTCTTTTTGCTTTGCTGTGTTTTTGTCACTGTAAATAGAGAAATAAACCGCACCTTTTGATCTTGAAAACCACAACCTCCGTCTGCTGGGCCTGTTTTTGTGTGGGGAGCCCATCCAGGGGGTCACACACACCCGCTACCGAGCTAACCCCCTCACAGTTGGTGGAGAACCAGTGGCAGTTTTTTTTTTAAGCCAGCATGGAGGAGATACTGAAACAGCTGGCTCTAGCAAATGCCAATCAACAGCAGACAAATGCAGGTTTGCAAAAGAGCCTTGCAGCTCAACAACAGAGCTTCGCAGCCCAGCAACAAGCCCAGCAGCAATCTGAGGCCCGCTTCATAGACCTGTTGCAGAAGCAAGAGCAGAGACTACAACAACAGATGGAAGCAGTAATGCAGCAACGTCCGCAGACCAGTGAGGAAAGCCGTCCCACTAATACCGCGTCCTTTGGGGTGAGTCGTTTATTGACAAAAATGACTGGAGAGAATGATCCAGAGGTATTTTTGACCACATTTGAAAGGACTGCTGAAAGAGAAAAGTGGCCTGAGGAGCAGTGGGCTGGACTGGTGGCTCCTCTGTTAACTGGTGAATCGCAGAAAGCTTACTATGACCTAGAGCCTGACCAAGCAAAAGACTATGTGATGCTAAAAGCTGAAATATTGGCAAGGCTGGGTGTCACCCTGGCTGTCCGGGCTCAGCGTGTGCATAACTGGACTTTCCAGCTTGGAAAACCCCCCAGGTCTCAAATGTATGATCTCATTCACCTGAGCAGGAAGTGGCTACAGCCCGAGACTTTGTCCGCACCGGAGATTGTGGAACGTGTTGTGATGGATCGTTTCTTGAGAGCTCTTCCTACCGCCATTCAAAAGTGGGTAAGCCATGGAGACCCAGAAACGGCCGGTAAACTTGTGGATCGTGTAGAGAGATACTTGGCTGCAGAGAACCTGACGGCCTCTTCCAGAGACTCTCGGACTTTCCACCCTAAGACCAGACCATCCCCAGGGGCGGATAAGATGATTCCAAGGGGTGAGGGTGGAGAGAGTGAGAGGGTGGGAGCTCTGCCCAGGGTTTGGCGAGAACAGCCTGGGAAGTCAGGGGCTCAAGAGGCAGCCAAAAGGATTGTTTGCTACCGCTGCCGGCAAGCGGGACATATTGCAGCAAATTGCCCGGTTATGGAGGAACCCATGCAATGTGACTTTCTGACGGACAGACGTCAGTCGCTGTGTGCGACAGTCGCATGCACTGCCATTCGGGGAACTGAGAAACATTTATGCAAAATGTGTATTAATGGTAGAAATGTTGTGGTATTACTGGATTCAGGTAGCCTTGTGACCCTGATAAAGGCTGAATTAGTTAAAACAGAGGTCTCTGGGAATAGCAAGGTAGCTGTTATTTGTGTGCATGGGGACACCCGAGAGTATCCAGTGACTACAGTGTGTTTCAAGACCCCCAAAGGTACCCTCTCTCATCCAGTGGGGTTAGTATCTCAATTACCGCATGATGCCATTGTGGGAAGGAATTTTCCGAAGTTCTGGGAACTGTGGGATGATCCTGAGCCCCCCACTGGTGCCCCTATGTACCAGGAAGGTGATAGCCAGAACTCCTCTGAGAGTGGTGAGGACTCTCCAGAATTTCCCTTGTCAGTATTGGCAGGCGAGACTCAAGAAACTGGAGAGGAGCCCACCTCCTCAGACGAAAACCTACCGTCTGTGGAGTTTTCTGATCTTGAGGTTCACAGGGAAAATTTTGCCACAGAACAGTTAAAAGACCCCGCCCTAATAAAGGCACGGGAAAACGTAGTGGAAATAGATGGCGAGTTAGTGAACCCAGATAATACCTGCACTTACCCATACTTCAGCGTAGAGAAGGACCTACTGTATCGGGTGGCAAAAAGGGCAGAAGAAACCGTTGAGCAGCTTGTGGTGCCCAAACCTTACAGGAAGTTGGTGTTGGAGTTGGCCCATGGGCACATTCTTGGAGGTCATCTGGGGACAGAGAAAACCCGAGAGAGGGTATTACAGAGATTCTATTGGCCTGGGGTGATGAAGGACATAGAAAATTATTGTTCCTCCTGCCCTGTGTGTCAGAGGTCGGCCCCGATGCCACATTTCCGTAGCCCGCTGGTCCCTCTACCCATCATTGAGGTCCCGTTTGAGAGGATCGCAATGGATTTGGTAGGTCCTATAATCAAGTCCGCTAGGGGGCACCAGTACATATTAGTTATAATGGACTATGCCACCCGTTATCCAGAAGCGATCCCTCTCCGAAATACCTCGGCCAAAACCATAGCCAAAGAGCTATCTCTTGTTTTTAGCCGGGTGGGTATTTGTAAAGAACTGTTTACGGACCAAGGTACACCCTTTATGTCCCGGGTTATGAAAGAGCTGTGTAAATTGTTCAAAGTGACGCAATTGCGTACGTCTGTGTATCACCCCCAAACCGATGGGCTGGTTGAAAGATTCAACAAAACCCTAAAACAAATGTTGAAGAAAGTGGTGGATAGAGATGGAAAGGATTGGGACTGTCTACTTCCTTATTTGATGTTTGCTATTAGGGAGGTGCCCCAATCCTCTACGGGATTCTCCCCCTTTGAGTTACTGTATGGGAGACACCCAAGAGGGCTGTTGGATATTGCCAAGGAAACTTGGGAAAGTGAGAGTTCTCCCCACAGGAGTGTGATTGAGCATGTCGTCCTGATGCAAGATCGAATTGCACAGGTAATGCCCATCGTGAAGGAACATTTGGCCCAAGCGCAGTTGGCACAGCAGAGAGTGTACAACCGTGGAGCCAAGACCCGTACCTTTTCCCCGGGGGATAGGATATTGGTACTTGTCCCTACGGTTGAAAGTAAATTCCTTGCCAAATGGCAAGGCCCCTACGAGATAATGGAAAAAGTGAGCGAAGTGAATTACAAGGTCAGACAACCAGGAAGGCGAAAGCCCGAACAGATCTATCACGTTAATCTGTTGAAAGCCTGGAGGGATAGAGAGTCCCTAGTCGCAGAAACTTGGTCACCAGCTCAAACTGGTTGCGTGATTCCGGAGGTTGGAATAGCAGCCACCTTGTCACAACCCCAACAACAGGAGGTTAAGGAGTTTGTGCTTCGCAACAAGGAGGTGTTCTCTGAGCTGCCGGGACAAACATCTGGGGTAGAGCATGATATTATTACCCCGCCCGGTGAAAGGGTGAAGTTAAAACCCTATCGGATCCCAGAGGCCCGACGGGAGCCAATACGGGAGGAAGTACAGAAAATGCTGAACTTAGGGGTGATAGAGGAGTCCCAAAGTGATTGGTCTAGTCCCATTGTGTTGGTGCCTAAACCGGATGGGAGCTGGCGATTTTGTAACGATTTTCGTCAGTTGAACAAAGTTACAAAATTTGACACCTACCCCATGCCACGTATAGATGAGTTGATCGACCGGCTGGGAACAGCCCGATACATGACGAGTCTTGACCTCACAAAAGGGTATTGGCAAATTCCCCTGGCCAAGTCGGCCAAAGAGAAAACCGCATTTGTAACCCCAGACGGGGCGTTCCAATATAAGAGAATGCCGTTCGGGTTACAGAATGCGCCGGCCACATTCCAGCGGAAAATGGACCAGATACTGAGGCCCCATCGGAAGTATGCTGCGGCTTACCTGGATGACGTAATTGTCCATAGCACAGATTGGGCCTCACATCTGCCAAAAGTGCAAGCAGTCCTGGACTCTATCCGGGAAGCGGGGTTTACGGCTAACCCCAAGAAGTGTACCATTGGGCAGGAGGAGGCCAAATATCTTGGGTACACCATTGGCAGGGGAGTAATAAAACCCCAACTCAACAAAGTCGAGGCCATCCAGAGTTGGCCACGTCCCAACAGCAAGAAACAGGTACGAGCCTTTCTGGGAATCGCGGGTTATTATCGGCGCTTCATTCCCCACTTTGCTTCTAAGGCTGTGCCCCTAACCAACCTGACGAAAGGGAAAGGGTCGGTCATGATTAAATGGACCCCCGAGGCTGAGGCAGCATTCCAATTCTTGAAACAAGCCTTATGTAGCCAGCCAGTGTTGTACTCACCCGACTTCTCTAAAGACTTTGTCGTACAAAGTGATGCGTCAGATGTGGGGTTAGGAGCAGTATTGTCCCAGGTCTGGAACGGGGAAGAGCACCCAGTCATTTACCTCAGCAGGAAGTTGAAGTCCCATGAGGTAAATTACGCCACGGTTGAAAAGGAGTGTTTAGCGGTGAAGTGGGCTCTAGATTCCCTTCGGTACTATCTGCTAGGTAGGCACTTTGACATGGTTACGGATCACGCTCCGTTAAAGTGGATGGCTCAAAACAAGGAGACAAATAGAAGAGTAAATAGGTGGTTCCTGGCCCTACAGGAATTCAACTTCACAGTAAAGCATCGCCCTGGCGTTCAAATGGGGAATGTGGATGCTTTGTCTCGAGTACATGAATGCCTGATTGCTGGTGTTCCAACCCCAAGGTTAAAACAAGAGGGGGGGGGTATGTGACAGCAGGAAGGTAAAGTCACCTGGTTGCATCCAGGGGGGTAGGTATATTTCTCCCAGATTCAGGCTTTATGCCGACTTATACAACTAGGGAGAGAGTTGATGAAGCCCAGCTGAGGCTAGTGGGCTCATGGATGATTCATACCTCTAGGGAGAGTGCTGGGCGTCGTGCAGGCAGGGAGTTGATGAGACCAGCTGAAGCTTGTCAGCTCGTTTAAGGCCTCTATAAAAACTCCCAGCTTCATTAGGTGTTTGCTCATGCCTGGAACCAGACCTGTGTGGACTGTCTAGGGAGAGTGAACCCCTGTGCTGTGAGACAAAGCCTGTGTGGCTATTTGTTTGGACATTTACTAAACCAGGGACTTAGGGACTAGGACAGCACCAGGCTGATCCCAGTTGTTAGTTAGGGAAACCTGCATGTTTAGTCAGAGGTCAAGCTGACCAGGATTTATTTTGTTTATGTTTCTTTTTGCTTTGCTGTGTTTTTGTCACTGTAAATAGAGAAATAAACCGCACCTTTTGATCTTGAAAACCACAACCTCCGTCTGCTGGGCCTGTTTTTGTGTGGGGAGCCCATCCAGGGGGTCACACACACCCGCTACCGAGCTAACCCCCTCACAATATATATATATATAACACACACACACTGTATCCTGTGTAGCTAGATCTGACTGCAGGCCATTCCTGGTGTACTGTTTCTAATATACTGTCAGGGAGGCAGGTGATTCAGTGATCTGAAGTGCATAATATATATATACAGTCTCCTACATATATATCCACTGCATTCTAGTGTAGCCAAGCCTATACCTCACTGCAGGCCATTCCTGGTGTACGTTTTCAAAAACACTTTCAGGCAGGCAGGCTAGGCAGGTGATTCAGTGATCTGCAGTGCATAAAATATATATACAGTCTCCTACATATATATCCACTGCATTCTAGTGTAGCCAAGCCTATACCTGACTGCAGGCCATTCCTGGTGTACGTTTTCAAATATACTTTCAGACAGGCAGGCCAGGCACGTGATTCAGTGATCTGCAGTGCATAAAATATATATATACAGTCTCCTACATATATATCCACTGCATTCTAGTTTAGCCAAGCCTATACCTGACTACAGGCCATTCCTGGTGTTTACGTTTTCAAAAACACTTTCAGGCAGGCAGGCCAGGCAGGTGATTCAGTGATCTGCAGTGCATAAAATATATATACAGTCTCCTACATATATATCCACTGCATTCTAGTCCAGCCAAGCCTATACCTAACTGCAGGCCATTCCCGGTGTACGTTTTCAAATGCACTTTCAGGCAGGCAGGCCAGGCAGGTGATTCAATGATCTGCAGTGCATAAAATATATATACAGTCTCCTACATATATATCCACAGCATCCAGTTTAACCAAGCCTATATCTGACTGCGGGCCATTCCTGGTGTACTTTTTCTAGTAAACTTCAGGCGGTGTTTTGCTAATCTAATTATGTTACCTTTCTTTCACTGCGCACTGGGTAACTCTGCTGGCAGCTGGGAAGGATGCAGGACAGGGTGCAGTATTGTTGGAGCTTTTTTCGCCACCACGCCTCCAAAATGCTGGTAGTGGTGATTCTGCCACACCTCTCTCCTCCACCCCCTCCTCTTCTTTTTCCTCTATGGCCTCTTCCTGTGAAGATTTGTCCTCGGAACCAGCGGCGCTCCGTAGGAGTTCTAGGGGGCTACGCAAACACTCAGGCAAAAAAATGCCATGCTGTGCTTGAGTTGGTCTGCTTAGGGGACAGGAGCCACACTGGGGCAGATATTCTGTCAGCTCTGCAGGGGCAGGCTCAGAGGTGGTTGACGCCATGCCAGCTTCAGCCAGGAATGGTGGTTTGCGACAATGGTACCAACCTCCTCTCCGCCCTCCGACAGGGACACTTGACCCATGTTCCCTGTTTGGCTCACGTCCTTAATTTGGTGGTTCAGTGGTTCTTGTGGCAGGCCAGGAAAAACTGTGGGCATTTCCGCCGGCCATATAATGCCAGTTCTCGGCTGACTGACCTTCAAAAGGAATGCAACCTGCCCAAGAACCGCCTCATCTGTGACATGCCCACCAGGTGGAACTCAACGTTGGCAATGCTGCAGCGGCTGCACACGCAGCATTGGGCCATTAATGAGTACCTGTGCGAGTATGGCACCAGGACAGGGTCAGGGGAGCCTGGCTTTTTTTCGCCACGCCAGTGGCTACTGATCAAGGATGCATGCACTGTCCTGTCACCATTTGAGGAGGCCACGAAGATGGTGAGCAATGACAGTGCATGCATCAGTGATACTGTCCCTCTTGTCTTCCTGTTGGAGCACACGCTGCGTGGAATAATGGACAGGAAACTTGAGGCAGAACAGAGGGAGGAAGAGGAGGACTTCCTTACCTCTCAAGACCCCCTTTATCCAGACATTATTCCTGCTGGCCCGCCGATCACACAGGAAGAGGAGGAGGAGGATGAGGATTGTGTCAGCATGGAGGTGGAGCCTAGCACTCAGCATCAGCAGCAGTCTTCAAGGGATCGTTTTCAGTCCCCAGAAACCCATGTACTTGTACGTGGCTGGGAGGAGGTGGCTGCGGATCATGTCGTCCTTAGTGACCCAGAAGACTCCGGACCGAATGCCTCAGCAAACCTACGCTACATGGCCTCCCTGATCCTGCAAAGCCTGCGAAAGGACCCTTGGATTTTTGGTATCAAGGAGAGGGATCATTACTCGCTGGCAACCCTTCTTGAGCCACGTTACAAGGGTAAGTTTGCGGAACTTATCCGGCCTTCGCAGAGGGAGCAGAGGATGAAACATCTTCGGGAGGCCTTGAAGAAAGGTTTGTGCAATGCGTTTCCAGAGCCTGGGAGGTTACAATTTCCTGGTTCTCCTGGACAACGTGCTGCTGAGGCTTCGGTAAGTCACAGAAGGAGTGGTGGAGAAGGTGGCCGTCTGACCGATGCGTTCAGACAATTTTTTAGTCCGCAGCCCTAAGGTCTGATCGGTTCCAGCAACCATCGCCAGCGTCTGATTTACATGGTGCAGGAATACCTAGGGGCAAGGTCAGACTTGGAGACCTTTCCAACCGAAAATCCACTGGGTTATGGGTCTTCAGGATGGATCACTGGCCAGATCTTGCACAGTATGCAATTGAGCTACTGGCCTGTCCTGCATCCAGTGTTCTATCTGAACGCACATTCAGTGCTGCTGGAGGCTTTGTAACCGATCACAGAGTGCGCCTGTCCACAGACTCAGTTGATCGGCTCACCTTCATAAAAATGAATCACTCTTGGATCACCAGCTAGCAAGCACCTGATGCTGATGTAACCGAATAAATTTACTATGAATGTGACATCCCTTAGAGACTGCCTATGCTGATGCTGAGTGACTATCCTCTCCATTCTAATCTTGCATTTAGGTGTGAGGACATTTTGGAGATGTGGGCACCTTTCACCTGGTCCAACACCGCTTCCATTTCTGGGGAATGTTTTAGAGTTTAGAGGAAGTGATATTTTGAGCTCTCTGTTGAAAAGCTTTCATATTGGCCGCACGGATTGTTTATGACTGAAAGGAATGTGTCCAACTGATTCATCCACTGGTATATCCTGGTTCCAGATACAATCCTGGTATACACGTGCAAGTTAAAGGCCGCGGCTGGGCTACAGCCGACTGCTGTTTTGACTTGCCTTCCGGTAAGCGGACATCTTAATACGGTGGTGGGCACCTTTATCCGTGTTTTTGATTCACCGGGTGTTATGCATGGAATTGGACTTCTCATTTGACACATTCTACATGCAACCTTGTCATTTTTTATCATTGTTGTGGACTATGTTATCACCTTTAGATTAGCTTATAACGGTCTAGATATTTGATGACTAGTTTGTGCATTCCTTTTAATCTGGATGCCACTTATTGGGATTCATATCATTATTATTACTCCCTCTGGTGATCAGTTGTGCTAATTCAACCTGGACACTTCTGGCTTGCTCTGCCAGTATGCATTGTTTTTGACAAACCAGCCTCTTGATGTCATTGCAATAATTGGACTTTTTTATTGGCTCAGCTCTCCATTTTTTAGTGTACTTATTTGTGTTATCCCACTAGTGCTGCTGCCTTTTGTTCTACCTTTATATCTGAGCGCAGTTTTTTCCTTGTTTATTATCCTGTTATGCTGAGTGACTATCCTATTCCTCCTTAATGTTCATGTTGATAGCTTCTAAGAACATTTTTGTTTTCTGGGCACCACCACCAGTGGCTAAGGCCCAATTTTTCTGCCCCTGTTTAACAGGGGCGTGCAATTACAATTTTTGCTGAAATATTTTGCAGCAGGGCTCATTCCTGCACACAACTAGAGTATCTGTGAGGGGTTGCAGTGTTGTGGCACCACTGCCTAAGTCCCAATTTTTCTGCCCCTGTTTAACAGGGGCGCGTAATTAAAATTTTTGATCTTATATTTCTCAGCAGGGCCCGTTCCTGCGCTCAAGAGTTTCTGTGAGGCTTTACAGTGTTGTGCCACCACCACCACCGCCTAAGGCCCAATTTTTCTGCCCCTGTTTAACAGGGGCGTGTAATTAAAAATTTTGCTGTAATATTTCGCAGCAGGGCTCGTTTCTGCACTCAACTAGAGTATCTCTCTGGGCTGCCCACACGGCCGGCTGGGTTGCGCCCCCCCCCGATAGATGGATGGGGGGGCGGCTCATCTGGGTGGACGGTTCAGATATGATCTGCGATGCTAATAGGGGTTAACGGCTCTACGGAGCTTCGGACTACTCCAAGGACCCCTACACTTGGTGATCTTCATTGTGTTACCCCAAATGTTGACTGTGACTGTACAATGTTATGTGGCGACTTTTATACATTTTGTATGACAAAACTTGAATAAAAAGATTGAAACACAACTAGAGTATCTCTGAGGGGTTGCAGTGTTGTGGCACCACCACCACCACTTAAGGCCCAATTTTTCTGCCCTTGTTTATCAGGGGCACGTTATTAAAATTTTTGATCTAATATTTCTCAGCAGGGCCCGTTCCTGCGTTCAACAAGAGTATCTGTGAGGCTTTACAGTGTTGTGCCACATCACCACTGCCTTAGGCCCAATTTTTCTGCTCCTGTTCAACAGGGGCATGTGATTAAAATTCCTAATATAATATTTCACAGCAGGGCCCGTTCCAGCGCCCACCAAGAGTAACCACCAACACCTAAGGCTCAATTTTCTGCAGAGTATATAGGGCAGGCCGTATAGTATATACAGGTGGTCCCCTACTTTCAAACATCCGACTTACAAACGACTCCTACTTACAAACGGAGGGAGACAACAGGAAGTGAGAGGAAATCTACCACTAGGAAGGGAAATTCTCTCCTGTAAGTGTTAATATGGGAAAAAGGTGTCTCCACTGATGCTTTATCACCAATCCTTGTTTCCCTAAAAAAACTAATTTTTTTAATCCAATTGTCATTGGGACAGAAAGTGAGGTGAAATCTTCTGAGCAGGGGCACAGACAGCAAAACAAATGTTACAGGGGTGATGATAACCCTTCCCTATTTTATCCAAAAAGCTTAATAGATTTTTTGGCTGGAGCTACACTTACAAAATGTACCTGTTCCAAATTACAAACAGATTCAACTTAAGAACAAACCTACAGTCCCTGTCTTGTTTGGACCACCTGTATACTGCTGTTCAGAGTGTGTATGTATATAATATATATATATATATATATATATATATATATATAGGGCCTGGGGGCCCCACGCCTTTTCTTTTTTTAATTTGGGTGCGGGGTTCCCCTTAATATCCATACAAGTCCCAAAGGGCCTGGTAATGGGCTGGTGGGGGGGGGGAGTACCCATGCCGTTTTTCTCAATAGTTTTCATCCATATTGCCGGGACCCGACATTACATTACAGCTGCAAGCAGTTATGAAAATACTTTTATACCTTTTAGAAATGTCATTTTGTGCAGGGACTGTTCTAAACACGGGAAACACGTGCCACTTTACAGGTATACTATAGACACACCCCCCAGGTATGATATTTAAAGGAATATTTCACTTTTATTTTTGTACTTTAAGCATTATTAAAAGCACTGCTCCCGAAAAAACTGCCATTTTTAAAACTTTTTTTGAATTGATACATGTCCCCTGGGGCAGGACCCGGGTCCCCAAACACTTTTTAGGACAATAACTTGCATATTAGCCTTTAAAATTCGCACTTTTGATTTTTGACGTTCGAGTCCCATAGACTTTAACAGTGTTTGAAAGTTTGCGTGAACTTTCGGTCCGTTCGCTTGTTCTGCCGCAAACCGAACCGGGGGGGGGGGGGGCTTGGCTCATCCCTAGGGTCTATAGTATTCCAGTAAAGTGGCGCATTTTTCCCGTGTTTAGAACAGTCCCTTGCCAAAATAACATTTCTAAAGGAAAAAAAGTAATTTAACCACTTAAGCCCCGGACCATTTGTAGCTAAAGGACCAGAGGTGATTTCAGAATTTTGCACTGTGCTGCTTTAACTGTAAATTGTGCGGACATGCAATGTTTTACCCAAACAAAATTTGCGTCCTTTTCTTTCCACAAATAGAGCTTTCTTTTAATGGTATTTGATTGCCTCTGCGATTTTTTTTTTTGCGATATAAACGGAAAAAGACTGAAAATTTTGAAAAAAAAATGATATTTTCTACTTTTTGTTATAAGAAAAATTGAATAAACTCAATTTTAGTCATACATTTAGGCCAAAATGTATTCAGCCACATGTCTTTAGTAAAAAAAATGTCAATAAGCGTATATTTATTGGTTTGCGCAAAAGTTATAGCGTCTACAATCTAGGGTACATTTTCTGGAATTTACACAGCTTTTAATTTATGACTGCCTATCTCATTTCTTGAGGTGCTAAAATGGCAGGGCAGTACAAAACCCCTCCAAATGACCCCATTTTGGAAAGTAGACATCCCAAGGAAATTGCTGAGAGGCATGTTGAGCCCATTGAATATTTTTTTTTTTTTGTCTCAAGTGATTGAATAATGACAAAAGAAAAAAAAAATACAAAAAGTTGTCACTAAATGATATATTGCTCACACATGCCATGGTTATATGTGGAATTGCACCCCAAAATACATTTTGCTGCTTCTCCTGAGTACGGGGATACCACATGTGTGGGACTTTTTGGGAGCATAGCCGCGTACGGGCCCCCGGAAACCAAGCACCGCCTTCAGGATTTCTAAGGGCGCAAATTTTTGATTTCACTCCTCACTACCTATCACAGTTTCGAAGGCCATAAAATGCCAAAATAGCACAAAACCCCCCCAAATGACCCCATTTTAGAAAGTAGACACCCCAAGGAAATTGTTGAGAGGCATGTTGAGCCCATTGAATATTTTTTTTTGTCCCAAGTGATTGAATAATTACAAAAAAAAAAAAAATTACAAAAAGTTGTCACTAAATGATATATTGCTCACACATGCCATGGTTATATGTGGAATTACACCCCAAAATACATTTTCCTGCTTCTCCTGAGTACGGGGATACCACATGTGTGGGACTTTTTAGGAGCCTAGCCGCGTACGGGACCCCGAAAACCAAGCACCGCCTTCAGGATTTCTAGGCACAAATTTTTGATTTCACTCCTCACTACCTATCACAGTTTCGAAGGCCATAAAATGCCAAAATAGCACAAAATCCCCCCCCCCAAATGACCCCATTTTGGAAAGTAGACACCCCAAGCTATTTGCTGAGAGGCATGGTGAGTATTTTGCAGCTCTCATTTGTTTTTGAAAATGAAGAAAGAAAATATATATTTATTTTTTTCAATTTTCAAAACTTTGTGACAAAAAGCGAGATCTGCAAAATACTCACAATACCTCTCAGCAAATAGCTTGGGGTGTCTACTTTCCAAAATGGGGTCATTTGGGGGGGTTTTGTGCCATCTGGGCATTCCATGGCCTCCGAAACTGTGATAGGCAGTGAGAAGTGAAATCAAAAATTTACACCCTTAGAAAGCCTGAAGGCGGTGCTTGGTTTTTGGGGTCCCGTACGCGGCTAGGCTCCCAAAAAGTACTCAGGAGAAGCAACAGAATGTATTTTGGGGTGTAATTCCACATATGCCCATGGCACGTTTGAGCAATATATCATTTAGTGACAACTTTGTGCAAAAAAAATAAAAAAATTGTCTTTTTTCCGCAACTTGTGTCAACATATAAAATATTCCATGGACTCGACATGCCTCTCAGTATATAGCTTGGGGTGTCTACTTTCCAAAATGGGGTCATTTGGGGGGGGTTTTGAACTGTCCTGGCATTTTATACACAACATTAGGAAGCTTACATCCACTCTTCTAACCACTTGAAGACAAAGCCCTTTCTGACACTTTGTTTACATGAAAACATTTTTTTTTTGCAAGAAAATTATGTTGAACCCCCAAACATTATATATTTTTTTAAAGCATAGGCCCTACAGATTAAAATGGTGGGTGTTGCATTTTTTTTTTCCACACAGTATTTGCGCAGCGATTTTTCAAACGCATTTTTGGGGGAAAAAATACACTTTTTTAAATTTTAATGTACTAAAACACACTATATTGCCTAAATGTTTGATGAAATAAAAAAGATGATCTTAGGCCGAGTACATAGATACCAAACACGACATGCTTTAAAATTTCGCACAAACGCGCATTGGCGACAAACTACATAAATTTTTAAAAGCCTTTACAGGTTACCCTGTTAGATTTACAGAGGAGGTCTACTGCTAAAATGACTGGCCTCGATCTGACCTTCGCGGTGATACCTCACATGCATGGTGAAATTGCTGTTTACATATGACGCCAGACCCACGCTTGCGTTCGCCATTGCGCAAGAGCAGGGCAGGACAGGGGTGATTTTTATTTATTTTATTTTTTTATTATTAATTTTGCTTTTTTATTTTATTTTTAAACTGTTCCTTCCATTTTTTTTTTTAATCATTTTTATTGTTATCTCAGGGAATGTAAATATCCCCTATGATAGCAATAGGTAGTGAGAGGTACTCTTTTTTTGAAAAAACTGGGGTCTATTAGACCCTAGATCTTTCCTCTGCCCACACCAAGATCGGTGTGATAAAATGCTTTTCCAATTTCCCAATGGCACTTTTTATATCCGGGGGGGGGGGACATTCCCTCCCACTGCTTGTAAAAGCAGTCCAGAGGCTAATTAGCCACTAGGATTGCTTTTACATGAAAGCCGGCCGCTGGCTGAAAAGAATGATACCAAGATGATACCTAAACCCGCAGGCATCAATCTGGTATAACCATTCAAAGTCCAGCAACATACCAGTACGTTGCTGGTCCTTGTTGGACATGTATTGTAATCTTTTTTTTCATGCAGCCTGTTGGCTGAACGAAAAAAAGAGATTGATCGGTGGGTATGCCCACCATTAGAATACCTCCCTTCATCCACCCACTTCTAATGATGGGCATACATGCACCATTTATATATGCCGAAGCATTGGGGCATCCTCCCGCAAAAATTATGCCGCACACACATGGTCAGACTTTTCCACGGGCAAGCCTCCGTCGGAATTTCGACCGTATGTACGCGGCATTAGGAGCAAAATCGCTCCTCCGCTCCTCCACCCCTGCTGCCCCAATGCTTCGGCATATGTGGTTTTTTTTTTAACTGTGGTGGTGAAATCACCTCCTACAGCACTGGAGTCGCAGGGATCAGGCCTGTCTCTGCGAACGCTGCAGTTATGTGTGTTGTGTTTTGCAAGTGACAGTGATCGATCGATACTGCACTTGGGTGGCCTGGGCTGGACGGAGGGGCAAAATGCAGGTGCTAGCAGGTATCTGGGCTGATCCCACTAACACTGCGTTTTTGGGAACCCTAAACTGCTGGGGACGCTAGTATAGATCTGATCAGATCAGATATTGATCTGTTCAGATACTATACCACTAAGGGGGGTGTATGCTTCACGCGTGGGTGTTGGCATTACTGGCACTAACCTGACGCTGCCTGGGGTGTGACGCAGGGTTAACTAGGGGCAATTAGGGGGTTAAAACCTTTATTAGATAATATATGGGGGTACCTGACGCTATAAAAACCTGCGGCGAACCTAAAAAAAATAACTGGCTATCGGCACCTGCATAACTAATACAGCGTTTAGAAAAATGATCTCTTAGTGACACTGGCAAAAGGGGGTGAAAGGGTTACCTGGGGGGGCGATCAAGGGGTTAAACCTTTATTAGTTAATATATGGGGGTTCCTGACGCTATAAAAACCTGCGGCGAACTTAAAAAAAATAACTGGCTATCTATCGGCACCAGCATAACTAATACAGCGTTTAGAAAAACGATCTCTTAGTGACACTGGCAAAAGGGGGTGAAAGGGTTACCTGGGGGGGGCGATCAAGGGGTTAAACCTTTATTAGGTAATATATGGGGGTACCCGACGCTATAAAAACCTGCGGCGAACCTAAAAAAATAACTGGCTACCCATCGGCATCACCGACAATAAGACAGCGATCAAAAAAACGATTGCTTAGCGACAGTGGTGATAGGGGGTGAAAGGGTTACCTGGGGGGAAATCAAGGGGGTTAAACCTTTATTAGGTAATATATGGGGGTACCTGACGCTATAAAAACCTGCGGCGAACCTAAAAAAATAACTGGCTACCCATCGGCATCACCGACAATAAGACAGCGATCAGAAAAACGATTGCTTAGCGACAGTGGTGATAGGGGGTGAAAGGGTTACCTGGGGGGCGATCAAGGGGGTTAAACCTTTATTAGGTAATATATGGGGGTACCTGACGCTATAAAAACCTGCGGCGAACCTAAAAAAAATAACTGGCTACCGATCGGCATCACCGACAATAAGACAGCGATCAGAAAAACGATCGCTTAGCGACAGTGGTGATAGGGGGTGAAAGGGTTACCTGGGGGGCGATCAAGGGGGTTAAACCTTTATTAGGTAATATATGGGGGTACCCGACGCTATAAAAACCTGCGGCGAACCTAAAAAAAATAACTGGCTACCGATCGGCATCACTGACAATAAAACAGCGATCAGAAAAACGATTGCATAGCGACAGTGGTGCTAGGGGGTGAAAGGGATATCTGCGGGGCGATCAGGGGGTTAAACCTTTATTAGGGGGGGTTAGGGGGCTACACTGGACCTAAAACTAAACTGTAGTGACACTTTTACAGTCACAAATGTCACTGATTGCAGTGATCAGTAAATGAATGGTCACTGCAATCAGTGACACTGTGACTGGGGGCTGGGGGGTGATCTGGGGGTGTCTGGGGGGGCGATTTATGTTCCTATGTGTCCTGGTGTCAGTGTGCTGTTTGTGCACTAACCTGTGTGTCTTCTCTTGTACGGCGCTCGGTATATGTGAGCGCCGCAGGAGAAATGACATCACTTCCTCTGCCTGTGTAAACATTACACAGGCAGGGAAGCTTTCTCATTCGACGGGAGCGATCGAAAGGGGGTGGCCGGAATCGAACGGCCGTCCCCTCATCCCGGATCGCTCCCGAAAAAATAACCACCGCTCACTGTAAAGAAGGGGGGTCCGATCGGACCCCCCAACTATACAAAGGCAATCACGTATATGTACGTAATTGTGCCTGTCGGTGCCATTCTGCCGACGTATATTTACAGTGGGCGGTCGTTTAGTGGTTAAAACTACTCGCGGCTATAATGAATTGTCGGGTCCCAGCAATGCAGATAAAAGTCATTGAAAAAAACGGCATAGGTTCCCCCCCAGTCCATTACCAGGCCCTTTGGGTCTGGTATGAATATTAAGGGGAACCCTGAACCAAAATTAAAAAAAAAATTGCATGGGGCTCCCCCCCAAATTCCATACCAGGCCCTTCAGGTCTGGTATGGATATTAAGGGGAACCCTGCGCCAATTTTTTTTTAAAAATGGCGTAGGGGTCCCCCTCAAAATCTATACCAGACCCTTCAGGTCTGGTATGGATTTTAAGGGGAACCCCGCGCCAAAAGAAAAAAAAATGGCGTGGGGGTCCCTCTAAAAATCCATACCAGACCCTTATCCGAGCACGCAACCTGGCAGGCCGCAGGAAAAGAGGGGGACGAGAGAGCGCCCCCCCTCCTGAACCGTACCAGGCCACATTCCCTCAACATTGGGAGGATGTCCCCATGTTGATGGGGACAAGGGCCTCATCCCCACAACCCTTGCCCAGTGGTTGTGGGGGTCTGCGGGTGGGGGCTTATCGGAATCTGGAAGCCCCTTTAACAAAGGGGAACCCCAGATCCCGGCCCCTCCTATGTGAATTGGTAACGGGGTACATTGTACCCCTACCATTTCACAAAAAAAGTGACCATAATGGTAAAAAAAAAACACAGACACTGCTTGAGACAAGTCCTTTAAAAAAAATAAAAAAAATTCCAGCGATGTAATCCTTCCTCGTCCCGGGATACGGAAAAACACACGGCAAAGATCCAATTCACCTCCATGGGAGGCACCCGCCAAATGACGCTAGACCCGCCGTGACAGGTCCTAAACAGCTGAGGGCGGGGCCACCCGTGACGTGCGCGGGTGACCCTACCCCCCTCTGACGCAATGGGGTTTCCGGCGGTTTCCCCGTGGCGTCACGGGTGACCCCTGTGGCGTCAGAGGAGGGCGGGGTCACCCGTACATGTCACTGGGTAACCCTGCGGCGTTTCCCCATTGCATCAGGTAAAGGTTAGTGGTGGCAAGCTGTGTGGACTCATCTGAACAGACTCATTCAATCATTATACAAGCACCTTACCTGGCGTGGTGGCTTGCGGCGAGCGATGGGTCTGCCCCCCACGACCCCACCGTACACCCCGGTCAGCTGTTCTCCCCCTTCAACCCCGGGGGAGACTCCGTACGTGATACCACCTTCCAAACATGTCCCCAATCAAGGCCTCACTACACGGGCTGTCTGGCAAGATTACTTTCATGCATCCAAACGCCTGATGAGTAGTAGGCGACCATGAAACACGTAGAGTTTACATCCTCGAATGCTCTACATCAGTCCACATTATTTTTTATTAATTACATACGTGTTGATCATGTTGTTATTAGTTATATATTTATTATTCCTTGATTTATTTATTACTATGTCTGTATGTCATTAATTATGTTCCCTAACTACGGTAATCATGTGTTATTAAATTAATGATGATTATGAATTGCTTCTTTGTGATTACATTTCTGTATCATAAATGTATTGTGATTACTGGTTTACTTATACCGTATCATGCCAATTTAGAGGGAACCATGACGTCCAAGTTATTTCATTTATATATCTTATATCTCAATTAAAGTCCCAACTCCACTTCCTTCCTGTTTTTTTACACATTATTTAGGGATGGAGGTATTCTGGTATGTTTTTAGCCTGGGATGGGTCTCAATCTCCCCTCTTTTAATTAAAGCTGAACTCTAGGCTGGTGTAAAAATGTAACCATGATGTAATCATGCATGCAGCCCCCTGATGAATGTTTTAAAAGAGAAGTGTGGGCAAAACTATTTTGGTAATACTGCTCCTGTTGGTCACAGGAGTGCACTTACTTTTGCACTCCTGTGGCCGATTTGGCTCACCGCTGTCAGCTGATGTGGCAGCTAATGTAGGTCCCAGAACAATCAAGACCATTGCCTGATTGACAGCTGTATCTGTGCAGCTCAACGTGCGGCTGAGAGCTGAAGCCAGCTAAGCTCACCACCTGTCCAGTCTGGTGCTCTTGTAAGCGCTGGAGGAGCAGAGTGGAGAGCGGTGACTGACAGTCACTGCTCTTTGCTCTGAGCAGACCAAGAACTGAGCAATCAACAGTCAGTGTTGGAGGAAACGCAGAACAGCTGCAGCATCACTCCGATGCTGCAGCATAGTTGTGTGTATGAAGGTTTTTTTTTTCCTATACCCAAACTTCTCCTTTGTTTTGTCTAGGGTGATTAGAATAAGCACGATATTTACCTTATTTTTTTGCTTCCCTGGCAGTTGACTGGAGATGCTCTCCCAAGATGTGGACAGGACTTATCTGTCCTCATGTACAATACAGAATTGCGGGTCCTGCATTGTACATGATGACATCAGAGTGTCGAAGAGAGTGGCTTCAGGGAAATGGTCAAGCAGGTGGGTAGGAAGCCGGTGGGAGAAAGGAATAATGTAAGCATTAGGCTCCATGTACACAGAAGCTCAAAAACGGTCATTTTGAACGTCAGATTTCTGGCAGAAAAAGCTGCTTTAAAATATAGCTTTTATCAGCGTTTTTTACTAGTGTTTATTAGCGTTTTTCAGTGTAGCGTTTTTTAGCTTCTTTTTTTTTTCCAATGGCTCAAAAAAGCTAAAAAACGCTGGCACCCAGCGTTTTTGAGCGTTTATTAGCGTTTTTTTGCGTTTTTCCCGGCCGAAAAACGGCACTTTGAACGCGAATTTCTTGCGTTCAGAAAAAAGCCCATTAACTCCACTGCTCATTAATAGGGATGAGCCGAACACCCCCGGGTTCGGTTCGCACCAGAACCTTCGAACGGACCGAAAGTTTGCGCAAATTTTCGAACCCTATTCGTTATAAAGGACGCGAACGTTCAAAATCAAAATTGCTAATTACAACGGCCAATATGCATGTTAATGTCATAAAACAGGTTTGGGGACCCGGGTCCTGCCCCAGGGGACATATATCAATGCAAAAAGAAATTTTAAAAACTAACGTTTTTTCGGGAGCAGTCATTTTATTGATGCATAAAGTGAAAAAAAAAAAGTGAAATTTTCCTTTAAATATGGTACCTGGGGGGTGTCTAAAGTATGCCTGTGAAGTGGCATGTGTTTCCCGTGTTTAGAACTGTCCTTGCACAAAATGACATTTGTAAAGGAAAAAAAGAAGCCATTTAAAACCACTTGCGGCTTTAATGTCATGTCTTGTCCTGGCCGCCATATGGCTGAAAATCCTTGAGAAAAATGGCATGGCTACCCCATCACCCCCCCCCCCCCCCACCCCAGCCCCTTTGGGTCTTGTATGGATATTAAGGGGGACCCCGCACCCAAAATAAAACCCTATACCTACAACCCTATATACTCTGAACAGCAGTATATAGGTGGTGCAAACAAGACACGGACTGTAGGTTTGTTCTTAAGTAGAATCTGAACAGGTACATTATGAAGTGTAGCTCCATCCCCAAAAAATCTATTTTTAAGCTTTTTGGAGAACATAGGGAGGGGTTATCACCCCTGTAACATTGTAACATTTGCTGTCTTTGCACATCTGTTCAGAACATGTCACCTCACTTTCCGTCCCAATGACAAATGTTTTTGGAAAAGTGGGGTTTTAATTGAAACAAGGATTGGTGATAAAGCATCAGTAGAGAGGAGATACCTTTTTCCCAAATTAAATCTAACAGGATAGAATTTCCCTTCCTAGGGGTAGATTTCCTCTCACTTCCTGTTTTCTCTTGCCGTTTGCAAGTAGGAGTCGTTTGTAAGTTGGATGTTTGAAAGTAGGGGCCTGCCGTATATACTCTGCAGAAATTTGCCCTATTAGATGTTGGTGTAGCCACAAGACTGGTGGGCACAGAAATGGGCCCTGCTGTGAGTTAATAGATCAAGATTTGTACTTGCATGCACCTGTTGAACCGGGCAGAAAAATTGGGCCTTTGGTGGTGGTGGTGGTGGTGGTGGATGGTGTTGCCACAAGACTGTAAGCCCTCACAGTTACTCTTGGTGGGTGCAGGAATGGGCCCTGCTGTGAGTTATTAGATCAAGATTTGTAATTGCATGCACCTGTTGAACAGGGCAGAAAAATTGGGCCTTTGGTGGTGGTGGTGGTGGTGGTGGACGGTGTTGCCACAAGACTGTAAGCCCTCACAGTTACTCTTGGTGGGTGCAGGAATGGGCCCTGCTGTGAGTTATTAGATCAAGATTTGTAATTGCATGCACCTGTTGAACAGGGCAGAAAAATTGGGCCTTTGGTGGTGGTGGTGGTGGTGGACGGTGTTGCCACAAGACTGTAGGCCCTCATAGTTACTCTTGGTGGGCGCAGGAATGGGCCCTGCTGTGAACTATTAGATCAAGATTTGTAATTACACGCCCCAACAGGGGCTGAAAAATTGTGCCTTAGGCATTGGTGCTGGTGCCACAACACTGCAACCCCTCACAGATACTGTACTTGGAGCACAGCAGTCACACCTGTTGCGAAGCATCTTTTTAAAAAATTGTAATTACACGCCCCTGTTATACAGGGGCTGAAAAATTGTGCCTTAGGCACTGGTGTGGTGGCATGGATCATTGAGGAGGAGGAAGAGGATAGTCAGTGAACATAACAGGACAGTCACTCAGCATCAGCATAGGCAGTCTTGAAGGGATGTGACATTATAAATTATTCCGTTATATCCGCTTCAGGTGTCTGGTAGCTGGTGGTGATCCAAGACTGATTCATTTTTATGAAGGTCAGTCGATCAACCGAGTCGGTGGACAGGCGCACCCTATGATCGGTGACAAATCCTCCACTGAATGTGCGTTCGGAAAGAACGCTGGATGCAGGACAGGCCAGTAGCTCAATTGCATACTGTGCAAGCTCTGGCCAGTGATCCATCCTCAGGACCCAGTAAGCCAGAGGATTTTCGGTGGGAAAGGTGTCCAAGTCTGACCTTGCCCCTAGGTATTCCTGCACCATGTATATCAGACGCTGGCGATGGTTGCTGGAACCGATCATACCTTGGGGCTGCGGACTAAAAAATTATCTGAACGCATCGGTCAGACGTCCACCTTCCCCACCGCTCCTTCTGCTACTGACCGAAGCCTCAGCAACTCGTCGTCCAGGACCAGGAGTTTGTAACCTCCCAGTTTCTGGGAACGCGTTGCACAGACCTTTCTGCAAGGCCTCCCTGAGATGTCTCATCCTCTGCTCCCTCTGCGACGGCAAGATAAGGTCCGCAACCTTACCCTTGTACCGTGGATCAAGGAGAGTGGCCAGCCAGTAATGGTCCTTCTCCTTGATCCGAAGAACACGAGGATCCTTCCGCAGGCTTTGCAGGATCAGGGAGGCCATGCAGCGTAGGTTAGCTGAGGCATTCGGTCCGGAGTCTTCTGGGTCACTGAGGATGACATGATCACCAGCCACCTCCTCCCAGCCACGTACAAGTCCACTGGTTTGTTGGGACTGTACATCATCCCTAAAAGACTGCTGCTGCTGATGCTGAGTGCCAGGCTCCACCTCCATGCTCACACAATCCTCCTCCTCCTCCTCCTCCTCATCCTCATCCTCTTCCTGTGTGATGGGTGGGACAGAAGGAACACTGTCTGGATAAAGGGGGCCTTGAGAGGCAAGGAAGTCCTCCTCTTCCTGCCTCTGTTCTGTCTCAAGTGCCCTGTCCATTATCCCACGCAGCGTATGCTCCAACAGGTGGACAAGAGGTACAGTGTCACTGATGCATGCACTGTCACTGCTCACCATCCTCGTGGCCTCCTCAAATGGTGAGAGGACAGTGCATGCATCCCTGATCATGCTCCACTGGCGTGGGGAAAAAAAGCCAAGCTCCCCTGACCCTGTCCTGGTGCCGTAGTCGCAAAGGTACTCATTGATGGCCCTCTGCTGCGTGTGCAGTCGCTGCAGCATGGCCAACGTTGAGTTCCACCTGGTGGGCATGTCACATATTAGGCGGTTCTTGGGCAGGTTTAGCTCCTTTTGCAGCTCAGTCAGCCGAGCACTGGCATTATAAGATCGGCGGAAATGCACACAGACTTTCCTGGCCTGCCTCAGGACATCCTGTAAGCCTGGGAACCTGCCCAAGAACCGCTGCACCACCAGGTTGAGGACGTGAGCCATACAGGGCACATGGGTGAGCTGCCCCTGTCGCAGGGCGGAGAGGAGGTTGGTGCCATTGTCAGAAACGACCATTCCTGGCTTAAGCTGGCGTGGCGTCAACCACCTCTCGGCCTGCCCCTGCAGAGCTGCCAGAACCTCTGGCCCAGTGTGGCTCCTGTCCCCCAAACACACCAGCGCAAGCACGGCATGGCATCTTTTTGCCTGCGTACTCGCGTAGCCCCTTGTACGCCTACGGAGCACCGCTGGTTCCGAGGACAGAGCACTCGAAGAGGACATGGAGGAAGAAGAAGAGGAGGGGGTGGAGGAGAGAGGTGTGTCACAACCAGTAGTAGCATTTTGGAGGCGTGGTGGCGGAAAAACCTCCAACACTACTGCACCTTGTCCTGCATCCCTCCCAGCTGCCAATAGAGTGACCCAATGGGCCGTGAAAGAAAGATAACGTCCCTGTCCATGCCTGCTGGACCATGAGTCAGCAGTAATATGCACCTTACCGCTGACCGCCCTGTCCAGCGAGGCATGGACATTGCCTTCCACATGCCGGTAGAGAGACGGAATCGCCTTCCGTGAGAAAAAGTGGCGTTTGGGAACCTGCCACTGAGGAACCGCACATTGAACAAACTCACGGAAGGGGGCCGAGTCTACCAACTGAAAAGGCAGCAGTTGAAGTGCTAGCAATTTAGCCAAGCTAGCATTCAACCGCTGGGCATGTGGATGGCTGGGAGTATACTTCTTTCGACGGTCCAGCAGCTGGGGCAGGGAAATTTGCCTGCTACAATCGGACGTCGGTGTACTGCAAGTACTTGGTTGTGACACACCTAATTCTACACCTTCAGTCCTCTCAGAGCAGCTTTCAGAGAGGACTGAAGATATAGTGGGGATGGAGATCCCAGCTGATGAGGAGCAAGGAGAGGTCCGCTTTGTTCTTTGGTGTGGGTCTTTTATGTGTGCTTGCCAACGAGCTGCATGGCAGGTCGACATATGTCTGCTCATGCTTGTGGTGCCCAAGTGGCTGATGTTTTGGCCACGCGAGATACGCTTGAGACAAATATTGCAAATAGCAGTGGTGCGATCTGATGCACTCGTCTCAAAAAAGGCCCACACCAAAGAACTTTTGTGATAACGTGCAGAGGCAGCGCCCTGCACAGGCGGAGCTCTGCGGTGTGGTACAGTTGCTGTGCTGGCCTCTAGCTGGCCTCCAGGGGGCATCCTGCCTCGTTGGACATGTGACGCCGCATCCTCCTCCTCCTCCTCTCTCCCTTCAGGCACCCACGTGGAGTCAGTGACCTCATCATCCCCTCCCTCTTCACCACTAGAGCAAACCTGGCAGTAAGCTGCAGCTGGTGGAACAGTACTGCCAGATTGCTGTCCTTCAGCATCCCCTCTCTCTGCGCGCACACTACTGACTTCCTCAAGCTGGGTATCATCATCCGAGCCTTCGAATCGTTGGGCATCCTCCTGGAGCATGTACCCAACACTGTGCTCAAACAGTTCGGGGGACTCCTCAGGAGGACATGGTGGGTCTAGGGAAGGGGTGGCTGATGATGCCATTGAGTACGCGTTGGCAGCTGCTCTGCCAGTACCCTGAGCCTGGGTGAGAGAGGATGAGGAGGATGAGGAGGGCTTGGTCATCCATTCTACCAAGCCTTCGGCATGATGCGGCTCCACATGTCCAGCTGCCGAAAACAAAGACAAGCGTGTCCCATGGCCACGTGCTGATGACGATGCATGACCACGTCCACGGCTAGCACTGTTGTCTCTAGAAACAGAGCCTGCCTGGCCTGTGTTCTTGCCTCGACACGCTCTGCCTCTCCTTGGCGGTCTTCCAGCCATTGTAGTCGGTAGTGTATATAGTATAAAAAATAGAGCTCCTATGTGTGCTCACAACACACTGTAGGTCCTATGGGTGCTGACACTAACACACTATAGGTACTATGTGTGCTGCTGACAAGAAAATATAGGAGCTCTGTTTGCTAACACTAACACACTAGAAGTCCTATGGGTGCTGCTGAGAAGAAAATATAGGAGCTCTGTGTGATGCCACTAACACACTAGAAGTCCTATGGGTGCTGCTGAGAAGAAAATATAGGAGCTCTGTGTGATGCCACGAACACACTAGAAGTCCTATTGGTGCTTCTGAGATGAAAATATAGGAGCTCTGTGTGATGCCACTAACACACTAGAAGTCCTATGGGTGCTGCTGAGAAGAAAATATAGGAGCTCTGTGTGATGCCACTAACACACTAGAAGTCCTATTGGTGCTTCTGAGATGAAAATATAGGAGCTCTGTGTGATGCCACTAACACACTAGAAGTCCTATGGGTGCTGCTGAGAAGAAAATATAGGAGCTCTGTGTGATGCCACTAACACACTAGAAGTCCTATTGGTGCTTCTGAGATGAAAATATAGGAGCTCTGTGTGATGCCACTAACACACTAGAAGTCCTATGGGTGCTGCTGAGAAGAAAATATAGGAGCTCTGTGTGATGCCACTAACACACTAGAAGTCCTATGGGTGCTTCTGAGAAGAAAATATAGGAGCTCTGTGTGATGCCACTAACACACTAGAAGTCCTATGGGTGCTGCTGAGAAGAAAATATAGGAGCTCTGTGTGATGCCACTAACACACTAGAAGTCCTATGGGTGCTTCTGAGAAGAAAATATAGGAGCTCTGTGTGATGCCACTAACACACTAGAAGTCCTATGGGTGCTGCTGAGAAGAAAATATAGGAGCTCTGTGTGATGCCACTAACACACTAGAAGTCCTATGGGTGCTGCTGAGAAGAAAATATAGGAACTCTGTGTGATGCCACTAGCACACTAGAAGTCCTATGGGTGCTGCTGAGAAGAAAATATAGGAGCTCTGTGTGATGCCACTAACACACTAGAAGTCCTATGGGTGCTGCTGAGAAGAAAATATAGGAGCTCTGTTTGCTGCCACTAACACACTAGAAGTCCTATGGGTGCTGTTGGGGTGCAATGCTGTGCTAACAGCACTGCGGTTGGTACTACTGCAATACTGTACTAACAGTAAGCACGCACCAGACTAATCCCCAGCAGCAGCTAATAACACACTAACTGTGCAATCAGCAGCAATGAACGATCAATGACTTAGGTAGCAATGGTTTAGCAAAGAAATAGCTAATGGTTTAGCAAAGAAGAGCAAATCTTTCAGTATCAAGCAAAGACAGAATCAGCAGACTGATCTCTCCTAAAGCCGGAACTCATGTGACCGGGGCCGACGGCGTGGCGGCCTTTTAAATGGTGGGGCGTGTACTAAAGCCCCTGAGCTGTAATTGGCTACAGGCGTCCTGCCTGTAGCCAATTATTGCTCTCCGAGTTTCGGGCGCTGTGATTGGCCAAGCATGCGGGGTCACAGTGCATGCTTGGCCAATCATCAGCCAGCAATGCACTGCGCCGGCCGCGCCGGCCGCAATGCATTGCGGGGCCGCTCGAATCACACGAATGTGATGCGAACGGCCCAAATAGTTCTGGGCTCGCCGAGCGAGCGAACGCCCGGTGCTCGATTCGAACGTGGGTTCGAATCGAGCACCGGGCCCATCCCTACTCATTAACGCTAAAAAACGCTATGTGTACATGAACACATAGGCCAGGGATATGCAATTAGCGGACCTCCAGCTGTTGCAGAACTACAAATCCCATGAGGCATAGCAAGACTCTGACAGCTACAAGCATTACACCCAGAGGCAGAGGCATGATGGGACTTGTAGTTTTGCAACAGCTGGAGGTCCACTAATTGCATATCCCTGACATAGGCAAACATAGAGTGCAGGTAATGGGCTTTTTAAAAAAAACACCAAAACGCCAATAAACTGCAGTTTATCAGCTTCAGTGTACATGGAGCCTAATTGCCTATTACTTTCCTCAAGACAAAACAAGTATTTAACCCATGAGGTGTCAGCAAGAGAGTATCATGAAATCAGTGGGCCTGTGTACAAGATCAAAAATGGGCCCTAGGGATTTAGGAAAAAAATGGGGTGGGTGTGGTTTAAATTGCGCTTAAATGTTGGGTGTGGCTTAAAGGGGGTGTGGTTAAATAGGGTCTGAGATGACTTGCAGTCAGTGTATGGCAGTGGGTAGTATGTGCAGGAGAGGAGTGCAGAGTGTATGGTGGTCACAGAAGGGGGGAAGCGCCACAGGAGGTGGGCAGTGGGACAGGAGGGGGCAGTCACAGGAGGAGGGCAGCAGGGCAGGAGGAAGTCAGCATCACAGGATGGGGGCAGCAGGATAGGAGGGGGGGCAGCATCAGAGGAGGATGGCAATGGGACAGGAGGGGGCAGCGGGACATGAAGAGGGCAGCATCACAGTAGGGGGGCGGCATCACAGGAGGTGGCAACAGGACAGGAGGGTGGCAGCATCACAGGTGGTGGGCAGCATCACAAGAGGAGGGCAGCGTCACAGGAGGGGGGCAGCAGGAGGCGAGTGGGACAGGAGGGGAGTAGCGGGACAGGGGGTGGGCAGCATCACAGGAGGTTGACAGTGGGACAGGAGAGGGCAGCATCACAGGAGGCAAGCAGAGGGACAGGAGGGAGGCAGCAGGAAAGAAGGGGTGCTGCCTCACAGGAGGGGTGTTACAGCACAGAGGAGAACCTCTCCAGCATTAGGCAGTGGTGGGTGGTGGGGCTCATGTCCCAGTTAGGCACGGTGAGTGTGCAGGGCGAAGAGGTGCTCATAAGCAGTGTTAATTTTGACTAAAATGCCATTTTCGTTTTAGTCGTATTTTAGTCATCTGAGTTGTTTTAGTTTTAGTCGTATTTTAGTCGACTAAAATCTCCAGAACATTTTAGTTGACTAAAATCTAATGGGTTTAGTTAAATTTTAATGCATTATTTCTTTAGAACTGCCAAACATTATATACTCCTGAAGTAAAACTCTAATAACATGTTTATTATTTATGGTATTAAGGTTTGAACATGCACTACAGACACAGATTTAGCTGTTGTGATATAAATTAAGCGCTGCGCAAACTGTTGGCGCTATATAAATCCTGTATTATAGTAATAATAATAAATTTAATTTCGTTTTAGTCGTAGTTTAGTCTTTTGATTAAAATATCATTTAGTTGTATTTTAGTCAACAAAAATAGTATAAATTTAGTCAATAAAGATATTTTAGTAGACAAAATTAACACTGGTTTTAAGCTAGGGGTCGCCACGGGGATAGCAGCAGTCAGGAGGCAGAAGGTTTTTAGGCAGGTGTCCAGCTCTCACAGCAGCTGTGCGCCTTCTCCTAATCATGAGGCTCCCAGCCCAACTGAGACATGATTTGCCAGAGAGAGCTGAGCCACCAGAGACATCCTGCAGCTTCAAAGAATGCTTATTAATCCCCTATCAATCTCCCACAGCCTGGGGCGCCCCCTGCTTACCTCTGATACCTGACTCCCCCTGTGACAAACACGGGTGTCAGACCACTGCCCTTTTCACCAAATCGTGACAAATGACTGGTTGACCTCACACCTTGCTGTCACTAATACGCAACAATGCCACTCCCAGCCTCACCCTGCGCAAAGGTTCTCCAGCTCACAGGACCACGATCTAGATGCCAGCAGCCAGAGCGATTGTCACTGGGATAAGTTAACTAAGCAATTAACCCTTTAAACTGACACCACCAGCTTTTACCTGAAAAGCAGGAAAATTTCACAAGATTAGCAATAACAATTATGATTTTAACCACTTAGCGCCGGCCACATGCAAATATGTGGCCTCCTGGCAGGTGGGCCTTGGCGGGGAGCAGCTGCATACTGTTTTTGCGTGAATTTGTGTAAACACAGCTGTTCTGAAAGCGTGAGCCCCGCACAGGTACTGGTGACTAACAGAAAGTTCCTGATCGCTACTTGCGATTGGGTGCTTTACGATCATGTGACCATTGTGACAACCTCTTAAAGGACCAGCACCAAGAGGTTAAAATAAACGTCTGCACCAGTGGTGGCTGGAGCTCAATATTTTTTGGGGGGGGCGGTGACAAACAAGCCTCCCCCCAACTCCCACCCACCACCACCACCCTTCCCACCCCCCCATGGGAGACGGACAGGAGGCTGTGACCCCCTGCACAGGAGACGGACAGAAGGCCACGATCTCCCCCACCCAGGAGATGGATGGGAGGCCACGATTGGAGGCCTTACCGCAAGGGGGCAGATGGGATTCGAGCAACAAGAAAAATAGAGAGCCTGCTCTCTATTTTTCACGCTGGGATTCTCGGCAGAGTGTTTTCTGCCGAGAAACCCGGTCGTCTGTATGCTTACCTGTCCAGGGAAACCCGCGCATGCTCGACGAGACTTCGACGCATACGCGGTAGCATACAAGGGTAGTGTAGGGTGTAGCAAGATGGAGGCGACGGCATCGAATGTGACTAGCGCCGGCTCGTCGTAGTCGATGACGTCACCGCGTTCTTGCCATTCAAAAGAACTGCGGTTCTTTTGAATGGCGCGTGTGTACACAGGGCTTGGCAAGACAAGCTTGCCAGGAATCCTATCGAGAAAACCAAAGTTTTTGTTTTTTTTATGGGATTCCTACCCGTGTGTATGAGGCTTATGGCTCTAATCATGTGCTTAAAAAAAAAAAAACATTGGAATCCATGTGTCCAGCGCCCCACATGTAGATTAGGGGCCGGGCGCATGGATTAAGGGCGTGTCGCCCCTAATGGACGGGCCGCCACTGGGTGTGCACACACACTATCACCACAGACAGGTATTTTCAGAGATTTACACAACAGTAGCACTCTTCAAGAGATAGGGATTCTTTGGTTTGCATTAGGGCATTAGAGACAGTTTTAGCACTTTACCCAAATATAATTTACTAATGAAAAGGTAAAAATGGTGCAAATAAAATATTACAAAAAAATAAAGATATTACAAAGTAACAAAGAGACAACAAGGCAACAGAGAAGTAAAAAGGAGTTGAAGGTGAGAATACTTAACAATGTCCTGGTTTGCAGAGTCCAATGAATAAGAAAAAATGGTACAGTGGCTCTCTCAAGTCCGGTTAGGTGTTCCTTGGTTTGATGTTAAAACAAGAGCTGTCACAATGTGGATGCATTCAACTTTTCTTTACATCAAGGGGGGTGTTGACGGAGACCATCTGACCTATCATCTGGTCTAAGGGGTGGTTGCTGATACAGTTTTATATAGGTATAAATATTGCTGAATACCTACAGGTATAAAAGACTGCTAATGTGCATATTATCGTCCAGCGTGCAATTTGCTTCAGAATGAATATACATATGACAGGTTTCAGATGTTTACTTTACCTATGAAGCTAAGGGGTAAGTAAGGAAAATGTTAAATTAACTGAGGAAAATAAATATGTCCTTATTATGACTGTGCTGTTATTATTTTGTGAGTTATGAAATACATATACATGTGCAGTGCACACTTTGCACCCATGGATGATACACCACTTGGTGTGAGAAAAGGAGCACTGCATGGTTACATTTTACAGCAGCTCAGAAATAGTCTTTAAAATAATACCTGGTAATTTCTCCATGAAGGTCCATGATGAGACAATGCTTGTTTCCTGTCTGCCCTGTTATACAAGCTCCCAATGGAGAGTACAAATGGATGTACCGACACATTTTGCAGACATGTTGTTACCATCATCAAGGCTGCTCTTGGATATAACAGATTTTTGTAGCAAATTATGGAAGAAATTATGTAAGAAATTGGTTGTTTCCTTTTGGTAGTCAAGTTGACTCTGCTTGCGTTTCATGGAGAACCACAGGGGCCCAGTGATGATGTTACTGAATTTAATGGAAATGAAAAGATTGTATTCACAAATTATATTAGCATCTTGATAAGGGAGGGGGGGGGGTGAGGAACAATGAAAGCCAAAATATATGCATATTAAACTTTAATACTAATAAACCTTATTATTGGTACTACCAATGTTGAAGAAAAAACTTTGCCAGTTAGATATTTCCATAAGCTTAAATCACTAGCAGATGTAGTTTAATCTAGGAAAAATATTGTATTTATGTAACTCATAATAGGTCTACTTTTGGAAAACTATATTTAAATATGTTTTTATCTTTTTTGTGCTCAGTTTATTTAGTTAAATAATCTGTTGAATGTAATGTTTTTTTAAAAAAAAATTGATCTTGCACAGTTGTTTACATAAGCAATCACACAATGTTTTGTATTATGCTGTTATTCATTACTGATTAATTCTGTTTAATCACAATTTCAACATAATATACAAATGTGAGTCAAGTTTCCTGTCAATATAACCACTTCTGCAAATCATTAATTACATCAATACTCTTCTTGGTGTCATTGAAGCAAAAGGAGAATAAAAGGAAAAAGGGCTCATTCGTGGTTTTAGTTTTTCTAAAGAAAACAAATTAAACTTAGGACCCAATAAGTTGAATGTAGGGTCTAATTTTGAAACTTGACCCACAGGCTGTGAGTAATGAAGAGCCTGGGTTCAGTTAAAGGCAAGTTCAGCAGACATGACTGAAGTTAAAGCGGAGCTCCACCCTATTTTTGAAGTTTGTTCCATCCTCTCTAGTAATGTCCCCTGCATAACAATTGGCATATTAGAATTTTTATTTTTAAAAACTCACTGTTATCTTGTCATCTGTTTGTATCTCCCGCCGCGGCCGCATCAGCCTCGTCGCGTCATCCAGTGATGCGAAGCCTCCTGGGAGATGTTTGTCATCAATCCCAGGAGGCCCTGGCCTGTAGCGTCGTGTTATTTCTAAACAGGAAATGACGCGATGCACGGCGACGCCCGGCGCCATTTTAATTGAGGGCAACCAGGCGTGTGTTGCCAGTGACACTCCACTGACAGTTTCACACACACTGAGCGGCTCTGTGCTCAGTGTGCTAAACTCAGGGCTGGTAACAAGGGGGGGGTGGATCAATTTATTGTAGGAGGGGGGGCGCACCATCCCAACTCTCCTGAGGGTGAGGAAGGCCCTGGCATTTTTTTTGCAGCTGACACCTCCAGCGCCGCAGCCGCTCCTGGTGTGTGTCCTTCGTTCTCCAAATTCTTCCTCCTCCTACTTCCCTGCTGAGCCAGTGAGCCTGGTACATCTCACAGAAAATGATGTCACACACTATTTCTGCCCTCCCCTCCTCTCCAGCTGCCGCCTGCAAGTGTGAGCCCGAGCCTGAAGTGAGGTGTGATGGGGCGGGGGGTTGCCATGGTGGCGGCACGCCACCTGAGAGCTGGTGTGGAACAGTGGGAGAATTCAGTGTCTGGCGCCCTCTGTGCTGTGCTAGTCGGATAACGGAGGGGGGGTGTAAGTTACTCTGCACACTGCACAATGTCACTCCAGAGTTCTAATATGCCATGTGCCACCCCATCCTGCCCTGTACCACCCCAGCCTGCTATGTGCCACCCAAGCCTGCCCTGTACCACCCAGACTGCCCTGTACCACCTCAACCTGCCCTATACCATCCCAACTTGCCCTGTGATGCGATTCGATGTGCTGGGGGTGATGCGATTCGATGTGCTGGGGTGATGCGATTCGATGTGCTGGGGGTGATGCAATGTGCTTTGGGCTATGCGATTCGATGTGCTGAGGTGATGCGATTCGATGTGCTGGGGGTGATGCAATGTGTTGTGGACCATTCGATTCGATGTGCTGGGGTGATGCAATGTGTTGGGTTGATGCGATTCGATGTGCTGGGGTTGATGCAATTCGATGTGCTGGGGTTGATGCAATTCGATGTGCTGGGGTTGATGCAATTCGATGTGCTGGGGGTGATGCAATGTGCTGTAGGCCATGCAATTCGATGTGCTGGGTTTGATGCGATTCGATGTGCTGGGGTTGATGCAATGTGCTGTGGGCCATGCAATTCAATGTGCTGGGGTTGATGCGATTCGATGTGCTGGGGTTGATGCGATTCGATGTGCTGGGGTTGATGCGATTCGATGTGCTGGGATGATGCGATTCGATGTGCTGGGGTTGATGCGATTCGATGTGCTGGGGTTGATGCGATTCGATGTGCTGGGGTTGATGCAATGTGCTGTGGGCCATGCAATTCGATGTGCTGGGGTTGATGCGAATTCGATGTGCTGGGGTGATGCGATTCGATGTGCTGGGGTGATACGATTCGATGTGCTGGGGTGATGCGATTCGATGTGCTGGGGTTGATGCGATTCGATGTGCTGGGTTGATGTGATTCGATGTGCTGGGGGTTGATGCAATTCGATGTGATGGGGTTGATGCGATTCAATGTGCTGGGGTTGATGCGATTCGATGTGCTGGGGGTGATGCAATGTGCTGTGGGCCATGTAATTCAATGTGCTGGGGTTGATGCGATTCGATGTGCTGGGGTTGATGCAATGTGCTGTGGGCCATGCAATTCGATGTGCTGGGGTTGATGCGATTCGATGTGCTGGGGTTGATGCGATTCGATGTGCTGGGGTTGATGCGATTCGATGTGCTGGGGTTGATGCAATTCGATGTGCTGGGGTTGATGCAATGTGCTGTAGGCCATGCAATTCGATGTGCTGGGGTTGATGCGATTCGATGTGCTGGGGTTGATGCAATGTGCTGTGGGGTTGATGCAATTCGATGTGCTGGGGTTGATGCGATTCGATGTGCTGGGGTGATGCGATTCGATGTGCTGGGGTTGATGCGATTCGATGTGCTGGGGTGATGCGATTCGATGTGCTGGGGTTGATGCGATTCGATGTGCTGGGGGTGATGCAATGTGCTGTGGGCCATGCAATTCGATGTGCTGGGGTTGATGCGATTTGATGTGATGGGTTGATGCGATTCGATGTGCTGGGGTTGATGCGATTCGATGTGCTGGGGTTGATGCAATGTGCTGTGGGCCATGCAATTCAATGTGCTGGGGTTGATGCGATTCAATGTGCTGGGGTTGATGCGATTCTATGTGCTCAGGTTGATGCGATTCGATGTGCTGGGGTTGATGCAATGTGCTGTGGGCCATGCAATTCGATGTGCTGGGATTGATGCGATTCGATGTGCTGGGGTTGATGCGATTTGATGTGCTGGGGTTGATGCGATTCGATGTGCTGGGGGTGATGCAATGTGCTGTAGGCCATGCAATTCGATGTGCTAGGGTTGATGCGATTCGATGTGCTGGGGTTGATGCAATGTGCTGTGGGGTTGATGCAATTCGATGTGCTGGGGTTGATGCGATTCGATGTGCTGGGTTGATGCGATGTGCTGGGGTGATGTGATTCGATGTGCTGGGGGTGATGCGATTCGATGTGCTGGGGTTGATGCGATTCGATGTGCTGGGGTTGATGCGATTCGATGTGCTGGGGGTGATGCAATGTGCTGTGGGCCATGCAATTCGATGTGCTGGGGTTGATGCGATTTGATGTGCTGGGGTTGATGCGATTCGATGTGATGGGGTTGATGCGATTCAATGTGCTGGGGTTGATGCGATTCAATGTGCTGGGGTTGATGCAATGTGCTGTGGGCCATGCAATTCAATGTGCTGGGGTTGATGCGATTCGATGTGCTAGGGTGATGCGATTCGATGTGCTGGGGTTGATGCGATTCGATGTGCTGGGGTTGATGCGATTCGATGTGCTGGGGTTGATGCAATTCGATGTGCTGGGGTTGATGCGATTCGATGTGCTGAGGTTGATGTGATTTGATGTGCTGGGGGTGATGCAATGTGCTGTCGGCCATGCAATTCGATGTGCTGGGGTTGATGTGATTCGATGTGCTGAGGTTGATGCAATGTGCTGTGGGCCATGCAATTCGATGTGCTGGGGTTGATGTGATTCGATGTGCTGGGGTTGATGCGATTCGATGTGCTGGGGTGATGCGATTCGATGTGCTGGGGTTGATGCGATTCGATGTGCTGGGGTTGATGCGATTCGATGTGCTGGGGGTTAGGCAATGTGCTGTGGGCCATGCAATTCGATGTGCTGGGGTTGATGCGATTCGATGTGCTGAGGTTGATGCAATGTGCTGTGGGCCATGCAATTAGATGTGCTGGGGTTGATGCGATTCGATGTGCTGGGGTGATGCGATTCGATGTGCTGGGGTTGATGCGATTCGATGTGCTGGGGGCCATGCAATTCGGTGTGCTAATGTTGATGCGATTCGATGTGCTGGGGGTGATGCAATGTGCTGTGGGCCATGCAATTCGATGTGCTGGGGTGATGCGATTCGATGTGCTGGGGGGATGCGATTCGATGTGCTGGGGGTGATGCAATCTAGATGCATAAATTAATTTTGTTGATGAGATTAGTATTTTTTTTAAATGAAAAGCTGTACAGAAAAAAGTAGCCTGTGTGTGTGTGTGTGTGTGTGTATATATATATATATATATATATATATATACGTACACACACACACACACACACCAAGATTATATATATATATAATTTCTTGAACATGCAGTATATTTACTGTTTCCTGCAGGGAGGAGGGGAGGAGGGGAGGAGAGGTTTGCATAGAAAAGTGTCAACTTCCTCTGACACTGCCGTTGCTATGGAAACCTGACCTGTAACCTATTACACTGCTTGTGCAGCACTGAGAATGTGCGAGATCTGCAGTAATGAAATCCAGGAAGTAATACAGTCTGGCTTCAGATGCCCACACATAAGATGGCCACATTCTATTTCTAGTTTATAAACTTTGATATATGCTGTAATAACCTAACAAAACGGACCTCAGTTTACAGACTAACTTTACTAGAATACATTAAGCTTGTGTATTATAGAGGTATTTTTATTTAAAAAGTGTAATTTCGGCCGGAACACCACTTTAAGATGGCAAATCTGAATCCCACTGAAGTCAATGGGAACCAAAACAGTAATGACCATTTTCTAGACTAAGGCCTCGTACACACGGCCGAGATTCTCGTTGAAAAAAACATGTCGTTTTTTTCGACGAGATTCTTGGACAAGAAACTTGTCCCGGCCGAGTGTACACACGCTCGTTTCAAAGAACCCGCGGTTCTTTGAAAGGAGCGTACGCGGTGACGTCATCGACTACGTCGAGCATGCGCTCGTCACATTCGATGCCATCGCCGCCATCTTGGTATACCCTACGTATGCCTAGGAAGCTACCGCGCATGCGTTGAATTCATTTCGAACATGCGCGGGCTTCGGGGAGGATAGGTAAGTGTACACACACTCACTTTTCTCGTCGAGAAACATGCTGAGGAGAATCTCGACGAGAAAATAGAGAGCAGGTTCTCTATTTTCTCGTCGAGGTTTCTTGTCGGTTTTCTCGACGAGAAACCCGATAGCAGCGTACACACGACCGATTTACTCGGCAAGACCTCTCTGCCAGCAAGTTTCTTGCTGGTTCTTGCCGAGAAAATCGGTCGTGTGTACGAGGCCTAAAAGAAATTGTCAAACAAATGGCATGGGGGGCTGGGCACTGAACAGAAATTTTAGTAATGCTTAAAATTAACCATTAAAATTACACAATTTCTTAAAATAACATGCCTCAAGGATGCCCTGACCTTGCCTGTGAACCTATGACAGCAAAATTTACATATTGGGGGTCACTTACTATAGCGCTGCACGCTAATTAGCGGTAATTACGCTAATTCGTGGTAATTAGCGCTAAAAAGCTGCAATCATGGTAATTAGTGCTAAAACGGAATGAACTATAGGCCTGGTGCAAAAATACTCCCAAAATCAAAATTACTATAGCTCCCAGAAAACAGATAGCGCCCAAACCTTTACTCTTGCTAGGACCTGGAGAATTGCACATGGAAATAATGTTTAGAGCATGATATGATCGCCTAAATGGTACTGAAATATGCAATATATTTTTTAAAGATAATCTGCTTTTAAAGTGTGTGAAAAAGTGATTTCTACACTGAAATATCTTTAAAAGTCTGAGAAAAGATAAATTCCCCGTCTCTTTACAACTAGGTGCCAGCACAACTGAGCATGCTCAGACGTGCAAACTACTCTTATTTTAACTCCCATGCCTTTTTTTTACCAAGAGTTATAGTAAATACCAAAATGAGCACTGGGTTAAAGAGCGTTTTTTGGGAGTGAAAATTAAAGTTATGTAGCCCAATGCAAGTTTCAGCCCCAAATACATAATTTTCATGTTGAGATGAAATGCATCTTTCTCTCAAAGAAATTGTCCTTGCAACAATGTTGCTTCTTCATCATCGATTTTGTTTTTAAGTATGCTAAAATGTGGAATGTTTTCATGTTTTGGTAAAATATATATTTTTTTCTCACAAAAATCTTTACCCAAACTCACACAGGTGTCTTCACAAACCACAAACCTTACCATTGCTGATGCAAATTTAAAATGAGTCACAATTTTGTGTATTTTTTATTATTTCCAAATGATCACAATTTGAGCCCAAAAAATGTTGGTTGGGGTCTGCTGGCGGGGGGCTTATCGAAATCTAGAAGCCCCCTTTAAAAAGGGTGCCCCAGATCCCGCCCCCCCATGTGAATGAGTATGGGGTACATTGTACCCCTACCCATTCACCAAAAAAAGTAGTGTAGTGTGACAAAAGACAATAGCCAGTTTTTGATAAGTCCTTTATTAAAAAGGTCTTCTTTCCCTGCTCTTCCTCCGGTCGTCTTCTTCCACTGCTTCTTCCTCCGGTCTTCTTCTTATCCTTCTTCCGCCATCGCTGCCACCCCCGACCTGCTGAAGATACAAAAACGACCACCCTCCGACGCTGCGGCCCGCAGATCTGTCCACTTCAATTAAACTTAGAAATTCTTGCGAACTACCCATTTTAAATGAAGATTATATGGACAGCTGCTGGCACTAATCACGTCCCATACAATCGTGTGTGTGCATAAATTCCAAGTAAATGCAGCGCTATCTAAGTGATGTATTGCCATTAGCAACAGTGAACAAATCGTGTGAATGGTGTAATATGTTACTACAGTGCATGAATTACTCACATCCAAAAATGCATAATCAAATTAATATGAGCACTACTTGAATAGCAGTGGATTGATACTCCAAAGGTGTATAAATTGATTCAATAAATCACACAGATCAAACTAACATAATAGAGATACCAACAAATATGAAATTTATATAAACATATATATAGTGACAAAAGTGAGATAAAGTGCTATTGTGCAAAACTTTATGGTGCCCTGACCATATGACAGGGCACCCATTGACTTCAACAATTCCCACATATGCCAATGTGACAAGCATGTTCACTGGAAATAATGCGCTTTCCATTTGCATGTCCGCCCAGTTGACGTCTTAATTGACTTTAATTGGGCTCTATTACATGTAGTGCGCCCAGTACCTCCTGGGAATCTTAGTAAATGTACCCCAGTATGTTGATAATCTTTGCAACAATGTCTCAACCATACATGGGGGGGGGGGTACACTACACAAGGTGTTTTCTATGTATATTATTGTTGTTCTAAGTGGCTTTATTACACACTTAATTTTGGAGTGTTTTAGTAAATTAACTTTTAAATATGCAATGTACAAAAAGATATGTGATTTTATCCATATTAAGTTGGTTTGTGTGACTTCCAGATAATTGAATCACCTTCAATGTCCCCTACTTTTTCTATTTTTTGGTTTATACATACACTGGGTATGTGGTCCTTTATACAGTATACCCACACCATTTTGCCTGAAATATCCACTTTTTTCCAACAATTATGTCATGTATTCCATTTGAGCCCCTGAAAATGGGGGGGACCGTGTATAAAAATGGCTGAAGTTCCTAAAATTTGTACTTGATATTTATGTTCAACTCCTTGAGTTAAAGCTGAAAGTCTGCACTTTAAATTCATTTGGATTGTTTAATTTAAAAAAAATTCTGGTGGCATACAGAGCCAAAAGTATGAAAATTGTGCCTGTGTTCAAATATACAGTCAGGTCCATAAATATTGGGACATCGACACAATTCTAATCTTTTTGTCTGTATACACCACCACAATGGATTTGAAATGAAACAAATAAGATGTGCTTTAACTGCAGACTTTCAGCTTTAATTTGAGGGTATTTACATCCAAATCAGGTGAACGGTGTAGGAATTGCAACAGTTTGTATATGTGCCTCCCACTTTTTAAGGGACCAAAAGTAATGGGACAGATTAACAATCATAAATCAAACTTTCACTTTTTAATACTTGGTTGCAAATCCTTTGCAGTCAATTACAGCCTGAAGTCTGGAACGCATAGACATCACCAGACGCTGGGTTTCATCCCTGGTGATGCTCTGCCAGGCCTCTACTGCAACTGTCTTCAGTTCCTGCTTGTTCTTGGGGCATTTTCCCTTCAGTTTTGTCTTCAGCAAGTGAAATGCATGCTCAAATCGGATTCAGGTCAGGACTTGACCATTGCATAACATTCCACTTATTTCCCTTAAAAAACTCTTTGGTTGCTTTCGCAGTATGCTTCGGGTCATTGTCCATCTGCACTGTGAAGCGCCGTCCAATGAGTTCTGAAGCATTTGGCTGAATATGAGCAGATAATATTGCCCGAAACACTTTAGAATTCATCCTGCTGCTTTTGTCAGCAGTCACATCATCAATAAATACAAGAGAACCAGTTCCATTGGCAGCCATACATGCCCACGCCATGACACTACCACCACCATGCTTCACTGATGAGGTGGTATGCTTTGGATCATGAGCAGTTCCTTTCCTTCTCCATACTCTTCTCTTCCCATCACTCTGGTACAAGTTGATCTTGGTCTCATCTGTCCATAGGATGTTGTTCCAGAACTGTGAAGACTTTTTTAGATGTTGTTTGGCAAACTCTAATCTGGCCTTCCTGTTTTTGAGGTTCACCAATGGTTTACATCTTGTGGTGAACCCTCTGTATTTAATCTGGTGAAGTCTTCTCTTGATTGCTGACTTTGACACACATACACCTACCTCCTGGAGAGTGTTCTTGATCTGGCCAACTGTTGTGAAGGGTGTTTTCTTCACCAGGTAAAGAATTCTTCGGTCATCCACCACAGTTGTTTTCCGTGGTCTTCCGGGTCTTTTGGTGTTGCTGAGCTCACCGGTGCGTTCTTTCTTTTTAAGGATGTTCCAAACAGTTGATTTGGCCACACCTAATGTTTTTGCTATCTCTTTGATAGGTTTGTTTTGTTTTTTCAGCCTAATGATGGCTTGCTTCACTGATAGGGACAGCTCTTTGGATCTCATATTGAGAGTTGACAGCAACAGATTACAAATGCAAATAGCACACTTCCAAATGCAAATAGCACACATATAAAGACAGAAACTGAAAATGTAAAGGAAACTAGATACAGTATATAATGGAAAATGTCTTATAAGATGGTGAATAAAATACAAAATGGCATTCATACAACTTTCACATAACGCAGCAAGAATTGTGTTATATACTGTGTGTTATATAGACTGTGGACTGCACCTTTACCAGATGTACTGTTTATTTACCACGTATTGCCTTTTTTAAATAAATATGGTATGGGCTAGAGTTCAGTATTTATGTGGGGTCTGAGCCAAGGATCACCTTAGTAAACCTCACCACCAATGCAAAGCAATATTTAACCTTTTAATGGTAAACTTCACACATCAGCTGCTGACACGTCAATAATACTGTGAATCTCAGGCCTTCTATACATTTTTGATTCCCGATGTGGGGAGCACCTTCAAACCCCCAAATCATGATGAATATTGATACAGATTTAATTTGTTTTTTTAATAAACTCGTTCTTTGGACTTCCATACTTTATTGTGGTACTCCAGTCCTTATTTTCTTCTCCAAACTTCAAAATTTCATTAGAATTTCAGGGTTATTTAAGTTATTTATAAGAACATGACTAATTCGGCTTCATGTACACATATGCCACGTACACACGCTCGGAATTTCCGACAACAAATGTTCGATGGGAGCTTGTGGTCGGAAATTCCGACCGTGTGTAGGCTCCATCGGACATTTGCTGTCAGAATTTCCGACAACAAAAATTTGAGAGCTGGATCTCAAATTTTCCCGACAACAAAATCCGTTCTCGGAAATTCCGATCGTGTGTAGACAATTCCGACGCACAAAATTTCACGCATGCTCTGAATCAAGTACGAGACGGAAGCGATCGGTCTGTTAAAACTAGCGTTCGTAATGGAGATAGCACATTCGTCACGCTGCAAATTTTTTAATCTTTTAATGCAGCGCATTCTCTTCTTCTTTATAATGCTAGAATAATGAAGTTGTTTTGCTGCTGATATTCACACAGAGTTCTGACAAACTGATTTGTTTATTATTCCTCGTTGATCTCCTGAATAATCTTTTTATTTTTTTAAGCCAGATCTCCATAATAATGTTTCGAATAAATTTGTATAGTGATCTTTTTTTTTTTTTTTTATCAAGATCTCCTGTTTTTTTTTTTTTCATTATTATCTTGTATTTTTTAACCTCAAGGAGGTTGGTTGGTGTTGGTGTCCCTTGTTAGTTTGACATTGTATTTTTGAAATGTACCTGCCTACTCACAAACTGTCCTTTTTGAAGTATAGGCAAGTATATGTGAAAAAAATATATATTAAATAGAGGTCATAACAAAATAAAGAGGAAGGCAACCTCATGTACATAATATAACTGGGTACTGACATTTATAGGTAAAGTTGATCCAGGGAATATCCGATTGCCTCTCGGGGGATCAGGAAGGAATTTTTTCCCCTGCTGTAGCAAATTGGATAATGCTCTTCTGGGTTTTTTTGCCTTCCTCTGGATCAACTGTGGGTATAGAATTGGGTATATGGGATTGTACGATATATGTTTATTTTTATTTTATATTTTTTATTTTTTACGGTTGAACTGGATGGACTTGTGTCTTTTTTCAACCTGACTAACTATGTAACTAACTATGTAACGCTGGATAAACTGGTGAAATTGGCGAAGCCTTTGTACCCCAGGGCACACATCAACTATTTGACAGGCAAAATTGGTAGCCTGAGGAGTCCATATAATAGGGAGCACAATCTGGTCCAGGACTCCAAGAGATCGGGAATAGCAGCAGAGTACCGAGTCCAGTGGTCAAACCGCTCCTATCCTGAATATGATTCTTCCGCATTCAGGAGAGGGAGGTTAAGGGAGGTTGAAGCTCCCCTAACCACAGCAGCTCCTAAACTTTGGTAAAAGCCTTTGTGTACATGAACCAGAGGCGTACTAAGTGGGGGGCGGGGGGGCGGGCCGCACCGGGGCGCCACACACTGGGGGGGGTGTCAGGCCGGCGCCCCCCCCCCGTGACTGAAGCGCACAGACAGCATCAGCGCCGCGGGACTTAGGCAGCGGCAGTCGGCGGCGATACGGCGATACAGGGGGGGAGGGGTGCGGGGTGACACCGCTGCACCATTCATCCCCTCCTTTCACAGCTGCGGGCTGTGAGCGGTGTTCGGCACAGTGGCACTTGCTTCACCTGTGACTAACTTCACAGAAGCACAGCCGAATGAAGCCGCCTCCCCCTCCTCTCTGTTTATGTGTACGGAGGGGGAGGGGACCCGACCTTCTGTCCATGTGCCGCCGCTGTGCTGATCTGAGGTACTGAATGGGGAGGGGGAGTTGCACTGAGGGGGGTCTTGCACTGGGTGGTGTTTGCACTGAGGGGTGTTTGCACTGGGGGGTTTTGCACTGAGGGGGGTCTTGCACTGGGGGGTGTTTGCACTTTGGGGTCTTGCACTGGGGGGTCTTGCACTGGGGGGTCTTGCACTGGGGGGTGTTTGCACTGGGGGATGTTTGCACTGAGGGGTCTTGCACTGGGGGTCTTGCACTGGGGGGTGTTTGCACTGAGGGGGGTCTTGCACTGGGGGGTGTTTGCACTGAGGGGTGTTTGCACTTTGGGGTCTTGCACTGAGGGGTGTTTGCACTTTGGGGTCTTGCACTTTGGGGTGTTTGCACTGAGGGGGGTCTTGCACTGAGGGGTGTTTGCACTTTGGGGTCTTGCACTTTGGGGTGTTTGCACTTTGGGGTCTTGCACTGAGGGGTGTTTGCACTGGGGGGGTCTTGCACTGAGGGGGGTCTTGCACTGGGGGGTGTTTGCACTGAGGGGTGTTTGCACTTTGGGGTCTTGCACTGGGGGGTCTTGCACTGGGGGGTGTTTGCACTGGGGGGTCTTGCACTGAGGGGGGTCTTGCACTGGGGGGGTCTTGCACTGGGGGGTGTTTGCACTGAGGGGTGTTTGCACTTTGGGGTCTTGCACTAGGGGGTGTTTGCACTGGGGGGTGTTTGCACTGAGGGGTGTTTGCACTGGGGGGGTCTTGCACTGGGGGGGTCTTGCACTGGGGGGTGTTTGCGCTGAGGGGTATTTACACTTTGGGGTCTTGCACTGGGGGGTGTTTGCACTGGGGGTGTTTGATCTGAGGGGTGTTTGCACTTTGGGGTCTTGCACTGGGGGGTCTTGCACTGGGGGTGTCTGCACTGTAGGGGGTGTTTGCACTGGGGGGGTTTGCACTGGGGGGGGTTTGCACTGGGGGGGTCTTGCACTGGGGGGGTTTTGCACTGGGGGGGTTTGCACTGGGGGGTCTTGCACTGAAGGGGGTGTCTGCACTGAAGGGGGTGTCTGCACTGAAGGGGGATGTGAACTGAAGGGGGTCTGTGTAACATGCAGGGGGTCCAGAGCTCTGGGGGCTGTATAATGTAAAGGGGTCCAGAGGTGCAGGGGGCTGTGTAATGTAAAGGGGTCCAGTGATGCAGGGTGCTGTGTAATGTAAAGGGGTCCAGAGGTGGTGAAGGGGGCTGTGCAATGTAAAGGGGTGCAGGGGGGCTGTGTAATGTAAAGGGGTCCAGTGGTGCAGGGTGCTGTGTAATGTAAAGGGGTCCAGTGATGCAGGGTGCTGTGTAATGTAAAGGGGTCCAGAGATTCGGGGTGATGTGTATTGTAAAGGGGTGCAGGGTGTTGTGTAATGTAAAGGGGCCCAGAGGTGCAGGGTGCTGTGTAATGTAAAAGGGTCCAGTGATGCAAGGTGATGTGTAATGTAAAGGGGTGCAGGGTGCTGTGTAATGTGAAGGGGTCCAGAGGTGCAGGGTGTTGTGTATTGTAAAGGGGCCCAGAGATGCAGTTGTGGAGAGGGGGTACACAGTAGTGACAAAGAGATATTTGTTGATGCAGAGGTATGCCGGGGGCACAGTGGGGTGTTTTTACATTTTAATGTGGGGGGGGGTGCCAGATATAGGATCCGCCCCGGGTGCCAAATGCTCTAGGTACGCCCCTGACATGAACACATAGGCTTGTATGGTGTTGAGTTTAGGAGCTTTAGCGAAAAAATGTGTACATGAAGACTTAGGGTTAAACTTTAACCATTAAACATTTTAAGAGATATTTAATGCAGATTTAAACCCTCAATTGAACCTCAAATCCCAATTGCAGCTCTCTAGCCACTAAGTAAGGCCTGGCACACACTAGGAGTTTTTCTTTTCAAACAAATAAAACTGTCATCTCCGGTCAGAGCCGCTGTACTCACTATGCAAAGTTAGTACAGCGATCTTCCCCGCTGAGCTATTGTGTTCTGACAGAGGGACGGATGGCCACCATGCCCCCCCCCCCCCCCCCCAACAGAACACTTGGCTGAAAGCACTGATCGGGAGTAGGCCGGCTGCTGTTTTTTTTATTTTATTTTTTAACCGACCGATGTCTCCCAACATTTGCCCTGTGTGTACCAGGCTTAAGGCCCCTAATATACAGTATATCTTTTATCAGGATTCCAATCTCCAATCTGGTTATCAGTAGCTGGCAACTTTTGATCATAGCTGTGGTACGGGTCAAGTTTTGTTATTGGTCAGAGGCACCAATTATCCTTTTTTGCCTAAGCGGATAATCGGTACCTCCTACCCAGCACTGAGCTTGTGACTGACAAAAGAAAAGGTTGCCAGTAAACTGGTAAATGGTAAGTATCTTATCTGGGTTAGTGAAACTAGTTAGAGACCAGCAAATGTGTAAGAGAACTACTAGAACGCCCCTGGTACACAGTCGTGCACATGCGCGCGTTCAAGAACAACGGCAGGCTTCCCGAGAACACTGGCGCGCGTGCGCACGCTCACGGGCCGCAGAAGCCCTTCCAGAGTGCTAGTGCGCATGCGCAACGGACAGCGTGCACGCGCAGGAGCGCGTCCCTAATCTCACTTGGCGCCAGTCTGCCTATTTAAAGGGGGCTCTGACTCTCAAACAGTGCTGACTGGTCTTCAGCTGTTTCCTGATTTCCTGATTCCTGTTTTAATCTGCTTGATACCCGTTGCTGACTTTGGCCTTCCCTGACTCTGCCTCTGGACTGCCTACTTCTCTGATTACTGGCTCCTGATCCTGGCTTCCATTAACCCTGCTCCTGCTGATGATTTGGTACCTTGCTGCCTGCCTGTTACCGAACCCGGCTATTCCTCTGACCTCTGACTTCCGGAAGTTCCAGCAAGCTGCTAATCCAGAACCTGCAAGTTGGTTGGAGTTCCCCTTAACATCGGCTGATCCTCCGAGCATTACCCGTGCTCTGTGCCTGTTGACCTGCCTGTGTCTCCAAGCCTACATCTTCATCTGCAAGTTCTGCAAGCAACACCTACAGGCACTCGTGTTCCTCCTGACCCTAGCCACCATCTGTTCCACTCTCAGTGGGGCTTGGGCTGGAGATACAAGAGAGGCCGACCACATCATATCAGACTCCTACCAGGTACGTGACAAAATGAGAGAGAAACTAAAATTTAACGGAGGGTTCGTGGACTACTTAAAGTTCACAGTCCCAGTGGCAGCCCATCCATACGGGGCGCCACCCCCCTAATCCATGCGCCCGGCACCTAATCTACATGTAGGGCACCGGACGCATGGATTCCAATGTTTTTTTTTTTTTAGAAGCACATGATTAAAGCCGTAGGCTCCAATTGGCTTCAAATAAGGATCGGCTCGGGGCACAGAGCACTGTGCCCCTAGCCCACCCAGTTGTGTGACAATAGCAAATTAATATTCGCTATTGTCTTCCTGATTCTCCTCCTGGCCAATCAGAAAGCGGGTCCCGATTGGCCGAGAGGAGAAGCGATCCTAATAGCCGCTCAGGCGCAGGAGGGAGGAGACGCAGGGGAAGCCAACGTGAAGCCCAGGGTGAAGTCACCGACGCTGCCCGCGACCTAGATGGGGTAAGTGCGGGGCTGGTGACTGATTGATCGGGGGGGTGCCTGTGGCCCAACCTACCGACTGGCGGGCCACCCCAAAAATATACCACCAGCCACCACTGCAGTCTTCTGATAAACTGAGAGGAAAAAAAAAAGCAGCCCTGAAAGCTCACTTATTTATTGAAAACAAACTGTATAGGTTCCCCCACCCCACTCCTATCTATTGTGCCTCCATGTAGACTTCAAATTTCAAAACGGCTGTTCACATCATATTCTTTTGACTAGCTGAGTGCCGCAGTGTACAGGTGTGACTACAGGTTCTTTATAGCACTTGTATTTGCACCTGCCCGCTGCAGCACAGACATCAGGCCAAAGAAGCATTTGAAAACTCACTGGGCATGGTGGTGAGCTGGGTAGTTGGGAGCAAGTCTGATCTTTGTTAAAGTCTGTGTGGGGAATACTACATAGGAGGGTGGGGAAACACATACAGCATCTTCAGCTAAGGAATGCTTGGCTTTGTACAGTTCTTTTAAATTTTAGACACACTAATGGAATTTTTTTGGAACCTAGTGTAGCGGGTATTTGAATTTAAGGGAAGCATCTGGGTGGTAGTGTAACCCAGATGCACTGATTGCTAGGGAATCCAAGACCCTTTTTTATGGTTCTTGGAGGACTCTGGTGGTGTGAGGTTCCCTGCGGCCTGCAGGTGGCATTGTCGCCCTGGCCGGAGTTGAACCCACACCGCAAGACTGCATCCTTTTTGTCCTTTCCTGGCACTGGTACAGCGGGGCGGGGAACCTGCTGTGACGCAAAAGGCGAGGGGATAAAAGGGGCGGACGCCCTGACCTTGGGGTTCAGAGTCGGAGGACGCAGCCGCACCCAGGCACCTTCAGCTTGGGTGCTGGCGTTCCGGAGTTCTGGGCCCAGGTGCCCTTGACTTGGCCGGAGCGAGAAATGGAGTCCATCTCAGGCACCTTTAGCCTGGGGTGAGGTACTATGGCAGATGCCTGGGGCTCAGTACCTTCGACTGAGTTCCGCGAGGGTGGAGGAATCCGAGGGGGCCCTAACTCCTTGGGTGCCCGTGTCTGAGGTCGAGGAGACTGGTGAGCGGAACTTCTCTGGAGAGTCCGGCGCAGCATTTGCTGGTGACAGAGAGGCCTCCGTTGACTCCCTTGGACGGATATCCTTCCCCTGACAGGGGCTGTGCTAGCGAAGGTAATTCTACCTCATATAGTCAGTGGCAGTGACTATTCGCCATTGGTGACACCACAGTGGTTAGCGATACTTTAAAGGATTGTGCCTCGACCTACTCCCATTGATACTGAACTGTTGCAAAGGTCCCAACTTGACTGTGCTGTAAGTTTATTCGCTGAGAAGAATAAAACTGTGTTGGACCTATTCAGTGTGTGGAACTCTGGTTACTAGGAGCAAAGGGGAGTGAATCCGAGGAGAGGATTTGACTCTAGGACACCTACACAAAGCCCGATCTTTCTGGCCTTCACCTCTTCACTATGGAGGACATGGGCCGTGGTGTATCTCATCCCTCCCCCCGGTACTGACACCCCCAGACAAAGACAGACAAGCCGAGAATGAGAAGGGGTGAGAGGGGTGAGGTCGCTACACGTGGGGGCATCATGTCCGGGATGTGTATGGTGTCTGAATTTGAACTTTGCTGCCCGGAGGAGTTCCGAGTAAGTCGGCCATATTGGCCAACGCGCCACGAGGCAAACCATAGCTGCGCAGTTCGTGGGCGGGGAGAAGGAAAAGCCCGCAAACAAGTGCAGAGTGTGGGAGGAGTCTGGCCATGTGGACGGACACACGTGGAGATTCCGGCGCGAGTGGGTCAGTGTGCACTGGAGCAGCAAACAGGGAAGATGACTTCAAGTACCCCGTAGATTTCTGCTTCTTCCTTCATGGACATGACTTCCCTAGCTGCTCCAATCATGGACACAGGAATCAGACTAAGGCCCCAGGGGCGATTGGCTCTGTACACCTGCAGAGACATGGAGGCCCTCGGTGTGATCTGTCCCGGCTGTTCAGGACTGGTGGTTCAATTGAAGCCATTCGGGCGATGTGAGGTCTGCAAGGATTTTCTCTTCGAGGTGGAGCCATCCACAGAAAGGCCTCGCACCTTCCACCTCAACTACCTCACAGGTACTGCCACTCCGGAGGGAGAGATCAATGCCATGGCGGGTATTCCTGCGCGCGCTGACCAGGGCGAAGTGACTGCCCAAGCGGAGATCAAGAGAGAAAAATCAGAGGATGCTGCCTCGGTCACCAGCAGCTCCCTGCTCCGACCGCCGAAGAGGAGAGTCGGCCCGGTACAGGCCTCCTGTGGTCGTGGAAGAGCTTTGCCCCGTCGCTTGCCTGGCCTGGATGGATCCGGAGGGAAGAGCCCTGGACATCCCTGTTCTTCTGAAGGCCCAGGTGAGCCAGGGGTTTGGACTGTGTGTGTGGTTGAAGGTGTCGGCAGCCCACTGTCGGTGGAGGCCGTCAAGTGGGATGATTCCGTGACTGGGAATTATCTGCCCGCTGAGTGTTATGACACCTCCGACCTGGATTCATTGTCTGACAATGGCGATGATGAGGAGATAGACGAGATCTTCCACCGGAAGGGATGGGACAAGATGAAGTTACCCTCGTCCCATGTCAAAAGGGACCCACCTATGTCCATTGGGGTAGTACCCCCCGGGTGGAGGCCTCGGAGCCTAGGGAAGAATCTGGTCCACTGTCTGCAATCCCTCTTCTGGATTCAACTTCCATTTCACCTACTCCTGTTGCGGGAGTGCAACGCCAGTCACTGCGGGCCCCTATGCCCAAGTCTGCCAAGGTGGTGAACGCACCTCGCCATCCGTAAGCTTTTTTGCCTGGAGAAAGAGCCCGTGTTACGATGCCACCTTTATCAAGGCTGCAGCATCTCTTTGGCCAGAAGGTTGCCCAAGAGTATGGGTGGGAGTACCCATACCTGCCTCGAGAATTGCTATACAAGGTGGAAGTTTTTCGCCAGAGGTGGTACGATACTTTTGTTTGGGACAAACTCAAGGTACCTCAAGCACGCCGATACCTTTCATGTTCACCAACGGTCACTAAAAAGTTTCAGGACTGTACGGCTAAGTGGATGCTGGGAAGGCATATCCATGCGGACAGAGTAGTAATTTGTCGCAAGGATGGAGGAAATGTTGAATATAACATGGAGGCTTTTGACAAGCATTTGAAGCCTGTGTTCCTGCCGCATCCAAAGTTTTATTTGTAGGAGAAAGAGACTTTTCTGTTGTTGCTGCTGAGTTTTCCTGAAGCAAGTGCTGGAACACAGAGACTGTGCCCTCTATTTTTCTGGGTGTTTGTTCTTGGAAGAATGGGAACTGTTGCAGTTTGTTTCTTTTCTTCCCTCATCAAGAGAAATCAGTGACTTTGGGGTTTTAGTCAGTGTAGGGCCACAGAAGAAAAAAAGAGCAAGAGAGAAAAAGGGATTTTTATAACAGCTTACCTGTAAAATCCTTTTCTTGGAGTACATCATGGGACACAGAGCGACTTAGTCATTACTAATGGGTTATATAGCTCACCTTCAGGTGCTGGCACTGGCAACTTCCAAACCGGAAGTACCCTCCCCTATATAAGCCCCTCCCATCCGGGAGCACCTCAGTTTTGTAGCAAAGCAATAAGTGTCCCAAAAAGAGGGGTGGGAGCTCTGTGTCCCGTGATGTACTCCAAGAAAAGGATTTTACAGGTAAGCTGTTATAAAAATCCCTTTTTCTTTTTCGTACATCACGGGACACAGAGCGACTTAGTCATTACTAATGGGACGTCCCAAAGCAATGCCAAATGAGGGGAGGGATACACTATACATAAGCTGGGCGCCATCAGGCATGAGGATCTTTTGCGGCCTGCAACACACTGCGCCCAAAGGCGACATCCTCCTGACTTCTAACGTCTACCTGGTAGAATCTAGTAAACGTGTGTACTGAAGACCATGCTGCGGCCTTACAGACTTGAGCCAGGGAGGCCTGGTGATGCACTGCCCATGAAGCTCCAACTGCTCTTGTGGAGTGCGCCCTAACTTTGAATGGAGGCGGTCTCTTTCTCAAGCCATAGGCTTGTATTATGACCTGTCGAATCCACTTGGCTAAAGTAGATTTTGATGCTGCCTGACCCTTTCTGGGGCCTTCCGGCAGAATAAACAAAGTATCCGTTCTGCGAATCTGAGCAGTGGCTTTTAGATAAGCCTTAACTGCTCTTACTATATCCAAAGAATGCAATAACTTTTCCTCTACCGAGCTAGGTTTGGGGAAAAAAGAAGGAAGAACCACATCTTGGTTCAAATGAAACCTCGATACCACCTTAGGAAGAAAGGCTGGATGAGGACGTAATACTACTCTGTCCTTATGGACAACCAGATATGGCTCCTTACAGGACAAGGCGGCTAATTCCGATACTCTTTTAGCCGAACAAATGGCTACTAAGAAAATCAATTTCCTGGTGAGAAGAACCAAGGAAATGTGCTGCAATGGTTCAAACGGTTGTTTCTGTAGAACCGACAGAACCAGGTTTAAGTCCCATGGACATATGGGAATACTAACCGGAGGGCTAATACGCATCACTCCTTGTATGAAAGCTTTGACTAGTGAATGCGAAGCCAAGGGCCTTTGAAAAAATATTGACAAGGCCGAAATCTGACCCTTGATAGTACTCAAGGCCAGCTTCCTATCTACAGCCCACTGTAGGAAGTCCAAAATCCTACCTATTACGTACTTACGTGGATGCCATTTCTTGGCCTCACACCATGTAATGTACGCCTTCCAGATCCTATAATAGATCTGCCTGGATACCGGCTTCCTGGCATTGATCATGGTAGATACCACAGGATTAGAGAGCCGTCTCTTTTTCAGAATGTGGGCTTCAATAGCCAGGCCGTCAAACCTAGGGCTGGTAAGGAAGGGTGGTATATCAGTCCTTGCGACAGCAGGTCCGGACGATGTGGGAGGGTCCAAGGACTCCTCACTGACATTTTTACAATCTCCGCGTACCATGCCCTTCGGGGCCACGCTGGAGCCACCAGAATCACTGGTTTCTTTTCTACCCTGATTCTGCGGATTAATCGCGGTAACAATTGTGGCGGTGGGAATGCATATATCAGCTTGAACTGATCCCAAGGGAACACTAGGGCATCCGAGCCGCAAGCTAGGGGATCCCTTGTCCGAGAGACAAACCTGTGCACCTTTGCGTTGAATCTGGATGCTAGCAGATCTACATCCGGTGTTCCCCACCGCTGGCATATTGCCTGGAAAACCTCGGGGTGAAGAGACCATTCCCCCGGGCATAATTGCTGGCGACTTAAAAAGTCCGCTTTCCAATTTTCCACTCCTGGGATGAAAACCGCGGATATGGCTGGGACATATCTTTCTGCCCATTCCAGGATGCAATTCGCTTCCCTCTGGGCTGCACGACTCCTGGTGCCACCCTGGTGATTGATATATGCCACTGCTGTGGCATTGTCTGATTGAATTCTGACAGGGGACCCTTGGAGTTTGGATGTCCATGCTACTAGGGCATACCGGGCTGCTCGTATCTCTAAGAGATTGATGGGCAGGGCCTTCTCTGCTTCTGACCACTTGCCCTAGAGAGACCATTGCTCCAGTACTGCCCCCCAGCCTATGAGGCTGGCATCTGTAGTGACCACCTTCCAAGAAACCGGACTGAAGGGTTTCCCTTTTTCCAGATTCTGGGGCACCAACCACCAATGGAGGCTCTTGCGAACGGAAGGGGACAGGGACATTGGTAAGTCTAAAGCCTGAACTTTTTTGTTCCAGGCTGACAGTATGGCCCTCTGCAAGTTCCTTGAATGGAATTGACCGTAGGGTACTGCTTCGAATGAAGCCACCATTTTTCCCAGCAGCCTCATGCACAGGCGTATGGATGGTTTTCTTTTTGTACCCACTAAGTGGGTCAAATCTTTTAAAGACGACACCTTTTCTGGAGGTAAGAAAATCTTTCTCTGATTTGAATCCAGCCTTAGCCCTAAGTATTCCAGACTTCTGACTGGTCTTAGAGCTGACTTGTCCCGGTTGATAATCCAACCGTGATATTCCAGATACTTGATTGTCTTGTGAATAGCTACTTCCAGCTTTTCCACTGAGTGGTCTATTAGTAGCAGGTCGTCTAGATATGCCATTATCGTTACACCTTGTGTTCTTAGATTGGCCAATAGTGGGGCCAGAATTTTTGTGAACACTCGTGGTGCTGTGGCCAGACCGAAAGGTAAGGCTCTGAACTGAAAATGGCGCCCTTCTACTGCAAAGCGTAGAAATTTCTGGTGGGCCGGAAAGATGGGAATATGCAGATAAGCATCCCTTATGTCGATCGAGGCTAACCATTCCTGCCCTTGTAGGGCGGTGGCCACCGATCGGATCGACTCCATCCGAAAAGTCCTGATATTTAGGAACTTGTTTAGCCCTTTTAGATTTAATATGGGCCTCACGTCCCCATTTGGTTTGGGGACTGTGAAAAGGTTTGAGTAAAACCCGAACCCACTTTCTTCCAGGGGAACCTTCATGATTACACCTTGGAGCAATAGTTGTTCTAGTGCCAGAAGGAGGGATCCTCTCTTCTGGGGATCGCTTGGCACGTTTGACCTCATAAATTGGGCAGGAGGAGTGTCTTTTAACTCCAGCTTGTATCCCAGACTTACTGCGGAGAGCACCCATCTGTCTCTGATGGTGTCCCGCCAGGTCTCTGTGAACAACTGAAGTCTTTCCCCCACCCGATTGAGTGGGGGCAACCCTTCATGACTTAGGGGGAGGTTTTGTACCTCTCTTGACCCAGGGTTTCTTGTTACCCTGTGATTGTCTCTGATTTCTGCCCCCTGAATTTGACTGCGGAGGCCGTCGGAACTGTTTCACAGCCGATGTGCCAGGGACTGGAGAAGTAGGCCTCTTAAAAGAAGGACCTCTACTCTTGTTCTTAACCGGTAAGAGTGAACTTTTACCGGCAGAAATTTTCTGGATATATTTGTCCAGATCTTCTCCAAATAAGCGTTCTCCATGAAATGGGACGCTAACCAGCAATTTCTTACAGGGAGCTTCAGCAGACCAGTTTTTGAGCCATAGAAGCCTACGCATATGTACTACAGACAGCGTAAAGCGGGAGGCCTGTTGGATTGTATCCTTTATGGCGTCCACCGCAAAACACAAGGCTCTAGGCAGGTCAGCTAGGGCAAGAGCCTGCTGATCTGGTAAGTCCCTTAAGACTTGTTTCAACTGATCTTTCACCGCTTGGCAGACTCCAATCGCTGCTACCGCAGGTTGTGTCACCATGCTTGCTGTAGAGAAAGCAGATTTTAGTAAAGACTCCAATTTTTTATCTATTGGGTCTTTGAACATTGGAACATTATCTACTGGACATGTCAGTGATTTGTTCACAGAAGAGATGGCTGCGTCCACTGTAGGGACCCTCCATTTTTTTATGAACTTATCCTCCATGGGATAGATCACCGGAAATCTCTTGGGGGGAGTAAATATTTTATCAGGATGCTCCCAATCCTGGTAAATAAGCCCTTCCAATAAAGGGTGGATTGGGAAGGAACAGACAGCCTGGGGAGCTTTCAGCGACCCCAGCGAGGAAACCGTAGTGGTTGATGGTTCCGCCAGAGGCATTTTAAATGCTGATCGGACCATGTTAGTCAGAGACTGAACCCATAATCTTTCAGCCTGAGATGCTGAGAAAGGTTCTTCCACTGTTGATTCCTCCATAACTGAATCAACCTCATCCTGATCCCCTTCAGGTAGGTCGATCTCTGTGTGGGGCTGTTCCTCCACTAACAGGCACTCTGAAGGAGGAGACGGAGATCGGACGCGCTTTTCCTGTGACAGGGAAGCAGCGATCAATGCTGTTAATCTCTCTTCCAATCCTCCCAGAGTTGAGGATAAAACCTCCTCTGTTATATATACAGGAGCAGGTGGACTGGGGACAGCCGCAGCACCAGGCACTCCTGCGGGGTTCCTACGGCTACTGACCTCTGAATTCTCAGGGGAGATTGGTGCAGTACAAGCATGCCCAATATCCTCAGAGCCCGATGGAGACCCCTTTGGCTTCCTGGAAGACTTATTTCCGGAGCGTCTGGACGACATATCCTTTAAGCACAAAGCTGAAGTATTCCCGTCGTCATACACCAATTTTGCTGGTAATAGTCTAACACAGTTGCTGCTATATACCAGCTGGTGTCCACTAAAGTGCCTTTCTATGGGGATGCCTGCATCAACCGCCTCTGTGTGCCACTGTTTGTTGCTAGCTCTGTTTGCATCCAGCTGACACTTGTACTGTGTCTTTTATACATGCTGGGACGCCTGCACATGCGCAGAAGCGCCGTGGCGCGCATCGAGCGTCATCCACCCGCCCCGCCCCGCCCGTGCGCCATTGGCGCCCTTTTCGAAAACCAAGCAGGGACTAGGAGCCAGGGCCCTTTTTGCCGGAGGGCCTGTGCGGTGGATGAGCGCAGCAACAGGGCAGAGGAAGTGGATTCCCACAGAGAACTTACCAACTGCCTGGATCTTTTGACTTGAGAAAACCAAAGATCCACATGACAAGAAAAAATGGACCACAGCGGCCTCTAGTGGTTTAACACAGGTACCGCGGTCCTCTCTTTTTTTTTTTTCTTGACTACTATTAAAATTTACATTTTTCAGTAGTTACAGGCATACACAGATATTAGCGGGAATACCGTTAGGTAACAAACAGAAAGACAAATTAGGCTTGGGGGTCCCCCAATAGAACCAAGTTCCTGGGGGCCCCCACTTACCTGTTCCCCGCCGCAGGACTCTGTTTGGTCCACAGAAGCCCAAACTTCACCTATCACGGCAGGCATTGTAATTAAACCTTCAGGGACCGGGTTCCCAAGGATTCCACTCCCCTGGACCTGTATAGCACCCTGCACAGAAAACATCTTGGTCGTGGGTATGACCAGAGCTCTGGATCCCAGGGTCCAGCCCTCCTAAGAGAGGCATTACAGGCAAAACCTTGCTCTTCTGTTGCAAGGCCCGGGTACCGACCGTTTAGCTATGAAGCTTTTTTGGTGGGATCCGGAACAGCTTACTAAGGCCCGTAAAAGAACCTGTACGCAAGCCCAGGAAAACACATGTTACTCTTTGGCCAACACCTTAGACACTGGCAAAAAACTGAGGTGCTCCCGGATGGGAGGGGCTTATATAGGGGAGGGTACTTCCGGTTTGGAAGTTGCCAGTGCCAGCACCTGAAGGTGAGCTATATAACCCATTAGTAATGACTAAGTCGCTCTGTGTCCCGTGATGTACGAAAAAGAAAAGTTCATCTGGATTTGATAAGTGTCTTTACTGCGGCATTACCACCAGGTGGCAGTGTTGTGCAACGGTTGTTGTTTGTTTTTTTGTACAATATGCAACACTCACTGGAGTGAATGGGTTTCTTCTCGGATAGACCCATTCGTTCCAAGCAAAACACATGTATTATGTTAGGATGTGTGTTTCTTTTTCTTTTCTTCCCTCTGCAGGAGACTCGTCTATCAAGGCTGCTGAGAATGGGGTGGTCCTTAGATAGCCAGCAGGGAGGGGGAGAAATGTGAATATGTGAGATATTTAAAGTATTTTATTACAAAAGTTTATGGTTTTATATTACCGTTTCCCTTTCCTGTTTTAGGTCCTGGCACAATTCCTGATTGAAATTGTTGAGTTTGGATTATGTGAATGTTGTCTCTGGGTTGAACTTATGTTGCCACTCTTTGGGAAACATGGGTTTGTACCAGACACTGGGGACCAGTGTCAAATCACCAGGGGGAGAGTGTATCGGGTATTTGAATTTAAAGGAAGCATCTGGGTGGTAGTGTAACCCAGATGCACTGATTGCTAGGGAATCCGAGACCCTTTTTTATGGTTCTTGGAGGACTCTGGTGGTGTGAGGTTCCCTGCGGCCTGCAGGTGGCATTGTCGCCCTGGCCGGAGTTGAACCCACACCGCAAGACTGCTTCCTTTTTGTCCTTTCCTGGCGCTGGTACAGCGGGGCGGGGAACCTGCTGTAACGCAAAAGGCGAGGGGATAAAAGGGGCGGACGCCCTGACCTTGGGGTTCAGAGTCGGAGGACACAGCCACACCCAGGCACCTTCAGCTTAGGTGCTGGTGTTCCGGAGTTCCGGGCCCAGGTGCTCTTGACCTGGCCAGAGCAAGAGATGGAGTCCATCTCAGGCACCTTTAGCCTGGGGTGAGGTACTATGGCGGATGCCTGGGGCTCAGTACCTTCGACTGAGTTCCGCGAGGGTGGAGGAATCCGAGGGGGCCCTAACTCCTTGGGTGCCCGTGTCTGAGGTCGAGGAGACTGGTGAGCGGAACTTCTCTGGAGAGTCCGGAACAGCATTTGCTGGTGACAGAGAGGCCTCCGGTGACTCCCTTGGACGGATATCCTTCCCCTGACAGGGGCTGTGCTAGTGAAGGTAATTCATGTTCTACCTCATATAGTCAGTGGCAGTGACTATTCTCCATTGGTGACACCACAGTGGTTAGCGATACTTTAAAGGATTGTGCCTCGACCTACTCCCATTGATACTGAACTGTTGCAAAGGTCCCAACTTGACTGTGCTGTATGTTTATTCGCTGAGAAGAATAAAACTGTGTTGGACCTATTCAGTGCGTGGAACTCTGGTTACTATAAGCAAAGGGGAGTGAATCCGAGGAGAGGATTTGACTCTAGGACACCTACACAAAGCCCGATCTTTCTGGCCTTTACCTCTTCACTATGGAGGACATGGGCCGTGGTGTATCTCATCCCTCCCCCCGGTACTGACACCCCTAGACAAAGACAGACAAGCCAAGAATAAGAAGGGGTGAGAGGGGTGAGGTTGCTACACTTATATTTATTAAGTGGACTATTATTTATGCTTATTAAATTTTTTGCACATATCTGCCATTATTTGGATTTTTTTCAGTCACTATTTCTTACCCTCCTGACATTATTGCTATTAGGTGATCAGCCTGATTTTTACTATTTTTTCATAATTTCTTTTAATCATTTATTTATTTTCACATTTATCTTCACCATCTATATTCTGTATGAGTCTTGCATTTTCCCACGTTTGTGTCGGATGGTCAGCAGGGCATTTACTTTTATTGGATTGCTCATAATTTGTTGTCTGATGTCTTTTAAGATTTATTTGCTCATCTATGTATTTCTTATAAGTGGTGATTTATTAGTTTACTTATCAGATGTGTGTTTGAGTAAGGCTCTATTCACACTAATGCGTTTTTTTATGCATTTTGCAGAAATGCAGTGAATTTTTTTAACATGGGTTCCTATGGAACATGTTCACATCAATAAAAATAACAGTGTACTAAGAAATAAACCGCCCCCTTTCCTTAACACACTCCACTGCGCCTTGGAGAAACGTCTGATAAATTCAGACTGAATTACCCTATCAGCTGCTACTTTAAAAAATAAAAAGTGAAAAATAATTTTGAATAACCAAAATAGTAGCGCTCAGTGTCTTACAACACAAATCTAAATATAAACCATATACACTCCGTGAGATAGTGCATAAATGCGAATGTTCATAAATATACACCCTGTAAAGAAATGTGCATACAATAAACTCATCAAGTGTCCATAACGTTCATGATAGTGATTTAAAACAATTGATATAAAGTGTTTAACTTAAAATTAGTCCATAAAAAATTGCACAAATAAGTCCATAAAAAGTGCATCCAAAAGTGACTTCAAATGAAGATGATGACAAATAAAACTTTCTTGTGTTTTCTTCAAACCTTCACCACACCAATGTGCTCAGTGATTCCACTCCCTAAGGACTTGCACTCACCACAAGAATATGCCTCGCACTCTCATGCTTGGTTAATCAGCTTGATTACCCCCCAGGGTATCACAAACGGTTCCAAAATGATGAAATTAGGTCAGTCAAGTCTCCCACATGAAAAAACAAATGCTTCCAATAGTGAAGTATATCAAAACTTTTAATTAAAATAACACCGCACAAGTGACCATCAATGGTTACACTCACATTTAGACAGATCAAATTGGGCACTTCAAAGCAAACATTTCCAAACGCCAGGCAAGTTTATAGTAGGCTGCCGCGATGTATTGCGGTCTCGGCGGACCATATAAGCATGTATGTCTCACCCTCCTTCATGTACGCTTGCCTCTCCACTGCAATCGAATCACCGCAGACTCCCGCCCAAACACCAAACTGTATATTCGACGAGTGGTCGAAAGATCCGAACGCTGCACACCAGGTGACTGTCGTGTAGCTCCTCCCAGACTAGTTTCGTCGTAAGACTTCTTCCAATGGGGAAGCATTTGTTTTTTCATGTGGGAGACTTGACTGACCTAATTTCATCATTTTGGAATCGTTTGTGATACCCTGGGGGGTAATCAAGCTGATTAGCCAAGCATGAGAGTGCGAGGCATATTCTTGTGGTGAGTGCAAGTCCTTAGGGAGTGGAATCACTGAGCACATTGGTGTGGTGAAGGTTTGAAGAAAACACAAGAAAGTTTTATTTGTCATCATCTTCATTTGAAGTCACTTTTGGATGCACTTTTTATGGACTTATTTTGTGCACTTTTTTTATGGACTAATTTTCAGTTAAACACTTTATATCAATTGTTTTAAATCACTGTCATGAACGTTATGGACACTTGATGAGTTTATTGTATGCACATTTCTTTACAGGGTGTATATTTATGAACATTCGCATTTATGCACTATCTCACGAAGTGTATATGGTTTATATTTAGATTTGTGTTGTAAGACACTGAGCGCTACTATTTTGGTTATTCAAAATTATTTTTCATGTTCACATCAATGCATTTTTGTGCCTCTGCGATTTTGGAAAGGATCGGGGACTTTTTTCCTGCAAAATGCAGCGTTTTGCATGTAATAGAATTCAATGGACCCGCATTCAAAGTGAAAGTACTGCGTTTTTACCGCGATTTTGCTGCGATTAGTGTTTTTTTACACTGTATATAGCTGGTTGCTAAGGAGGGGGCCGGGAAGCCTGCCGCAGCGTCCTTAACAACCGATGAGTCATCAGTTGTCACCGAGCTTCCTGCTGAATGTATAAAAAAGAATTGCCGGCTAAGAAAAACAGCGTGGGGTCCCCCCCCAGGTCCATACCAGGCCCTTGGGTCTAGTATGGATTCAGGAGGAACCCCCCACATCAAAAAAAAAAAAAAAGGCGTGGGGGTCCCCCCAAAATCCATACCAGACCCTTATCCGAGCATGCAGCCAGGCAGGTCAGGAAAGGGAGGGGACGAGCGAGTGCCCCACCTCCCTCCTGAACCATACCAGGCCGCATGCCCTCAACATGGGGGGATGGGTGCTTTGGAGCAGGGGGGGCTCTGCGCCCCCCCACCCCAAAGCACCTTGCCCCCATGTTGATGGGAACAAGGGCCTCTTCCCGACAACCCTTGCCCGGTGGTTGTCGGGGTCTGTGGGCGGGGGGCTTATTGGAATCTGGAAGCCCCCTTTAACAAGGGGGCCCCCAGATCCTGGCCCCCCCATGTGAATGAGTATGGGGTACATTGTACTCCTACCCATTCACTAAAAAAAAAAGTAGTGTAGTGTTAACAAATACAATAAACAGTTTTTGACAAGTCTTAATAAAAATCTTCTTCTCCGCTTCTTCCTCCAGTCTTCCTCCATCTTCTCCCGCATCTTCATCCTCAGGTCTTCTCCTTCTCCCCCTGCTTCTCCTTCCGCTTTTCTTCTGTCTTCTTTGTCCGGTTTTCTTCTTCCTCTGCTCGCTCGTCCCCTCCCTTTCCTGACCTGCCGGGCTGCATGCTCGGATAAGGGTCTGGTATAGATTTTAGGGGGACCCCCACACCTTTTTTTTTTATTTTGGTGTGGGGGGTCTCCTACAAATCCATACTAGACCCAAGGGCCTGGTATGGACCTGGGGAGGACCCCACGCTGTTTTTTTTTCTCGATTTTTTCTTTAGCCGGCAATTGTTTTTTTTTCACATTCAGCGGGAAGCCCGCTGACAACTGAAGACTCATCGGTTGTTAAGGATGTAGTGACCGGCTTCCCAGCCCCCTCCTTAGCAACCAGCTATATACAGCTGAGCTAAGCCAAGAACCTGTGCCAGCCTGTGACCACCTGTGACGTCAGTGATCTGTGCAATCAGTGCCCACCTGTGCCACCTCATCAGTGCCTACCTGTGCCACCTCAGTGCCCACCTGTGCCAATAAGTGCCCACCTGTGCCAATCAGTGCCCACCTGTGCAATCAGTCAGTGCACATCTGTGCCGCCTCATCAGTGCCCATCTGTTCCGCCTCATCCGTGCCTATCTGTTCCGCCTCATCAGTGCCCATCTGTGCCGCCTCATCAGTGCCCATCAGTGAAGGCTTAGCACACTGTGTAGTCGCACCACCACCAGCAACCATGTCAAAAAGAGTATTTTCCGCCGAGGAGGCATACCAAATCCTTTCCACGCCCGATGAGAGCAACGTGGAGCTCTCTCTTTCAGATTCCCTATCCAATTCCGATTCTGAGTCGGACGTCAATTACGAGCCAGTCCTCAGTAGTGCAACACTGAGTGACTCAGAGGAGGAAGCTAGTCGGCCCGCCAAACGAAGGCGTTCTGGTGAGGAGGCAGTGCCATCCACCAGCACCGCAGTGCCATCCACCAGCACCGCAGTGCCATCCACCAGCACCCCAGTGCCTCGGCAAGAAAGGCCAAGGACCCATGCCAGCCTTCCCTATGCCCTTCAGAACCCCTTGTGGCTTCCTCCTAACTCAGGGGAAGCAAACATTCCCCCTTTCACTGCCCAGCCAGGAGTCCAGGTGGACACAGAGAATTTTACCCCAATCAATTTTTTTGATCTTATCTTTACCGAGGACATGCTATCCAACATTGTTACCCAGTGCAATCTATATGCCCAACAATTTATTTTGAACAATCCTACAGCATATTATGCCCGTCCCTATGAGTGGAGAGACCTAACGGTGGAGGAGTTGAAGATTTTTTTTAGGCCTCACGTTTTGTATGGGACTCAACCCAAAAAACACTTTGCGTTCCTTTTGGTCAAAACGCCCCATCTATCACATGCCAATATTCTCCAAGGTAATGCCCAGAACCAGATACTTCATGATAATGAGATTCCTACATTTTAACGATAACACCCAGTGCCTTCCCCGAAATCACCCAAATTTTGACAGGCTTTTCAAAATTCGGCCCTTACTGAATTATTTTTCCAAAAAATTCCCCCAGTTGTATACCCCGGACCAGCACATATGTGTGGATGAGTCCCTTAATAAATTTAGCGGCAGGCTTCAAATAAAGCAATTCATTCCCAGCAAAAGGGCCCGCTATGGTGTGAAGGTTTACAAGCTATGTGACCGAGTCACAGGGTACACGCGTAGCGGGGTATACCCATTTAATACAGAGAGACTACATTTCACAGTACATCCTGCAGCACCCAGGGTGCATTACCACGGAGCAGGGGCTGCTGGGGCAGACCTTATAAAGGGGAGGCGGAGTTGATTTTCTCTCTCTTTGGACACCCCCTCTCCTAGCAAGAGGATCTCTGTGCTGAACTGCTGTGTGCACAAGGCCTGAAGCCTGGGCCTTGTGCTCTGTTCCAAAGAGCCCTCCGTCAGCCTAGCTGAACCTGAGAGACATCTTCTCCTCCTTGCTGCAGTACACCAGAAGGACTGAAGATCTGGATGTCGGTGGATTCCTGTTCCTAGACGAATCAGCGTAGGAAACAGACTTGGACTGTCGGGGCGGTGAGAGAGCTCTTGCTCATAGACAGATACTTTATCTTCACTATTCATTTGGATTATGAGTTTGTTCATCAAGTGCACCACCGAAACATTGCATGCGAAGATTTGTGTTCCCTGAACTTCCTTTTAGATCAGTCAGGCCTGACTGTTGGGTAAATACTATTGAGAGTTAGTCTGCCCATGAGGGGAAGTGATTGAAAAGAGGCAGCGCTAGAGCCGCATCACATTACTTGAGCTATCTGTTTGTTGATTTAAATACTGTTTATTTCTAAGATCTATACTTTGTTATACTGTTATTTTATTACTTGCCCATTAGCTTTAGTAAAACATCTGGGTCAAGTACATTTGGTGTCAGCTTCAGTTACTTTAATAGTAGTTTTAAAAGTATATTGCTGTGCATGCTTGCTATAAGACTGCGTCACCAAGAGTTGCGGTCTTATCCCACTACTACTATCTGTGCCACGGGAGGTTAGAGCCGATTGCCAGGGGTTGACAGCGGTGCACTACAGGGCCCAAATCAATACCAGCAGCCCTCTTAACTGAGGGTATCGCTATACACGTATGCCTTCTTAGTGTACGAGGGGAAGGACAGCCAGCTGAATCCCCCTAATTGCCCAGACTACTTGGGACCAAGTGGGAAAATAGTTTGGGACCTCATATACCCCCTGCTGAAAAAAGGCTACCATCTGTACGTTGACAACTTTTATACATCTCTTCCCCTGTTCCATAACCTTCACCGGATGCAGACGCCAGCATGTGGCACCATCAGAAAGAATCGGAAGGGCTTTCCTCAGAGTCTTGTAAATAAGAAGCTGAGAAGGAGAATCAGCAAGTCTGAGAAACAAGGAGGTTCTGGCAGTGAAGTGGAAGGACAGAAGAGATGTGTATATGTTGTCTTCCATCCACGACACCTTCGTGGAAATCCCCAGAAGGAATGGCCCCATCCGAAAGCCCACTTGCATCCAGGACTACAATTTGTTTATGGGGGGAGTCGACTTCAATGATCAGATGCTCGAACCCTACCTTGCCACAAGACGGACATACCATTGGTACAAAAAAGTTGCAATTTTTTTTTTTAATTGCCCATATACAATTCGTACATCATATACCGCAACTCCACCCAAAACCCCAAACGCTTCCTTGGCTACCAGGAGGACCTCATCACTGCCCTTATATTCCCGAACGGCCCACCCCAAAACATCCGATCTGATGTTATGAGTCGACTCTCCGAACGTCACTTTCCCGATAAAGTCCCTCCCACAGCAACAGGCCGACGACGTCAAAAAAATGTAAGATGTGTACCAGTGGAGGAGTCAGACGAGACACAGCTTATCATTGTGCCGAGTGTCCTTCCCAACCAGGCCTCTGTGTAGTAGACTGTTTTCGCCGTTACCATACTTCACTAAATTATTAGTGAAGTATGGTAAACGTAATCCTCAGTTTCTGCCTTCACACAACCTCACACCCCTTATGCCACTGCCTGCTCTGTAACTGACGCTGGCTTGTTATTCGACCATGCTTCTGCCTAACGATTCTGTACTACCTCTGCCTGATCTGGAACTGACCTTGGACTGTTTGACCATGCTTTTTGCCTGCCTCTTGGATTGATCTTGTACCCTGCTACTGGACTAGTGGGATTCAATACAGGGGTCTCACATATGTGAGGGGCTACAGAAAAGTTTTTCTGGATGAAGTAAACAATTTTTTTTTGTTTTCTCATCCTAGATTAGGGTCTGGAGACTCGGAGGCTTCAAAGAGATTTGGGTGGGAGAAGCCTCTACCCCTGTCCCCATTCTGTCCTGAACAAGGCCCTACTTCTGCCTGCTATCTGTAGGACCTATGCCATCATGCCTCTGCCTGTCGCATGAACTGACCACACCACATGGACCTGCCTACTACCAGGACCAATATTTTTGGCACTGTTGACAATATCTCTGCCTGCACTGACCCTGGACTGTATATGGACAGTATCCCTGCCTGCTGCCTGGACAATTGTGTATGCCGTTGCTGACCAAGTCCATGCCTGCTGCCTGGACCAGTGCTGTCCTGCTGTGTAGAACTGCGCTACTAAAACCACAGGTAATCTTTTGTTTACGCTTTGCTCAGCATAATGTATTTTGGGGTGTAATTCTTGGTATGTGCATGCTATGTGTCCCTAGAACATCTGATGGTGTTCCTTGCATGTTGGGCCTCTGTATGTGGACAGGCTGTGTAAAAGTCTCCCACATTTGGTATTGCCATACTCAGGAGGAGTAGCAGAATGTTTTTGTGGTGTCATTTTTGCTATGTACATGCTATGTGTTGGAAATATCTTATAAATGGACATTTTTGCGTAAAAAAAATGCGTTTTCATTTATTTTCCACGTTTTCCAAAAACTTCTGGAAAAAAATGAACCGTTCAAAAGACTCATTATGCCTCATAGATTATACGTTAGGGTGTTAGCTTTCCAAAATGGGGTCATTTTGTGGGTGTTTCCATTGTCCTGGTGCTCCAGGGCCTTCAAAAGTGTAATAGGTAGTCAACTAGTTAGATGTGTAATTTATGCTCCTAGAACACCTAATGGTGCTCCCTGCATGTTGGGCCTCTGTATGTGGCCAGGCAGTAAAAAAGTCCCACACATGTGGTATCGTAATACTCAGGATGAGTAGCAGAATGTATTTTGGGGTGTCGTTTGTGGTATGCACATGCAATGTGAGAGAAATAAGCCATTACAATGACAATTTTGAGAAAACAAAAAAAAAAATCGTAATTTTGCAAAGAATCGTGGGAAAAAATTACAACTTCAAATAACTCACCATGCCTCTTACTAAATACCTTAGAATGTCTACTTTACAAAAAGGGGTTATTTGGGGGGCATTTGTACTTTCCTGGCTTGTTAGGATCTCAAGAAATGAGATAGGCAGCCAGTACATCAGATGTGATACATTTTTTATGATTGCACTATAGATTGTAGACTCTAAAATTTTCACACAGACCAAATAATTTCCAAAAATTTGGGGTTATTTTTATCAAAGATATGTAGCAGTCTAAATTGTGGCCAAAATGTATGAAGAAAAATTAATAATTTGCTAAATTTTATCACAGAAACTAAGAAAAATTTGTTTTTTTTCCAAATTTTCAGTCTTTTTTCATTTATAGCGCAAAAAATAAAAAACCCAGAGGTGATCAAATACCACCAAAAGAAAGCTCTATTTGTATGAAAAAAAAGGACAAAAAAATCATTTGGGTACAGTGTTGCATGACTGAGTAATTGTCATTCAAAATGTGAGAGCACTGAAAGCTGAAAATTGGTCTGGGCAGGAGGGGTGTTTAAGTGCCCAGTAAGCAAGTGGTTAATGCTAAAACATGGGCTTTTAAAGTCAGAGAAGCATTTTTTTCCAATGATGATTTTGGCTTTTTGTTTTTACCATTTTTACATTTCCTACCCCAATGGAAGGAGTTTCATGCACATTTCATGCAGCCTGTATTATTCTTATTTTTTCTTTAAGACTAATCTGAAAACACTCAGCTGCTTTACTGCAAATCCTTTAATAAGATCATCATGATGAGCCCTGTCCTGTCCTGCTGTAATAAACCTTCATCTAATCCAGTTATTTTCCCTCTGGCTTCCATCAACTTTCTTCCTTTCTGTTTAAGAAGATCTTATTATGCAGCCTAATTATTAGGAATATACAACATTATGGCAGAAGCCACGGAAGGTAAATTTATCTCATAATGGAAAAATTTTCAAATCAAAAGCAGAGACACAACAAGCTAGTAAAATACACTATATTACGGTAGATTGACAAGCTCACCGTCCAATTAACTTTCCCCCTGAAGAAGATACAACGCCCCCTGTATCGACACGCATAGGGGGAGGGGACTGGATGGCAGGAGAGTCTGTGTGAGGCTGCAGAGGACGTTCCATCATATTCTTATCTCTGTATTTCGTACGGGCCTGTTATAGAGTGGTGCACTACCGCACCTATATGTGAGTACCCCAGCAGGGGATTTCTTTTGGTTAAATAAAACTTTTAAAACGTTACTTGCACCATCCGGTTTTTCTTATATATTTTTATGGTCTGGAGTAGACTTGTGCACAACGGAAAAATTTGTTTAGTTTCGGTTCGTTTCTTTTCGGTCCTTTTGATTCGTAATAGTTCGTAATTTTGCTAGACGGGATTTTTCGTGTTCGGACTAATTCGTATTTTCGCAAGCGACATTTTTCGTTGAATCGGAATGATTCGTATTAATGTAAGCCTTATTTTTCGTTGATTTATATTTCGTACTTTCGGTGGAGTACATAGTTTTTCGTTGATTCTGGACACAACTCCTACTTTCGTAACTTTTTTTGGGTTCGTTGATTCGTAATTTTCCGTGTCTCTCTCACAACGACGCTGCCTATTATGCCTAATGTGCTTCGAATGGATTTGTACTTTTCTAAATACATAGCGGTTATTTGTAACGATTCTAAATCTCGTATTTTACTTTCGTTTTTACATGCGGCTATAGCCTCCGCCCCTGTACACCATTTTGAGAGGGAGTTCAGCACGGTGAGGGAGAAGCAGAGAGCAGAGCAGAGTGTTATTGTGCTTCGAATGGATTAGAAATCTCGTATTTTACTTTAGTTTTTTACATACGGCTATAGCCTCCGCCCCTGTACACCATTTTGAGAGGGAGTTCAACACGGTGAGGGAGAAGCAGAGAGCAGAGCAGAGTGTTATTGTGCTTCGAATGGATTCGTACATTCGTAACTTTTTTCATAACTAATTATGCCGAAGACATTCGGGCATTCGCTATTTGCGATATAATTTATTTTGGATTCGGTTTTATTCGTAATTGCTTTGTTCGGAAATTCGAATGCTTCCGAATGTCCGAAAGTTGCTAAATTCGGACGAATTTCGATTCATTACGAAACTAATTGCACAAGCCTAGTCTGGAGTTACCTACCAAGGAGACCAGGAACCCAGGAATATCCATTAGAACCCAGGTGTGGTTCATAAGCGTTCATAGACCAAGCTTAATTGCAAGGTCGCACGCTCTGAGGTGAGCGTCCATTACCATAGGGGAGCACCTGTGTGACTACACTTTGGCATGACTTTTGGATTATTCACTGGGCCGAGTTTTTACTGCATGAATTGTACCAAAACATGACCCTAGGATTGCTGCTACTGATTATTACATGCTCTGAAGCACTGTGGAATGATTTACATCTTTACAAGCACTGAAGCACTTAAGAATACTTTTATACGGACTTGTGCGTCATTATTTAAGGATTGTACTACTTATCACTATTATGTATCATGCATCTTTATGCACTTATGCACTTTAGAGTGATATGCAATTAATTTGATTGTGTATATATATTTATATTCATTTTTTATTTTATTTTTTAACAGAAAAGTTTATTCATTTAAGAAAAACAAAACAACCAAAAAACAGTGGTACATTCTCGACAGTTCACAAATACAATGCAGATAAGCAAAAAGTGACTTGGTAGTGCATTACACAGTAAGCATCCTTGCTCGAAGGCCCAACCAGTCCAAAGCCTAAATCAATAAAACCATTAATTTGGAGATCCCCAAGGGTCACCATGGCTCTAGATCCACATCAAGCAGAAAATAATGGAGAGGGGTAAGGAGGGGGAGGGAGGCCCCCCTCCAAGTTGAAATTAAGCAACCTGACCATGATCCTCAGCGCCTGACTCCAAACCCTACTCCAGCCTCAACCGTCGCTTCATAACCCATGCCGCCCATATCCTCTCAAATTTTTTGGGGCAGTTGCGTCCTGCGTAGGTTAACTTATATAGAGGCAGGGCTGCATCCACCAGTGTCCGCCATTGCTGCACCGAAGGGGGCGAGGGATCATTCCAGTTCCGGAGGATCGCCTTCCTGGCATAAAAGGCAGTGTAAAACACGAACAGTTTTTTAGATTGAGTAGTCTCGAGAGTGTCATCGATACGCAGGAGCACAAAGCTTGCCAATCGAGTTGATATCCATGAGCACTCCCTCCCAGGAAGACTGAACAAACCGACAGGACCATGTTACGTGTAGAAAAGAGCCCACCTCAGTATTACATTTGGGGCAGAGCGGGCTCTTAGTGGGATAGATCTTAGACAGGCGTTCCGGGGTATAATAAGCGCGGTGTAAAAATTTAAGTTGGGTAAACCTGTCTCTTGCGGAGATCACAAGGGGAAAGTATTGCTGGAACTCTCCTCCCTGTCATCATCAGCCAGTGCCGGTATATCCGCCTGCCACCTGGAGAACAGTCGGGACACCCTGGAAGTGTCCAACCCGACAAATTCGGAGTAGAGAGCCGAGAGTGGTTTAATGTCGTCCGCCAGATCCAGCAGACGTTCAACCTTGTTATTCGCCAAGACAACAGGGAGGGGGAACTATTTATATTCATTTACTACTTATAGTCAATTATATTTTAGCTTGCAAGTATCTGCATCACTAACTGGACATTACCCCCCTTTTTTTCTATATAGTGGTGTGTGCACCAACATTTATTAGCGCTGCATTTTTATTTACTTATTTAAGCTAGTAAAATAGTTGGATAATATTAATTAAATCTATTAAAGTAATAATAGGATGATAATCAGATAAATCTAGATGTTCCTAAGGGAGAGAAACTTGGGGAGTGCAAAATGTGTATTTATTCCATGTACAGAATGATATGTGATATGTATCATGTAGATTTCTACGAAATATTGAACTATAGAAACAAATAATCTAATCAAGTTTCCATATTCCATGGTGAACACAGATCTTGCTACGCTGTGGATTCAACACAGAGCGTACTGATATCCTTAAAGTGATTGCAAATGATCACCTTCCAAAGTAACCAATTAAAGGGTAACCAATTAAAGGGTAAAATTGCAAATAAAGAAAAAATAATACAGCGTATACAATTGCGACACAAATCATATTGTAATTGAATGCAATTAAAAATTACCTGTTCTTTTTAATCTGCAGTGCTGTAATTTTCTGAAAAATGCAATATGGCTACCTGGAGGTGTTCTGTACAAAAAAAGGTCACTGCCCCTACCTATAACTGGTCTTCACAGCAAGGAGCACTGGAAGGGCAGACGCATGTCAAAAAACAAAGATTTTCCAAGCTCAACTTACCAACCAGCCAGCAACCAACCAAATTCACCTGTCTAACAGTGGGTTAAAAACAGGGGTTTAGTTGCACGTATTTGCAAATACATGCGTAAGCTGCAGGCCCTGTCAATGCTCCCTGTATACTGCAGACCCTAGTTCTAAAATGTAAAGAGTCTCCTCAGTGGGAGCACATGTATGCTGATGGATAGATGAAGGGCAGAGCACTGGAAGGAGCCCAACCCTCCTTAAAGGAGTAGGAACACACTAAACACCCAGCACATTGCACAATGGCAGCAAAAGTGCTAGTGCGTTGCCTGACCACAATGACAACGATACAAAAAAAGGTCACTGCCCCCACCTATAACTGGTCTTCACAGCAAGGAGCACTGGAAGGGCAGAAGCATGTAAAAAAAACAAAGAATTTCCAAGCTTCACTTACCAACCAGCAACCAACCGAATGTGTACAGAACGACCCCCAGAAACACAATTTCCTGCTTGTGTGATTTTCCTAGACGTCTGCACTAAATACAAGTCAGATTTCAGGCATTTCCTGCAACAAAAATAAAATGTTTGGTGAGATACTCCCAATAGGAACACATCTAAAAGGTATGCAGACCCATCAGCTTTCCTAATGAGTGCTCTGCAGCTGCACAGCTGATCGCTAATTATGTGTAGCGGCCTCACCCCTCTCACCCCTTCTTCTCGGCTTGTTGTCTTGTCTAGGGGGATCAGGGAGGAGGGATGCGGTACACTACGGTCTATGTCCTCTAATGTGTAGAGGTGAAAGCCAACACCTGTTTACCTTCGGGCTGTGTGCATAACCCAGAGCCAAGTCCGTTCTCTAGATGATCCCCCTTTCTCCCAGTAACTGAAGTTCCACACCACTGAAAAGATCCAACTCTTATTTATTCTCTGACAGCAATAAATCGTCCTTTAACAGCAGACAGGTTGTGACCCAAAGAACAGTTCAGTATAAGTGGGGAGTAGGTCAAGGCACAATCCTCAAATAGAACTAACCATTGTAGTGTCACCAATGGTTATTATGCACAGCCGCTGCCACCGACCACATAGAACAGGAACAGAATTACCTTCGCTGAGTGCAGCCCCTGTCAGGGGGAAGACATCCTTCCAAGAGAGATACCAGAGGCCCCCGCCGTCACCAGCAATGCTGCACCGGACTGTTCGGAGGGGTTACGCTCCCTGGTCTCCTCGTCTCAGATTCGGGCGCCCAACACCTTAGGGCCCCTCAACACCTTAGGGCCCCTCGGACTCCTCCACCCCTGCGGAACCCAGTCGAAGGTACTGGGCCCTGGGCCTCCTCCGTAGTACCTCACCCCAGGCTGAAGGTGCCTGGGATGGACTCCATCTCCCACTCCGGCCAGGCCAAGGGCATCTGGGCCCGGAACTCCGGGAACACCGGCAACCAGGCTAAAGGTGCCTGGGCGCGGCTGTGACCTCCGACTCTGAACCTTGTGGTGAGGGCGTCTCCCCTTTATCTCCTCTCCCGACAGGCACAGCAGATTCCCTGCCCCGCCGTACGGCTGCCGAAACAGGACAAAAAGGGAACAGCACTGCAGTGATGGTTCAACCCCGGCCCAGGGCGACAGCGCCACCCGGGGGCCACAGGGAACTGAACACCACTGGAGTCCTCCACGAATAAAAAGGGTCCCACTAACAATCAATGCATCTGGGTCATACTACCACCCAGATGCTTCTCCTAAATTTAAATACCCGCTACATATGAAACCACTCCCATTAGACTCACTTTCCCACATGGACACAGACAAACACACAGGGATTTCTTCAGAAGAACAAAAAGGTAGGAATCTGCAACAAAGGTTGTTAGAATCCTTGCAGTGTACAAAGTTTTCCCAGAGGGGAATGTTTTTTTCCTCAACAAAAGTGGGGTTACACGTTAAGTTTAAAAAAGAAATGGAAGGCAAAACATTTTTGTACAGCTATAAAAAAAACAAAAAAACCTTTTTTCCCTTTTTATAAGTGAGCATGTTCCCTCTCTTCTCAGCTGCATAAGAGCTAGAGGGAGGAGAAGCAAAAGCACACTGAGCTCTCCAGCTTAGTGTGGTCAGTTTTTAATAGAAAAGCAAGGGGACTAGCAGGAACACAAGGGATTTCACACAAAGGAAGAAATAGAAAGAAAACAGGATACTTTCGCATACAAGTACATGGTACAGCAGGCACATATCAGGAATGTGAAAGTGTTGCAACAAACGCTTTAACACTTTTATGACCAGAGGTCACTGATGCTTGGAGGCCCAGGCCAAAATGACCAGTGTCATTATTAGGGATGAGCTTAAGGTTCAAACCGAAGATATGTTCAGATCGAACCTTAGCTTTTCGAGCTTTCAGATGTACACGCGAACATTTACCTGTTCGGTGGCAGCTGAATGACATGTACTGTATATATTAGCAGTATTGCTTCCTTATTTGTCAATAGTTGGTAAGGAAGCCAGAAGATGCACTTAACCCACAGTGATGTCCCAGGTCCCATTCACTTACATGGCCAGGAATGTCTACTAGGTCCCCCCATATTCTATACTAGCCCCTCAGCGCTGCAAGGGATTTTAATGGGGAACTCAATGCAAAAATCAAGAAAAAAATCAATACCAGAACCTGGTCTGGGCATGAAAGCCTGGCAATATGCACAACCCCTGATCCATACCAGATCACATTCCCTTAACATTGGGGGTACCCCCTAGCAAGGAATCTTGTCCCCATGTTTATGAAGGCAAGGGCCTCTTCCCAGCAACATTGGCCCAATGGTTGTGGAGGTCTGCAGGCAGGGGAGTTATTGGAATCTGGAAGCCCACTTTAACAATAAGGGGGGGGCCCAGACACCCTCCCCTCCCCCCATTAAACTGTTAATAAACAGACAGTTTTTGACATGTACATCAACCAACAATCATGTCATTCAGTGATGTAGATCCACATCAATCACGATGCCTGATGCCCACTGACACGCGTCCTGTCCTGTCGCTTCAGTCCAGCCAAATAACAGATCCAGAGAACAGATCCAGAGAATGCAATTAAAATGTACAGCTGTACATATATAGTCAATTACATCACTGGGATCCTGGGATCCTGGGATCCTAGGATCCCAGATAGCCAGCAGGCCAGGCTTCCAATCATGTGACCTCTGTGATAGCAATTCACAGTGATCACGTGATCAGGAAGTCCATCCTACCTCCTAGCATTAAGGAAGGGGCTGATGGGAGGGGGCAGGTAGGGGTTAATGTTACCACTTCGCATTTCACACCTGTTTACCCCCTATGGACCTGTTTATTCGGCAATAACTTTGCCATTGCTAAAGATAAAAAGGTAATGCATATATTGATTTTTTTAACCACTTGACCTCAGGAAGGTTTTACCTCCTTCATGAGTAGGGCATTTTTTTTACTATTAAGCATTGCACTACTTTAACTGGCAATTGCTCGGTCATGCAACACTATACGCATATGAAATTTATATAATTTTTTTCCACACAAATAGAGCTTTATTTTTGTGGTATTTGATCACCCCTGTTTTTTTTTATTTATTTTTTATTATATTGTCAAGACTATTGAGGTTAAAAGAATATAGAAGGCCTATGAATATCATATTATTCTTACCCCTATTTTTGTGAACATGAGAGAAGCAATTTTAAATAATTTCTCAAAAGTTGAATCTGAGTGCCTCACAAGGAGACTGTGTTAGCTTCATCTGTATTTTTTATCCCAGATCTTAAATTTGAGGCTTGTACACTTAGTAGAATAAACAAAATAAGGGTGTCAGGGAATCTAGTAGACCAGACTGTGTGGACTGCACAGATGAACCAAAAACGCATGTGAGTGAGAAATATAATAATTTATTAAAGTAAGTAAATATAAATACAACCACCTCAAATAAACACAGTGCAATAACCAACCCACAAACAGAGACCCCCAAATAACAATAGACAGATATGTACAATGATGGGAGATACCGAAATCGTAAATAAGCCAGGCCAGGGTAATACACAGAAGATCAGGAGATGGACAAGGGGTGTTCCAGAAGCATAAACGTAGCCAGGCCAGGGTCATAAACAGGGAGTCAGCACATGAGGACAGGGAACAAACAAGACAGGGAGAGGGCGGATGGATAGGCTGCAGGGCAGGGATCCAAGGAAATCAGGTATACAAGGTAACCGGGAAACAAGGGGGACAGGTCCAGGATAGGCTCAGGATAGGGATCAGGTCAGGTCAGGTGAGGTGAGACTACAGGCAGCGAGGTCAGGGCTCAAGGAGAGAGATACCAAGGCAAAGTATGGGTGAGCTTGCCGGGTATTTATGAGACTGCAGTAATTGTCCTATATAACACCTGAGTGGAGGAGGTGCTGCCTGCCCCACACTGCCGGAATACACCCGCTGGTGGATGCCGGTACTACGGCCCATGGATCAGGCATTACCACCAGCAGGTGAGATCCTCTATCAAAGATACTGACTGCAAGAGGTCACCTGCTGGTGGACACTAGTACTGCAATCCATAGGACCAATAGCGCCACCAGCGGGTGAAGCCTTTCCTGACAAAGGGAACCATGAGCTCACAGACCTAAAGTTTGTTTCCAGGAGTTAGGAATAAAAGAGGGCTTATTCACAAATGAAACATATTATAATATTACTCAAGTACAAGTAATCATATTAACCAAAGATACGTGGTAATGATATTATATTAAAGTAATGATATACATAATTGAACAATGTCACATATATTGGTTTATGTATTTTAATAATAATTTTTCTTTCATAATATTTTCATAATGTATTGTGTGGATTCATAAAACCCATTAATACATATTATAAAGAAGTGCCGGATACACAGACAAAGAAGGGTTATAGGTGGTACCTTCGTCCCATCAAAATGTGAAAAAAGCGATTGGGAGGAGGCTGGATTTGGACTTTAATGGTACCATATTAACTGATAATACACAGTCAAAATTAAAAATCTACAAAAGGGTTTTTAATACAAAGACATATAGGTTGACATATTCATAGAATAAGATATTGAGTCATGACAATCATGAAAATACTTTAGTACATCCTATCGTTCCCCATTAGAACATAAGAACCATTCATAATAGTTGCTTTTTGGTGCTCTACATGTTTTGCGGGTTTGTATTAGCCGCTTCCTCAGGAGCTTATTAATATGTTCTGATGGTGCATAAATAGGATTGTCATGTGACTAAGAAATAAAGAAAAAGAATACATATATATTATTCATTGAAGTACATTAGTGCGATTATGTATATTCATGTATATTAAATCCAAAATACTAACCACAACCTACAAAGGCATCCACAACTCTGCCCCGAGCTACATCACCATTCTTGTCTCCAAACATATCCCAAACCATCCTCTCCGCTCTTCTCAAGACCTCCTACTGTCAAGCTCTCTCGTCTCCTCCTCCCATGCTCGTCTCCAGGATTTCTCAAGAGCCTCTCCCATCCTCTGGAACTCACTACCTCAACCTGTCCGGCTATCCCCTACTCTTGCTACCTTCAGGCGATCGCTGAAAATTCACCTCTTCAGGGAAGCCTATCACATCTCCAACTAATCTTTTACCACTTCCATCAGCTCATTCCCCACAGTTACAACCTTTTGTACCACCTGCCCCACCCTATTAGATTGTAAGCTCTTCTGAGCAGGGTTGTCTTAATCCTCTTGTATTTTATTGTATTGTAACTGTATTGTCTCCCTTTTATATTGTAAAGCGCTGCGTAAACTGTTGGCGCTATATAAATCCTGTATAACAATAATACCATTAAAGTCCAAATCCAGCCTCCTCCCAATCTCTATTAATACATATATAATTATAATAAGGGTTACAAAGATGGGATTCTATGAAAAGTTTGAAAGTATTAGAAGTTGTATTTGTGAAATAATACACAGGGTTAAATTCCAATTATCTGATGCTCAAGGAATTTAGAATACCAGTTACTTGTGTGGGGAGATTTTCTCAAACCCATATATTTTAAGAGAAGGCTCCACAATGTCTGGAAAAATTGACACCAAGGTGTCGACTTTAGACAAATAATCATTTCTGTTAAGTCTAATGCCCCGTACACACGATCGTTTTTCATGCCGTTAAAAATGCCATTTTTAAAAATGGCCATTAAAAATGATCGTGTGTAGGCTCCAGAGCATTTTTAACGACGTGAAAAACGGCCATTAAAAATTTCGAACATGCTCTCTTTTTTCACGTCGTTTTTCATGTCGTTTTTTTTAACGACGTGAAAAACGATAGTGTGTATGCTTTAACGACGTGAAAAAAAACGCGCATGCTCAGAATCAAGTATGAGACTGGAGCGCTCGTTCTGGTAAAACTAGCGTTCGTAATGGAGATAGCACATTCGTCACGCAGTCACGGACTGAAAAGCACGAGACTGAAAAGAGCGAATCGTCGCTCAACAAACTTTACTAACATGAAGGGTGGCGCCATTCGAACGGATCTTCCCCTTTATAGTGCCGTCGTACGTGTTGTACGTCACTGCGCTTTGCTTGATCGTTTTTTTAAATGATCGTGTGTACGCAAGACAGGCTTGAGAGGAAACATGAAAAAAAACGACGTGAAAAACGGCAAGAAAAAAATGGCAAGAAAAACGATCGTGTGTATGGGGCATAAGTCAAGGGTCATTCATAAATTGACTTAGACATAAAAAAGAATAACATTTAAAATCAATTCTAATACAACACTGCCCCTGGTGGTGAAAATAATAAAAGTCCAAGATGGCCGCACAGACGAGGTTGTCATGGTTACATAGAAACAACCCGTCATTTTACACCATCCATTACGTAGTAGTGACAAACTTTTTTTTTGGGGGGGGGGAGTGATTACACATAGCAGAGAGGGGATTCTAAAAGCTAAAGAAAAGCTGAAAGGAGACGGAAAGAATCCTGTAAGGTGAGAGGGTGTTGAAATCTTGATAATGCAGAGATGTAGGAAGGTTGAAAGTGGTCCTTCTGAATTTTTTTGATGCTTCTCAAAACGACAGAATTCTTAAGTTCTTGTAAAGTATTAATCTGTTTATTTTGACCTTTTAGGTAATTGAAGTTTGGTTGAGTATATGTCAAACTTCAGTGAAACCCTAGGCCTTCTTCCACTATCTCAGCGCTATGAAAATATCAGGTTTCATAAAATATAGAACTTCCAGAGTTGTAACAATTGCGTATTTACGTTAAAGAAAAAAATGTGTCAGCTGCCGCTTAAAATGCAAATGCATAACAATATCAGTAAAATTGTAATAAAAAAGTACATAAGTCCAGCTCAAGTGCCTACAGAGTCTATGCGTCACACTCCCCTTCGGGGTTCACACTCACCAGAGAGATCAACACATCGGGCATCGATATGTTAGCTACGGCTATCCTTAGTAGGGGTGCACCGAATGGGTTTTTTGGTGCTGAAACTGATACCGAAAATTAAAAATACACTAGGCCGAAAACCGAAACCGATATCGAAAATGGCCGATACTGAAAATGTCTTTTTTGGAATAATAAAAAGATATATATATATTTCATATATAAAATTGTGTTATATTCATATTCAACTTAATTAATCATGAATTTTAAATGGATAAAAAAAAATAGTACAATCCAGTAATAATGTAAATAAGTACTTTAATAAAAGTAACCCACAAAAATTGGACAGTGGACACAAAATAAAATCAAATAAAATACAAAAATTAAATAAACTTACACTAACAGTACTGTACATATCCTGCAGTCAGTGCAGATTGCACAAATAAATAATTCATAATAAAAAAAAGAAGTTGTATCAAAGATTGTTGTCAAAGTAAAACATCAGCTTCCAGCCCACAATACATCATCATTCCCCTCACATAATTGGAGTGGGACAACTGGAAAACCCAACAACAGGCAAAGGTGTTTCTTTTTTTTTTTTCATTCAAGTTTTAGTTTATTATCTGAATAGAGTCAGTACAATTTTTACGGAAAAAAGTACAATGTAGTATCACAGTATAAAATGCAAACGAATAAGTCAAATAACGGTAGATCTCAAATTACAATATTACCATGTTGGAATACATCAATGCAAAGATACCATAAAAACGGAAATTATTGAAATATATTTATCAAAAATAGGAGTAACCCCCTACCTCTACACCCCCACATTCTAACCTTCCCTTCTTCGAAAGTAAGTAGAAATGATGGCCTATTAAACATCTCAAAATATATGTATATAGTGTGAGAGCAGGCAGGCAAAGTCGCCGGGTTGCATCCAGGATGGGAGATATATATGTCCTAGATTCAGGCTTTATGCCGATTTATACCATTAGGGGGAGTGCTGGGAGTCTTGCAGGGGAAGAGTTAATGAGCCCAGCTGAAGCAAGTAGGCTCGTTAGGGCCTCTACAAGAACTCCCAGCATGCTAAGGGAGATGCTCAAACCTGGAACCAGATCTGTGTGAATAGTCTGGGGAGTGTGATCTCTGTGCGGTGAGCCAAAGCCTGTGTGGTTACTGTAAGAACTTCAAAAAGCAGGGAGCTAGGGACTGGGACAGCACAAGGCTGTACCCAGTTGTTAGTCAGGGACACCAACCTGTGTAGTAAACGGTCAAGTTGACCAGGATTTCTTTTCATGTTTCTGTTTGTTTTGTTGTTTTTCCCTTGTAAATAGTTTGAATAAACCGCACCTTTAGTTTTTTGCAACTATAAACCCTGTCTGCTGTGCCTGTTTTGTGTGGTGAACCCATCCAGGGGGTCACACACCCGCTGCTGAGCTAACCCCCTCACAATAGTTACCAGAAGATGAGGAGAACCTCCATTCCCCCAGACACCCCTAAAGGGAACATACTGTGCCTGAGAAGGCAAGAGGAGCTCCCCCACCTCCCCTCCAAAGCAACCCAAAAACTCTTTTTTTTGAGAAAATATATGACCTTAAATCGAGAATATATAACAGAAAATACAGTAGTCTACTTTAACCACTTAACAACCACCTGCCGACAAATAACGGCGGCAGGGTGGTTGCTTAACTCTGGGAGGACGTTATATAACGTCCTCCCAGAATCGCGCTCCCGCGCGCCCCCTGGGGCGCGCACACGGGAAACTCCGTGACCGCCGGGTCCAGAGGACCCGGTGGATCACGAATCGCAGTAAATCGCCGCTGATAGCGGCCGTTTACCACGTGATCGCTCCGTCAAATGACGGAGCAATCACTTGTAAACAGACCGGCGTCATTTGATGACGCCGGTTCCTCCCTCCCCTCTCTGTACCGATCGGTACAGTGTGAGAGGGGAGGGGGAGGGAGCGGATGGCAGCAGCAGCACTGTGGGCTGGATCTGTGACAATTGCAGTCACAGATCCATCCATCCATCCATCCCTGCTCAGCCATCCCTGTGCTATACCCTGCCAATACTCTGCAATACACCCTGCCAATACTCTGCAAAATACCCTGGTGCAATACTCTGCAATACCCTGGTGCAATACTCTGCAATACCCTGGTGCAATACTCTACAATACCCTGCGAAATACTCTGCAATACCCTGCGAAATACTCTGCAATACCCTGCGAAATACTCTGCAATACCCTGCGAAATACTCTGCAATACCCTGGTGCAATACTCTGCAATACCCTGCGAAATACGCTGCAATACCCTGGTGCAATACTCTGCAATACCCTGGTGCAATACTCTGCAATACCCTGGTGCAATACTCTGCAATACCCTGCACAATACTCTGCAATACCCTGCAAAATACTCTGCAATACCCTGCACAATACTCTGCAATACCCTGCGCAATACTCTGCAAAATACTCTGCAATACCCTGCACAATACTCTGCAATACCCTGCAAAATACTCTGCAATACCCTGCAAAATACTCTGCAATACCCTGCGCAATACTCTGCAAAATACTCTGCAATACCCTGCACAATACTCTGCAATACCCTGCACAATACTCTGCAATACCCTGCACAATACTCTGCAATACCCTGCACAATACTCTGCAATACCCTCCACAATACCCTGTGCAATACCCTCCACAATACCCTGTGCAATACCCGTGCAATACCCTGCCATACACCGCAATACCCTGCCATACACCGCAATACTCCGCAATGCCCTGCAATACTCCACAATGCCCGGCAATACTCCGCAATGCCCGGCAATACTCCACAATGCCCGGCAATACTCTGCAATAACCACTTCCCGCCCTCCGGCCGTCATATGACGTCCTTGACTTTGTGCGGAGATATCTGAATGATGGGTGCAGCTACAGGCATCATTCAGATATCGGCTTTTTCAGCCGGCGATTCCCTACACCATAAGAACAATCATAGCGGCTGTTCCGCCGCTTGATCATTCTTACGGGAAGCGAGAGGGGATGTCCCCCCCCCCCCCGCCGCCCTCCGGTGCTTCTACCGACTCACCGCTACGATCAAAGCCAGGATTGTTGTTTTTTTTTATTTTATTTTTTTCAGGCTTCCCAGCCTAGAGGTGAGATGTGGGGTCTTATTGACACCCCCCCCCCCCCCATATCTCACTGTAAAGAGGACCTGTCATGCCATATTCCTATTACAAGGGATGTTTACGTTCCTTGTAATAGGTATAAAAGTGATCAAAAAAATGTTTAGGGCGGAAAAACATGTCAAACTAAAATAAATAAAGTAAAATGAAGAATAATTTTTTTTTTTTTTTTAAAGCGCCCCTGTCCCCGTGAGCTCGCATACAGAAGCGAACGCATACGTAAGTCCCGCCCACATATGAAAACGGTTTTCAAACCACACATGTGAGGTATCTCTGCGAACGTTAGAGCGAGAGCAATCATTTTGGCCCTAGACCTCCTCTGTAACTCAAAACATGTAACCAGTAAAAATATTTAAAGCGTCGCCTATGGGGATTTTTTAAGTAGCGAAGTTTGGCGCCATTCCACGAGTGTGTGCAATTTTTAAGGGCGACATGTTAGGTATCTATTTACTCGGCGTAACTTCATCTTTCACATTATGCAAAAACATTGGGCTAACTTTACTGTTTTTTTTTTTTTAAGCACAAAACATTTTTTTTCCGTAAAAAACGCGTTAAAAAAATTGCTGCGCAAATATCGTGCGAGATAAAAAGTTGCAACAACCACCATTATATTCTCTAAGGTCTTTGCTAAAAAAAATATATAATGTTTTGGGGTTCTATGTAATTTTCTAGCAAATAAATGATGATTTTCACATGTAGGAGAGAAATGTCAGAATTGGCCTTGGTGCTCCAGAACGCCTGAAGGTGCTCCCTGCATGTTGGGCCTCTGTATGTGGCCACGCTGTGTAAAAGTCTCACACATGTGGTATCGCCATACTCGGGAGTAATAGCAGAATGTGTTTTGGGGTGTAATTTGTGGAATGCATATGCTGTGTGTGAGAAATAACCTGCTAATATGACAATTTTGTGAAAAAAAAAAAAGAGAAAAAAAAAATCTTGATTTTGCAAAGAATTGTGGGAAAAAATGACAACTTCAAAAAACTCACAATGCCTCTTTCTGAATACCTTGGAATGTCTTCTTTCCAAAAAGGGGTCATTTGGGGGGTATTTGTACTTTTCTGGCATGTTAGGGTCTCAAGAATTGAGATAGGCCGTCAGTACTTCAGGTGTGATCAATTTTCAGATATTGGCACCATAGCTTGTGGACTCTATAACTTTCACAAAGACCAAATAATATACACCAATTTGTACTTATTTTTACCAAAGATATGTAGCAGTATAAATTTTGGCCAAAATTTATGAAGAAAAAATAGTAATTTGCAAAATTTTATAACAGAAACGAAAAAAAAAAATCATTTTTTTACAAAATTTTCAGTCTTTTTTCTCTTATCGCGCAAAAAATAAAAAACCCAACAGTGATTAAATACCACCAAAAGAAAGCTCTATTTGTGTGAAAAAAAGGACAAAAATTTCATATGGGTACAGTGTTGTATGACTGAGTAATTGTCATTCAAAATGTGAGAGCACCGAAAGCTGAAAATTGGTCTGGTTATTAAGGGGGTTTAAGTGCCCAGTGGTCAAGTGGTTAAGTTTATCCGGGTGTAAAAAATACTTCTCAAAATAATAAATCAAAGTCAAATGTTCTGACTAGGGATGAGCCGAACACCCCCCGGTTCGGTTCGCACCAGAACTTTCAAACGGACCGAAAGTTTGCGCGAACTTTAGAACCCTATTAAATACAATGGATGCGAACGTTCGAAATCAAAAGTGCTAATTATAACGGCTAATATGCATTTTATTGTCCTAAAAAGGGTTTGAGGACCCGGGTTCTGCCCCAGGGGACATGTATCAATGCAAAAAAAAGTTTTAAAAACTGACTTTTTTTGGGATCAGTCATTTTAATGATGCATAAAGTGAAAAAAAAAAAGTGACATATTCCTTTAAATATCGTACCTGGGGGGTGTCTAAAGTATGCTTGTGAAGTGCCACGTGTTTCCCGTGTTTAGAACGGTCCCTGCACAAAATGACATTTCTAAAGGAAAAAAATGGTCATTTAAAACTGCTTGCGGCTTTAATGTAATGTCTGGTCCCGGCAATATGGATAAAAATCATTGAGAAAAATGGCATGGGTATCCCCCAACCCCACTTGTATGGATATTAAGGGGAACCCCGCACCCAAAATTAAAAAAAGGCCCTATATACTCTGAACATCAGTATACAGGCAGTGCAAACAAGACAGGGACTGTAGGTTTGTTCTTAAGTAGAATCTTTTTCTAATTTGGAACAGGTACATTTAAGTGTAGCTCTAGCCAAAAAATGCAAGTTAGACTTACCGGTAACTTGTTTTCCAATAGGCTTTCAGGACAGCACCCGAGAGATCATGGCTCCTCCTCCTACAGGAAACACCTCATCAATTAAGTCTTTAATTGGAGGCCTCCACGTTGCTTCCATCAGTTGTTTGTAGAGAACCTCCAGCCCCAGCGGCAACACATAAGCGACAGTTATTACATAGTATTACAGCAACAGCATAAAAAAAGGGCGGGATCCTGCTGTCCTGAAAGCCTATTGGAAAACAAGTTACCGGTAAGTCTAACTTGCATTTTTCCAAAACGTCTTTCAGGACAGCACCCGAGAGGATAATCGAGACTTACCCCATTTAGGGTGGGACAACAGCCTGTAAGACTTTCCTTCCGAAAGCCTGGTCCCCAGCCGTCATGAGATCTAATCTATAATGACGGGCAAAGGTCGTCAGACTTGTCCATGTAGCTGCCTTACAGATTTGTTCGGGGGTGGCACCAGCTTTTTCTGCCCAACTCACTGCCGAAGCTCTAGTAGAATGAGCCCTGATACTTACTGGACTCTCCTGGCCTGTAAGGGAATAGGCGTCTGAGATAGCCATTCTCAACCATCTGGCAATGGTTCCTCTAGAAGCTTGTCTTCCTTTTTTATTTCCGGAAAATAAAATGAATAGTGCGTCTGAACGCCTAAAGTCTTTAGTAGCTTCCAGGTAACTTAAGACTGCTCTTTTAACATCCAGGGTATGGAATTCTTCTTCCTTCTTACCCAACGGATTAGAACAAAACGTAGGAAGTATTATCTCCTGGGTTCTATTTTGAACTGAGGCAACCTTTGGTAAAAAGTTAGGATCCGTCTTCAGCACAATTCTGTCTGAAAAAATAGAAAAAAATGGCTCCCTGATAGATAAAGCTTGCAGCTCACTGATCCTTCGAGCTGTTGTAATAGCTACTAGAAAAATTGTTTTTAAAGTAATTAGCTTCAGGGAGGTTAAATTGAGAGGTTCGAAAGATTCCCTGGTCAGGGCATGTAGAACGACTGATAAGTCCCATGACGGACAGTTTTTGATCACTATCGGTCTAGCCCGAGTGAGGGCTTTAAAGAATCTGTTTACTAGGGGTTCTGATGAAATAGATTTCTCAAAATATACCCCCAGTGCGGCAACCTGAACTTTTAGGGTACTGATCGCTAGGCCCTTATCTGCTCCTTCTTGCAGAAATTCCAAGATAGAAGAAATCTGCTTTAATGGTCTGCCGGATGCAGTGCACCAAGAGTTAAAGACTTTCCAGACATTGTGATATATTGCTCTGGTAACATTCTTTCTGCTAGATAGGAGGGTAGCCACCAACCTATCCGAGAATCCTTTTCTCCTTAAGAGCTGCTCCTCAGAAGCCAGGCTGTGAGTTTTAGCTTTTCTACTTCTTGGTGAAACAGCGGACCTTGTAACAGAAGGTCTTGTCTCAAGGGAAGATGCCAGTATGGTTTGATCTGCATCTGTAGAAGAGCTGAAAACCAAGGCCTCTTGGGTCAGAAGGGAGTGATGAGGATTACTGTCGTATCCTCCTTCCGGATTTTTGTTATGACCTGCGGAATCAGCTGAAAAGGAGGGAAGGCGTAGCTGAGGTGAAAATTCCAACTGTGCGCCAGAGCATCTACCCCCAGAGATGACTCGTTCCTGTTCAGGGAAAAAAAGAGAGATATTTGTGTATTTTCCTGAGTCGCAAAGAGATCCACTCTTGGCTGTCCCCATTTCTTCACTATTAGATTGAAGACATCTGGATTCAATTGCCACTCCGCTTCGTACACCTGGTTCCTGCTGAGGAAATCCGCTATCCTGTTTAGGGTCCCTTTTAGATGGACCGCGGACAAGGATTGAGTATGGAGCTCTGCCCAATTTAGAATGCTCTCTGCTAGGCCTTGAAGTATTCTGCTTCTGGTGCCCCCTTGTCGGTTTATGTAAGCCACCGCCGTGGCGTTGTCCGACAGAATTTGTGTATGTCGCCCTTGGACTTCTTCTGCAAAGAACAATAAGGCCATTTCTATCGCCTTTAGTTCCCTCCAGTTTGAAGATCTCAGTGCTTCCCTTGTGGGCCAAGATCCCTGAGCCCAACGACCGCTCATGTGAGCCCCCCAACCCCAGGAGCTGGCATCGGTTGTTAGCCTTACCTGGGTTGGAAAGGACCATAACAGGCCTGCTGAGAGTCTTGCCTGGTTCTTCCACCACCAGAGACTCCTCTTTACTTTGGTGGGGATCTTCACCAGTGAATCTAGTGAATTCTGCTGGCGATCCCAGATTTTTAACAGAAACTTTTGCAGTGGCCTGAAATGGAGCTTTGCCCATTGTACTGCCGGTATGGAAGAGGTCAGGGTTCCTAATGCTGACATGACCCTCCTGATGGACAGAAGCTGACTGGTTTGTAAGAGTGACACAACCTTTAACAGCTTTTCCCGTTTTTCTTCTGGGAGAAAAATCTTTTGCTCCACAGAGTTGATACGGAAACCCAGGAATAACACCTCCTGAGAGGGACTCAGATTGGACTTTTGGAGGTTTAGTATCCATCCGATGGATTCTAGGTGAGCACGTGCTCTGTCCAAGTTTCTCTGAAGTCCATCTCTGGTTTGGGCAAACAGTAGCAGGTCGTCTAGATAAGGAATCACTGAAATTCCCTCTAGACGCAAGGGTGCTAGAGCTTCGGCCATTACCTTCGTGAACACCCTTGGAGAAGATGACAGGCCGAATGGAAGAGCTCTGAATTGCAGGTGTACCACCTTCTTCCCTTCTCTCAGTGCTAACCTCAGATATCTCTGAGATCTGGCAGCAATAGGAATGTGGAGGTATGCGTCCTGCAAATCTATTGACGCCATGAAGCATCCTTGACTCAGGAGGCTTCTTACTGAGAAAATGGAATCCATCCGAAATCTTTTGTATTCTACTGACAAATTCAGCATTTTTAGATTTAGGATGAGGCGGTACTTTCCTGAAGGTTTCTGTACAAGGAAAACGTGAGAATAGAACCCCTGGAAGAACTCCTTTGTTGGAACCGGAACAATGACTCTCTGGGATATCAGTTCCTGAATTAGGGATTTCATGGCGAGTGCCTTGACCGGATCCCTCGGGACGTTTGTCACTAGGAATCTCTTTGGGGGTTCTTCCGTGAATTCCACCACATATCCTTGGGAGAGCATGTTTACAATATACTGATTTGTAGTGATGTCTCTCCACTGGGGAATGAACTCCTGGAGTCTTGCCCCTACTTGGGGTGGATTGTCACTGCGGCTTTCCTGGGGTCGCAGGAGGATGGAAGAGCACTCCACTCCTACCTTTTGGTTTCTGGGAAGACCACTGCTTCCTTTTGGTTTGCGTTTTTCCTTCCTGTTGTCCTTTTTGGGGACGAAAAAAACGCTTACGGGTCTGTACCTGTTGTTTTTTGACCGGAAACGCCTTCTTTTTGTCAGCTGTACGGTCAAGAATGGACTCCAGCTCAGAACCAAATAGCAAATCCCCTGCAAAGGGAATGCTACACAGTCTATTTTTAGATGCAGCATCTCCTGGCCAAGTTTTAAGCCACAAGGCTCTCTTAGCAGAATTGGTCAAAGCCGCTGACCTGGCTGACATACGAATGGATTCTGCTGAAGCATCCGCAATATATGATACTGCTGCAGAAAGCATTGTAAATGAGTCCAGAATCTCCTGTTTTGGAGAATCCGCCGTAACATGGGCCTTCATCTGGTTAATCCAGTGTTCTAAATTCCTAGCGACACAGGTTGTTGCCATTGCTGGTTTTAGATTGTTCATCACAGACTGCCAAGCCCTTTTAAGAAGCAAATCCATTCTTTTGTCCATGGGCTCCTTTAACATGCCCATGTCCTCAAAGGCAAGGTCAGTTGATTTTGAGACCTGTGAAAAAGCAGAGTCCAGTTTTGGAACCTTGTTCCAGATGGAATCCGGGTTATCCTCAAATGGAAATCTTCTCTTATGAGACCGGGAAAAAAATGGCTTTTTCTCAGGTTCCAACCACTCTTTTTTAATCATGTCCGAGATTATTGAATGGACTGGAAAAACAGGGCTTTTTGGATCACCCAAACCTGCATACATGCGGTCATGTAGGGAGAGCTCCTTCTTTTCCTCTTCAATCCCCAAAGTCGCATGGATTACTTTTAAAAGTCCTGCGACTTCTTCAAGCGACATCTTGTACTTAGAAGCGCTCTCTGCTTCATTTTCTTCCTCCTCAGAGTCTGTTCCATCCGGAGCAAGGGAAGCAGATTCTTGGGAAGCGTCTATCAAACCTCCCAATAATATTTGAGAGCCGTCTTGGGGTTCTGAAGAAGGCTGAGGAGCCCTAGGTTCCCTTGAAGGGCCTGGTTCTTCTCTTAGGTTTGACCTAAAAGCTTGAAAGGTGGCACGGAGTTCATCCTTAATTGTAGATACTAGATCGCCACAAAAGGATGGAGACTCTTCCCTGACTACATTTGCAGTGCAATCTGCACAAAGTGACTTGGTCCAAGCCTCGCTTAACTTTTCCTTGCAGACAGGGCACCTTCTCTTCACTGGTTGAGCAGAACTTTTGGCCTGCACAAACAGAAAAGAAAAAAAACCAGGGACCACGCTAAGAAGAAACTGTTACACAGTACAAATCAATACACCCAGGTGCACATAGGAAAAAACACTTTCACTTCCTTGTGCCCCGCAAGCCATGCACCACCACCACCACCACCTTTTACAAAAAGACCCCTAGATATTATGCAGACATGCTAAATCACCAACCACTGCACCACCAGGGAGATGGGGGGTGGGGGAGATGGAGGGGGGAGAAGGGTGAATACCCCCCCTCTACAGGAGAAAACGGCCCAGTGTAAAATAGGACACAGTCCCTTACCTTAGCCTTGCTGGTGCCTTGGCTTGCCCCCTTATCCGCTGTATCGCTATCCATAGCTGTCTGCGGATGCGTGGTGAAGAAAAAACGCCGGTTCCAGATTCGAAACCGCCGCCGCGCTGACCTGGAACCGGAACTTTAAGGCACCAGGTGACCCTGCCCTCTCCCTCTGCGCTTTGCGGCCAGAAATGACGCGCGCGCCGACCCGGAAGTGCTGCCTCTTCCCATACAGGACGTGGCCGAGGCTCTCCTCGGCCACCAGAACAATGGCGGCCGCCGCAAAGCTCCACGCCGCTTTCGCCAGCGGTCGGTGAGAGTACAGCAACCACCGCTCTGAAGAAAAAGGAGGCAGCCCTCCCGGGCTGTACAGGCTCTCCCCGAGCACGGAAGAGGGAGAGGGAGCCCACGGGACCGTCCATGCTAGGAGGTAAGTGGGAGGATCACTCTCCTAGAAAAAAGACTGATTGAGAACCTTGTCTCCCAGGAAAGCCCTGAGAGATCGTGGCTCTCACCAGAGGTGTTCCTCCGGCTGGAGGAAACACAAAAAACTGATGGCAGCAACGTGGAGGCCTCCAATTAAAGACTTAATTGATGAGGTGTTTCCTGTAGGAGGAGGAGCCATGATCTCTCGGGTGCTGTCCTGAAAGACGTTTTGGAAAAATCTATTTTTAAGCTTTTTGGAGAACATAGGGAAGGGTTATCACCCCTGTAACATTTGTTTTGCTGTCTGTGCACCTGTTCAGAACATTTCACCTCACTTTCCGTCCCAATGACAAATGTTTTTGGAAAAGTGGGGTTTTTATTGAAACAAGGATTGGTGATAAAGCATCAGTAGAGAGGAGACACCTTTTTCCCATATTAACTTTTACAGGAGAGAATTTCCCTTCCTAGGGGTAGATTTCCTCTCACTTCCTGTTGTCTCCTTCCGTTTGCAAGTAGGAGTCGTTTGTAAGTTGGATGTTTGAAAGTAGGGGCCTGCCGTATATACTCTGCAGAAATTTGCCCCTTAGGTGTCGGTGTTGCCACAACACTGTAAGCCCTCACAGTTACTCTTGGTGGGCACTGGAATGCCCTGCTGTGAACTATTATATCAGGAATTGTAATTACATGCCATTGTTGAACAGTGGTAGGAAAAATTGAGCCTTTGGTGGTGGTGCTGGTTTTACAACACTGTCAGCCCTCACAGTTACTCTTGGTGGGCGCATGAATGGGCCCTACTGTAAATTATTAGATCAAGAATTGTAATTGCATGCCCCTGTTGAAGAGGGGCAGAAAAATTGGGCATTTGGTGGTGGTGGTGGTGGTGCCACAACACTGTAAGCCCTCAGTTACTCTTGGTGGGCGCAGGAATGGGCTCTGCTGTGAATTATTAGATCAAGAATTGTAATTACATGCCCCTGTTGAACAGGGGCAGAAAAATTGGGCCTTATGCCGCGTACACACGATCATTTTTCCCGTCTGGAAAAATGACATTTTTTTTTTTCGCCGAGAAAAACGTTCGTCTGTGGGCTTTATGCCGTTTTTCTCGTTGAGAAAAACGGCAGGAAAAACGACGAGAAAAATTAGAACATGTTCTAAATTTTCTCATCGTTTTTTCCATCATTTTTTTCCGCGGCAGTTTTCCCATAGGGAGACACTGCCGCGGAGCCCACAGACGGTCGTTTTTCTCGACAAAGAAAAAAATGACGGGAAAAACGGTCGTGTGTGGGGGAAAATGCCGTTCCCTCGTTTTTCATTTAATTTCATGTCGTGATTCACGGAGGTGTTTTCACCGCCGTGAATCACGATCGTGTGTACGCGGCATTAGGCACTGGTGCCACAACACTGCAACCCCTCACAGATACTGTACTTGGAGCATAGCAATGAGCCCTGTTGCAAAGTATTGCATCAAAAATTGTAATTACACGCCCCTGTTAAACAGGAGCTGAAAAATTGGGCCTTAGGCACTGATGCCACAACACTGCAACCCCTCACAGATACTGTACTTGGAGAACAGCAATGAGCCCTGTTGCAAAGTATTGCATCAAAAATTGTAATTACACGCCCCTGTTAAACAGGGGCTGAAAAATTAGGCCTTAGGCACTGGTGCCACAACACTGAGACCCCTCACAGATGCTGTACTTGGAGCACAGCAATGAGCCTTGTTGCAAAGTATTGCATCAAAAATTGTAATTACACGCCCCTGTTAAACAGGGGCTGAAAAATTGGGCCTTAGGCACTGGTGCTGATGCCACGACACTGCAACCACTCCCAGATACTCTAGTTGGAGTGCAGGAATGAGCCCTGCTGCAAAGCATTGCATAAAAAATTGTAATTACATGCCCCTGTTAAACAGGGGCTGAAAAATTGGGCCTTAGCCACTGGTGGCAGCACCCAGAAACAAAAATGTTCTTCCAAGCTATCATCATGAATCGGATCATTGAGGAGGAGGAGGATAGTCAGTCAACATAACAGGACAGTCACTCAGCATCAGCATAGGCAGTCTTGAAGGGATGTGACATTTCAAAATACATTATTCTGTTATATCAGCTTCAGGTGCTTGGTAGCTGGTGGTGATCCAAGACTGGTTCATCTTTATGAAGGTCAGTCGATCAACCGAGTCGGTGGACAGGCGCACCCTGTGATCCGTGACTAAGCCTCCAGCAGCACTGAATGTGCGTTCTGAAAGACCGCTGGATGCAGGACAGGCCAGTAGCTCAATTGCATACTGTGCAAGCTATGGCCAGTGATCCATCCTCAAGACCCAGTAAGCCAGAGGATTTTCGGTGGGAAAGGTGTCCAAGTCTGACCTTGCCCCTAGGTATTCCTGCACCATGTATATCAGACGCTGGCGATGGTTGCTGGAACAGATCATACCTTGGGGCTGCGGACTAAAAAATTGTGTGAACGCATAGGTCAGACGGCCACCTTCCCCACCGCTCCTTCTTTGACTGACCGAAGCCTCAGCAACTCGTTGTCCAGGACCAGGAGTTTGTAACCTCCCAGTCTCTGGGAACGCGTTGCACAGACCTTACTGCAAGGCCTCCCGGAGTTGTCTCATCCTCTGCTCCCTCTGTGACGGTAAGATAAGGTCCGCAACCTTACCCTTGTACCGTGGATCAAGGAGAGTGGCCAGCCAGTAATGGTCCCTCTCCTTGATCCGAAGAATACGAGGATCCTTCCACAGACTTTGCAGGATCAGGGAGGCCATGCAGCGTAGGTTAGCTGAGGCATTCGGTCCGGACTCCTCTTGGTCACTAAGGACGACATGATCCGCAGCCACCTCCTCCCAGCCACGTACAAGTCTACGGGTTTCTTGGGACTGTAAATCATCCCTAAAAGACTGCTGCTGTTGATGCAGAGTGCCAGGCTCCACCTCCATGCTGACACAATCCTCCTCCTCCTCCTCTTCCTGTGCCATGGGTGGGACTAAAGGAACACTGTCTGGGTAAAGGGGGCCTTGAGAGGCAAGGAAGTCCTCCTCTTCCTGCCTCTTTTCTGCCTCAAGTGCCCTGTCCATTATTCCACGCAGCGTATGCTCCAACAGGTGGACAAGAGGTACAGTGTCACTGATGCATGCACTGTCACTGCTCACCATCCTCGTGGCCTCCTCAAATGGTGCCAGGACAGTGCATGCATCCCTGATCATGCCCCACTGGCCTGCCTCAGGACATCCTGTAAGCCCGGGTACCTGCCCAAGAACCGCTGCACCACCAGGTTAAGGACGTGAGCCACACAGGGCACATGGGTCAGTTGTCCCTATCAGAGGGCGGAGAGGAGGTTGGTGCCATTGTCGCAAACCACCATTCCTGGCTTAAGCTGGCGTAGCGTCAACCACCTCTCGGCCTGCCCCTGCAGAGCTGACAGAACCTCTGCCCCAGTGTGGCTCCTGTCCCCCAAACACACCAGCGCAAGCACGGCATGGCATCTTTTTGCCTGCGTACTTGCGTAGCTCCTTGAACGCCTACGGAGCACCGCTGGTTCCGAGGACAAAGCACAGGAAGAGGCCATGGAGGAAGAAGAAGAGGAGGGGGTGGAGGAGAGGTGCGTCACAACCAGAAGTAGCATTTTGGAGGCGTGGCGGCGGAACAACCTCCAACACTACTGCACCTTGTCCTGCATCCTTCCCAGCTGCCAAAAGAGTGACCCAATGGGCCGTGAAAGAAAGGTAACGTCCCTGTCCATGCCTGCTGGACCATGAGTCAGCGGTAATATGCACCTTACCGCTGACCGCCCTGTCCAGCAAGGCCAAGACATTGCCTTCCACATGCCGGTAGAGAGCCGGAATCGCCTTCCATGAGAAAAAGTGGCGCTTGGGAACCTGCCACTGAGGAACCGCACATTGCATAAACTCACGGAAGGGGGCCGATGCTACCAACTGAAAAGGCAGCAGTTGAATTGCTAGCAATTTAGCCAAGCTAGCATTCAACCGCTGGGCATGTGGATGGCTGGGAGTGAACTTCTTTCGACGGTCCAGTAGCTGGGGCAGGGAAATTTGCCTGCTACAATCGGACGTCCGTGTACTGCTAGCAGAGTGCCCACAAGTACTTGGCTGTGACACACCTAATTCTACACCTTCATTCCTCTCAGTGCAGGTTTCAGAGAGGACAGAAGGTATAGTGGGGTTGGAGATCCCAGCTGATGAGGAGCAAGGAGAGGTCCGCTTTGTTCTTTGGTGTGGGTCTTTAACCACTTCCCGCCCAGTCAATAGGAGATTGACGTCCGGGAAGTGGTTCTGTTATCCACACTGGACGTCTATTGACATCCTGTAGGATAACAGCCACCGCGCGCCCGGGGGGGGGGCGCGCATTGCGGCGATCGGTGGAGCGGTGTGTCAGTCTGACACACCGCTACACTGATCTCGGTAAAGAGCCTCCGGCGGAGGCTTTTTACCACGTGATCAGCCGTGTCCAATCACGGATGATCACGATGTAAACAGGAAGAGCCATTGAGCGGCTCTTCCTCACTCGCGTCTGACAGACGCGAGTAGAGGAGAGCCGATTGGCGGCTCTCCTGACAGGGGGGTTCGCGCTGATTGTTTATCAGCGCAGCCCCCCTCGGATACCCACACTGGACCACCAGGGAAGCCCCCCAGGACCACCAGGGAAGCCCCAAGCATGTGGATGGCCAGGTAAGTCCCCCATGGCCATCCACATGCACAAATACATACACAACATATGCCAATCAGTGCCCACAAATGGGCACTGACTGGCACCATCATGGCACGACCAAAATGTATGATGCCCAGCAATGCCAGCCTTCAGTGTCATCAGTGCCACCTACCAGTGTCATCAGTGCCACCTACCAGTGTCCATCAGTGCCACCTATCAGTGCCCATCCGTGCCCACCTATCAGTGCCCATCCGTGCCACCTATCAGTGCCACCTATAAGTATCCATCAGTGCCGCCTAGAAGTGCCCATCAGTGCCGCCTATGAGTGCCCATCAGTGCCGCCTATGAGTGCCGCATACCAGTACCACATATCAGTGTCCTGCCTATCAGTGCCCTCCATCAGTGCCACCTCATCGGTGCCCATCAGTGTCGCCTTATCAGTGCCCGTTAGTGCCGCCTTATCAGTGCCCATCATTGAAGTAGAAAAGGTACTTATTTACAAAAAAAATTAACAGAAACGAAGAAAAAACTTAGTTTTTTTCAAAATTTCGCACTTTTTTATTTGTTATGCAAAAAATAAAAATCGCAGAGGCGATCAAATACCACCGAAAGAGAGTTCTATTTGTGGGAACAAAATGATAAAAAAATTGTTTGGGTACAGTGTTTCATGACCGCGCAATTGTCATTCAAATTGCGACAGCGCTGAAAGCTCAAAATTGGCTTGGGCAGGAGGGTGTATAAGTGCATGGTATTGAAGTGGTTAAGGTACGCTTGCCAACGAGCTGCATGGCAAGTCAACATATGTCTAGTCAAGCAAGTGGTGCCCAAGCGGCTGATGTTTTGGCCACGCGAGATACGCTTGAGACATATGTTGCAAATAGCAGCGGTGCGATCTGATGCACTCGACTCAAAAAAGGCCCACATCAAAGATCTTTTGGAATAACGGGCAGAGGCAGCGCCCTGCACAGGCGTAGCTCTGCGGTGTGATTCAGTCGGTGTGCTGCCCTTACCCTGGCCCCCGGAGGGCATCCTGCCTCATTGGAGATGTGCCTCCTCCTCATCCTCCTCCTCCTCCTCTCTCCTATCAGACACCCACGTGTAGTCAGTGACCTCATCATCCCCTCCCTCCTCATCACTGGAGCCAATCTGGCAGTATGCTGCAGCTGCTGGAACATGACTGCCAGATTGCTGTCCTTCTTGAGCATCCCCTCTCTCTGCGCTCACGCTACTGCCTTCCTCTAGCTGGGTATCATCATCAGACCCTTCGAAACGCTGGGCATCCTCCTGGAGCATGTACCCAACACTGTGCTCAAACAGTTTGGGGGACTCCTCAGGAGGACATGGTGGGTCTAAGGAAGGAGTGACTGATGATGACATTGATACGAGGGAAGAGGACGCTTTGGCAGCTGCTTTGCCAGTACCCTGAGCCTGGGTGAGAGAGGATGAGGAGGATGAGGAGGGCTTGGTCATCCACTCTACCAAGTCTTCGGCATGATGCGGCTCAACACGTCCAGCTGCTGAAAATAATGACAAGTGTGTCCCATGGCCACGTGCTGATGACAATGCACCGCTTCCACGACCAGCACTGTTGCCCCAGACACAGAGCCTGCTTGCCCTTTTTTATTGGCTCGTGACTGTCTGCCTCTCTTTGTTGGCCTTCCAGACATAGTAATGGCCTGCAGGGAGATGGGGAAACCAGCAATTGGGTAGTGTATATTGTGCTGGAGGCACACAACACCCACTAACTCCAGCAGATGCCTTTATTAGAGAACAGTAATGATGGGTATATACAGGTGTACACTGTGCCACTAACTCCTGCAGATGCCTGTATTAGAGAACAGTAATGACGGGTATATACAGGTGTACACTGTGCCACTAACTCCTGCAGATGCCTGTATTAGAGAACAGTAATGATGGGTATATACGGGTGTACACTGTGCCACTAACTCCTGCAGATGCCTGTATTAGAGAACAGCAATGACGGGTATATACAGGTGTATACTGTGCCACTAACTCCTGCAGATGCCTGTATTAGAGAACAGCAATGATGGATATATACAGGTGTATACTGTGCTAGGGGCACACAACACCCACTAACTCCTGCAGATGCCTGAGAAAAGAATAGAGGAGGGCGCACCGACCTAGTGCATTACCACTTACAGGTTTATTAAAATATAATTAAAAAGCAATAGTCCTGGGGGTGTGTCCGGATGTGAGAGCCGGCGGACGTGTATTTGAGGAGCTCCGGGTATCCTGTTCTAAATCCTTTGCCATCCGTGCATTTCTACCGACCAAAAAGTGTAGTTACTCATACCAGCCTGTTCCCCTGTGTCCCCTGTCTCATCCTGGGGCAAAATTGTGGAGACTCTCTGCCCGGATCGCCCGCCTGCACGCCTGAACCTCCACTCACCTGCGGCCGCCATCTTTCCGGCCTGTGTTGTGCTGCAGAGACCTGATCCCAGCTTGCCTAGAGGTAGGAGACTGTCCTCCGGCCACATCTGCCTGCCCATCCACCTTCCTGGCCCGATCCGGAGACCCGCCTGGCCGCAAGAGGGATCCGTGGAGGCCGCGACCCGGTGCGGCCTAGTGAGGCCTGTGAAGCACCAGTGTTTCCTAGATCGCCGTCCCGCCGGAAGTGCACCGCGCCCGCCATCGACGAGCGCAACAGCGCGGATCGCCTGCCTCCTAACGCCCTGTCATCCCTGCCAAGGCCTGGGGTGCTGTAGCACTGAGTCTGCTTAAATTGAGTCAGCTGCATTACCCCTGGAGCCCAACTTCTCCGGTCCCCCGCCACCCCTCTGCCTCAGCCTTGCTGCTCTGGTCCCAGCTTTACATCCTTACCACCCTGTTCTTACCTATTTGTCTGCTGTGGGGTGGGGGGCTGCTGGTGACCACTGACGGCCTGCCCTGCTGGAGGGCTGTCTTTACCTGGTGTCTGCAGGGGAGCCTGGTTGGTGGCGGCACCTGACATAAACTCTCCTGAGACACCTGCTGTGGCCTGGGTCGCCCCTTACCTACCTCCTGGGTGCTCATCTGAACGCAGACAAATCTCCTGGATAGTGGGCCCCCCTGGTGGACTGTCAGATGTCCTCCTCCTCCAAAAAAGGGAACAGGTCCTCTAAAGCCGCAAAGACCAACGTACCACTTCAGCTGCCACCGCCATCTTCCCCACAATCTGATCCCATACTTCTGGGTCGGCTTCGGGCCTTGCTGGCTGGCTTAGAAATGGATCCCATTGATGCTCCGCCGACAGAGGGGCCAGCCCCACTGGCTCAGGATGGTACAGCGGTGATCCTCGCTGCGATCGAGCAGAGTAGGACCTCGCTTTTGGTGCATATTAACCACCTCGCTGAAGAATGTAACCTCATACAAAACGACCTTGACAAAATGAGGGGTAGAATGGCAGAAACTGAGTTCAGAGTGTCGACCACCGAAGATCTTACGGCCTCCCATGCCGCCTCCATTGCCGAGCTGCAGCGCACAGTACAGTCCCTTGTCGCAAAGTCAGATGATGCCGAGAACAGGCTGAGGCGCAACAATGTCAGAGTCCTGGGTCTGCCTGAGGGGGAAGAGGGAGATCATCCTGCTGTATTTGCGGAGGAGTTCTTTAAAAATCTCCTGGGCCTTACCGACGTTCCCCCTACTTACGTGGTGGAGAGGGCCCACCGGGTGCCCATGGGCCGAGCCACCCTGGGGAAACCCCCCAGGCCTTTCTTAGTCCGCTTCCTTAACTATCGGGACAGGGACAAGATTCTGTCGGGAGCCCGCCAACATCCCACGCTCAAATATTGTAACTCCTCTGTCCTCCTCTTCCCTGACTTTTCGGCGGACTTGCAGAGAAAGAGAAAAACCTTTAACGATGTCCGCAAACGCCTTAGAGATAAGAACATTAAGTATGGCATGCTTTACCCAAGCCGCTTACGAGTCCAACATGAGGGGGCGGTCCGCTTCTTTGACGACCCAGCGGATGCTGACGACTGGCTGACCAAATTGCGTTGAAGGGATCTTCTCACGGACTCCTATGATGCACGGATTTTCCACATCCTTGTTCGCTCTATCCTACTACACTTTCTTCAACCACCGGAGTTACTTCAAATGTACCTTTACACGGGACCCCCACGAGGTTTTAGATTGCCCCAGTTTTTGCTTTTGGGGTTTTTTTTTTTGTCTTGTTTTTGTTTTTTTCCCTCATAAAGCACTGACTTTGTTTTTCGCTGACTTTGAGGACACAGGTTTCTGGGATTGATATCCCACGTCCCTCTGCTCCTTGATCTTATGAGACGGATGAGACACTGCCCGTCGGCAGAGTGGAAGAACTACTACCAGAAGTGTAGGGCCCCCAGTGTAAGGGTTCACTAGCACTCTTTATAAAAGTTTTTCTTTTGGGTCAAAACTGTTCCCAGAACTCCCCCCCCCCCCTGTTAGGAGGTAGGCTGGGGTACAGTAGGATAGGCACCGTGCCTGGGAAGTTAGATTAGGGATTTAGTCGTCCCTTGTTCTTATGGTTTTATATTTCTTATTTGTATGTTTTTGTTTTGTGTTACGCTTAGGTACTGTCAGCATTTTCCGCACTGTGACCGGGATCTTGCTGCTCGTGGGGTGCACCGGTACACGCCCTTTAGAGTATCTCCTCAACTGTTCTTCCCCACACCCAATGGCTAGTCAAGTAGCTGACTCCTTCACCGTTCTCTCCTGGAATGTCAGGGGTCTTAACTCCAAATTTAAGCAAGCCCTTTTATTCCAATACTTGAAATCTCACTCCCCCCAGCTTATTCTCCTTCAGGAGACTCACCTCACGGGCAGCAAGATTTTGACTCTCAAAAAAACGTGGATACAGCGAGCGATACATGCCACATATTCTACATACGCCAGAGGTGTGTCGGTCCTTGTCCACAAGAATTTCCCCTGTGTTATTGAGGAGATCCGTACTGATCCCCAGGGGAAATTTGTGATAGTGGTGTTCACGCTATGGTCTGTCAGATATATTGTTCTTAATGTATACATCCCTCCCCCGTTTTCATCCGCATTATTGTATGAGGTTCTAGAAAAAATTTCACCTTTCTGCCCAGGGAAGGTTCTGGTGATGGGTGACTTTAATGCCATTTTATCACCTGAACTAGATAGACCTGCCCCGACTAAGAAACAGTGTATGGACCTCTCTGCCTGGGCTCAGGCGGTGGGGCTGGTAGAGGTCTGGAGGTGGAAGCACCCTACCACAAGGGCCTATTCATGTTTTTCAGCATCCTATAAGACTGCGTCGCGGATAGACCTAGCCTTCTCCAACCCTGCACTGTTAGCGGCTGTTTTGGAGACATCCTATCTGCCTAGTGGGCTGTCTGATCATAGTCCCTTGGTGGTGGTGCTTCGCTCCCCGGCCTCCCGGAGCGCTGCGCTCTGGAGGTTGGGCACACAATGGGTCTCTCATCCTGACCTTGCTGGCCAGCTGCCGCCCCTGCTGTCTGAGTTCTGGGAAAATAATAAAGACTCCTCTTCTCCCGATATTGTATGGGATGCCTTTAAAGCTTTCACGAGGGGACAGTATATTTCTTCTATTGCTAGCATCAAAAAACAACAATCGGCTGCAACGCTGGAGCTGCAGAAGGCTGTTAACGATCACACTGCTACGTATAGCAATGACCCCACCCCAGTTCACTTTGACCTGCTGATGGCGGCTCAGAGGGAACTGCAGTTGCACCTGGCTGAGGTCACGCGACTCGAATCATATAGAGGTAAACAGAGGGCCTTTGAACAGGGTGACCGGAATGGCCGCCTGCTAGCCATGATGGCACAACACGACCAACCCCTTACCCTTGTATCCACCCTACAGACCCCGGGGGGCGGGACGGTGTCCTCCCCCTCTGATATCCTACAGACGTTTAACTCCTTTTATGGCACGTTATACTCGTCCGGTCTGTCCTCAGAGTTTCAGCCGGAGTCGCTGAACGGTCTGTTAGACCCGTTGGCGCTTGGCTGGCTCTCTGACCACGAAAGAGAGATTTTGGTCCAACCTTTTACGGTCTCGGAGGTCGTAAAGGCTATCCGATCCTTCCCCCCCCCCCCCCGGCAAGGCGCCGGGGCCGGATGGGCTTCCGATAGACTTTTATAGGGCTCATGTGGAACTTTTAGCACCCCTGTTGGCACAACTATATACTGTATGCCTGGCAGACGGTGGTCTGCCTGTTTCAGTGTACCACGCCTACTTGACACTGATATATAAGGCTCCCAAGGACCCCACTTCCTGTGCTTCATATCGTCCTATTGCATTGCTTAATTCTGACTTCAAAATTCTGACTAAGCTTCTGGCCCTTCGGTTGTACCCCATGCTACCCTCAGTGATAGACCCAGACCAGACGGGTTTCATGCCCCGTAGGTCCACGGATGTGAATCTCAGAAGACTGTTCACCAACATACACGCTCACCACCTCAATAAGGGATCTCGAGCGGTGGCCTCTCTGGACGTGGAAAAGGCCTTTGATACGGTCGAGTGGCCCTTCTTGTGGGAAACTTTACGCAGGATGGGGTTTCCTCTGCTGTTTATCAGGTGGCTCCAAGTGATATACAAATGCCCCACTTCCTCGGTGCGCTTGGGAGGTGGACTATCTGTCCCCTTCGGGCTTACCAGGGGAACGAGGCAGGGCTGCCCTCTCTCTCCGGCTTTGTTTGACCTTGCTATCGAACCGGTGGCGGAGGCACTTCGCACCTCACCGCACATTAAGGGTCTCCGACTCGGGTTGCTGGAGGAGAGGGTAGCCCTGTACGCGGATGACATGCTACTCTTCCTAAATGATGCCGGCCCGTCCCTGCAGGGAGCACTAAATATTCTGGACACCTTTGCTGAGGTCACCGGTCTTAGGGTAAATTGGTCTAAATCCCTCCTGTTCCCAATTGATCCAGCGGCTAGATCCACATCCCCTCCTGATAGCCCCCTCCTGTGGGTAGACTCCTTTACATAATTGGGGGTACATGTCTCTGGTTCAGCCTCGGACTATATATCTTTAAATCTAGCCCCGTTACTATTGGAGTCCCAGACGAAGCTCAAATCCTGGAGTAACCTGCCCCTGTCATTATGGGGGCGAGTTAATCTCATAAAAATGAAGATTATTCCCAAACTGACATATCTTTTCCGCCACTCCCCACAATGGGTGCCCAAGTCCTTTTTAAAAAAATTGAACTGCATCTTTTCTTCCTTCTTATGGGGCCCCTCTTCTCCCAGGTATAGACTGACGACTTTAATGAGGCCACGAACGCAGGGTGGCATGGCATTCCCGGACTGTCATAAGTATTACCTCTCCGCGCAGTTGGTGACTGCGGCATGGTGGCTACAGCCGGACAGAACGAACTCGTCGACTATGCTGGAAGCAACAGTGGTCGGTTCGTTGGAAGCTCTTCAATTATTACTTTTTAGGGGCCCTCGTGCCCCGTATCCTCTGACCCCTTCTATGCTTACCACCCTGCGGGCATGGCGGACAGGATTAGCCATTGAGAAATGTAAACAGTCTGAAATCTCCCCCAATGCCCCTATCTGGCTGAACCCTAGTCTATCTCACATTTACAAGATCCCTGACCCCTACGCGTGGACAAAATACGGTATCAAACTTGTGTCACACATAATATCTCAAAACTCCCTACTCCCCTTCTCGCACCTTTCCTCCCAATACAACCTACCCAACCATTTCCTATTTAGATATCTGCAACTGTCCCACGCATTTGCGGCGCAATTTCCGCAATCTTCGTGCATCGTGGCCCAGTCGGAACTGGAGAGGACACTTAGATTTAGCTGTGAAGACAAACCCACCTCACATCTTTATTCGTACTTGATCTCTGTGTCTCTTCCACCTCTGGACAAACTCTGGAATAAATGGCAGACTGATATCCCCACATTAGATAGGGATGACTGGGACGATGTGTGGGACCTCCCCTTCAACTCCTTAGTCTCCATGCTTGACAGGTTAGTGCAGTACAAAATAGTTCATAGAGCTTATTTTACCCCACACAGACTGCATAGGATGGACCCTGCCCATTCCTCGGGGTGTTGGAGATGCGGCGCCTCACCGGGTGACTTCTCCCATATCTTCTGGCGGTGTTCAGGGGTCCAGCAATATTGGGAAATGGTGCTGGATTTGATTAACAGAGTTGCCTTAGTCGCTGTGCCTTTGTCAATGGAGGTGTGCCTTTTGGGGCTCATTGAGACCATTGTACCGTCCTCTGCCAAACGCACGCTAATTACCTTGCTGCTCTTCTATGCCCGAAAGAATATTGCTATGCGGTGGAAAAAGCCTGCCCCCCCTCTTTGGCGCAATGGAAACACTTGGTGAACAGCAGCCTTCCTTTATAGAAAGATACCTATGCCAACCGGGGCTGCTCACTGAAATATGACAAGGTCTGGCGCAATTGGTTAGATGAGCCCGAAACAGCCTAGTGAGTTGGGGGTGAACCAGGTCATCGTGTCAGGGTCTTGCCTTGCTCTTCTACCTTCCTTTTCCTCCGATGACCTCTGATATGTTTTTTTCATTGACTAGTGGGTCTTAACATACTGGATGCCCTCCTAGATTTTATTTGGGCGGTGCTGCTGTACCCTTTCATGACTATGCATTATATCGCTGGGTTCACATTGCGAATTGTATTCTCATTTGTACATGTTCTTTTACTATGACTGTAGGTGCTTAAGCTGTATGTGTTGTATGTGTTAGAAAATTCAATAAAAAATAAGTTGGAAAAAAAAAAAAGCAATAGTCCTACTCACAGACAGAGCTTATATACAAGCTTATCGGAAACAATGGCTGGAGATCTTGGCATTCACTGACAGGACTTGATGACAGAGAGGGTCAAACGATACCCCAAAACATCCAGATGGCTTTTTTTAGCCATATGAACACCCATTGTTCTGAGGAGGGCTGCAAGATTATAGACTTTGCCTCTAGACAGAACCACGCCACCTATGTTTTGACGATACACCGAGAGCGCAGGAGATTTTTGTTTTGAGAAAAGAATAGAACATAGAACACACTGTCCCTGCCTATGTATCTCTTTCCCTGCACGCCGGAACACACTGTACGAGGCCGCCGCGCTGGCGGCCTTTTATAGTGTGGGGCGTGTACTAAACCCCCCTGAGCTATGATTGGCCACAGGCATCCTGCCTGTGGCCAATTATGGCTCTCCTCGCTGCCGGCGCTGTGATTGGCCAAGCATGCGGTGTCACAGTGCATGCTTGGCCAATCACAGCGCCGGAAATGCAGTGCGATGGCGCAGTGCATTGTGGGCCGTTCGCGTCACACAAATTTGGCGCGAACGGCCCATAATGTTCGCAATTCGGCGAACAGGCGATGTTCGAGTCGAACATTCGTTCGACTCGAACATCAAGCTCATCCCTAGTTCTGACCCTAAAATAAGAGAATGTTGTATAAACCTGAGAAGTCTTAAAACAATCTAGTACAAATACCTATTGTTTATATTCCATATAACAAAAATAAATAAGAATGGGAGAAAGAGAGAAAAGAAAAGAAGAGAAAAACATTTAGTGTTCAGTAGGAAAAAAAAGGAAGACGTAGAAAAAGAAAGAAAGCCTACCTGCTCAATGTAAACATCAATATTCAGCGATTGGTATTTATTGCTAATTACTTAAGGGGTGTAGGAATTCCCAAAAATGGTATCCAAGGTTCCCATATAGAATTAAATTGAGTAGATCTGTCCAATGTTGAACTAATCATTTTTTCCTGTTCCATTATCCATGTAACTTTTCTCTTCATACATAAAAAATGGTTATTCTAGCCCCTGTACGTATGAATAGAATCAGTTTTCTGGTAACCTTGGGAACCTGTGGTATAAATCCGTTAAGTAAAGTGATCGCTGGAGATTGATGTATTGTATATCCTGTGATTTTTCGTATAATATGGAAGATTTTATTCCAAAATCCTCAGATTTTGGGACATTCCCACCAAATATGAATCATAGAACCTAATCCCTGACAACCTCTAAAACAGAGAGGGGATGAGGTGGGATACATAGCAGCTACTCTTGTAGGAACTAGGTACCATCTAGTAAATATTTTAACATAAGTGAAGCATTAAAAATGCCTTTAATTGATCTAATAAAATTTCCACACCAGTCCTTCAGATCCCAATCACTTTGGAGGTCCTTCTCCCAGGCCTGCATATGAGGCAGTTTAACATCCTTGGAAGCAAGCGACTTATATACAACAGAAATCCCACCTCTCCTATAAATAGCCTGTTCACATCTAACTTCATATGGCGTAGGTTCTCTAGATCCAGGATTATTTTCCCATAATTTATTAGTAAAATTAGAGATTTTAAGAAATCTTGATCTTTCAGTAGAAGGAAAATCAAGATTATCAATAAAATATTGTAAAGAGAGAGGGCCTAATCTTGAGAAAAAACGTCCAATGCGGTACACCCCCTTATCATGCCACCACTTAAAGGAACCAAAATCCCCTTTTGAGATAAATAATGGATTCTGAAATAGATCAGCCAATGGTTGCAGCTTAGAGACCAAAGAAGGGAGACTCCTAAGCGAGTCCCACAAAGCTAAAGATTGTGATAGAGCCGGAGATAAAATAGAAGGTCTGTTTTTGGGAGGACACCACAATAAATTTTCCAAAGAAAACCTAGGGGATGCCAATTCTTCTATACGAATCCAGTCAGGTTGTTCATTTTTGAGGTATATATCAGACAACTGTGCCAGTCTAGCAGCTTGGTAATACCAAAGGTTCGGAAGTCTCAAGCCTCCCTGCTCAGGGAGATTATACAGACTGCGGGAAGAAAGGCGTGGACCGCTTCTGTTCCAAATAAATTTAAGGATTTTGCTTTGGAAGGCTTTTAGGTGAATTTTTTTAATCGGAATAGGGAGCGAGCGAAAAAGATACAACAATCTAGGCAGGAGGGTCATCTTGATCGAATTAAGTCTGCCAATCCAACCGATATTGTGTGTTCCCCAGTTGTTAAGATCAGCCTCAAGTTTCCTATACATAGGTGGATAATTAGCCCGATATAAATCTTCAAACTTTGACGTGAGATTAATACCTAAGTATTTAAGGGAGCAAGTACTCCAACTGAATTCGTATTTATTTTGTATGTAGGAAACCACAGAGTCTGGAAGAGATACATTAAGGGCTTTAGATTTGGCCATATTAACCTTGAGACCCGATATTTTGTAGAATTTTTGGAGAAAATAATAAATTTCAGATAAAGAAGACGTCGGGGAAGTAATAAACAACAACATGTCATCTGCAAATAATGCACATTTATGATTTTCTTTTTCACACTGGATCCCCCTGATATTCGGATTATTCCGGATTGCAATTGCTAATGTTTCCATCATAACAGCGAATATGAGGGGAGATAAAGGGCAACCTTGCCGAGTACCTCTACAAATCTTAATGAAGTCAGAGAATAGCCCCTGTAATCTAACTTTAGCTTCAGGTGTGGAATATAGAGCAGATAAAATGCCAAATGCCGCGTACACACGGCCGTTTTTCTCGTTGAGAAAAACGGCATTAAAAACGACATGTTTTCCGCGGCAGTGTTTCCCATAGGGAAACACTGCCGCGGAGCCCACACACGGTCGTTTTTTTCGACCAAAAAAAAAATGACATTTAAAACGGCCGTGTGTGGGGGGAACAAGCTATTCCTCGTTTTTTAACGTCGATTTTCTCGACTGTGTTTTCACCGTCGAAAAAATCGATCGTGTGTACGCGGCATAAAACTTTCGAACCAAAACCCCAGCGCTTCATGACTTCAAACATGTACGGCCAGGAAACTGAATCAAAGGCCTTTTGCAGGTCCAACGATAGGAGCATACCTTCCTGTTTTTGTTTACCTACCCATTGGGTTTGCAATATTGACACCAAATCTACCGCTCTCCTCACCTGATCTGGACCCTGTCTACCAGGGATAAATCCCACCTGATCTTTATGGATATATTGCCCAATGAAGGAAGATAACCTATTAGAGAGAATTTTGGTTAATATTTTTAAGTCATTGTTAATCAAAGAAATTGGCCTGTAATTTTCGACTAGACTGGAGTCCTTATCTGGTTTCGGAATAACGAATATATATGCCATGTTGAGCTGTTTACCTATTGGATGACCTTCAGTCAGAAAATTAAAAAATCGTGTAAGATAGGGTGTCAGGGCCTCTAAGAATGTTTTATAGTAAGTAGGAGAAAAACCATGAGGTCTGGGAGCTTTATTAGTTTTCAATGTTCTAATAACGTCTGAAACTTCTGTCATAGATATGGGAGCTTCTAATTCCTCTCTATGTATATCTGCTAACTTGGGCAATTGTAAGCCATCTAGGAACTCCTCTATTCTATTGGAGGTAGAATGTCCTTCAAAACCATATAAATTAGAATAGAAATCTTGAAAGGCTGTCATTATACGCTCAGGGTTTAGTGTAAGAGAGCCATCAGCTAATCTGATCTTGGGAAGAACTCTAGATCTGAGTCTAGGGGATAATTTATGAGCTAACATGGGACCTATCTTATCCCTCATTTGATAAAATTTGGCCCCAGACCACTTAACAGAATTATCTGCCTTCACCGTGAGAGCCAGATTCAGAGCAGCCCTAGCAGCATCTAATTTGGAGGCAGGAATACCACATGGATCCTTTTTATGTTGTTTACTCAATGTTACAAAGTCTCTTTCTAGTCTTTCCACCTCCAAAGTCTTACATTTTTTTTGTCTAGCTGCAATCTGTATTAATTTGCCTCTGACGGTAACTTTGTGTGCCGCCCACAGAATTTCCGGAGAAACTTCCTCCCTATCATTATGTTCAAAATATTCCTTAATCTCATGTTCAATTTCTGTGGCAATAACAGGATCCTTTAGTAACAATTGAATAACCACTTAAGCCCCGGACCATTTGGTAGCTAAAGGACCAAAGGTGATTTCAGAATTTTGCACTGCGCTGTTTTAACTGTAAATTGTGCGGACATGCAATGTTGTACCCAAACGAAATTTGTGTCCTTTTCTTCCCACAAATAGAGCTTTCTTTTAATGGTATTTGATTGCCTCTGCGATTTTTATTTTTTGCGATATAAACGGAAAAAGACCGAAAATTCTGAAAAAAAAAGATATTTTCTACTTTTTGTTATAAGAAAAATCGAATAAACTCAATTGTAGTCATACATTTAGGCCAAAATGTATTCAGCCACATGTCTTTAGTAAAAAAATGTCAATAAGCGTATATTTATTGGTTTGCGCAAAAGTTATAGCGTCTACAAACTAGGGTACATTTTCTGGAATTTACACAGCTTTTAATTTATGACTGCCTATCTCATTTCTTGAGGTGCTAAAATGGCAGGGCAGTACAAAACCCCCCCAAATGACCCCATTTTGGAAAGTTGAGCCCATTGAATATTTTTTTTTGTCCCAAGTGATTGAATAATGACAAAAAAATAAAAATAAAAAAAAATTACAAAAAGTTGTCACTAAATGATATATTGCTCACACATGCCATGGTTATATGTGGAATTGCACCCCAAAATACATTCTGCTGCTTCTCCTGAGTACGGGGATACCACATGTGTGGGACTTTTTAGGAGCCTAGCCACGTACGGGACCCCGGAAACTAAGCACCGCCTTCAGGATTTCTAAGGGCGCAAATTTTTGATTTCACTCCTCACTACCTATCACAGTTTCGAAGGCCATAAAATGCCAAAATAGCACAAAACCCCCCCAAATGACCCCATTTTGGAAAGTAGACACCCCAAGCTATTTACTGAGAGGCATGTTCAGTCCATGGAATATTTTATATTTTGCCACAAGTTGAGGGAATATGACAAACTTTGTTTTTTTTTGCACAAAGTTGTCACTAAATGATATATTGCTCACACATGCCATGGGCATATGTGAAATTACACCCCAAAATACATTCTGCTGCTTCTCCTGAGTATGGGGATACCACATGTGTGGGACTTTTTGGGAGCCTAGCCGCGTACGGGACCCCAAAAACCAAGCACCACCTTCAAGGTTTCTAAGGGCATAAATTTTTGATTTCACTCCTCACTACCTATCACAGTTTTGAAGGCCATAAAATGCCAAGATAGCCCAAAACCCCCACAAATGACCCCATTTTGGAAAGTAGACACCCCAAGCTATTTGCCGAGAGACATGGTGAGTATTTTACAGCTCTCATTTGTTTTTGAAAATTAAGAAAGACATTTTTTTTTTCTTTTTTCAATTTTTAAAACTTTGTGACAAAAAGCGAGATCTGCAAAATACTCAACATACCTCTCAGCAAATAGCTTGGGGTGTCTACTTTCCAAAATGGGGTCATTTGGGGGGGTTTTGTGCCATCTGGGCATTCCATGGCCTCCGAAACTGTGATAGGCAGTGAGGAGTGAAATCAAAAATTTACACCCATAGAAATCCTGAAGGCGGTGCTTGGTTTTCGGGGTCCTGTACGCGGCTAGGCTCCCAAAATGTCTCACACATGTGGTATTCCCGTACTCAGGAGAAGCAACAGAATGTATTTTGGGGTGCAATTCCACATATAACCATGGCATGTTTGAGCAATATATAATTTAGTGACAACTTTTTGTACATTTTTTTTTTTCTTTTTGTCATTATTCAATCACTTGGGACAAAAAAAAAATATTCAATGGGCTCAACATGCCTCTCAGCAAATAGCTTGAGGTGTCTACTTTCCAAAATGGGGTCATTTGGGGGGGTTTTGAACTGTCCTGGCATTTTATGCACAACATTAGGAAGCTTATGTCACACATCATCCACTCTTCTAACCACTTGAAGACAAAGCCCTTTCTGACACTTTTTGTTTACATGAAAACATTTTTTTTTTTGCAAGAAAATTATGTTGAACCCACAAACATTATATATTTTTTTAAAGCAAAGGCCCTACAGATTAAAATAGTGGGTGTTGCATTTTTTTTTCCACACAGTATTTGCGCAGCGATTTTTCAAACGCATTTTTTGGGGGAAAAACACACTTTTTTTATTTTTAATGCACTAAAAAACACTATATTGCCCAAATGTTTGATGAAATAAAAAATATGATCTTAGGCCGAGTACATGGATACCAAACATGACATGCTTTAAAATTGCGCACAAACGCGCAGCGGCGAGAAACTACATTCATTTTTAAAAGCCTTTACAGGTTACCACGTTAGATTTACAGAGGAGGTCTACTGCTAAAATTACTGCCCTCGATCTGACCTTTGCGGTGATACCTCACATGCATGATGCAATTGCTGTTTACATATGACGCTAGACCGACGCTTGCGTTCGCCTTTGCGCAAGAGCAGGGGGGACAGCGGTGCTTTTTTTTTTATTATTATTTATTTTGCTGTTTTATTTTATTTTTAAACTGTTCCTTCCATATTTTTTTTTTTTATCATTTTTATTGTTATCTCAGGGAATGTAAATATCCCCTATGATAGCAATAAGTAGTGACAGGTACTCTTTTTTTGAAAAAATTGGGGGGTTAGCCCTCGTACACATGGCCGAGATTCTCGTTGAAAAAAACATGTCGTTTTTTTCGACGAGATTCTTGGACAAGAAACTTGTCCCGGCCGAGTGTACACACGCTCGTTTCAAAGAACCCGCGGTTCTTTGAATGGAGCGTACGCGGTGACGTCATCGACTACGACGAGCATGCGCTCATCACATTCGATGCCGTCGCCGCCATCTTGGTATACCCTACGTATGCCTAGGAAGCTACCGCGCATGCGTCAAATTCATTTCGAACATGCGCGGGCTTCCGGGAGGACAGGTAAGTGTACACACACTCACTTTTCTCGTCGAGAAACATGCCGAGGAGAATCTCGACGAGAAAATAGAGAGCAGGTTCTCTATTTTCTCGTCGAGGTTTCTTGTCGGTTTTCTCGACGAGAAACCCGATAGTCACGTACACACGACCGATTTACTCGGCAAGACCTCTCTGCCAGCAAGTTTCTTGCTGGTTCTTGCCGAGAAAATCGGCCGTGTGTACGAGGCCTCAGACCCTAGATCTTTCCTCTGCCCTCAAAGCATCTGACCACACCAAGATCGGTGTGATAAAATGCTTTCCCAATTTCCCAATGGCGCTGTTTATATCCGGGGGGGGGCATTCCCTCCCACTGCATGTAAAAGCAGTCTAGAGGCTAATTATCCGCTAGAAATGCTTTTACATGAAAGCCGGCCACTGGCTGAAAAAAATGATACCAAGATGATATCTAAACCTGCAGGCATCATTCTGGTATAAACATTCAAAGTCCAGCAACATACCAGTACGTTGCTGGTCCTTGTTGGACATGTATTGTAATCTTTTTTTTCATGCAGCCTGTTGGCTGAACGAAAAAAAGAGATTGATCGGTGGGTATGCCCACCATTAGAATACCTCCCTTCATCCACCCACTTCTAATGATGGGCATATATGCCGAAGCATGGGGGCATCCTCCCGCAAAAAAGTTATGCCGCGTACACGCGGTCTGACTTTTCCACGGGCAAGCCTTCGTCGGAATTTCGACCATATATACGCGCCATTAGGAGCAAAATCGCTCCTCCGCCCCTGCTGCCCCCATGCTTTGGCATATATGCTCTTTTTTTAACTGTGGTGGTGAAATCACCTCCTACAGCACTGGAGTCACGGCTTTATGTATCGTGGGAGCAAACGCTGTTGCTGTCAAGATAAATAATTCCGCGCTGCAGTTGAATGGCGCACCTGAAAACAAAAAATTACATACCTGAAAAGCAAGCATGATAAAACATCGCAGAATGGAATACAGTAAAAAAGAGCAGAACAATAGAGAGCAAATAGAGAGAGAGAGAGAGAGAGAGAGAGAACAATAAAACGACAACTATTTTTGTTTTTTTTATTTTATATTTTTTTTGTGTTTTGTTTTTTACGTTTTTTTTTTTCTTTTTTACACTTTTTTTTTGTAACTTTAACAACTGTAATGGTTCGGGTCTCTCAAAATGTAATGGCATCTTGGGACTTCTGTGACAATCTCATTCTGGAATTTTAGAAGAGATAAAGTCCCGCCTGAAGCTCTGTATAGCACATGAGAGTTCAGCAAAGCCAATTGAAATAAGGATAGAGACACTTTTTTGTACCAGCGTCTCGCCTTACGGTCAATTAGATACGGCGCCAACAACTGGTCATTGAGGTCCACCCCTCCCATATTTTTGTTATATTCGTGGACACAGAGGGGTTTCTCCACAACACCAGTCGCCGTACGAATTTGGACTGTCGTGTCTGCATGAAGGGAGGTAAGAAGGAAAACATTCTTATTGTCCCTCCACTTCATAGCGAGCAAGTTATTACACTTTACGCAGGCTCTCTCCCTCAGCCGAAGACGGGCATCTACAAGCCACTGGGGAAAGCCCCGGCGATTAGGTCGCACGGTGCCACATGCTCCAATCTGATGATCAAACAAGTGACTAAACAGTGGCACGCTCGTGTAATAATTGTCCACATACAAGTGGGTACCCCTTTCCGAATAAGGGTGACACCAAGTTCCACACTATCTTGCCAGCGCTCCCTATGTAATCCGGAAAGTTGACCGGCTCAACCTGACTATCTTTTCCCTCATAAACCATAAAGCTCCATACATAGCCTGCTGCCCTGTCACAGCACTTATAGAGCTTGACCCCGTAACTGGCACGCTTGCTGGGAAGGTACTGCTTGAAAGCCAAGCGGCCAGAAAATTTAATCAGGGACTCATCAACGCAGACAGCTTGATCGGGAATAAACAAGGCTGCAAAACGTTCGTTAAAGTGGTTTATGAGGGGCCGAATTTTATTGAGCCGGTCATATTCAGGGTCCCCACGTGGACGACAAAGTTCATTGTCGTTGAAGTGCATGAACCGCAAAATCTGCTCGTATCGTTTCCTGGGCATGGAGGCAGAGAACACGGGCATGTGGTCAATTGGGTGCGTGGACCAATAAGCACGCAATGATGGGAATTTGTGTGCCCATGTTGAGGGAAAGGCCCAGAAAGGTCTTAAATTCGGAAACCGTAATTGGTTTCCAATCTTTGGCAATGGAAGGCAACTGGGGATTAGCGGCGATGAATTGACCAGCATATAAATTACTCTGGTCCACAATAGATCTATAGAGATCTTCCGTGAAAAACAGCGAATAATAATCGATTGGCATAAAATCAGCTGTTTCCACCTGAATACCGGGTTGGGCAGTGAATGGGGGAAGTACGGGTTCTGCAGAAGTGGTGGGGACCCAATCAGGATAGGCGAATTCTGCAGGAAGAGCACTATGGGTACGACGGGCCTGCCTTTGTCTTCTTATTGGTGGCAGCGGGACACTACTTGTGCTTGCCACCTCGCCAGCTTGAACTGCACTTATGGGACTCGCCACATCACCAGGTGATACTGCAGTGCTGGATGTACGCCCAGGCTGTACTAGGCCGCTGGTGCTTGCCAATTCACCAGAAGGAATAGCGGCGCTAGTACTACTCTGCTCCATGATACGAGAGCCCTGCGGTTCTTGCTCCTCAACAACCTCAGAAGATCGGGATCGGGTACGCCTGACCTTAGCAGGGACCTCAACTTCGTCGTCAGAGCTATCTGACGTGGGGCCGCTGACGTCACTGTCTTCTACGGGAAGATATTCTGAGCCTGAATCTGACAGATACATGACCTCCTCTTCACTATCTGTCATGCTCAGAATCTCGTAGGCCTCTTTACTAGTGTACCTTGGTCTTGCCATTTTGGGCTCTAAATTTAGGGGTACACTAGTAAGATTCACAGGAAAAAAAGCAACTGACTGTCGTCAGCAAATATATCAAACGCTACAAAAAAAACTGTTAGCGATCGCAGGGATCAGGACTGTCTCTGCGAACGCTGCAGTTATGTGTTTTGTGTTTGGTAAGTGACAGTGATCGATCGATACTGCACTTGGGTGGGCTGGGCTGGGCTGGGCGGAGGGGCTAAACACAGGTGCTAGCAGGTATCTGGGCTGATCCCGCTAACACTGTGTTTTTGGGAACCCTTAACCGCTGGGGACGCTAGTATAGATCTGATCAGATACTATACCACTAAGGGAGGTGTATGCTTTGCGCGTGGGTGTTAGCGTTACTGGCACTAACCTAACGCTGCCTGGGGCGACGCAGACCCTCTCTGGCGCTAAAACCTAATTGATCTCACCCACCGGGCGATCAGGGGGTTAAACCTTTATTGGGTTATATACGGCGGGTGCCCTGATGCTATAAAAAGCAAACTAACCAACCAGCGTCACCCGTAACCTTTATATGGTGATCACTGGTGAAAGGGTTAACTAGGGGCAATCAGGGGGTTAAAACCTTTATTAGGTTAAATATGGGGGTACCCGACGCTATATAAAAACCTGACGGGTTACCTAAATAACTAACTGGGTAACCAGTGTCACCAGTGACGCTTATACGGTGATCACTGGTGAAAGGGTTAACTCTAGGGGCAATCAGGGGGTTAAAATAATATATGCGGGTACCTGACGCTCTAAAAACCTGCGGCGAAACTAAAAATAAATAACTGGCTATCTAGGGCACCACCGGCACTAAATACAGCGATCGAAAATACGATCGCTTAGTGGCGCTGGCGTTAGGGGGTGAAAGGGTTACCTGGGGGGCGATCAAGGGGTTAAACCTTTATTAGGGGGGGTTAGGGGGCTACCCTGGACCTAAAGGGGCCTAAACCTAACTGCCCTGCAACTTTTTACTATCACAGATGACACTAAATGCAGTGATCAGTAAAATAAATGATCCCTGCAATCAGTGACACTGTGATTGGGGGCTGGGGGGGTGACCTGGGGGGTGATCTGGGGGTGACTGGGGGGTGAAATGTGTGCCTATGTGTACCTAAGTGTCAGTGGACTGTTGGTGCACTAACCTGCTTCTTCTCTCCTCGGCGCCGGGAACGAAAAGACCGCCGCGAGGGAGATGACATCACTTCCTCCTGCTTCCTCTGCCTGTGTTTACATTACACAGGCAGAGGGAGCATTTTCATTCGCTGGGAGCAATCGCGAGGGGTGGCCAAAATCGAATGGTCACCCCCTCATCTCTGATCGCTCCCCAACGATAAACGACCGCTCACTGTATAGGAGGGGGTCCGATCGGACCCCCCAACTGTACAAAGGCAATCACGTACACTGTACGTGATTGTGCCTGTCGGTGCCATTCTGCCGGCGTATATATACAGTGAGCGGTCGTTAAGTGGTTAAGAGTCCAATGGGATACCCTTTGAACCATACTATCACGTTTCAAAGACAGTAGAACCATAGAATTGTCTGACCATGTCACGTCTATAATAGAGGAGGCAATGGCAGAAGGGATATGTTGAGTAGAAACCATTATGTGATCTATAAGTGAGTATGATTGGCGGGGATTTGAAAAGTGAGTAAAATCTTTTGTTTTTGGGTTCAGCTCCCTTTATATATCCGTTAATCTGGATCTATGAAGTAGGCAAGCAATTTGTGTACTAGCCCTGGTTGGACGGATCATTTTAGTCTACAATGGTTTAGATTTATCTAGCCCTGTATCAAATGCTATGTTGGAATCTCCTCCCATAATGAGAACTCCATCCATAAATGGCTGAAGAGTTTCAAACATTTGGTTAAAGAATTTTGTTTGTCCCCTATTAGGAGCATAATATGATATTAAAGTATACAACCTGCCATCTATTGTACCTTTCACCAATAGGAATCTCCCCTCTGGGTCTCCACATTCCTTCTGTAAATTAAACTTGCAGTGTTTATAAAATAAAATTGCTACTCCCCTGGTCTTATTTTCAGCATTGGCTAGATGAAACACTGGGAAGTGGGCATGTACAAAAGTGGGGGTGTACCGCTGTGGGAAATGGGTTTCTTGTAAAAAAACAACATCGATGTGATGAGACCTATATTCCTGAAAGGCCTTCTGTCTCTTAATTGGGGAGTTCAACCCCTGTGTGTTATGAGTAATAACCCGAAGAGGAGAAGAAATATTATTAGTAGCAGCCATGAAAAAATATAGTAATGTAGCGGCCTCACCCCGTCTCCTCTGTCTAGGGGTATGTCACACGACAGGGTGAGATGCGCTACGGCCCATGTCCTCCCCATAGCTGTGGGTGAGGTGAAGGCCAGTACCAGATATTTCCTCGGGCCTATGTGCTTTTGTCTAGAATCAAGTCCCGCTGTGTCAACACTTCCCTCTTCTCCCATTAACCAGAGTTCCACACACCGATCATAGTCCAACTCTTGCTTTATTGTACATCTCACAATAAACAATGCTTCAGTAGCCAACTGGTTGCGACTTGATAACATTTTGATACGGGGAATGAGCAGGTCGAGGCACTATCCTGGTTATTAGCTAAACCACTGCGATCTCGCCAGCGGTTACTAAAGCATTAGCTAGAAAGGACTTAGAACTTGAGAGACTCTACCAGCGACTCAAGAGAACGTAGATAGGAGTACCTTCGCTGCGCTGCGGCCCCTATCAGGGGAAGATGTCCCTCCAAGGGAGTTACCAGAGGCCCATCCGTCACTGGGTTGATGCTGCTCCAGACTCTCCGAATGGGTAACCTCCCCGGCCTCCTCACCTCAGACATGGGCCCCATCCACCTCAGGGACCCTCGGACATCTCCACCCTCGCGGGATCCAGTCGAAGTCACTGGACCCCAGGCCTCCTAGTTTAGTACCTCACCCCAGGCTGAAGGTGCCTGGGATGGACTCCAACTCCATTCCGGTCAGGCCTAGGGCGCCTGGGCCGGAATCTGGAACCGCCCGCACCCAGGCCTAAGGTGCCTGGGCGCGTGAAGAAGATCCTCCTGAAGACCTCATGGTTAGGGCGTCTCCCCCTTTTATCTCCTCCCATCGACACCACGGCAGGTTCCCCGCCCTCGCCGTACTATCTCCGGAAAGGAACAAAAAGGGTAGCACTGTAATGGCAAATCTACCTTGAGCCTCCAGGTACCCCGCCACCCAGAGGCCAAGGAGATTATTACACCATCCAATCCTCCACGAACACAAGTGGTCCACTATTCCCATACTTACACACCTGAGTGTCCCACCTAAATTTAGAGACCCCGCTACAGTAAGATCAAGCAATTCGCTGTCCCAAATAATACTCAATCTAATATAAATCCTTAATAAGAAAGAATTATTCACCAAGGTTGGATTAGCAAACTTCCAACATCCCTCTAAAAAAACCTTTCATTGGCAGGTAGGCTAAGAGAAAGAAAAAGACCGTAAAGAAAGAAAAGAAAAGAAAAAATCAAATTCACTCAGAAACAATACATAGTATATCAAAAGGCCAAATAATGGTCCAGAATGAAGGGAGGAATACGACTTCCTTCCTTCATTCAAAAAATACTCAGTAGTATAGCCCATAAAAAGGGCTAAGTACCCACCTCTCAGATCAGTAAAAAACAACCGATCTAAGAAGTGGGTGGAGGCCCAATGCCTCAACACCGGCCAGTAACAGCCTCTCAAAAATTGTGAAAGCATCAAACTAAAAGCAGATTCATCTTAGATAAACCGAAAGTCCATAACAGACTATATTTTGTTTTCTAAAACACCAAAAATACTAAAAGTTTTTTTTTTTCCAATTGCCACCTGAGATATCAGGTAAAGAAGAAAAAGTCAAAAAGGAACTTATCTCCTCAGGTAACAAGATTATCTTTAACTCTCCTATGTTTGACTTTGTTCCAATTAGAAGAGGTTGGGCTTATAGGAGATTGACGTTTGATAGATCCTTGTTGGGCAGGTGTAGTGTCCATGTCCGGTTCCATAGAGATAATCTTCAGGTCCAGCAAAAGATGTTCACCTTCTTGGAAATTATGAACTGCATAGTGTTTGCCATTAAAGGAGAATTTTAGAGCAAAAGGAAAAGCCCATCTGTATGTAGCGACCCCACCCCTCTCACCCCTTCTGATTCTCGGCTTGTCTGTCTCTGTCTAGGGGTGTCAGTACCGGGGGGAGAGATGAGATACACCACGGCCCATGTCCTCCATAGTGAAGAGGTGAAGGCCAGAAAGATCGGGCTTTGTGTAGGTGTCCTAGGGTCAAATCCTTTCCTCAGATTCACTCCCCTTTGCTCCTAGTAACCAGAGTTCCACACACTGAATAGGTCCAACACAGTTTTATTCTTCTCAGCGAATAAACATACAGCACAGTCAAGTTGGGACCTTTGCAACAGTTCAGTATTAATGGGAGTAGGTCGAGGCACAATCCTTCACGGTATCGCTAACCACTGTGGTGTCACCAATGGCGAATAGTCACTGCCACTGACTATATGAGGTAGAACATGAATTACCTTCGCTAGCACGGCCCCTGTCAGGGGAAGGATATCCGTCCAAGGGAGTCACCGGAGGCCTCTCTGTCACCAGCAATGCTGCGCCGGACTCTCCAGAGAAGTTCCGCTCACCAGTCCTCACAAACTCAGACATGGGCACCCAAAGAGTTAGGGCCCCCTCGGATTCCTCCACCCTCGCGGAGCTCAGTCGAAGGTACTGAGCCCCAGGCATCCGCTATAGTACCTCACCCCAGGCTAAAGGTGCATGAGATGGACTCCATCTCTCGCTCCGGCCAGGTCAAGAGTACCTGGGCCCGGAACTCCAGAACACCAGCACCCAAGCTGAAGGTGCCTGGGTGCGGCCGCGTCCTCCGACTCTGAACCCCAAGGTCAGGGCGTCCGCCCCTTTTATCTCCTCTCCTTTTGCGTCCCAGCAGGTTCCCCGCCCGCTGTACCAGCACCAGGAAAGGACAAAAAGGCACAGTCTTACGGTGTGAGTTCAACTCCGGCCAGGGCGACAACGCCACCTGTAGGCCGCAGGGAACCTCACACCACCAGAGTCCTCCAAGAACCAAAAAAGGGTCTCGGATTCCCTAGCAATCAGTGCATCTGGGTTACACTACCACACAGATGCTTCCCCTTTTTTGATAAGGGCCGCCAATAGAGGTTTTAGGGATCTTCTTCTTTGAATAGTGTAAGGAGAAATATCAGAAAATATTTGAATAGTGGCTCCCTGGTATTGTAATAGTTCCTGTTGGCGAGATTTCTTCATTATGTCCTCCTTTATAGAATAATAATGTGGTTTAACTACCACATCCCTTGGTAAACTGTCCTTTCTACGTGGTCCCAGTGACCTATGAGCACGGTCCAATTCCAACTTGTGAGCAGGAATAGATGGTAATAGGATTTTTATGACATCCTGTATAGCAGCATGTACATCAAGGATAGTTTCTGGCAATCCCCTGACCCTAAAATTGTCTCTCCTGGAACGGTTCTCAAGGTCATCAATTCGTGCCTGTGCTGTTTCCAGCTGGTCCTGCATGAATTGTAAATGTTCAGTATTCTGGTCAGTTTTTGCCACAGTGATGTCTAACTTGTGCTCAATATTTTCAATTCTACTACCAAGGGACTGAAATTCAGCTTTAATTTCACCAGTAATTCTTTCAGCATTTAGTGCTAATCCTTTATCCAGCATTTCTGATATTCTCGTGAATAATTCGGATACATTGAAAGTTACATCAAGAGCCTGTTCAGCCTGTGTATGTACTGGGATAGGAGCTAGTGTAGAGACCTCTATTGGGGATAAATGGATAAATTCCACAGGGTTCTCCTGTTCTGTGTATTCAGGAGAAGTGATAGGACAAGTTACAGAATTAGAAGTCTGATAAATAAAAGATATAGATGAAGGAGCCAAAACTTGCTTAATAGCATTAGAGGCCTCAGCAGCTTTCTGTGTGCGTGTCTGAGGTACGGTGGCCATCTTGGAAAAATTCAGTTTCTCCACAGGCTTTTTAAAACGTTTGCCTCTTTTAGAATATTTACCCGGCATAGACAGGTGCTCTGAAGCTTCCGCTAGCGTTACCCGTTATTCTCAGGCGACAAGGGAGTCTGTAACCGCTTGTATCTCTGCTGTATGGCTGGGGGTGAGCGGAGCTCCGGTCCTAAGCTGCCATCTTAGGAGCTCCCGCCCCCTCTTTCCGCAAAGGTGTTTCAAAGACTTGCCCCTTTTAGAGCCAGAGCTCCGAGGAGAGTCAAGTCCTCAAAACACGTTAGTCTGTTGGGTTTTCCAGTTGTCCCATAGTGATGTGATATGATGTATTGAGGACTGGAAGCTTACTTTGACGACAAGGTTGATAGTACACCTGTTGGTTTGTTGTATATTACTTAAGTTACCATATTAAAGAGACGTCTTCCTTAAGATAATGCACTAGGCCAAGGCCGGTGCCCCCTCTGTCTTGTTTTATTTCAGACAGAGTAACTATTATCCACTGACTTCCCTAGTCATAGGGCATCAAGGCGAGGCATGTCCAGTTAAGCCAGGAGGGGAAAATGTAGGCAACAGTCTGGGGCCCACTTCCAAGCACCAGAGATTGTGGAGTTGAATTACTGTATTTATTGGCGTATAACATTCACTTTTTTACCCTGAAAATAGAGGGTAATCTGTGCCTGCGTGTTATACGCAGGGGGCTGTGGAAAGTTTTTTTCCTGAAACTTCCCTCTTAAAGTTAGGGTGCGTGTTATACGCCTGTGCGTGTTATACGCCGATAAATACGGTACTAAAATTTGAGAGATTGAAAAATTTTGCGCAGCTGAGTATATTAGGCTAGCCAATGAGCTTGGAAGTTCATTGGCTTGTTCAAAGAGTTGACAAAAAAAATGGAAGCCGATTGGTTAACCTAACCTTCTACACAGAGCTGCACCAGATTTTACACTCTCCAGTGGAGAGTTTCGGCCCCTGGGTATGGGAGGAGACTTCCCAGAACACAAAATAGTCTACAGTCTGGTCTAGAGCAGCGGTGCTCAGCCAACCACAGCAAGCAATGTAGACTAGTCTGTTTCTGGAAGTCCCCGCCCATACCTGGAACACAGTGTGGTATAGTGTATAGTACTGTAGTATGTAGCCAGCCACAGATACAGAACATACAGTTTTGCACATGCAGCCGGCTGACAGTTTAGGGAGAGACATAGTTTGGCCCAACAGCAACAAACTATGTATGTAAAGTGGTTCAAAAGCTGGAGTTCTCTCTTAAATTGAAGAAGTGCAAAAAACATAGAAGAACTACAATGAACAACCAATGGCACAACTAGACAATTGGAACATACTAGGTAGTCAGTCATACTATGTTGTATGTTCCAATTGTCCAATAGCACAGTCCAATACCAATTAATTTACTATGTTCAACATGGTAAATGAATTGGTCTATGCTACGGATTTCTAAATCTAATTCAGTAAAAGTGGATGTTTTCGCTTTAAGAACAAAAGTTGTTCAGCTTTCTCACAGGAGAGACGGTTTCTCTTCTCATCAAGAATATGAGATTCTAGACTGAATAGTCTCTCACTCTCTGTAGTGGTGCTTGGGGCAGATAAATATCTGCGTGCAATCTGTGCAAGCAAAGGAAAACATTGTTGATGCGCCAGTACTCAAGGGGTTTGTCGCTTCTGGCGATAGGCTGTTCAGCTAAATAAATGTCCAGCTGTTGGGTAGCTGCACTTGTTGTGGCACTGCTATGGACCGAGGTGCATTCATGTAAAATTTCTTCAAACATTTCAGATATTGAGGGAGTGTGTTCCTCTTCGACCGTTTCTCCTCACTTTCCTCTGTGCTACACCTCAAAACTCCTTCGCCAAATGCTTCCACCACCTCCATTTGTGTCTCTATCATTTCCTGTGCACGCTGCTTTTCCTCCACATTAAAATAATGCTCTTTAAATTGAGGATCTAGAACTGTTGCAATGCAGTACAGAGGATTGGACTCGTGTCTTGAAACCGGTTGGTAACAGCCTCCAGTAGAGTGGTTTTAGCCGTTTTTACACAATGGTCCTTTTCTACCTCTTTTCCTAGCAGACGCTTCAGTGCAGCAATCAAGGGAATAACTTCAGCAATGGAAGCATTAGTTGAGCTTATTTCTTTTATTAACTGTTCAATAGGGATGAGCTCGGTGTTCGAGTCGAACATACGTTCGACTCGAACATCGGCTGTTCGATCGTTCGACGAAGATCGAACGATTTGGGCCGTTCGCGCCTAATTCGAGTGACGCGAACGGCCCACAATGCACTACGCCATCGCAGTGTCATCCAGGCGCTGTGATTGGCCAAGCATGCACTGTGACCCCGCATGCTTGGCCAATCACAGCGCCGGCAGCGAGGAGAGCAATGATTGGCCACAGGCAGGATGCCTGTGGCCAATTATTGCTGAGGGTGTTTAGTACACGCCCCACACTATAAAAGGCCGCCAGCACGGCGGCCTAGTGTAGTGTGTTCCGGAGCAGGGAAAGAGAAGCATAGGCAGGGACAGTGACATTTTTTTTTTCTTGCTTAACCTGGATTCCTTTAGTTTAGGGAAAGAGAAGGATAGGTAGGGAGAGTGTCAGTGTGTTTTACTGTGTGAATCCTTGTTTCTAGGGACAGGGAAGGACAGTGAGGGAAATTCTCCTTGTGCTATAGTGTGCTAAAGCATTGATCATCAACCATCTTTAAAAAATCATTTTTTCTAGGGACAGAAAACTATAGGTAGGGAGAGTGTCAGTGTGTTTTACTGTGATAATCCTTGTTTCTAGGGACAGGGAAGGACAGTGAGGGAAATTCTCCTTGTGCTATAGTGTGCTAAAGCATTGATCATCAACCATCTTTAAAAAAACATTTTTTCTAGGGACAGAAAACTATAGGTAGGGAAAGTGTCAGTGTGTTTTACTGTGCTAATCCTTGTTTCTAGGGACAGCGAAGGACAGTGAGGGAAATTCTCCTTGTGCTATAGTGTGCTAAAGCATTGATCATCAACCATCTTTAAAAAAACATTTTTTCTAGGGACAGAAAACTATAGGTAGGAAGAGTGTCAGTTTCTTTCACTGTGCTAATCCTTGTTTCTAGGGACAGGGAAGGACAGTGAGGGAAATTCTCCTTGTGCTATACTGTGCTAAAGCATTGATCATCAACCATCTTTAAAAAAACATTTTTTCTAGGGACGGAAAACTATAGGTAGGGAGAGTGTCAGTTTCTTTCACTGTGCTAATCCTTGTTTCTAGGGACAGGGAAGGACAGTGAGGGAAATTCTCCTTGTGCTATACTGTGCTAAAGCATTGATCATCAACCATCTTTAAAAAAACATTTTTTCTAGGGACAGAAAACTATAGGTAGGGAGAGTGTCAGTTTCTTTCACTGTGCTAATCCTTGTTTCTAGGGACAGGGAAGGACAGTGAGGGAAATTCTCCTTGTGCTATAGTGTGCTAAAGCATTGATCATCAACCATCTTTAAAAAAACATTTTTTCTAGGGACAGAAAACTATAGGTAGGGAGAGTGTCAGTTTCTTTCACTGTGATAATCCTTGTTTCTAGGGACAGGGAAGGACAGTGAGGGAAATTCTCCTTGTGCTATACTGTGCTAAAGCATTGATCATCAGCCATCTTTAAAAAAACATTTTTTCTAGGGACAGAAGACTATAGGTAGGAAGAGTGTCAGTTTCTTTCACTGTGATAATCCTTGTTTCTAGGGACAGGAAAGGACAGTGAGGGAAATTCTCCTTGTGCTATAGTGTGCTAAAGCATTGATCATCAACCATCTTTAAAAAAACATTTTTTCTAGGGACAGAAAACTATAGGTAGGGAGAGTGTCAGTTTCTTTCACTGTGATAATCCTTGTTTCTAGGGACAGGGAAGGACAGTGAGGGAAATTCTCCTTGTGCTATACTGTGCTAAAGCATTCCTCATCAACCATCTTTGAAATCCTTGTTTTTTGGACAGTCAGGGAAATTGTCGTTGTGCTATTCTGTGCGAAAGCAATCATCCTCAACCATATTTAGAAATCCTTAAGTAAAGGGACAGAGAAGGACACCTGAAGGTAGCCCTTATTGCTTTTTTCCCATCTCCCTGCAGGCCATCTATTAGAATGTCTGGAAGGCAAACAAGGAGAGGCAGACAGTCAGGAGGCAATAAAAGAGGGCAAGCAGGCTCTGTGTCTGGGGGCAACAGTGCTGGTCGTGGACGTGGTGCATTGTCATCAGCACATGGCCATGGGACACGCTTGTCCTTCTTTTCGGTAGCTGGACATGTTGAGCCACATCATGCCGAAGACTTGGTAGAGTGGATGACCAAGCCCTCCTCCTCCTCCTCATCCTCTCTCACCCAGGCTCAGGGTACTGGCAAAGCAGCTGCCAAAGCGTCCTCTTCCCTGGTATCAATGTCAGACTCATCATCAGTCACTCCTTCCCTAGACCCACCATGTCCTCCTCCTGAGGAGTCCCCCGAACTGTTTGAGCACAGTGTTGGGTACATGCTCCAGGAGGATGCCCAGCGTTTCGAAGGGTCTGATGATGAAACCCAGCTACAGGAAGGCAGTAGCGTGAGAGCAGACAGAGGGGATGCTCAAGAAGGACACCAATCTGGCAGTCATGTTCCAGCAGCTGCAGCATACTGCCAGATTGGCTCCAGTGATGAGGAGGGAGGGGATGATGAGGTCACTGACTCCACGTGGGTGCCTAATAGGAGAGAGGAGGAGGAGGAGGATGAGGAGGAGGCACATCTCCAACGAGGCAGGATGCCCTTTGGTGGCCAGCGTAAGGGCAGTACACCGACGGAATCACACCGCAGAGCTCCGCCTGTGCAGGGCGCTGCCTCTGCCCGTCATTCAAAAAGTTCTTTGGTGTGGGCCTTTTTTGAGGCTAGTGCATCAGATCGCACAGCTGCTGTTTGCAACATATGTCTCAAGCGTATATCGCGTGGCCAAAACATCAGCCGCTTGGGTACCACATGCCTGACCAGACATATGTTGACCTGCCATGCAGCTCGTTGGCAAGCCTACCTCAAAGACCCACACCAAAGAACAAAGCGGACCTCTCCTTGCACCGCATCAGCTGGGATCTCCAACCCCACTATAACTTCAGTCCTCTCTGAAACATGCACTGAGAGGAATGAAGGTGTAGAATTAGGTGTGTCACAGCCAAGTACTTGCGGCCACTCTGCTAGCAGTACACCGACGTCCGATTCTAGCAGGCAAATTTCCCTGCCCCAGCTGCTGGACCGTCAAAAGAAGTTCACTCCCAGCCATCCACATGCCCAGCGGTTGAATGCTAGCTTGGCTAAATTGCTAGCGCTTCAACTGCTGCCTTTTCAGTTGGTAGACTCGGCCCCCTTCCGTGAGTTTGTGCAATGTGCGGTTCCTCAGTGGCAGGTTCCCAAACGCCACTTTTTCTCACGGAAGGCTATTCCGGCTCTCTACCGGCATGTGGAAGGCAATGTCTTGGCCTCGCTGGACAGGGCGGTCAGCGGTAAGGTGCATATTACCGCTGACTCATGGTCCAGCAGGCATGGACAGGGACGTTACCTTTCTTTCACGGCCCATTGGGTCACTCTTTTGGCAGCTGGGAAGGATGCAGGACAAGGTGCAGTAGTGTTGGAGGTTGTTCCACCGCCACGCCTCCAAAATGCTACTACTGGTTGTGACACACCTCTCTCCTCCACCCCCTCCTCTTCTTCTTCCTCCATGGCCTCTTCCTGTGCTTTGTCCTCTGAACCAGCGGTGCTCCGTAGCCGTTCAAGGGGCTACGCAAGTACGCAGGCAAAAAGATGCCATGCCGTGCTTGCGCTGGTGTGTTTGGGGGACAGAAGCCACACTGGGGCAGAGGTCCTGTCTGCTCTGCAGGGCCAGGCCGAGAGGTGGTTGACGCCACGCCAGCTTAAGCCAGGAATGGTGGTTTGCGACAATGGCACCAACCTCCTCTCCGCCCTCCGACAGGGACAACTGACCCATGTGCCCTGTGTGGCTCACGTCCTTAACCTGGTGGTGCAGCGGTTCTTGGGCAGGTACCCGGGCTTACAGGATGTCCTGAGGCAGGCCAGGAAAGTCTGTGTGCATTTCCGCAGATCTTATAATGCCAGTGCTCGCCTGGCTGAGCTGCAAAAGGAGTTGAACCTGCCCAAGAACCGCCTTATATGTGACATGCCCACCAGGTGGAACTCAACGTTGGCCATGCTGCAGCGGCTGCACACGCAGCAGAGGGCCATCAATGAGTACCTGTGCTACTACGGCACCAGGACAGGGTCAGGGGAGCTTGTTTTTTTTTCTCCACGCCAGTGGGGCATGATCAGGGATGCATGCACTGTCCTGGCACCATTTGAGGAGGCCACAAGGATGGTGAGCAGTGACAGTGCATGCATCAGTGACACTGTACCTCTTGTCCACCTGTTGGAGCACACGCTGCGTGGAATAATGGACAGGGCACTTGAGGCAGAACAGAGGCAGGAAGAGGAGGACTTCCTTGCCTCTCAAGGCCCCCTTTACCCAGACAGTGTTCCTTCTGTCCCACCCATCGCACAGGAAGAGGAGGAGGAGGAGGAGGAGGAGGAGGATTGTGTCAGCATGGAGGTGGAGGCTGGCACTCAGCATCATCAGCAGCAGTCTTTTAGGGATGATTTACAGTCCCAAGAAACCAGTGGACTTGTACGTGGCTGGGAGGAGGTGGCTGCGGATCATGTCGTCCTTAGTGACCCAGAGGACTCCGGACCGAATGCCTCAGCAAACCTACGCTGCATGGCCTCCCTGATCCTGCAAAGTCTGCGGAAGGATCCTCGTATTCTTCGGATCAAGGAGAGGGACCATTACTGGCTGGCCACTCTCCTTGATCCACGGTACAAGGGTAAGGTTGCGGACCTTATGTTACCGTCGCAGAGGGAGCAGAGGATGAGACAACTCCGGGAGGCCTTGCAGAAAGGTCTGTGCAACGCATTCCCAGAGACTGGGAGGTTACAAACTACTGGTCCTGGACAACGAGTTGCTGAGGCTTCGGCCAGTCAAAGAAGGAGCGGTGGGGAAGGTGGCCGTCTGACCGATGCGTTCAGACAATTCTTTAGTCCGCAGCCCCAAAGTATGATCGGTTCCAGCAACCATCGCCAGCGTCTGATAAACATGGTGCAGGAATATCTAGGGGCAAGGTCAGACTTGGACACCTTCCCCACCGAAAATCCTCTGGCTTACTGGGTCTTGAGGATGGATCACTGGCCAGAGCTTGCACAGTATGCAATTGAGCTACTGGCCTGTCCTGCATCCAGCGTTCTTTCGGAACGCACATTCAGTGCTGCTGGAGGATTTGTCACGGATCACAGGGTGCGCCTGTCCACCGACTCGGTTGATCGACTGACTTTCATCAAGATGAACCAGTCTTGGATCACCACCAGCTACCACACACCTGATGCTGATATAACAGACTAATTGATTTTAACATGTCACATCCCTTCAAGACTGATGCTGATGCTGAGTGCCTGTGCTGTTATGTTGACTGGCTATCCTCCTCCTCCGAGTCCTCAATGATACGATTGATGATGATAGCTTGGAAGATCATTTTTGTTTATGGGTGCCGCCACCAGTGGCTAAGGCCCAATTTTTCAGCCCCTGTTTAACAGGGGCGTGTAATTACAATTTTTGAAGCAATAATTTGCCATAGGGCTCATTGCTGTGCTCCAAGTACAGTATCTGTGAGGGGTTGGAGTGTTGTGCCACCAGTGCCTAAGGCCCAATTTTTCAGCCCCTGTTTAACAGGGGCGTGTCATTACAATTTTTGAAGCAATACTTTGCAACAGGGCTCATTGCTGTGCTCCAAGTACAGTATCTGTGAGGGGTTGGAGTGTTGTGCCACCAGTGCCTAAGGCCCAATTTTTCAGCCCCTGTTTAACAGGGGCATGTCATTACAATTTTTGAAGCAATACTTTGCAACAGGGCTCATTGCTGTGCTCCAAGTACAGTATCTGTGAGGGGTTGTAGTGTTGTGCCACCAGTGCCTAAGGCCCAATTTTTCAGCCCCTGTTCAACAGGGGCATGTAATTACAATTCTTGATCTAAGAATTCACAGCAGGGCCCATTGCTGCACCCACCAAGAGTAACTCTGAGGGCTTACAGTGTTGTGGCAACGCCACCACCACCACCACCACGAAAGGCCCAATTTTTCAGCCCCTGTTCAAAAGGGGCATGTAATTACAATTCTTGATCTAATAATTCACAGCAGGGCCCATTCCTGCACCCACCAAGAGTAACTCTGAGGGCTTACAGTGTTGTGGCAACACCACCACCACCACCACCACCACGAAAGGCCCAATTTTTCAGCCCCTGTTCAACAGGGGCATGCAATTACAATTCTTGATCTAATAATTCACAGCAGGGCCCATTGCTGCACCCACCAAGAGTAACTGTCAGGGCTTACAGTGTTGTGGCACCAGCACCACCATCAAAGGCCCAATTTTTACTACCGCTGTTCAACAATTATATGTAATTAAAATTCCTGATATAATAGTTGACAGCAGGGCGTTCCAGCACCAACCAAGAGTAACTGTGAGTGCTTACAGTGTTGTGCCAACACCAACAACTAAGGGGCCTATTTCTGCAGAGTATATACGGCAGGTCCCTACTTTCAAACATCCAACTTACAAACGACTCCTACTTGCAAACGCAAGAAGACAACAGGAAGTGAGAGGAAATCTACCCCTTGGAAGGAAAATTCTCTCCTGTAAGAATTAATATGGGAGAAAGGTGTCTCCTCTGTACTGATGCTTTATCAGCAATCCTTGTTTCAAGAAAAACACCACATTTCAAAAACAGTTGTCATTGGGACGGAAAGTGAGGTGAAATGTTCTGAACAGGGGCACAGACAGCAAAACAAATGTTACAGGGGTGATAACCCTTACCTATGTTTTCCAAAAAGTTTAAAAATAGATTTTTGGGCTGGAGCTACACTTAAACAATGTACCTGTTCAAAATTACAAACAGATTCTACATAAGAACAAACCTACAGTCCCTGTCTTGTATGCACCGCCTGTATACGGCTGTTCAGAGTATATAGGGCCTTTTTTATTTTATGTGCGGGGTTCCCCTTAATATCCATACAAGACCCAAAGGGGCTGGTAATGGGCTGGGGTAGGGGGGGGGGTCATGGGGTAGCTATGCCATTTTTCTTAAAGATTTTCATCCATATTACCGGGACCAGACATTACATTAAAGCCGCAAGCAGTTTTAAATGGCTTTTTTTTCCTTTAGAAGTGTCATTTTGTGCAGGGACAGTTCTAAACACGGGAAACACGTGGCACTTCACAGGCATACTTTAGACACCCCCCAGGTACGATATTTAAAGGAATATTTGACTTTTTTTTTTTCACTTTATGCATCATTAAAATGACTGCTCCCGAAAAACGACCGTTTTTAAAACTTCTTTTTGCATTGATACATGTCCCCTGGTGCAGAACCCGGGTTCCCAAACCCTTTTTAGGACAATAACATGCATAATAGTCGTTATAATTAGCACTTTAGAATTCGAACGTTCGCATCCATTGTATTTAATAGGGTTCTAATGTTCGTACGAACTTTCGGTCCGTTCGCGGGTTCTGGTGCGAACCGAACCCGGGGGTGTTCGGCTCATCACTACTGTTCAAATGGAGATAGAAGAGTCAAACTATTTTCAACTAACATCCACTGATGTGCACTCAGTGTTGCCGGCAGCTCGTAATCTGCAATGTATGCAGCTAAAACACGCTTTTGTTCAAAAAGACTTTGCAGCATATAGCAGGTGCTATTCCAATGAGTGGCTACATCTTCCAATGAGTGGCCACACAGTGGTGTCGTGGCACAGGCACTGCTGTTACCTGTAGTTCTTCAGTGATAGGGCAGGCACTGGCAGCGTATTCAGTCTCTTGTCTCGGCCACTGCACGCCACGCACCTGTGGGAGGAGCCGGCGCCGGCAGGATCAGCTTAGGCACATTTACACAGGCACAGGCAGGCTGAGGCAGCAGCCAATCACGGAACAGCCGGGTCAGGATCACAGTGATGTTAAGCAGAGGCCCGAGTGGCAGAGCGAATCCAATGCTCAGGCCGGGGGTGAGGAGGGAGGGATGGATAGTCGGAAAAGACAGAGCAACCCCAGCCCCCAGGCCAGCAGCAGTCTGCAGACTTAGAAAAAAAAGTTTACGGCTTCCGTTGAGGCGGCAGCCATTGCAACACAGGGGGCAAGTGTGTCTTCACTCTGACTTCCAGGGGGGGCAATTGACCCCCCTTGCCCTAGGAGCGGACGCCTATATATATATATATATATATATATTGTGAGGGGGTTAGCTCGGCAGCGGGTGTGTGTGACCCCCGGGATGGGCTCCCCACACAAAACAGGCCCAGCAGACGGAGGTTGTGGTTTTCAAAATCAAAAAAGGTGCGGTTTATTTTCTATTTACAGTGACAAAACACAGCAAAGCAAAAGAAACATAACCAAAATAAATCCTGGTCAAGTTGACCTCTGACTAAACATACAGGTTTCCTAACTAACAACTGGGATCAGCCTAGTGCTGTCCTAGTCCCTAAGTCCCTGGTTTTAAATGTCCAAGCAAATAGCCACACAGGCTTTGTCTCACCGCACAGGGGTTCACTCTCCCTAGACAGTCCACACAGGTCTGGTTCCAGGCATGAGCTAACACCTAATGAATCTGGGAGTTCTTATAGAGGCCTAAATGAGCTGACAAGCTTCAGCTGGCCTCATCAACTCCCTGTCTGTACGACGCCCCACACTCTCCCTAGAGGTATGAGTCATCCATGAGCCCACTAGCCTTATACAACTCTCCACCTAGTTGTATAAGTCGGCGTAAAGCCTGAATCTGGGCGAAATATATCTACCCCCCTGGATGCAACCAGGTGACTTTACCTTCCTGCTGTCACATACCCCCCCTCTTGTTTTAACCTCGGGGTTGGAACACCAGCAATCAGGCATTCATGTACTCGAGACAAAGCATCCACATTCCCCATTTGAACGCCAGGGCGATGCTTTACTGTGAAGTTGAATTCCTGGAGGGCCAGGAAACACCTATTCACTCTTCTATTTGTTTCCTTGTTTTGAGCCATCCACTTTAACGGAGCGTGATCCGTAACCATGTCAAAGTGCCTACCTAGCAGGTAGTACCGAAGGGAATCTAGAGCCCACTTCACCGCTAAACACTCCTTTTCAACGGTGGCGTAATTTACCTCATGGGACTTCAACTTCCTGCTGAGGTAAATGACTGGGTGCTCTTCCCCGTTCCAGACCTGGGACAATACTGCTCCTAACCCCACATCTGACGCATCACTTTGTACGACAAAGTCTTTAGAGAAGTCGGGTGAGTACAACACTGGCTGGCTACATAAGGCTTGTTTCAAGAATTGGAATGCTGCCTCAGCCTCGGGGGTCCATTTAATCATGACCGACCCTTTCCCCTTCGTCAGGTTGGTTAGGGGCACAGCCTTAGAAGCAAAGTGGGGAATGAATCGCCGATAATACCCAGCGATTCCCAGAAAGGCTCGTACCTGCTTCTTGCTGTTGGGACGTGGCCAACTCTGGATGGCCTCGACTTTGTTGAGTTGGGGTTTTATTACTCCCCTCCCAATGGTGTACCCAAGATATTTGGCCTCCTCCTGCCCAATGGTACACTTCTTGGGGTTAGCCGTAAACCCCGCTTCCCGAACAGAGTCCAGGACTGCTTGCACTTTTGGCAGATGTGAGGCCCAATCTGTGCTATGGACAATTACGTCATCCAGGTAAGCCGCAGCATACTTCCGATGGGGCCTCAGCATCTGGTCCATTTTCCGCTGGAATGTGGCCGGCGCATTCTGTAACCCGAACGGCATTCTTTTATATTGGAACGCCCCGTCTGGGGTTACAAATGCGGTTTTCTCTTTGGCCGACTTGGCCAGGGGGATTTGCCAATACCCTTTTGTGAGGTCAAGAGTCGTGTGACAGCAGGAAGGTAAAGTCACCTGGTTGCATCCAGGGGGGTAGATATATTTCGCCCAGATTCAGGCTTTACGCCGACTTATACAACTAGGTGGAGAGTTGTATAAGCCCAGCTAAGGCTAGTGGGCTCATGAATGACTCATACCTCTAGGGAGAGTGTGGGGCGTCGTACAGACAGGGAGTTGATGAGACCAGCTGAAGCTTGTCAGCTCATTTAGGCCTCTATAAGAACTCCCAGCTTCATTAGATGTTAGCTCATGCCTGGACCCAGACCTGTGTGGACTGTCTAGGGAGAGTGAACCCCTGTGCGGTGAGACAAAGCCTGTGTGGCTATTTGCTTGGACATTTAAAACCAGGGACTTAGGGACTAGGACAGCACTAGGCTGATCCCAGTTGTTAGTTAGGAAACCTGTATGTTTAGTCAGAGGTCAAGTTGACCAGGATTTATTTTGTTTATGTTTCTTTTGGCTTTGCTGTGTTTTGTCACTGTAAATAGAAAATAAACCGCACCTTTTTTTTGATTTTGAAAACCACAACCTCCGTTTGCTGGGCCTGTTTTTGTGTGGGGAGCCCATCCCGGGGGTCACACACACCCGCTGCCGAGCTAACCCCCTCACAGTTGGTGGAGAACCAGTGGCAGTTTTTTTTAAGCCAGCATGGAGGAGATACTGAAGCAGCTGGCTCTAGCAAATGCCAATCAACAGCAGACAAATGCAGGTTTGCAAAAGAGCCTTGCAGCTCAACAACAGAACTTCGCAGCCCAGCAGCAAGCTCATCAACAGAGCCTTGCAGCCCAGCAGCAAGCTCACCAACAGAGTCTGGAAGCTCAGCAACAAGCCCAGCAGCAATCTGAGGCCCGCTTCATAGACCTGTTACAGAAGCAAGAGCAGAGACTACAACAAATGGAAGCAGTAATGCAGCAACGTCCGCAGACCAGTGAGGAAAGCCGTCCCACTAATACCGCGTCCTTTGGGGTGAGTCGTTTATTGACAAAAATGACTGGAGAGGATGATCCAGAGGTATTTTTGACCACATTTGAAAGGACTGCTGAAAGAGAAAAGTGGCCTGAGGAGCAGTGGGCTGGACTGGTGGCTCCTCTGTTAACTGGTGAATCGCAGAAGGCTTACTATGACCTAGAGCCTGACCAAGCAAAAGACTATGTGATGCTAAAAGCTGAGATATTGGCAAGGCTGGGTGTCACCCAGGCTGTCCGGGCTCAGCGTGTGCATAACTGGACTTTCCAGCTTGGAAAACCCCCCAGGTCTCAAATGTATGATCTCATTCACCTGAGCAGAAAGTGGCTACAGCCAGAGACTTTGTCCGCACCAAAGATTGTGGAACGTGTTGTAATGGATCGGTTTTTGAGAGCTCTTCCTACTGCCATCCAAAAGTGGGTAAGCCATGGAGACCCAGAGACGGCCGATGGTCTTGTGGATCGTGTGGAGAAATACTTGGCTACAGAGAACCTGACGGCCTCTTCCAGAGACACTCGGACTTTCCACCCTAAGACCAGACCATCCCCAGGGGCGGATAAGAGGATTCCAAGGGGTAAGGGTGGAGAGAGTGAGAGGGTGGGAGCTCTACCCCAAGTTTGGCGAGAACAGCCTGGGAAATCAGCGGCTCAAGAGGCGGCAAGAAGGATCGTTTGCTACCGCTGCCGGCAAGCGGGACATATTGCAGCCAATTGCCCGGTTGTGGAGGAACCCATGCAGTGTGACTTTCTGACGGGCAGACGTCAGTCGCTGTGTGCGACAGTCGCATGCACTGCCATTCGAGGAACTGAGAAACATTTATGCAAAATGTGTGTTAATGGTAGAAATGTTGTGGTATTGCTGGATTCAGGTAGCCTTGTGACCCTGATAAAGGCTGAGTTAGTTAAAACAGAGGTCTCTGGGAATAGCAAGGTAGCTGTTATTTGTGTGCATGGGGACACCCGAGAGTATCCAGTGACTACAGTGTGTTTCGAGACCCCCAAAGGTACCCTCTCTCATCCAGTGGGCTTAGTATCTCAGTTACCGTATGACGCCATTGTGGGAAGGGATTTTCCGAAGTTCTGGGAACTGTGGGATGATCCTGAGCCCCCCACTGGTGCCCCTATGTACCAGGAATGTGATAGCCAGAACTCCCCTGAGAGTGGTGAGGACTCTCCGGAATTTCCCTTATCAGTATTGGCAGGGGAGACTCAAGAAACTGGAGAGGAGCCCACCTCCTCAGACGAAAACCTACCGTCTGTGGAGTTTTCTGATCTTGAGGTTCACAGGGAAAACTTTGCCACCGAACAGTTGAAAGACCCCGCCCTAATAAAGGCACGGGAAAACGTAGTGAAAATAGATGGCGAGTTAGTGAACCCAGATAATACCTGCACTTACCCATACTTCAGCGTAGAGAAGGACCTACTGTATCGGGTGGCAAAAAGGGCAGAAGAAACCGTTGAGCAGCTTGTGGTGCCCAAACCTTACAGGAAGTTGGTGTTGGAGTTGGCCCATGGGCACATTCTTGGAGGTCATCTGGGGACAGAGAAAACCCGAGAGAGGGTATTACAGAGATTCTATTGGCCGGGGGTGATGAAGGACATAGAAAATTATTGTTCCTCCTGCCCTGTGTGTCAGAGGTCGGCCCCGATGCCACATTTCCGTAGCCCGCTGGTCCCTCTACCCATCATTGAGGTCCCGTTTGAGAGGATCGCCATGGATTTGGTAGGTCCTATAATCAAGTCCGCTAGGGGGCACCAGTACATATTAGTTATAATGGACTATGCCACCCGTTATCCAGAAGCGATCCCTCTCCGAAATACCTCGGCCAAAACCATAGCCAAAGAGCTATCTCTTGTGTTTAGCCGGGTGGGTATTTGTAAAGAACTGCTTACGGACCAAGGTACACCCTTTATGTCCCGGGTTATGAAGGAGCTGTGTAAATTGTTCAAAGTGACGCAATTACGTACATCTGTGTATCACCCCCAAACCGATGGGCTGGTTGAAAGATTCAACAAAACCCTAAAACAAATGTTGAAGAAAGTGGTGGATAGAGATGGAAAGGATTGGGACTGTCTACTTCCTTATCTGATGTTTGCTATTAGGGAGGTGCCCCAATCCTCTACGGGATTCTCCCCCTTTGAGTTACTGTATGGGAGACACCCAAGAGGGCTGTTGGATATTGCCAAGGAAACTTGGGAAAGTGAGAGTTCTCCCCACAGGAGTGTGATTGAGCATGTCGCCCTGATGCAAGACCGAATTGCACAGGTAATGCCCATCGTGAAGGAACATTTGGCCCAAGCGCAGTTAGCACAGCAGAGAGTGTACAACCGTGGAGCCAAGACCCGTACCTTTTCCCCGGGGGATAGGATACTGGTACTTGTCCCTGCGGTTGAAAGTAAATTCCTTGCCAAATGGCAAGGCCCCTACGAGATAATGGAAAAAGTGAGCGAAGTGAATTACAAGGTCAGACAACCAGGAAGGCGAAAGCCCGAACAGATCTATCACGTTAATCTGTTGAAAGCCTGGAGGGATAGAGAGTCCCTAGTCGCAGACACTTGGTCACCAGCTCAAACTGGTTGCGTGATTCCTGAGGTTGGAATAGCAGCCACCTTGTCACAACCCCAACAACAGGAGGTTAAGGAGTTTGTGCTTCGCAACAAGGAGGTATTCTCTGAGCTGCCGGGACAAACATTTGGGGTAGAGCATGACATCATTACCCCGCCCGGTGAAAGGGTGAAGTTAAAACCCTATCGGATCCCAGAGGCCCGACGGGAGGCAATACGGGAGGAAGTACAGAAAATGCTGAACTTAGGGGTGATAGAGGAGTCCCAAAGTGATTGGTCTAGTCCCATTGTGTTGGTGCCTAAACCGGATGGGAGCTGGCGATTTTGTAACGATTTTCGTCAGTTGAACAAAGTTACAAAATTTGACACCTACCCCATGCCACGTATAGATGAGTTGATCGACCGGCTGGGAACAGCCCGATACATGACGACTCTTGACCTCACAAAAGGGTATTGGCAAATCCCCCTGGCCAAATTGGCCAAAGAGAAAACCGCATTTGTAACCCCAGACGGGGCGTTCCAATATAAAAGAATGCCGTTCGGGTTACAGAATGCGCCGGCCACATTCCAGCGGAAAATGGACCAGATGCTGAGGCCCCATCGGAAGTATGCTGCGGCTTACCTGGATGACGTAATTGTCCATAGCACAGATTGGGCCTCACATCTGCCAAAAGTGCAAGCAGTCCTGGACTCTGTTCGGGAAGCGGGGTTTACGGCTAACCCCAAGAAATGTACCATTGGGCAGGAGGAGGTCAAATATCTTGGGTACACCATTGGGAGGGGAGTAATAAAACCCCAACTCAACAAAGTCGAGGCCATCCAGAGTTGGCCACGTCCCAACAGCAAGAAGCAGGTACGAGCCTTTCTGGGAATCGCTGGGTATTATCGGCGATTCATTCCCCACTTTGCTTCTAAGGCTGTGCCCCTAACCAACCTAACGAAGGGGAAAGGGTCGGTCATGATTAAATGGACCCCCGAGGCTGAGGCAGCATTCCAATTCTTGAAACAAGCCTTATGTAGCCAGCCAGTGTTGTACTCACCCGACTTCTCTAAAGACTTTGTCGTACAAAGTGATGCGTCAGATGTGGGGTTAGGAGCAGTATTGTCCCAGGTCTGGAACGGGGAAGAGCACCCAGTCATTTACCTCAGCAGGAAGTTGAAGTCCCATGAGGTAAATTACGCCACCGTTGAAAAGGAGTGTTTAGCGGTGAAGTGGGCTCTAGATTCCCTTCGGTACTACCTGCTAGGTAGGCACTTTGACATGGTTACGGATCACGCTCCGTTAAAGTGGATGGCTTAAAACAAGGAAACAAATAGAAGAGTGAATAGGTGATTCCTGGCCCTCCAGGAATTCAACTTCACAGTAAAGCATCGCCCTGGCGTTCAAATGGGGAATGTGGATGCTTTGTCTCGAGTACATGAATGCCTGATTGCTGGTGTTCCAACCCCGAGGTTAAAACAAGAGGGGGGGGTATGTGACAGCAGGAAGGTAAAGTCACCTGGTTGCATCCAGGGGGGTAGATATATTTCGCCCAGATTCAGGCTTTACGCCGACTTATACAACTAGGTGGAGAGTTGTATAAGCCCAGCTAAGGCTAGTGGGCTCATGGATGACTCATACCTCTAGGGAGAGTGTGGGGCGTCGTACAGACAGGGAGTTGATGAGACCAGCTGAAGCTTGTCAGCTCATTTAGGCCTCTATAAGAACTCCCAGCTTCATTAGATGTTAGCTCATGCCTGGACCCAGACCTGTGTGGACTGTCTAGGGAGAGTGAACCCCTGTGCGGTGAGACAAAGCCTGTGTGGCTATTTGCTTGGACATTTAAAACCAGGGACTTAGGGACTAGGACAGCACTAGGCTGATCCCAGTTGTTAGTTAGGAAACCTGTATGTTTAGTCAGAGGTCAAGTTGACCAGGATTTATTTTGTTTATGTTTCTTTTGGCTTTGCTGTGTTTTGTCACTGTAAATAGAAAATAAACCGCACCTTTTTTTTGATTTTGAAAACCACAACCTCCGTTTGCTGGGCCTGTTTTTGTGTGGGGAGCCCATCCCGGGGGTCACACACACCCGCTGCCGAGCTAACCCCCTCACAGTCGTCATGTATCGGGCTGTTCCCAGCCGGTCGATCAACTCATCTATACGTGGCATGGGGTAGGTGTCAAATTTTGTAACTTTGTTCAACTGATGAAAATCGTTACAAAATCGCCAGCTCCCATCCGGTTTAGGCACCAACACGATGGGACTAGACCAATCACTTTGGGACTCCTCTATCACCCCTAAGTTCAGCATTTTCTGTACTTCCTCCCGTATTGCCTCCCGTCGAGCCTCTGGGATCCGATAGGGTTTTAACTTCACCCTTTCACCGGGCGGGGTAATGATGTCATGCTCTACCCCAGATGTTTGTCCCGGCAGCTCAGAGAATACCTCCTTGTTGCGAAGCACAAACTCCTTAACCTCCTGTTGTTGGGGTTGTGACAAGGTGGCTGCTATTCCAACCTCAGGAATCACGCAACCAGTTTGAGCTGGTGACCAAGTGTCTGCGACTAGGGACTCTCTATCCCTCCAGGCTTTCAACAGATTAACGTGATAGATCTGTTCGGGCTTTCGCCTTCCTGGTTGTCTGACCTTGTAAGTCACTTCGCTCACTTTTTCCATTATCTCGTAGGGGCCTTGCCATTTGGCAAGGAATTTACTTTCAACCGTAGGGACAAGTACCAATATCCTATCCCCCGGGGAAAAGGTACGGGTCTTGGCTCCACGGTTGTACACTCTCTGCTGTGCCAACTGCGCTTGGGCCAAATGTTCCTTCACGATGGGCATTACCTGTGCAATTCGATCTTGCATCAGGGCGACATGCTCAATCACACTCCTGTGGGGAGAACTCTCACTTTCCCAAGTTTCCTTGGCAATATCCAACAGCCCTCTTGGGTGTCTCCCATACAGTAACTCAAAGGGGGAGAATCCCGTAGAGGATTGGGGCACCTCCCTAATAGCAAACATCAAATAAGGAAGTAAACAGTCCCAATCCTTTCCATCTCTATCCACCACTTTCTTCAACATTTGTTTTAGGGTTTTGTTGAATCTTTCAACCAGCCCATCGGTTTGGGGGTGATACACAGACGTACGCAATTGCGTCACTTTGAACAATTTACACAGCTCTTTCATAACCCGGGACATAAAGGGTGTACCTTGGTCCGTAAGCAGTTCTTTACAAATACCCACCCGGCTAAAAACAAGAGATAGCTCTTTGGCTATGGTTTTGGCCGAGGTATTTCGGAGAGGGATCGCTTCTGGATAACGGGTGGCATAGTCCATTATAACTAATATGTACTGGTGCCCCCTAGCGGACTTGATTATAGGACCTACCAAATCCATGGCGATCCTCTCAAACGGGACCTCAATGATGGGTAGAGGGACCAGCGGGCTACGGAAATGTGGCATCGGGGCCAACCTCTGACACACAGGGCAGGAGGAACAATAATTTTCTACGTCCTTCATCACCCCCGGCCAATAGAATCTCTGTAATACCCTCTCTCGGGTTTTCTCTGTCCCCAGATGACCTCCAAGAATGTGCCCATGGGCCAACTCCAACACCAACTTCCTGTAAGGTTTGGGCACCACAAGCTGCTCAACGGTTTCTTCTGCCCTTTTTGCCACCTGATACAGTAGGTCCTTCTCTAGGCTGAAGTATGGGTAAGTGCAGGTATTATCTGGGTTCACTAACTCGCCATCTATTTTCACTACGTTTTCCCGTGCCTTTATTAGGGCGGGGTCTTTCAACTGTTCTGTGGCAAAGTTTTCCCTGTGAACCTCAAGATCAGAAAACTCCACAGACGGTAGGTTTTCGTCTGAGGAGGTGGGCTCCTCTCCAGTTTCTTGAGTCTCCCCTGCCAATACTGATAAGGGAAATTCCGGAGAGTCCTCACCACTCTCAGGGGAGTTCTGGCTATCACATTCCTGGTACATAGGGGCACCAGTGAGGGGCTCAGGATCATCCCACAGTTCCCAGAACTTCGGAAAATCCCTTCCCACAATGGCGTCATGCGGTAACTGAGATACTAAGCCCACTGGATGAGAGAGGGTACCTTTGGGGGTCTCGAAACACACTGTAGTCACTGGATACTCTCGGGTGTCCCCATGCACACAAATAACAGCTACCTTGCTATTCCCAGAGACCTCTGTTTTAACTAACTCAGCCTTTATCAGGGTCACAAGGCTACCTGAATCCAGCAATACCACAACATTTCTACCATTAACACACATTTTGCATAAATGTTTCTCAGTTCCTCGAATGGCAGTGCATGCGACTGTCGCACACAGCGACTGACGTCTGCCCGTCAGAAAGTCACACTGCATGGGTTCCTCCACAACCGGGCAATTGGCTGCAATATGTCCCGCTTGCCGGCAGCGGTAGCAAACGATCCTTCTTGCCGCCTCTTGAGCCGCTGATTTCCCAGGCTGTTCTCGCCAAACTTGGGGTAGAGCTCCCACCCTCTCACTCTCTCCACCCTCACCCCTTGGAATCCTCTTATCCGCCCCTGGGGATGGTCTGGTCTTAGGGTGGAAAGTCCGAGTGTCTCTGGAAGAGGCCGTCAGGTTCTCTGTAGCCAAGTATTTCTCCACACGATCCACAAGACCATCGGCCGTCTCTGGGTCTCCATGGCTTACCCACTTTTGGATGGCAGTAGGAAGAGCTCTCAAAAACCGATCCATTACAACACGTTCCACAATCTTTGGTGCGGACAAAGTCTCTGGCTGTAGCCACTTTCTGCTCAGGTGAATGAGATCATACATTTGAGACCTGGGGGGTTTTCCAAGCTGGAAAGTCCAGTTATGCACACGCTGAGCCCGGACAGCCTGGGTGACACCCAGCCTTGCCAATATTTCAGCTTTTAGCATCACATAGTCTTTTGCTTGGTTAGGCTCTAGGTCATAGTAAGCTTTCTGTGATTCACCAGTTAACAGAGGAGCCACCAGTCCAGCCCACTGCTCCTCAGGCCACTTTTCTCTTTCAGCGGTCCTTTCAAATGTGGTCAAAAATACCTCTGGATCATCCTCTCCAGTCATTTTTGTCAATAAACGACTCACCCCAAAGGACGCGGTATTAGTGGGACGGCTTTCCTCACTGGTCTGCGGACGTTGCTGCATTACTGCTTCCATCTGTTGTTGTAGTCTCTGCTCTTGCTTCTGCAACAGGTCTATGAAGCGGGCCTCAGATTGCTGCTGGGCTCGTTGCTGAGCCTCCAGACTCTGTTGCAAAGTTGCGTTTGTCTGCTGCTGGGCTGCAAGGCTCCTTTGCAAACCTGCATTTGTCTGCTGTTGATTGGCATTTGCTAGAGCCAGCTGCTTCAGTATCTCCTCCATGCTGGCTTAAAAAAAAACTGCCCGCATTCTCCACCAACTGTGAGGGGGTTAGCTCGGCAGCGGGTGTGTGTGACCCCCGGGATGGGCTCCCCACACAAAACAGGCCCAGCAGACGGAGGTTGTGGTTTTCAAAATCAAAAAAGGTGCGGTTTATTTTCTATTTACAGTGACAAAACACAGCAAAGCAAAAGAAACATAACCAAAATAAATCCTGGTCAAGTTGACCTCTGACTAAACATACAGGTTTCCTAACTAACAACTGGGATCAGCCTAGTGCTGTCCTAGTCCCTAAGTCCCTGGTTTTAAATGTCCAAGCAAATAGCCACACAGGCTTTGTCTCACCGCACAGGGGTTCACTCTCCCTAGACAGTCCACACAGGTCTGGTTCCAGGCATGAGCTAACACCTAATGAATCTGGGAGTTCTTATAGAGGCCTAAATGAGCTGACAAGCTTCAGCTGGCCTCATCAACTCCCTGTCTGTACGACGCCCCACACTCTCCCTAGAGGTATGAGTCATCCATGAGCCCACTAGCCTTATACAACTCTCCACCTAGTTGTATAAGTCGGCGTAAAGCCTGAATCTGGGCGAAATATATCTACCCCCCTGGATGCAACCAGGTGACTTTACCTTCCTGCTGTCACAATATATATGTCTGGCAGAAAATGCGGGAGACTGCTAGCCCAATCCATACGAGCCCAAAAGCTGGCCTCTTACGTTCCACATATCATATCCCCAGCAGGACAGAAAGCCTCCCTGCCACAACAAATTACGCAGGAGTTCAGATCCTACTATAACTCCCTGTACAACCTGAACACGACGCAATCCACTCAAGACAGGACATCAGAATACATAACCTCATCCCTCATGCCATCCCTACCAGCTGACACTATAAACATACTGGAAGAACCCATCACGCTACCAGAACTACAACTTGCCTTAAGTAATGCCAAACCGGGGAAAGCGCCGGGACCAGATGGTTTTACTATCCCGTATTATAAGACCTTACTCCACTAGCGTTGCTAGCCATGTGCGGGGGGGCGGGCCGCACCCGGGTGACACCCACCAGAGGGGTGACACCCGTGGGTAGCGCAGCGGCCACACTGACATCGCCCGCCCGCTGCCCTGTGCCTTAGGCTCACGCTGCGGCTGTGTCCCTCAGCGGAGCGGAAGGAAGCCGCCGCCCCCTCTGCCTCCTCTATGTTTACATCCACAGAGGAGGAGGAGGAGCCCGCGCTCGAGAGACACACCGCTGTGTGTATCTGCCGCTCTGTTCTGAGGTCTGAAAGGTAAGGGGGCATCTTTACTGATGGGGGGAGGGGGTGTCTGTACTGCTGGGGTCTGCACAAGAGGGAGTTTGCACCGGGGGGGGCTGTAACTGAGGGGGGTGTCTGTACTGAGGGGGGTCTGGTACTGAGGGGGGTGTCTGTACTGAGGGGGGTGTCTGGTACTGAGGGGGGGTGTCTGGTACTGAGGGGGGTGTCTGTACTGAGGGGGGTCTGGTACTGAGGGGGGTGTCTGTACTGAGGGGGGTATCTGTACTGAGGGGGTGTCTGTACTGAGGGGGGTCTGGTACTGAGGGGGGTGTCTGTACTGAGGGGGGGTCTGGTACTGAGGGGGGTGTCTGTACTGAGGGGGGGTCTGGTACTGAGGGGGGGGTCTGGTACTGAGGGGGGTGTCTGTACTGAGGGGGGGGTGTCTGGTACTGAGGGGGGGGGTCTGGTACTGAGGGGGGTCTGTAACTGAGGGGGGATCTGTAACTGAGGGGGATCTGTAACTGAGGGGGTGTCTGTTACTGAGAGGGTGTCTGTTACTGAGGGAGGTGTCTGTACTGAGGGGGGTGTCTGTACTGAGGGGGGATTGGTACTGAGGGGGGTGTCTGTACTGAGGGGGGGGTCTGGTACTGAGGGGGGTGTCTGTACTGAGGGGGGTGTCTGTACTGAGGGGGGGTCTGGTACTGAGGGGGGGGTCTGTAACTGAGGGGGGGTCTGTAACTGAGGGGGGATCTGTAACTGAGGGGGTGTCTGTTACTGAGGGGGGTCTGTTACTGAGGGGGGTGTCTGTACTGAGGGGGGGTGTCTGTACGAGGGGGGTCTGTAACTGAGGGGGTGTCTGTAACTGAGGGGGTCTGCACTGAGGTGGGGGTGTCTGTACTGATGGAGCGGTCTGCACTGAGGTGGGGGTGTCTGTACTTATGGAGCAGTCTGCACTGAGGTGGGGGTGTCTGTACTGAGGGGGAGGTTCATACTGAGGGAGGCGGGTCTATATTGATGGCGGGGAGTCTGTACTTAGTGGAGCGGGTTTGTACTGAGGGAGGGGATCTATACTGTGGGAGGGGGGTCTGTAGTTAGTGGAGGGGGGTCTGTACTGAGGGGGGACTATAGTTGTTGGGGGGTGACACCATTTTCTTTTGCACCGGGTGACACCAACCCTAGTGACGCCACTGCCTTACTCCCTTCCCTATGCCACCACCTAGTTAAACTGTTTAATGACCTTAGCACAGGGACAAAACTGCACGGCGCCACACTGCAAGCGCAAATATCGGTCATACCCAAGGAAGGTAAAGACCCGGGCCAATGCGGAAGCGATCGCCCAATATCCCTGTAATGGTTATGCAGTAATGTTTGTCTCTCAGCTTACCTCTCCATGTGCTCAGATTAAGAGGCCAGCCGCTCTCACCTGGCTGCTTAAGTAATCTCTCCTCTAAGCATGGCTCCCCCCGAGGCCCTATCAGGGAACACTATATTAACCTGTGCACTGCAAGCCAGCCGTGCTGATTAGTGATGAGCCGAACACCCCCGGGTTCGGTTCGCACCAGAACCCGCGAACGGACCGAAAGTTCGTACGAACATTAGAACCCTATTAAATACAATGGATGCGAACGTTCGAATTCTAAAGTGCTAATTATAAAAACTATTATGCATGTTATTGTCCTAAAAAGGGTTTGGGAACCCGGGTTCTGCACCAGGGGACATGTATCAATGCAAAAAGAAGTTTTAAAAACGGTCGTTTTTCGGGAGCAGTCATTTTAATGATGCATAAAGTGAAAAAAAAAAAGTCAAATATTCCTTTAAATATCGTACCTGGGGGGTGTCTAAAGTATGCCTGTGAAGTGCCACGTGTTTCCCGTCTTTAGAACTGTCCCTGCACAAAATGACACTTCTAAAGGAAAAAAAAGCCATTTAAAACTGCTTGCGGCTTTAATGTAATGTCTGGTCCCGGTAATATGGATGAAAATCTTTAAGAAAAATGGCATAGCTACCCCATGACCCCCCCCCCCCTACCCCAGCCCATTACCAGCCCCTTTGGGTCTTGTATGGATATTAAGGGGAACCCCGCACATAAAATAAAAAAGGCCCTATATACTCTGAACAGCCGTATACAGGCGGTGCATACAAGACAGGGACTGTAGGTTTGTTCTTATGTAGAATCTGTTTGTAATTTTGAACAGGTACATTGTTTAAGTGTAGCTCCAGCCCAAAAATCTATTTTTAAACTTTTTGGAAAACATAGGTAAGGGTTATCACCCCTGTAACATTTGTTTTGCTGTCTGTGCCCCTGTTCAGAACATTTCACCTCACTTTCCGTCCCAATGACAACTGTTTTTGAAATGTGGTGTTTTTCTTGAAACAAGGATTGCTGATAAAGCATCAGTACAGAGGAGACACCTTTCTCCCATATTAATTCTTACAGGAGAGAATTTTCCTTCCAAGGGGTAGATTTCCTCTCACTTCCTGTTGTCTTCTTGCGTTTGCAAGTAGGAGTCGTTTGTAAGTTGGATGTTTGAAAGTAGGGACCTGCCGTATATACTCTGCAGAAATAGGCCCCTTAGTTGTTGGTGTTGGCACAACACTGTAAGCACTCACAGTTACTCTTGGTTGGTGCTGGAACGCCCTGCTGTCAACTATTATATCAGGAATTTTAATTACATATAATTGTTGAACAGTGGTAGTAAAAATTGGGCCTTTGATGGTGGTGCTGGTGCCACAACACTGTAAGCCCTGACAGTTACTCTTGGTGGGTGCAGCAATGGGCCCTGCTGTGAATTATTAGATCAAGAATTGTAATTGCATGCCCCTGTTGAACAGGGGCTGAAAAATTGGGCCTTTCGTGGTGGTGGTGGTGGTGGTGGTGTTGCCACAACACTGTAAGCCCTCAGAGTTACTCTTGGTGGGTGCAGGAATGGGCCCTGCTGTGAATTATTAGATCAAGAATTGTAATTACATGCCCCTTTTGAACAGGGGCTGAAAAATTGGGCCTTTCGTGGTGGTGGTGGTGGTGGCGTTGCCACAACACTGTAAGCCCTCAGAGTTACTCTTGGTGGGTGCAGGAATGGGCCCTGCTGTGAATTATTAGATCAAGAATTGTAATTACATGCCCCTTTTGAACAGGGGCTGAAAAATTGGGCCTTTCGTGGTGGTGGTGGTGGTGGCGTTGCCACAACACTGTAAGCCCTCAGAGTTACTCTTGGTGGGTGCAGGAATGGGCCCTGCTGTGAATTATTAGATCAAGAATTGTAATTACATGCCCCTTTTGAACAGGGGCTGAAAAATTGGGCCTTTCGTGGTGGTGGTGGTGGTGGCGTTGCCACAACACTGTAAGCCCTCAGAGTTACTCTTGGTGGGTGCAGCAATGGGCCCTGCTGTGAATTATTAGATCAAGAATTGTAATTACAGTACATGCCCCTGTTGAACAGGGGCTGAAAAATTGGGCCTTAGGCACTGGTGGCACAACACTACAACCCCTCACAGATACTGTACTTGGAGCACAGCAATGAGCCCTGTTGCAAAGTATTGCTTCAAAAATTGTAATGACACGCCCCTGTTAAACAGGGGCTGAAAAATTGGGCCTTAGGCACTGGTGCCACAACACTCCAACCCCTCACAGATACTGTACTTGGAGCACAGCAATGAGCCCTATGGCAAATTATTGCTAAAAAAATTGTAATTACACGCCCCTGTAAAACAGGGGCTGAAAAATTGGGCCTTAGCCACTGGTGGCAGCACCCATAAACAAAAATGATCTTCCAAGCTATCATCATCAATCGTATCATTGAGGACTCGGAGGAGGAGGATAGCCAGTCAACATAACAGCACAGGCACTCAGCATCAGCATCAGTCTTGAAGGGATGTGACATGTTAAAATCAATTAGTCTGTTATATCAGCATCAGGTGTGTGGTAGCTGGTGGTGATCCAAGACTGGTTCATCTTGATGAAAGTCAGTCGATCAACCGAGTCGGTGGACAGGCGCACCCTGTGATCCATGACAAATCCTCCAGCAGCACTGAATGTGCGTTCCCGAAAGAACGCTGGATGCAGGACAGGCCAGTAGCTCAATTGCATACTGTGCAAGCTCTGGCCAGTGATCCATCCTCAAGACCCAGTAAGCCAGAGGATTTTCGGTGGGGAAGGTGTCCAAGTCTGACCTTGCCCCTAGATATTCCTGCACCATGTTTATCAGACGCTGGCGATGGTTGCTGGAACCGATCATACTTTGGGGCTGCGGACTAAAGAATTGTCTGAACGCATCGGTCAGACGGCCACCTTCCCCACCGCTCCTTCTTTGACTGGCCGAAGCCTCAGCAACTCGTTGTCCAGGACCAGGAGTTTGTAACCTCCCAGTCTCTGGGAACGCGTTGCACAGACCTTTCTGCAAGGCCTCCCGGAGTTGTCTCATCCTCTGCTCCCTCTGCGACGGTAACATAAGGTCTGCAACCTTACCCTTGTACCATGGATCAAGGAGAGTGGCCAGCCAGTAATGGTCCCTCTCCTTGATCCGAAGAATACGAGGATCCTTCCGCAGACTTTGCAGGATCAGGGAGGCCATGCAGCGTAGGTTTGCTGAGGCATTCGCTCCGGAGTCCTCTGGGTCACTAAGGACGACATGATCCGCAGCCACCTCCTCCCAGCCACGTACAAGTCCACTGGTTTCTTGGGACTGTAAATCATCCCTAAAAGACTGCTGCTGATGATGCTGAGTGCCAGCCTCCACCTCCATGCTGACACAATCCTCCTCCTCCTCCTCCTCCTCCTCCTCCTCCTCTTCCTGTGCGATGGGTGGGACAGAAGGAACACTGTCTGGGTAAAGGGGGCCTTGAGAGGCAAGGAAGTCCTCCTCTTCCTGCCTCTGTTCTGCCTCAAGTGCCCTGTCCATTATTCCACGCAACGTGTGCTCCAACAGGTGGACAAGAGGTACAGTGTCACTGATGCATGCACTGTCACTGCTCACCATCCTCGTGGCCTCCTCAAATGGTGCCAGGACAGTGCATGCATCCCTGATCATGCCCCACTGGCGTGGAGAAAAAAAAACAAGCTCCCCTGACCCTGTCCTGGTGCCGTAGTCGCACAGGTACTCATTGATGGCCCTCTGCTGCGTGTGCAGCCGCTGCAGCATGGCCAACGTTGAGTTCCACCTGGTGGGCATGTCACATATAAGGCGGTTCTTGGGCAGGTTCAACTCCTTTTGCAGCTCAGCCAGGCGAGCACTGGCATTATAAGATCTGCGGAAATGCACACAGACTTTCCTGGCCTGCCTCAGGACATCCTGTAAGCCCGGGTACCTGCCCAAGAACCGCTGCACCACCAGGTTAAGGACGTGAGCCACACAGGGCACATGGGTCAGTTGTCCCTGTCGGAGGGCGGAGAGGAGGTTGGTGCCATTGTCGCAAACCACCATTCCTGGCTTAAGCTGGCGTGGCGTCAACCACCTCTCGGCCTGGCCCTGCAGAGCAGACAGGACCTCTGCCCCAGTGTGGCTTCTGTCCCCCAAACACACCAGCGCAAGCACGGCATGGCATCTTTTTGCCTGCGTACTTGCGTAGCCCCTTGAACGCCTACGGAGCACCGCTGGTTCAGAGGACAAACCACAGGAAGAGGCCATGGAGGAAGAAGAAGAGGAGGGGGTGGAGGAGAGAGGTGTGTCACAACCAGTAGTAGCATTTTGGAGGCGTGGCGGTGGAACAACCTCCAACACTACTGCACCTTGTCCTGCATCCTTCCCAGCTGCCAAAAGAGTGACCCAATGGGCCGTGAAAGAAAGGTAATGTCCCTGTCCATGCCTGCTGGACCATGAGTCAGCGGTACCGCTGACCGCCCTGTCCAGCGAGGCCAAGACATTGCCTACCACATGCCGGTAGAGAGCCGGAATAGCCTTCCGTGAGAAAAAGTGGCGTTTGGGAACCTGCCACTGAGGAACCGCACATTGCACAAACTCACGGAAGGGGGCCGAGTCTACCAACTGAAAAGGCAGCAGTTGAAGCGCTAGCAATTTAGCCAAGCTAGCATTCAACCGCTGGGCATGTGGATGGCTGGGAGTGAACTTCTTTTGACGGTCCAGCAGCTGGGGCAGGGAAATTTGCCTGCTAGAATCGGACGTCGGTGTACTGCTAGCAGAGTGGCCGCAAGTACTTGGCTGTGACACACCTAATTCTACACCTTCATTCCTCTCAGTGCATGTTTCAGAGAGGACTGAAGTTATAGTGGGGTTGGAGATCCCAGCTGATGCGGTGCAAGGAGAGGTCCGCTTTGTTCTTTGGTGTGGGTCTTTGAGGTAGGCTTGCCAACGAGCTGCATGGCAGGTCAACATATGTCTGGTCAGGCATGTGGTACCCAAGCGGCTGATGTTTTGGCCACGCGATATACGCTTGAGACATATGTTGCAAACAGCAGCTGTGCGATCTGATGCACTAGCCTCAAAAAAGGCCCACACCAAAGAACTTTTTGAATGACGGGCAGAGGCAGCGCCCTGCACAGGCGGAGCTCTGCGGTGTGATTCCGTCGGTGTACTGCCCTTACGCTGGCCACCAAAGGGCATCCTGCCTCGTTGGAGATGTGCCTCCTCCTCATCCTCCTCCTCCTCCTCTCTCCTATTAGGCACCCACGTGGAGTCAGTGACCTCATCATCCCCTCCCTCCTCATCACTGGAGCCAATCTGGCAGTATGCTGCAGCTGCTGGAACATGACTGCCAGATTGGTGTCCTTCTTGAGCATCCCCTCTGTCTGCTCTCACGCTACTGCCTTCCTGTAGCTGGGTTTCATAATCAGACCCTTCGAAACGCTGGGCATCCTCCTGGAGCATGTACCCAACACTGTGCTCAAACAGTTCGGGGGACTCCTCAGGAGGAGGACATGGTGGGTCTAGGGAAGGAGTGACTGATGATGAGTCTGACATTGATACCAGGGAAGAGGACGCTTTGGCAGCTGCTTTGCCAGTACCCTGAGCCTGGGTGAGAGAGGATGAGGAGGAGGAGGAGGGCTTGGTCATCCACTCTACCAAGTCTTCGGCATGATGTGGCTCAACATGTCCAGCTGCCGAAAAGAAGGACAAGCGTGTCCCATGGCCATGTGCTGATGACAATGCACCGCGTCCACGACCAGCACTGTTGCCCCCAGACACAGAGCCTGCTTGCCCTCTTTTATTGCCTCCTGACTGTCTGCCTCTCCTTGTTTGCCTTCCAGACATTCTAATAGATGGCCTGCAGGGAGATGGGAAAAAAGCAATAAGGGCTACCTTCAGGTGTCCTTCTCTGTCCCTTTACTTAAGGATTTCTAAATATGGTTGAGGATGATTGCTTTTGCACAGAATAGCACAACGACAATTTCCCTGACTGTCCAAAAAACAAGGATTTCAAAGATGGTTGATGAGGAATGCTTTAGCACACTATAGCACAAGGAGAATTTCCCTCACTGTCCTTCCCTGTCCCTAGAAACAAGGATTATCACAGTGAAAGAAACTGACACTCTTCCTACCTATAGTTTTCTGTCCCTAGAAAAAATGTTTTTTTAAAGCACACTATAGCACAAGGAGAATTTCCCTCACTGTCCTTCCCTGTCCCTAGAAACAAGGATTATCACAGTGAAAGAAACTGACACTCTTCCTACCTATAGTTTTCTGTCCCTAGAAAAAATGTTTTTTTAAAGCACACTATAGCACAAGGAGAATTTCCCTCACTGTCCTTCCCTGTCCCTAGAAACAAGGATTATCACAGTGAAAGAAACTGACACTCTTCCTACCTATAGTTTTCTGTCCCTAGAAAAAATGTTTTTTTAAAGCACACTATAGCACAAGGAGAATTTCCCTCACTGTCCTTCCCTGTCCCTAGAAACAAGGATTATCACAGTGAAAGAAACTGACACTCTTCCTACCTATAGTTTTCTGTCCCTAGAAAAAATGTTTTTTTAAAGCACACTATAGCACAAGGAGAATTTCCCTCACTGTCCTTCCCTGTCCCTAGAAACAAGGATTATCACAGTGAAAGAAACTGACACTCTTCCTACCTATAGTTTTCTGTCCCTAGAAAAAATGTTTTTTTAAAGCACACTATAGCACAAGGAGAATTTCCCTCACTGTCCTTCCCTGTCCCTAGAAACAAGGATTATCACAGTGAAAGAAACTGACACTCTTCCTACCTTTAGTTTTCTGTCCCTAGAAAAAATGTTTTTTTAAAGCACACTATAGCACAAGGAGAATTTCCCTCACTGTCCTTCCCTGTCCCTAGAAACAAGGATTATCACAGTGAAAGAAACTGACACTCTTCCTACCTATAGTTTTCTGTCCCTAGAAAAAATGTTTTTTTTAAAGCACACTATAGCACAAGGAGAATTTCCCTCACTGTCCTTCCCTGTCCCTAGAAACAAGGATTATCACAGTGAAAGAAACTGACACTCTTCCTACCTATAGTTTTCTGTCCCTAGAAAAAATGTTTTTTTAAAGCACACTATAGCACAAGGAGAATTTCCCTCACTGTCCTTCCCTGTCCCTAGAAACAAGGATTATCACAGTGAAAGAAACTGACACTCTTCCTACCTATAGTTTTCTGTCCCTAGAAAAAATGTTTTTTTAAAGCACACTATAGCACAAGGAGAATTTCCCTCACTGTCCTTCCCTGTCCCTAGAAACAAGGATTATCACAGTGAAAGAAACTGACACTCTTCCTACCTATAGTTTTCTGTCCCTAGAAAAAATGTTTTTTTAAAGCACACTATAGCACAAGGAGAATTTCCCTCACTGTCCTTCCCTGTCCCTAGAAACAAGGATTATCACAGTGAAAGAAACTGACACTCTTCCTACCTATAGTTTTCTGTCCCTAGAAAAAATGTTTTTTTAAAGCACACTATAGCACAAGGAGAATTTCCCTCACTGTCCTTCCCTGTCCCTAGAAACAAGGATTATCACAGTGAAAGAAACTGACACTCTTCCTACCTATAGTTTTCTGTCCCTAGAAAAAATGTTTTTTTAAAGCACACTATAGCACAAGGAGAATTTCCCTCACTGTCCTTCCCTGTCCCTAGAAACAAGGATTATCACAGTGAAAGAAACTGACACTCTTCCTACCTATAGTTTTCTGTCCCTAGAAAAAATGTTTTTTTAAAGCACACTATAGCACAAGGAGAATTTCCCTCACTGTCCTTCCCTGTCCCTAGAAACAAGGATTCGCACAGTAAAACACACTGACACTCTCCCTACCTATAGTTTTCTGTCCCTAGAAAAAATGTTTTTTTAAAGCACACTATAGCACAAGGAGAATTTCCCTCACTGTCCTTCCCTGTCCCTAGAAACAAGGATTTGCACAGTAAAACACACTGACACTCTCCCTACCTATCCTTCTCTTTCCCTAAACTAAAGGAATCCAGGTTAAGCAAGAAAAAATAAATGTCACTGTCCCTGCCTATGCTTCTCTTTCCCTGCTCCGGAACACACTACACTAGGCCGCCGTGCTGGCGGCCTTTTATAGTGTGGGGCGTGTACTAAACACCCTCAGCAATAATTGGCCACAGGCATCCTGCCTGTGGCCAATCATTGCTCTCCTCGCTGCCGGCGCTGTGATTGGCCAAGCATGCGGGGTCACAGTGCATGCTTGGCCAATCACAGCGCCTGGATGACACTGCGATGGCGTAGTGCATTGTGGGCCGTTCGCGTCACTCGAATTAGGCGCGAACGGCCCAAATCGTTCGATCTTCGTCGAACGATCGAACAGCCGATGTTCGAGTCGAACGTATGTTCGACTCGAACACCGAGCTCATCCCTAGTGCTGATCAACGTTGTTTGTTAAGCTATTGTGTGTTTGGGTTCCTGCTTGCCATGTGCTACATCTGTCTCTGTTTTACCGATCTTGGCTTGTTCTCGACTATCCATGTCTGCTTGTGACCTTGAGCGTGTCATTTGTTTATCCTTGTCTGCTAGACGCCCCGACCTTTGGCTTATCCCTTCACTACCTCTTGTATCCTGAGCTGCTGCTTGCCCTCTATCCTCTATAGCCCACTGTGAGCGTGAGCTGGGGGATTCTGGGGGCCGTGACCTGGATCCAGTTGCAGCCCAGTCCATCCTCACCACTAGAGGCTCTGGTGAACACCTGCTGGATCTCAGACTCTGTGCCCTGGGAAATCTTAGGCTCTAGCTCCCTGTGGGATCCCTGTTAGTGCTCCATTGGACCTGTCTTCCTTAATAAATCCAGAGTTCCATCCGCAGAAGTCAGCCATAGGGTTCAATACCTTAGCGGTGCACTCCTGACCCCAACAGTGTGCATCTGTCACCTTGCTTCAGGTGACCTGACAATCCCTCTTAAACACAGACCAAAAATTCTTCACCAAAATCATAGCCTCCAGACTACTACAACAACACCTACCATACCCAATACACCTAGACCAAGTGGGCTTCATGCCCACCAGAGAAGCCAGGGATAATACCACCAAATTATTGAACTTATTACACATAGCCAACAGCGATAAAAGGCCATGCATATTCCACGGAACTGATGCAGAGAAAGCGTTTGACCCGGTGAGCTGGCAGTTCATGTTCGAGACGCTGAAACACATAGGAATAGGCCAAAAAATGTTCAACTGGATATCCGCGGCGTACTCTGACCCGACGGCTAGAGTTAGAGCCAACGGGGTGATCTCAGATTAAATTCCCGATTACCAACGGGACTAGACAGAGTTGCCCACTCTTGCCCTTACTTTTTGCTCTGTCCCTAGAACCCTTCTTGTGTCACGTGCAATTAAACCCAGATATTACAGGAGTAGCAGTTAACAAGTCACAATATAAGGTATCCGCATATGCAGATGACCTGATGTTCTCTTACAAACCCAGCCATCTCCCTCCCCAACCTAATGCAAGAATTTGAGACCTATGGACATCTCTCCAACTTAAAAATTGACTTTAACAAATCTGAGGCAATGGGCATAGGAATACCACAAACACAACTCGAGTATCTTAGAGCTAGCTTCAACTTGAAATGGACTGCCACGGCCTTGAAGTATTTAGGTACATACATCCCCCCGAAAATCTCCCAATTATTCAAACTCAATTTCCCACCCCTCCTCGAAATCATCCAAAAACGACTCAATCAATGGAACAGCGGCTTACATTCTTGGTTTGGCTGCTGTAACATCCTCAAAATGACGATTTTACCCAAAATGTCTCTACCTCCTACAGGCTCTCCCAATACATATACCTGCAACATACTTCAAACAAATACACTCAGCGTTCACAATGTTCCTATGGGCAGGGAAAAACCCTGACTGCAAAAGAAGGTACTCTCACTCCCAAAACAGTACGAAGGCCCGGCTTTGCCGGAGATCCGCACCTACTACCACGCGATACACCTAAGTAGACTTATTGACTGGTGCCGACACAAAGAAACCAAACTGTGGCCTACAGCTAGAACAAGCTCAGAGTGAAATTCCTCTCCATAGAGCTCCATGGTGCTACACAGCCCTGCCACCTTGTCTCAAACACCAACCGCTGATAGGTAACACCATCAAAGTATGCGCAGACCTGCTGTCGAAAGCGTCACTCTCTGCCCACGACTCACCCCTACGACCTATACTGGGTAATCCCCAATTCGAATCGGGCATGTGAGACCAACAGTTCCGCGCGCTGAGCGAAGCGGGGCTACACCAAGCCTCCCATTTCAACAGTATGGGACGATGGAAAACACTTGTTGAACTTTCTGATCCGATCGGCCAGTTCCGTCTGGACTTCCTGAGAGCTCTCCAGCTTTACCACTTCCTGAACAGCATACCACCCCCCAACACTACCAACAAACCCCTCACTACTCTGGAAGAGCTCTGTACAGAGACAGGAGTGATATTACACACACTTTCTCTCACATATAACGTTAATCACCCCTCCGGAGGAATATCATCCTCCAAGCTTCACCAAATGGGAAAGGGACCTGAACTGCCAATTTACCACCAACAAAAAACAACACATCCTGAAATTCACACACAAGTCGTCTCTCTGCACCAAATTCCAGGAGATGAACTACAAGATCCTCACACGCTGGTACAGAACTCCAGCTCTTCTACATACATTTTTTTCCTACAACGTCAGACCTATGTTGGTGCTGTCAAGAGGAGAAAGGCACCCTACTACACATTTTCTGGTCCTGCCCCCGAATTCGGAATTTCTAAACTTTATTACTGTTTATAATTTGAAAATGAAAGGGAGCTGGACCCACGGGGCTATAGTACCCCGACCTGCCACATTCAGACAAATGGGATTACCATATCGTCATAGAGACCTGCAACGGACAATGGTTTGAGTGACCCCCATGGGTCAATCTAACCTAGAACGTCATCGTATCTGTATCGTAAAAGCACACTACCATGGATACTAGATGCAAATGATATAATTTTTATCCAAGCTTTGTAATCTATGTACATATACATTTGTCTGTATCACTGTTACTTTGTTTTATTTTGTTATTGTGGTCTCTGTGGACCCGTTTCCTGATATAAATAAAAAATTTAAAAATAAATACTGTTACTGTTTACAATTACACTAAAATTTTGAATATGGTACAAACCATTGCAAAGTTATTTACAATTGAAATAAAGAGGGGTTTTTTTTCCAAGTTTGCGCTTTTTTTCTAAACTGGAAATGTGTAAATATTTGTTAAATGTGTAAAAAAATATTAACAAACAAAACAAAAACAAAAAAAGTTTAAATATTAGTTAAATATTAGTTAACTGCTTGCCGACCAGCGCACAACGATATACATCGACAGCATGGCACGGACAGGCAGAAGGGCGTATATATATGTCCCCTTTAAAAAGCGGCATTGTGGACGCGTGCACGCTGCTGGCTCCGTGAGCCCAACCACGATGTCCGCGGGGATACCCACGATCGTCTCACGGTGAGGAAGAACGGGGAAATGCTATTGTAAACAAGCAAAAAATATACGCTTATTGCGATTTTTTTTTACCAAAAATATGTAGAAGAATACGTATCGGCCTAAACTGTGAACATTTTTTGTTTTTTTATATATTTTTGGGGGATATTTATTATAGCAAAAAGTTAAAAATATGTTTTTTTTTAAAAAATTGTCGCTCTATTTTTGTTTATATTATAGCGCAAATAATAAAAACCGCAGAGGTGATAAAATACCACCAAAAGAAAGCTCTATTTGTGAGGAAAAAATGACGTCAATTTTGTTTGGGAGCCATGTCGCACGACTGCGCAATTGTCAGTTAAAGAATCAAGAAATGGGGGAACCCCTGGGGGTGGGACTTTGAAGGCACTACCAACAGAGTAGAGAGAATGTATGATTCATGATGCATTCTCTCTACTCTGTTGGTAGTGCCTTCAAAGTCCCACCCCCAGGGGTTTCCCCATTTCTTGATTCTATATCCATTGGCATGTGGCACACCTGCATTAGTTTTCTCTATCAGATCCCCTCTCTCTACTTGTCAGTTAAAGCGACGCAGTGCCGAATCGCAAAAAGTGCTCTGGTCTTTGGCCAGCGAAATGGTCCGGGGCTGAAGTGGTTAAAGGAGAAGTCCAGCCTAAGTTGGTTTGGCTGGGCTTCTCTTATGGGTCACAAGAGTGCAATTCGTTTTGCACTCCTGTGACCTGTTTTCAGCAGAGAGCGGTCTGAAGTCCGCTGAGCGGACCTGATGGGGAACTTTAGAAGGGGCGGGTTTATACATTTAAAACACTGCAGAGGAAGTTCCCCATCAGGTCCGCTCAGGCACAACCAATGACGGACAGCGCTGGACATCGGGATTGCTGCGGGACACTGGAATGTTTTATTTTTAATTTTTTTTTAATAAAGGACTTTTCCAAGGTGTTTGTGTGTTTTTATTTAAATTTTTTTAAACTTTCTTCGTGAAATGTACCCCTTACCAATTCACATAGGGGGGGCGGAATCTGGGGGTCCCCTTTGTTAAAGGGGTCTTCCAGATTCTGATAAGCCCCCTGCCCGCAGACCCCCACAACCACCGGGCAAGGGTTGTAGGGATGAGGCCCTTGTCCCCATCAACATGGGGACATCCTCCCCATGTTGACGGCATGTGGCCTGGTACGGTTCAGGAGGGAGGGGGGGCCGCTCTCTCTTCCCCCGCGGCCGGCCAGGTTGCGTGCTCGGATAAGGGTCTGGTATGGATTTTTGGGGGGACTCCACGCCATTTTTTTTTATTTGGGGTGGAGTTCCCCTTAAAATCCATGCCAGATCTCAAGGGCCTGGTATGGATATTTAGGGGGAACCGCACGCCATTTTTAAAAAAAATTTGCGGCGGGGTTCCCCTTAATATCCATTCCAGACCTGAAGGGCCTGGTAATTGAATTTGGGGGAACCCCCACGCTTTTTTTTTTTTTTTTTTTATCAATGACTTTTCTATGTATTGATAAAAGCCGACAATTCATTAATAGCCGCAAGTGAGTTTTAAATGACTTTTTTTCCCTTCAAAAATGACATTTTATGCAGGGACAGTTCTAAACACGGGAAACATGCGCCACTTTACATGCATATCATACACACCCCCCAGGTACGAAATTTAATAGGAAAATTTCACTTTTATTTTTTCATTTTAAGCATTATTAAAATCACCGCTCCCGTAAAAACGTCTATTTTTTTAACTTTTTTTTGCATTGATACATGTCCCCTGGGGCAGGACCCGGGTCCCCAAACACTTTTTAGGACAATAAATTGCATATTAGCCTTTATAATTATCACTTTAGATTTCGAACGTTCGAGTCCATTGTATTTAATAGGGTTCTAAAGTTCACGCGAACATTCTGTCTGTTCGCAGGTTCTGGTTCGAACCGAACAGGGGGTGTTCGGCTCATCCCTGCTTACTGCCATGTTATTACAAACCCGGACATATCTCACCTCAAAAAACAAAACAAAAAAACTTAGTATTTTCTTCTTTGGTGCTGCTACTGTGCTAAAGCTTGCAAAGAAAAATTTACTTTCACTGACTATTTTTCCTTTCCCTGACACCTAGCCAACCTCAAGTTTACCATATCCTTGGGAAATTTCTCTTTATACATGACCTGTTTCATATCATGCTCTAATAAGCTTAAAGTGGTTCCAAAGCCTAAACATTTATTATTTTAATGCATTCCCTACATTAAAGCGGAGCTCCACACAAAAGGGGAAGCTCTGCTTGTTCGCACCCTCCACTGCCACATTTGGCACTTTTTTGGGGGGAAGGGGGGGAGCAGGTAACTGGTTGTGACAGGTACACGCTCCCACTTCCTGGAAAGAACACCACACGGCGCTCTACGTCATGTCTGGCCCCTCCTCCTTCCCCCCGCTGCCTTCTGGGACTTTTGTGCATCCCAGAAGACAAGGGTACCATTCAGAAAGCGCAGCGTGACTTACGCATGCACAGTAGGAAACTGGCTGTGAAGCCTGAAGGCTTCACTGTCGGTTTCCCTTACTTTCAATGCCGGCGCCTGCACCCGAATTTGATGGATGAATCGGCTTAGGGTGCGACATCATGGGATCCCTGGACAGGTAAGTGTCCTTATATTAAAAGTTAGCACCAATAACAGTATTTGTAGCTGCTGACTTTATTTTTTTTTTTTTTTTACAGGCTTTAACTCGGCTTTAAGGTATAAAATGTATAGGCAGTAGTATCCCCCATTTTAGTTACCTGAGCCCTCATTCGATCCAGCACTGTGCAAGTCTACAGCTCTTCTCTCCCTGATCGATCCCTCAGGCTTTGCTGAGGCAGTGGGAGACAAAAAGTCTATGTGATGATTTTTAGGTGGCAGGTTCTTTTTAATGGTCTCCACTGAATTTATTGGAATGCACATCGAATTGCAATCACATTCCTTCCTGGCTATGCTAGCCGGGGAAAGTGACAGGTGACCCAGAAGTGACATCATACACGTTGGTTTCCGGGTCACAGCAAGAATGGGAGGAGAGCGGATGTGTGTCCGCGCTTGTCCCTCTGCTCCACCCACCAGCTCCCGCCATGTCAGTCCCAGGACCGCAGATGGGCAAGCAGAGCCCAGAATACATGGCGGGGCCCTGTGAGGGGGGACGCCGGTCCCGGGGGCAGCAGCGCAGGCACCCGAATGCTTCCAGTCAGAATGCTGCCTGTCAGTATTACACACAATCCCGGTGGCTGCAGCCACTGGATTTTGTGCGAAACCCCCTGCTGGCAGCAAAAGGGTTAAAACACACTTGTGGAAATACATGTAGCGGGGTGTTCAATTTAAGGGAAGTGTCTGAGTGGTAACCAGGCTCAGACACATTCATGGACCATTTTTGTTCTCAGGGGTTAATGCTGGTGATGTGTTTCCTGTGGCCGGTGGGTGGCGCTGCCATTCTGGGCCAGGGTTGAACCACGAGCGCAGTGCTGTGCCTTTTGTGTCCCCTCTTGGCAGCTGTACAGTGGGGCGGGGAACCTGATGTGCATGCCGGGAGAGGATATAAAAGGGGAAGACATCTTCTAAAAGGGGTTCGTCCACGCCCAGGCACCTTCGGCCTGGGTGAATGTGTGGTTCGTCCGCACCCAGGCGCCTTCAGCCTGGGTGTGTGTCATCTCCGAGTGCCCTAGGCCCGGAGGCCTTGTTCCGGTTCCACCTCAGGCACCTTTAGCCTGGGGTGAGGTACTACCTCACCGTTCCTGTCCGCCTGGGCACGGAGGCCCAGGAGTTGCAGTAATGGCCCGGAGCCCAGCAGCCTTCGGCTGGGGTCCGCAAGGGATCGAGGAGTCCAGGGTGCCGCCTTGCGAGGGGACCCGCACCCTATAAGAAGGGAGGATCTGTTCCAAAGGACCAGTGCTGTGGACACGGTGAAGGAAGGGGTCTGTTGACTCTCTGGGGGGACGTCTTCTCCCTGTAAGGGGCTATGTCCTAGGAAGGAACTAAGGTTCATCAGGTCAGTGACCTTGTTCGCCAGGTCAGTGGCAGTGACCTTATTCACAAGGTCTGTGGTAGAGACCAACCTCATGGTCTGTGGCAGAGACCATGCACCACAACTGTTTGAGAAACCTGAACAGTCAGAAGAGTTTGAGCTACGTTTGTGCCTGGACCTCCTCCACACCTTAAAGCTGTCCTGTGTCTTTGCTCCAACCTTTCTTCTATCCAAGAGACTATGTGTTGTGCAAGTAAAATAAATATTGAGTTGGACTTTCAGCTGGTGTGGACATTTACGTTCCTGGGGAAGTCAAGGACTTGCATCTACACACTGTAGAGGTGAGAATCATACTCAGGAGGACTTTATATTTTGGCTGCATACAAGGCCCAAAATCAACAACTTCTAACCTCTTAACACAGGAGGGTACGGGCTTGTGGTGCGGTGTGCCCCTTTTTCCTGAGAGGAGCCAAAACAGACAGGTAAAAGGGGGTCTGTGCGCTACACGTGGGGGCTCGAGTCCGGGATTTGTCTGCAGGTTGAAAAGTGTGAAGACCCCCCCCAGAGTTTGAACTTTATTCCCCAGTGAAGTTCCGTGGAGGTCGGCCATATTGAGAACTGCGCCACAAGGAAAACCCTGACTGCGTAGTTCGTGGGCGTGCCTATAGAGAAAGCCCACGAACAGTGCAGAAGATGGGAGGAGTCTGGCCATGTGAAGAGTTGCACGTGGAGACTTTGGCGCCAAAGGGTCAGTGCGCAATGGAACAGCAAGCAAGCAACATGGCGTCTCATGCCTCATGGATTCCGGCCACAACCACCATGACTATGACCTCGTTTGCTGCTTCCGTGACGGATACAGGGATTCAGCTGAAGCCCCGGGGACATTTTGCCCTCTACGTTTGCAGAGATGTGGAGGCCCTCGGAGTGGTTTGTCTCGGCTGCTTGGGACTGGTGGTGCATCTCAAGTCCTTCGGCAGATGCGAGCAACATAGGGAGTTCTTGTTTGAGGTGGAGCAACCTACAGAGAAGCCTCGGGCTTTCCACCTCAACTGCCTTACAGGCGCCAATACTTTGGAGGAAGGTGCCAGAGCTTTTGCAGCCACCCCTATGCGCACTGTTGAGACTTCGGAGGAAGTCGCGAGCAGAGATGTTCCGGAGATTGAGGAACCGGAATCGGAGAGACCGGAGGATGTTGCCTCGGTCACCACAGAGTCCTTACTCCCACCGCCCAAGAGGAAGATTGGCTTTGTGAAGGCTTCCTGCGGCCGTGGTGGAGTTACGCCCCAGCGCTTACTCGGAACGGAAGCATTAGAAGGGAAAAGTTCCGGACGTCCTGGCTCAGCTACAAGCCAAGGTAAGCCGGGGAAAAAGACTCTGTCAGAAGTCCAAAGTGTCGGGGATGCTTGGGTCAGGGATCCCAGGGCCCTTGAATTGGTTAGAGGCGGTGACTCGTCTTCTACCCGGAGCTACTTGTCTGCAGAGGAATGTGACACCTCTGACCTGGAGTCGGTCTCTGATCCAGGAGACGGCGCCGCCATTGACGAAGTGTTTGAGTGAAAGGGTTGGGATAAGATGCCCCTGTCCTTGTCCCGTAGAAATAGGGACCCACCAATGTCTACTGGGTAGAGCACACCCCGGGTGGAGCCTGAGGAGGGATCTGTCCCCTTGTCTGCCCTTCCACCGCTGGAGATACCTGGATCCGTTGCTGGGATGGAGCGGGTGTCATTGCGGGCCCCTGTGTCTGGTCCTGAGGTAGTGAAAGTACCTTGGCACCCGGATGCCATAGTCATGACCGGTATGGGAGATCGTCTGACCATGCCACCTTTGTCCCGGTTGCAGAGGTTATTTAACCAGAAGGTTGCTAGTGAATACGGGTGGAAGTACCCGTACCTGCCAAAGGAACTTTTGTTTGAGGTAGAGGCCTATAGACACCGGTGGTACGCGGACTTTGTATGGACACATATCAAAGTACCCCAGGCCCGCAGGTTCTATTCATGTTCTCCTACAGCTACCAAGCGGTACAAGGACTGTAGGAATGCCTGGATGCTCGGTCGGCACATACATGCGGACAAGGTGGTTATTTGCCGAAAGGACAAAGATAATGTTGAGTACCATATTGACACCTTTGATAAACATTGGAAGCCGTTGGTGTTACCTCATCCACAGTATTATCTGTGAAGAGACTAGACTCTTGTTGTTTGCCTTTTATTTCCGGAGTGCACTCTCTGGAGCCCAGAACTGTTTGCCCACACAGAAGGGGTATTCTACTTATGGAAGAGTGGGAACAGTTGTTGTTTTTTTCCCTCTCTCCACACAGCAAAGACACAAAGACTTTGGGGTAGAATAGTTCAGAGCAGGGCCAAATAAGAAGAAGAGGAAGTTTTACCCAAAAAGTAAAGTTTTTTTTCAGGACGAGTGTTCCGACGGTGGCACTCCCACTAGGTGGCGGTGTTGCATTGTCCAAAAGGAAAAGACTCTGGTTTTAAGTAGAAAAAAAAATGTGTTTTACTTTTAGAAGGGAAGGATTATTCCTCCGGGGAGAATCTTTTCACTTCTACTGTGAAATGTGTTGAATATGTATGTGTTTTCTCCCTCTGCAGGTGGATACCAATCAAGATACTGAGAACTGGGTGGGTTTGACTAGTGCAGAAGGGACTGGGAGTGTAATGATAAAAAAATGTTTATGTGACATTTGAGACTGATGTGCACATTATGTTTTACTGATCTTCTTTCATTTCTGCTTTTAATTCCCTTTTCTCCATGTTAGGTTTCGGCACAAACAAGCAGTTTTAAATTTGTTTTTGTTTTTTCTGTCTCTGGACCAGGCCTATGCTAACCTGGGTTCAGGAGGCATGGGTTTGCTCCAGACACTGGGGACCAGTGTCCATTAGTGGGGGGAATGTGTAGCGGGGTGTTCAATTTAAGGGAAGTGTCTGAGTGGTAACCAGGCTCAGACACATTAAATTGATACGATTCATGGACCATTTTTAACTGACAGTTATTGTTTACAATTTAAAATATTTTTTTTTTGCTAGAAAATTACTGAGAACCACAAACTTTATATATATATATGTATTTAAACAGCGGCCTTTCAAAAGCAATTTTTGGGGTAAAATTTACTGAATTAAAAAAATTAATTTACATTAAATTTATTTAGCCCAATTTTTTGGGATATTGCGATAGACGATGTTACTCCAAGTAAATAGATTTCGAACATGTTATGGTTTAAAATTGCAAACGCTCTTGGAATGGCGAGAAACTACGGTACTTGAGAATCGCTATAGATGAGCATGTAATTTTTGTTTTACGATTACCAGTTTAGTGTTACAGAGGAGATCTTTTGCTATAATTATTTCTCTCGATGTGAGGATCGTTGCGATACCTCACGTGTGATTTGAACACCATTTACATTTGCGGGCGCCACATATGTGTTTTCTTTGGTAAGCGAGCATGCGGGGCACTTTCAAATATTTTTTTTGTTCTTATTTGTTTCTTTTTTCCAGTTTTACTTTAAAAAAATCCCAATCCCCAAATCCCTCCTTTGCATGTACAAGTATTCAAAAAGCAAAAATCTGCATATTTGAATACTGTGGATTTTTTCATATCGGCGCCATTGGCAGCCAAGTAAACGAGTACGTAACTTCTGAGTTACTACATTGGAGACTCGATTGAAGCCGATTCCGGCTTTGTTTGCGACTCTGGCATGCCGGCGGACGTGCCGGCTGGTCGCTCCGGACTGGAGACCCGGGCGAAGCGGTGTAAGGCGGCGGGCGGGGGGCTTGTCGTGTCCTCTCCCACTCCTTATGATGACAGTTGTTATCATAACAAAGCCGGCCACCAGATCTAAAAAGCGGTACTGGGGTGACGGCTGCAGCTGCTTATCACCCCGGTACAACCACTTCCTCAAAGAACTGTACAGATACATTGTTTTGCGAGAAGTGGTATGCTACAGGACTTATTTGAGCTTTAATTTTTTTTTATTTCCTTGCACAGTGTGCCATTTATTGGCCGAGTACAATCAGCTAATCTCTCAGCCAGAGAATGGACGGCAGAGGATTGTCACCCGGCTTTGGCAGCACAGCAGAAGCCAGATGTCGTAAATCTGACTTCATAACAAAAAAGGACCGTAGCAAGTCCCAGGTAAGAGGACAAATCATTGCTAAATGGTTTGTGCTTTGACAGCCCCTCCTCTTTTATTTCTCCATCCCATTCTTACATCAGTTTCCTCAGTCCCCTGGCATATCACAATCCCCCCTCACATCACAGTTTACAGTAGTGTTCTGAACCTCCGTTCACAATGGTATCCTAATCTTCTCCGCCACCTTCACAGCACCTCCCCACAGCTTTGTCCACTGCCCTCCTTCACATCACAGCCCCCTGCAACTCTGGGCCCCTTCACATTACACAGCCCCCTGCATCTCTGGGCCCCTTCACATTACACAGCACCCTGCATCTCTGCCAGTTTCCCATCTTAACCTCCCAGCTCTGCGCCCGTCAGAATACAGCCTCCACAGCTCTGCCCCTTGCTACCTTATTTGGGCTCACAGAGCTGGAGACACAGTGGGAGACACAGCAGCACTGAATAGTGGGCAGGAGCGGGAGGTGCTGAAGTTAACCAGCAGGTGATTGGTTGCTAGGGCTGCCTAGCAACCAATCACCTGCTGGTTAGCTTGGAAAGTTATCTTCAGAAGCTCCGTTCTTGCCCAATATTCAGAGCTGCTGTGTCTCTGGCTTTGTGTGCAGAACGGCACATAAATGGCTGGACTGTGGCGGTCTGGATGGCACAGTGTCTCGTATGCATTTAGCCCACAGTCCGCCATTTAGTGATGTCTGCTTTAAATGTTAAATAGATGTTTGTCATTATGTTTATTGTTGTTTGCTTTGTGTTTATGTTAGGTAGGTACTCACTACCACCACCACTGCCAGAATCTTGAGGGCAGGAACTTGGAGCTGTTCCCTCCACAGATGACGTTGCTCGATCTGGAAAACATGAATGTAAAGCAAAACGTAAGTCTCACATGCGTAGTCATAAAAAAAATTGTGAACTGGAAACAACCATATAACTGCAATATATAATGATATATTTTATTTTACTCACCAGCTCTCCGATGCTCGGCTGGACCCTTTCTGCTGACTCCAGGGACATCCTCATCTGCAAGCAGGCCATCTCTCAGCTCTGCCTCCCACTGTCTGAAGACCACAGCCTTTCCTCCAGTAGACTGGGCCAAAAGATGCTTCTCTATCTTTTTATTAACTGACGCCCGACAATCATAAAACCTGCAAATGAAAAAAAGATACAGTATAGTTAATACACGTTACAACAATATTATTTTTATTTTACATGTTACTTTTATTGACTAGACTACTATAACTGTATTTTTCACATATATGTGATGTGTTCTAAGAGTGATATAATATTTGAATAATTACCTGTGCCTGACACCATCGGTGGCCCTGCGAACCTTGGAGACTGCATTCACTGAGTCCCGGACTCGTTCCCAGGCTGCTCTCTTCGCAGAGGTTGAGACATTTAGGCTGAAGAGTCTCACTTTTTCTATGTTCACTGCAGCAACCAATGCAGAATTCTCCTCTGGGGTAAATACGGGCTCCCTTGATCTTCTCTGTCTCTTGGTTCGCTGCTGCAGGTCGGCGTCAGAAATCTCTTCTGATGTAGGGGTGGACACTTGCCTCTTTTTTTGGCCATGCTCCCGCTCCACTCCACCTCCATGGGCATGCTCTCCTCCATGCCTTGGCTCCACTCCACGCCTCCGTTCACCTCCACTCTTCCTCTCCCCTTCACGCCTCCTCTTCCCTCCATGCTTACTCTTCTCTACTCTCCCCTCCACACCTCCTCTTCCCTCCTCTCCCCTCCATGCCTCCTCTTCTCTCCTCAACCCCCCACTGATCCTCCTCTCACCTCCGCTCTCCTCCACGCCCCTCCTCCCCTACACTCCTCCTCTCCCCTCCATGCCTCTCCTCCACTACACTCCTCCTCTCCCCTCCATGCCTCTTCCCTGAGTCCCCTCCACTCCTCCCCTCCACTCCACGCCCCCCTCCCCTCCACTCTCACTCACACCAACAACTCTCATACCAACACAAACATTCTCACTCACAAGACTCACACGTCCATTCTCACTCCCAGACATTCTAATTTCACCAAAAGCACCAAACCACACAAAAACAATCACAAATCTAACACAATAACACTCTCTGCTCTGCTCTCTGCTCCTCCCTCACCACATCACTATACGACCTCTCAAAATGACATACAGGGGCGGAGACTATAGGCATTAGGCACATGTCAAAAACGAAAGTAAAAAAATCGAGATTTAGAATAGTTACGAATACCTGCGATGTATTCGAAAAGTACGAATCCATTCGAAGCACGCAGCGCCACTGTCAGACATGTAAATTTACGAATCAACGACCAAAAAAAGATACGAATGTAAGAATCCATTCGACGCACAATAACACTCTGCTCTGCTCTCTGCTTCTCCCTCACCGTGCTGAACTCCCTCTCAAAATGGTGTACAGGGGCGGAGGCTATAGCCGCATGTCAAAAACGAAAGTATAATACGAGATTTAGAATCGTTACAAATAACCGCTATGTATTTAGAAAAGTACAAATCCATTCGAAGCACATTTGGCATAATAGGGCAGCGTCGTTGTGAGAGAGACACCGAAAATTACGAATCAACGAACAAAAAAAAGTTACGAAAGTAGGAGTTGTGTCCAGAATCAACGAAAAACAATGTACTCTACCGAAAGTACGAATTACAAATCAAATAAAAATAAGGCTTTCATTAATACGAATCATTCCGATTCAACGAAAAATGTCGCTTTCGAAAATACGAATTAGTCCGAACCCGAAAAATCCCGGCTAGCAAAATTACGAACGATTACGAATCAACAGGACCGAAAAGAAACGAACCGAAACTAAACAAATTTTTCCGTTGTGCACAAGCCTACCAAATGTGACATATTACACTCTCGGCCTCACCCTGCTCAGAGATTTTCCAGTTTGCGGGACAATCTAAGTGCCAGAAGAGGGAGAGTGGGAATCAATGGGGCAGGTCTATCACTTAACACTTTACACACACACACAAACAGCAGCCACCACATGTTTTAACACGATGCACTATTCACAGTATCTGCTATAGCAATTGAGACCCTTTAAGAAATGTGACACCTGTTACCACGCCCAGACAAGAATGTAACAAAGGTTAAATATGGGGGCTTTCTTCAAAGAGGTAATACAATCTTTTATTTTGGATACAGCATTCAGAGATTCAGCTTTAGGCTCCATGTACACAGAAGCTCAAAAACGGTCGTTTTTAAAGCAGCAGAAAAAGCTAGCGTTTATCAGCGTTTTTTTACTAGCGTTTTTCAGTGTAGCGTTTTTTAGCTTATTTTTTTTCAATGGCTCAAAAAACGCTAAAAAATGCTCGCGACCAGCGTTTTTGAGCGTTTATGAGTGTTTATTAGCGTTTTTCAGCATTTTGCGTTTTTTTTCTGCCGAAAAACTGCACTTTGAACGTGAATTTCTTGCGTTCAGAAAAAAGCCCATTAACTCCACTGCTCATTAAAGCTAAAAAACGTTGTGTACATGAACACATAGGCTAACAGAGTGCAGTTAATGGGCTTTTAAAAAAAACGCCAAAACGCCAATAAACTGCAGTTTATCAGCTTCTGTGTACATGGAGCCTAAAGTGTGTGACAAACAGCCCGTCAATTATTGATAGTGTATATCTGCCACAGAATCTTGAGGTTCTTAAAGCGGGGTTCCAATCACATTTTTCAATTTTTAAAAGTATGTTATTTCATCATGCAGTACAATTGTACAATTAGGTTCACTTACTATTTTGAAAACCGCCGCCGATCTGCCGAGTTACAGTGTAAAGAGACTTTTAAAATCTCTTTCCTGAAGTTCTCATTTTGCTTGTGGACATGTGAAGCCCACAAGCACTTACTTCCTGGACTGTGATGACGAGAGTGACCATCACGGACTGCCCGCCCCATTCCCACGATTCCAGCGCTAGGGGTTGGGCACTGCATCCTGGGAAATGATGACACACATTTCCCAGGAGCAGTAGCGCGCTGAGGAGCCGAGGGAGATGACAACACAAACCGAGGTGATTCAGAGGGCAGATTTCGTGGGACCACATAGCAACAGGTATTTCCAGGTGAGTAAAAAAAAAAAATTATCCAAATGTTTTTTTTCAGGGTATTATATGCACATTAAAGTGGTTGTAAACCCACTTTGACAACATGCACCAACAGGTAAGCCTAGATTAAGGCTTACCAGTAGGTGCATTAAATATCTCCTTAACCTACACGGTTAAGGAGATATTTGCTGTAAAACACAGCACCGATGACATCACACGCATGCGCACTAGCGGGCCGTCATCATTGCTGTTTTTCTGAATAGGATCTTGCCGGCCCGAGCGCGCATGCGTGTGACGTCATCGCGCTCCGGCCAATCACAGCGCCGGAGCGGCGATACACTGATGGCAGTGACGGGACATCGAGGCAAGATGGTGGCGGCGGCGGAGGTGACCGAGGACCGCTGCGGGGGCTTCGATCTCAGGTAAGTCATTCATAATGAGCTAGTGTGCTATACATACTAGCTCATTATGCCTTTCTTTTGCAGGGTTTTTTTTTTGGAGGTTTTTTTTTTTTTAAATGGCTTTACTTCCTCTTTAATGCTATATTGGATTTTTGGTGGAAATGGGGGCAATGAGAGGTATGTATGCAGCAAGGGGTTAAGCACTGGCCACACCTTGCTCCCCACCTGGGGTATAATTTTGACTTACCCGAGTTTAATCAGTGGTGGCGCTGAAAGGGAAGAAAGCAGGCTGAGGGAACATGCCTGCAGCACTTAGGCAGACTCAGTTAGGTCTATTTATTAGCCAGGAGGCTTACATTTTGTTTGATGGACTATTGCTTGGAGACTATGTTTTCTACCCTTGCGTGGGAATCCTTGTCTGTTGCTGTTTTTCTGACCAAATACCATGGGCAGGAAGCCCTTAACCTAACACATGGCTGGATTACCTCTCTGAGAACTCTCTAATTAAAGCTAATCGCCCACAATTGGTGGAGAATGCGGGCAATCCCTCTACTGATCCAAGCTGAAAGCCAAGTCTGCTGGCTACACTGTGTACCTGTTGTTAAAGGCTGCATTGAATTAAGCTGTGTGAACGTTGTGTCAGCGGTGTTAAAAGGGGGATATACTAAAAAAAAATTATGTGAAAATGGCTTAATGTAGTTTAACGTGTAATAAATTACCTAAATCTCAATCAATTGCCCTGAAACTTTGCACAGCCTAAGTTTTTAACTTCCTAAACCTATCCTATAAGTTTTATGCATTTCAGTGTTCCACAAGGCAAACTAGGGACATTAACAGCGGCGTTGCTAGCCAGGTGCGGGGGGGGGGGGGGCGGGCTGCACCCGGGTGACACCCACCAGAGGGGTGACACCCGTGGGTAGCGGCATGCCGGTGTAGCATGCATATCACTACCCCGTGTAAGATGCTACCCCCTGACGCTACTGCGCATGTGCCGATTTGAGACCAAAGAAACCGAGTGCAGAGCTGCTCAGGACGACTACAGCTGACTCGGATTAACCCCTCACACTACACAGAGGCAGACAGGAACTCCATCTAGATGACAGCAGCTGAGGGACATGACGAGGGCTCACAGCGGACACACAGGCTGGTTGCGAGGGGACAGCAACAAGCTGTATCACTTACACACAGGCTGGATGGGGGCACACCATGGATATCACAGGCTGGATGGGGGCACACCATGGATATCACAGGCTGGATGTTTGGCACAGGTTCCGGGATGTATAGCTCGGGACTGGTTCACCGCAGAAAGCTCCAGGGGGTCTCATTAGATTGCCCCAACGCTTTCCAACAAAATGAGACCCTGCTCGTATTTTAAAGGCCAGTATAACACCGCCCGCCCGCTGCCTGTGCCTTGCGCCACGGCTGTGTCCCTCAGCGGAGCGGAAGGAAGCTGCCGCCCCCTCCTGCCTCCTCTCTGTTTACATCCACAGAGAAGGAGCAGCCCGCGCTCGAGGGACACACCGCTATGTGTATTTGCTGCTCTGTAAGGTAAGGTGACCAGATTTTTTAAATGAAATCCGGGGACATATATATATATTTTTTTTTACTAGTAATGGCGGCAATCAGCGACTCTCTGCCCGTCGTCGCCGCCGCCGCCCGCCTCACAGCCTATCAAGTCTAATACCTCGTACACACGACCGGTTTTCCTGACGTGCCAAAAACCGATGTTTTTCACGACGTGATTCCTCTCAAGCCTGCCTTGCATACACACGTTCAGGCAAACAAACGCTTGAGCAAAGCGCGGTGACGTACAACACGTACGACGGCACTATAAAGGGGAAGTTCCATTCAAATGGCGCCACCCTTTGGGCTGCTTTTGCTGATACTCGTGTTAGTAAAAGTTTGGTGAGAGACGATTCGCGCTTTTCAGCCTTGTGCTTTTCAGTCCGTTACAGCGTGACGAATGCGCTATCTCCATTACGAACGCTAGTTTTACCAGAACGAGCGCTCCCATCTCATACTTGATTCTGAGCATGCGCGCTTTTTTTTCCTCTCAGAAAAGCATACACACGAGCGGTTTTCGCGACGAGAAAAAGACTGATGGGAAACACGACTGGAAAAAATAGAGCAGGTTCTAATTTTTTTGCGGGCAGTTTTCTCTTTGGGAAAACTGCTATGGAGCATACACACGACCGGTTTTCCCGACCAATCTAAAAAATGGCAGTGTTCTCGTCTGGAAAACTGGTCGTGTGTACGAGGCATTACTCTCCGGACCCCGGCTACTACTGGGTGGGGAGCGGAGGAAGATCAGTCCGCCAACAAAGGCAAGGAGATAAGCATGCAGGCGGCTGGCCGGGACTTGAGCCAAGGCAAAAGAACTTGGGAGCGGAGCTGAATGAGCATGCACCCGAAACTGAAGAAATATTCCCTCCGCTCCGACCAGCACATGATCATCAGAAAGGGGCACAGATAATAGAAAAAATATACACCCCTAAGCTAGTAGGTGCGGGGGGGGGTGTAATTCAGAATGTTTTTTTTTTAAATTCAGCACCGACTGTCTTTGAAATTGCCCCAGCCCCTGTTCAAATCCAATCCGGGGACAAAACCGGGGACAGACTTGGTCCGGGGACAGTGTCCTCAATCTGGGGACTGTCCCCAGAAACAGGGGATGTCTGGTCACCCTACTGTAATCTATACTGATGGGAGGAGGGGGTCTCTAATGCTGGGGGGGTGTCTGTGCTGCTGGGGTCTGCACTAGGGGGGGTTTGCACCAAGGTGGGGGGGTGTAACTGAGGGGTGTCTGTACTGAGGGGGGTCTGGTACTGGGGGGGGTCTGGTACTGAGGGGGGTGTCTAACTGAGGGGGGTCTGTACTGAGGGGGGTCTGTACTGAGGGGGGTGTCTGGTACTAGGGGGGTCTGGTACTAGGGGGGGGTCTGGTACTGGGGGGGTCTGTAACTGAGAAGGTCTGTACTGAGGGGGGTGTCTGTATCTGAGGAAGGTCTGCACTGGGGGGGTCTGTAACTGAGGGTGGTGTCTGTAACTGGGGGGGTGTCTGTACTGCTGGGTGATCTTCACTGAGGGGGGAGGGTCTATATTGATGGAGGGGGGTCTGTACTTAGTGGGGGGGTCTGTACTGAGGGGGGACTATAGTTGGTGGGGGGTGACACCATTTTTTTTTCGCACCGGGTGACACCAACCCTAGTGACGCCACTTGACATTAAGCTTGTTTTTTGGGGAGCTTACTGTGGCTTAACGTACAAAAAAGACCTTAAATGTTATCACATTTCCCCCAAACTTTACACAATAGAAGACTCTATCCATGCCAACATATTCTGAAAATCAGCTCGTTTGGTTAAAAACACAAAAAGTTATTCACATTAAGCTATATTTTACAATGCTAAAACATTTAATGTGAACAGCTTAATGTAAAAAGAGCTTAAATGTACCATAATGTACATAAACCTCAACCAAGGTGAACTTACACTGGACCCCCTTCTCATCCCCCCGAGTCCAGCTGACCTGCAGCCCCACAATCACCCACTGTGACACATCGGGTCGCCGCTTTACTGGTCAGGGGATTTGAAATCCCTGTGGCTTGATCTACTAAACGTACCTTGTAAATGCACGTATAGGAGGCATTCTAATTGGCTGGCGCCATTACATAGTCAAGACCCACCTAGCCCGTCTTGTCAGCACTGGAGAAGAGAGAAAACGGTGGAGATTTAAATTCCCTGGACCGGTAAAGCAGCGACCTGATGTGTCACAGCAGGTGATTGCGGGACTCCAGGTTAGTGGGACCGGGGGGGGGGGGGGGGGGTATGGGGTCCAGTTTAAGTTCACCTTACAGATATTCTGTAAAGGTGAACTTAAACTTTATTGTAAAAGGATCTCTATGTGTAATAAAGTGCCCAAATCTCAATCAATTGCCTTGTAACTTTGCACAGAACTTTGCACAAGTTCTTTTGTGTACATTAAACCACATTTTTCACTTTGACCGATTCGGGGTGAGGTTGTGGAACAACTCGTGGTGCCTGGCCCCTATGGGAGGACAGTGCTGAACCTGGCCCATACATAACCCCTGGGTGGTCATCTGGCCTATGAAAAGACCAAAGTACGTGTTGTACAGCGTTTCTTTTGGCCTGGGATACATGCAGACGTGAAAAATTATTGTGAGTCATGCCCTGATTGTCACAACTGAGCCCCTATGCACCATTACCATAGCCCACTGGTGCCTTTGCCTGTGATTGAGATTTCTTTTGACCGAATTGCCATGGATCTGATAGGGCCAGTAGTTAAGTCTGCCAAAGGCTATCAGTACTTCCTAGTGGTCATGGACTATGCCACCCGGTATCCCGAGGCTGTTCCCTTAACCACTTGCAGAATGTGTCACGCAGATATACTGCGGCACAATGGCTCTCCTGGGCGAAATCCCGTACGGGTACGTCCTACCCATTTTCACCCCACCAGAGGGTGCGTGCACGCCCGCTGCACGGCAGGGGATCCAATGCGCGTGGCCAGTGGGCGCGATCGCCGCTGGCCATGCGCGTGTAAACACACAAATCCATGTGCTGTCAGAGGAGAGGAGCCATATAATTTCTTCCTACCGAGTAGGAAAAACAATATGGCTTCTCTCCTAGTCACTCACTTCCCCACACAGTTAGAACATGCTGAGGGAACACACATTTAATCCCTTGATTTCCCCCTAGTGTTAACCCCTTCCCTGCCAGTGACATTTACACAGTAAAATACCTATGGTCCCCAAAAAAAATCAAAAGTCTCCGATTTGTTCGTCGCAATATCACAGTATCACTACAAATTGCAGATCACCGCCATTACTAGTAAAAAAAATAAAAATGCCATGAAAATGTCATAAATCTTTCCCATAGTTTGCAGACGCTATAACTTTTGCACAAACCAATCAATATACACTTATTTCGATTTCTTTTACCAAAAATATGTTGAAGAATATATATTGGCCTAAACTGATGAAGAAATTTAGTTTTTTTTGTTTATAGTGCAAAAAAATTAAACCGGCAGAGGTGATCAAATACCACCAAAAGAAAGCTCTATTTGTGGGAAAAAAAGGATGCAAATTTAGTTTGGGTACAGCATAGAACGACCGCGCAATTGTCAGTTAAAGCGATGCAGTGCCAAATTGTAAAAAGTGCTCTGGTCAGGAAGGGGGTAAAATCTTCCCGGTGCTGAAGCGGTTAAGAAACACTTCCTCCAAGACTATCGCCAAAGAACTTTTCCACGTGTTTACCCGTACTGGGATCCCAAAGAAGGTTCTAACCGACCAAGATACTCCCTTCATGACAAAGGTAATGAAAGAATTGTGCAAATTGTTCAGTATTAAGCATTTGCATACTTCGGTTTACCACCCTCAGATAGATGGTTTAGTAGAACAGGTAAACAAAACCCTCAAGAGTATGCTAAAGAAGGTGGTGGCTAAAGATGGAAGAGACTGGGATGGTCTACTGCCATATCTATTGTTTACAATTAGAGAGGTGCCCCAGTCTTCCACAGAGTTTTCACCCTTTGAACTTTTGTATGAGAGGCATCTCCGAGGGTTGCTGGATGTTGCTAAAGAAACCTGGGAGACTGAAACTCCTCCCTACCGGAGTGTCATAGAGAATATCTCAGCCATGCAGGATATAATTGCTTAAGTAATGCCCCTTGTTCGAGAACACATTCAGCAAGCCCAGGAAGCACAAAGTCGAGTGTACAATACGTCGGCGAAGGTTCGAACTTTCCATCCGGGAGATCGCAAACTTGTTTTAGTCCCCACAGTGGAAAGTAAGTTCCTAGCCAAGTGGCAAGGACCCTATGAGATACTGGAAAAGGTTGGGGAGGTAAACTATAAGGTATACCAACCAGACAGGCGGAAGAAAGATCTGCTCTAGCATGTAAATTTTTGTATGAGAGGCATTTCCGAGGGTTGCTGGATGTTGCTAAAGAAACCTGGGAGACTGAAACTACTCCCTACCGGAGTGTCATAGAGAATATCTCAGCCATGCAGGATATAATTGCTTCAGTAATGCCCCTTGTTCGAGAACACATTCAGCAAGCCCAGGAAGCACAGAGTCGAGTGTACAATTGGTCGGTGAAGGTTCAAACTTTCCATCCGGGAGATCGCAAACTTGTTTTAGTCCCCACAGTGGAAAGTAAGTTCCTAGCCAAGTGGCAAGGACCCTATGAGATACTGGAAAAGGTTGGGGAGGTAAACTATAAGGTATACCAACCAGACAGGCGGAAGAAAGATCTGCTCTATCATGTAAATTTACTTAAAGCATGGAAAGACAGGGAAGCTCTCCTAGCCCTGGGTGATCAGCCACTTAAAAAAGAGGAAGTCATAAGTGAGGTTCAGATACCTGAGTCGATGTCAGTGTCCCAACAGCAGGAGGTGAGGGAGTTTCTACAGTGCAACAAAGACTTCTTCTCAGACTTGCCCGGCTGCACAAATATAATTAAACATGACATTGTCACTGACGCCGAGGTTCGAGTGCGGCTTAAGCCTTATCGTATTCCAGAGGCCCGCAGACAGGCAGTAGCCGAGGAAGTTCAGATGATGTTCGACCTTTTGGTGATAGAGAAATCCAAAAGTGAGTGGTGTAGTCCGATAATCTTGGTTCCCAAACCAGATGAGTCCTTAAGATTTTGCAATGAGGTCCAGAAACTGAATGAAGTGTCAAAGTTTGATACCTATACCATGCCCCAGGTTGATGAATTTGTGGAGAAGTTGGGCCCCGCCAGGTACATAACCACTCTTGATCTCACTAGAGGGTATTGGCAGGTTCCTCTGACAGAGGAAGCAAAAGAAAAAAACACTTTTGCAACACCTGAGGCATTATGGCAGTATGCGCAAATGCCCTTTGGCTTAAACTGAGCTCCCGCTACATTCCAGCGGATGATGGATTAGATCCTTAGCCCACATCAATGCTATTCTGCAGCCTATCTAGATGATGTGGTTATTTGCAGCACAAACTGGGAGAGTCACCTACCTAAAGTAAAGGCTGTCATTAATTCCATTAGAAATGCCGGCTTAACCGCAAACCCAAAGAAGTGTGCCATAGGGTTAGAAGAGGCCCAGTATCTGGGATATGGGGACAGTGAGAGGTCCTTAGGCAGCAAGGGGTTAAGCACTGGACACACTTTGCTCCCAACCTGGGGTATCATTTTTACTTACCTGAGTTTAATCAGTGGTGGTGCTGAGAGAGAAGGAAGCAGGCTGTGAGGGAACATGCCTGCAGGACTGAAGCAGACTCAGTGAGGTCTATATATTAACCAGGAGGCTCACATTTTGCTTTGAGACCATGTTTTTTACCCCTGTGTGGGAATCCTTGTCTGTTGCAGTTTTGCTGACCAAATAAACACGGGCAGGAAGCCCTTACCTTGCACGTGGCTGGATTACCTCTCTAAGAACTCTCTACTGATTGCTCACAAGTGGTATTAAACCCAAAGCCAAAACCAAAAATGTATTAAATTGCATCTTACCAATCCTTAGATGTGGTGGCTGCATTCGTTTTCTCTGTGTTTTCACCTGGTGATCTGGCCAGTAGCACACTGTCTGTATTAGAGTGCCCCCACCCTGGGTGAATGAACACAGACAAACCTTATACAGCAGCGTTAGTCTTTTTTCTTTTGGGATAAAGGTTTTACAATAAATAAAAGCGGATCATTGTAAAACACCCATGTCAGTGTTAAATGGTTGGTCTCCTAATTGCTACATTTGCAGCAGAGCTTGTTCTTTTCAAAAATAAGAGAATTACTGCCTGGATCTTCAGGTGAAAATAAAAGAAAAAAGCCTAAAAAAAACTAATGTAGCCATCACATCCAAGAATTCGTAAGCTGCAATATAATTAATGTTTGCTTTTAGGTTTAATGCTGCGTTAATGATTTCTAAATATTGTTTAAATGAAAGAAATGAAAAACAAAAACAGTGTAAGAGAGTAGTTACAGAAAAGACATTACCAAACAGACAATTAGCAACTGTAAAATAAATGACATTAAAAGTGAAAAAAAAAATACATAAAGCCTAATGCCCCATACACGTGAGCGAAATTCCCGTCGGAAAAAAAAATGGATGGTTTTTCCGACGGAATTCCGCTCAAGCCTGCCTTACATACACACGGTCACACAAAAGTTCGGTCAAGAACGCAGTGACGTAAAAGACTACGACGAGCCGAGAAAATTAAGTTCTATGCTTCCGAGTATGTGTCGATTTGTTTCCGAGCATGCGTCGGAATTTAGCGGTCAAAATTTGTACACACGATAGGAAATTCCGTTCGGAATTTTTTCAGACGGAAAAATAGAGAACCTGCTCTCTATCTAAGTCCGTTGGAAATACAGACGGGAAAAGTCCGATACAAACGGCATACACACAGTCGGAATATCCGATGAAAAGCACCCATCTTACTTTTTCCATCGGAAATTCTGACTGTGTGTATGCGGCATAAGTTCACCTAAAAAAAAAATCAGCATAAGGAAAAATACCAACCTTCCTTCAATGTTATGTGTCTTTTGTGCTGCTTCCTCCCCCCCCTCCCATGATCTTCTAGGGTTAATAGAACTGAGGGAGCTCTGACAGGCACTCAAGAGTGCCCAAATACGCTCACATTTTTCGGCCAACTAATCCATTCAAAAAAGCCAGAACTACAGTTTCTATTAATTAAATGTGATCTATGTATAGTGCTTACTCCTAAAGGGGCCGCTGGAAACAGACAGGCTCTCCCTAGAAGTACAAAGGCCACCAATCACACCAGCATACTGACAATTTAGTCCCAATCTAGGGGAGTTCTTTTCCGAATGTATCGCAGCAAAACCTTAATAGGAGGAAGGGATCTGAAGTCACAGGATACTTCAAAACATTCAGATACATAAGAGGACAAACTTTTCTCTAGTCTCTCAATAGCAGCTTTCTGGATGTAGCAGAGGATGGTCGGAATGTTTAAGCCCTCATAGCTGTAGACCATAGGGCAGTCTCTGGCCACTGATCCTTTCTGTCCCCAGTTACAGTAGATCTTTACTCAAAGTGTCCTACATGCTGTCTGCCACCCAGCCTCCACAGGTAGATCTTTTGTGAGGAAGATAACAAAATCCTTCTGGAGATCATGACTCTGAAGCAGTGTACTTCAACAGGTTTGCCTCCTCAGCAATTCTCCAAAGGCCCTCAGCCCAACAACTGCTGAGGCCCAAACTGTAGTCTCTTGTCTCAGTGATTTTTCTCCAAGTGGCAGCAGCTTGGCAGTGCTGGAACCCTCCCTGTTGAAGAGAGAACGATTTGCTCAGGGCTCCATCCCTTATCACCTTTGCAGCCATCTTCTGGATGCCCTGATCATACCAAAACAAATCAACAGCCACTCCACACACTATAGTGGAGCCAATACCAAAATGTATCTAACAGCCTAGCTGGGAGGTGCTACACATAAATGGAGGATGGGCAAATGATTTAAAAGTGCACCTCCTCCATCAATATAACTTGGATGTAAGAGAGGTGTGCTAAAGGGGTTTTAAGCGTTTTTTTATGCTGCAGCAGACGCCCCCTCAATGCCAATGATTCTAACTATATTATTATTTCCATATAACCACGTTTTACTACCAGCCAACCAACATTTTACTGAACAGAATGAAATTACAAATCATTAGAGACCAAATATGATGGGGCTCAAAATAATATATTGGTTAGGACATCTAATATGATCCACAAACCTCCTGTACTTTGTTAAATAAATGTGTTTTTGGTGTCTAACTGCTTGTATGTTACATCTATTTTGTATACATGTATTTTAGTGTATCTACTTCCTATTAAATTAACTCTATCACAGCAGGAATTATGGAAAATTAGTACAGTTGTGAGTTGAGATATATGGAAGTTTCGTTTTAGGTCAAATATAACCAGACTTACAGATGAGTATTGCTTCTAAATAGTTTATGACAGGTTATTTACAGCAGAACAGCATTAAGAGGCTTTGCAGACTCTGCTAATAGGGTTTGACAGCTCTGCTCCTAGCTTGGAGGTTGTTTTTTGTAGTGCTTTAACTGAAATGTTTTTATTTCTCAATGTGTATATCCTTTGGCTGCCCACACAAACATGTGTCTTCAGCATTTTGGAGAAACAAGGGCAACACTGTGTGCAAGAAGACTTCCCTATTCTCTGCACACAGTTTGGGCTTATCAGACCTCTAAACTATAAACATCAAAGTAAAGCCCTGTACACACAACCGGTTTTCCCGGCAGGAAAATTACCAAGAGAGCTTTTGGCTGAAAATTCTGGCCGTGTGTATGCTCCCTAGCAGTTTTCCCGACAGAAAAACTGCCGGAAAAAAACAGAGAACCTGCTCTCTATTTTCCTGTCAGGATTCCCAGCAGAGCATTTCCTGCCAAGAAAACCGGTCGTCTGTATGCTTACCTGAAGGGTAAAGCCCTCTACACACGATCGGATTTCCGATTGAATCAAATCCGATGGATATTTCCATCGAAATTCCAATGAAGCTGACTTCCATCAGTCTTGCCTACACACCATCAGACAAAATTCCTACCGTCCCAAATGCCGTGACGTACAACGGCACTATAAATGGGAAGTTCAAATCCAATGGCGCCACCCTTTGGGCTGCTTTTGCTGATTTCGTGTTACCGCGTGTTAGTAAAACTTTGGTGAGAGCCGATTTGCGCTTTTCAAGCTCCGTGCTTTTCAGTCCGTTACAGCATGATGAATGTGCCATCTCCATTACGAATGCTAGTTTTACCAGAATGAGCGCTCCCGTCTCCTAATTCAGTCTGAGCATGCGTGAGTTTTTTCTCCGATGGAGACGATCAGAATTTCCTATCGTTTTTTTTTCCATCGGAAAAACTTAAAACATGTTCTATTTTTTTTCACGGAAATAAGTCTGATGGGGCCCACACACGATTTGTTTGTCGGTTTTCATCGGTAAAACCGATCGTGTGTACAGGGCTTAAATAAACCGTGCATGCTCGATAAGAATTCGACGCATGCACGGTAGCATAGAACGTAATTTAGCCGGCTCGTCATAGTCTTTGACGTCACCGCGTTCTTGCCATTCAAAAGAACGGCGGGTCTTTTGTGTGGCCGTGTGTATACATGGCTTTTCAAGGCAAGCTTGACAGGAATCCCGTCGGGAAAACCAACGGTTTTCAAACAGATGGGATTCCCAGCCGTGTGTACAGGGCTTAAGACTAGAGTTGAGCGGACACCTGGATGTTCGGGTTCGACGGGTTCGGCCGAACTTTGGAAAAAAGTTTGAGTTCGGGACTGAACTTGACCCGAACTTGACCACGAACCCGAACACCATTGAAGTCAATGGGGAGCCGAACTTCTGAGGACTAAACTGGCTCTAAAAAAGTAATGGAAAGGGCTAGAGGGCTGCAAATGGCAGCCAAATATTGTTAAGAGCATGGCAAGTGCTCTGCAAACAAATGTGGATAGGGAAATAATATAAAATAACATTAAAAAAAAAAGAAATAATAATAATATGCTGGAGGCCCCCTTCTCAGCAGAAGAGGTACAGGAAGTCATTAAGAACCTCAGAAACTCAACGGCACGATGCCACACATGGTGGGAATGCCCCAGAATACGCCTTTTCTGGAAAAAATATTTTTCAATTTAATGGATAAGCTAGTGGGAAAATAAAAAAAATAAAAATTATAATCTTGACCTAGGAGGATGAGGTGGCGGTGGATGTGCAGGTGAAAGCAGCGGTGGAGGAGGACGAGGTAGCCAACACTGGTTCAAAAATACAACAATGGTGGGTAAGGCCGGTGATGTGTCGAATTCTGTTCCCCGTCGGATAGTGTCCGCCCTGAACTGCGCTTGCTCAGTACGTAGGACAAGGGGATTTAGAAAATCTCCGAAGACTAACGGCGCCTGCGCGGTGAGTCCAGGTTCAAGCCACACCATCCGAGGTTCAAGCCGAGCCGAGCGAGGCCGTGCCCGAAGTGTGGCGAGCGAAGCGAGCCCGTGAGGGGCCCTGTTACTATGTTCTACCGTATGTCCACTTGGATGGTGGGGCTTGAACCTGCACTCACGGCGCAGGCACCGTTCATCTTCTGAGATTTTGTGAATCTCCTTGTCCTCCGTACTGCGCAAGCGCTGAGCCTGCGCAGTACGGGCCAGACACTATCCGATGGCCAGACAGTTTTTGTCAGAACACCGGTATACATGTCTATTCTGCACAAGGTACGGACAAGTCCTGTGGGATCCATGCCTGGCTCATTTTAAGGAACGTGAGCTTGTCCACATTGGCTCTGGACAGGCTGCTGCGCTTGTCTGTAATAACGCCCCCTGCCGTGCTAAATACACGTTCAGATAATACACTGGCTGCAGGGCAGGCCAGCACCTCCAAGGCGTAAATGGGAAGCTCAGGCCATGTGCCCAATTTGGAGACCCAGAAGTTGAAGGGGGCAGACCCGTCATTCAGTACGTGTAGGCGTGTGCACACATACTGCTCCACCAAGTTGGTGAAATGCTGCCTCCTGCTAAGACGTTCCATATCAGCTTGTGGTGTTGGTTGTTGTGGCGTGCTGACAAAGCTTTTCCACATTTCAGCCATGCTAACCCTGCCTTCTGAGGTGCTGGCGGTGCCCTGGCTGCGTTGGCGACCTCTTCCTCCTCCTCTGCCTTCGCCTTGTGCTTCCACTGTACCTCTGCTGTCAGGTGGGAATGCCACCATCAGCGCATCTACCAGAGTGCGCTTGTACTCGCGCATCTTACGATCCCGCTCCAGTGAGGGAATTAAGGACAGTACGTTGTCCTTGTAACGGGGATCCAGCAGGGTGGCCACCCAGTAATCAGCACCAGTTAGAATGTGGGCAACTCGGCGGTCGTTGCGGAGACACTGCAGCGTGTAATCGCTCATGTGTGCCAGGCTGCCCAGAGGCAACGAAAAGCTGTCCTCTGTGGGAGGTGTATAGTCTGTGTCCTCTGTATCCCCCCAGCCACACACCAGTGATGGCCATGAGCTGGTCTGGGTGCCACCCTGCTGTGAACATGGTTCCTCCTCCTCCATCTCCTCCTCATCCTCCACCTAGTCATCCTCCAGAACTGTGCCCTTGCTGCCGGACAATTGTGTACCTGGCGTTTGTTAGTGCAGGAACCCACCCTCGTAGCCACTTGTGAAAGACTGCCCTGAAAGCCTTTGAAATGACCCCGGTTCCTCCTCCTACTACTCCTCCTCCTGTGCCACATCCTCTTCCATCATCGCCCGAAGCGTTTTTTCAAGGAGGCATAGAACGGTGATAGTAATGCTGAGAACGGCGTCATCGGCACTGGCCATGTTGGTGGAGTACTCGAAACAGCGCAACAAGGCACACAGGTCTTGCATGGAGGCCCAGTTATTGGTCGTGAAGTGGTGCTGTTCCGCAGAGCGACTCACGCGTGATTGCTGCAGCTGAAACTCCACTATCGCCTGCTGCTGCTCGCACAGTCTGGCCAGCATGTGCAACCAGCACCACCGGACCCAAACCCAAACATAAAGTCAATTGTTCAGGTTCGGGTCCGGGACCCAAAAATCCAAAAGTCCGTTACGAACCCGAACTTTACAGTTCGGGTTCGCTCAACCCTACATAAGACTTGTTCTCTGAATTTCTACAGACCCAATTCCTTTTATAACAACTAAAAAAAATGTATACAGCTGGAGCATGATTCACATAAAAAATAGGATTTTTGTACTCACCGTGAAATCCTTTTCTCTGAAGTCCATGGACGGACACAGCTCCTTTATTCTAGACCTTCGGGTTTATATGCCGTCTATCAGGAGAGGACTAGGCAGGCATGTTAACAGTTAAAAACATGTAACAACAGCAAAGCTTAACAGTACCGCCCAGGGGGCGGTCCCTCTGGCTATAACCCCTTACCCTGCACACAGCAGCTCAGTTTGGGAACAGCAAGCAAACAAACTTCCACCCAAAACAACCAGAGCTCCTCAACAGAGGAGTTGCAACCTTAAACGGCCACCTGCAAAACTTTGCGGCCAAAGCAAGCATCCGCAGATGCATGTACATCGACCTTGTAAAACTTAGTGAAAGTGTAAACGGACGACCAGGTCACCGCTTTACACACCTGGGAGACAGACGCTTGATGTCGGAAAGACCAGAAGGCACCCATTGAGCCGTAGCAGACAGATACACCCGCAGAGCTCGGACCACGTCCAAGGAATGTCCAACCTCCTTGGGATGCGACGGCCGAGGACACAAGGATGGAAGCACAATGTCCTCACTTAGATGAAAAGCCGAAACGAAGGCTGCGGGTGTAGCATCGCTTTATCCTTGTGGAGAATCAAGTAGGGAGACTTGCAAGTCAAGGCCGCCAATTCAGAAACCCTCCTGACTGATGTAATAGCCACCAGAAAGGCAACCTTCTGAGAGAGTGTCAAAAGGGGAATCTCTCTGATGTTCTCAAACTGAGGTTTCTGAAGTACCGAGAGCACCAGATTCAAATCCCATGGAGGCAGTGGTGGTCGAACCGGAGGGGCCACATGTTGAACCCCTTGCACAAACATACTCACCAGTGAATGAGCCGCCAAGGGTCATTGAAAGAAGACAGCCAAGGCTGATATCTGCCCCTTAATGGTGCTTAAGGCAAGTTTTTGATCCACTCCACGCTGTAAAAACAGCAGGATCCTGGAAACCGAATATGTCCGTGGACGCCACTCCATCTCCTCACACATAGAGATGTAGGCCTTCCACGTGCGATGATAGATCTTCCGAGAAGATGACTTCCGTGCCCTCAGCATGGTGGAAATTACTGAATCCGACAGGCCTCGGTCCCTTAGCACCTGACTTTCAACAGCCATGCCGTTAAAGCCAGCGACTGTAAAGCAGGATGAAGTATAGGACCTTGTGACAGAAGGTCCTCTCGCATCGGCAGTCGCCAAGGAACATCCGCCACCAGGCATACTAGGCCAGCATACTAGGGACGCCGAGGCCAGTCTGGGGCAATTAGAATCACCAGAATCCCCTCAGTCTCCACTCTGCGGAGCAGACGAGGACATTTTAGCGGGGGGAAGGCATAAATTAGCCGATACTGTCCCCACGGAGCCACCAACGCGTCTGTCGCATCCGCCCAGGGATCTTTGGACCTGGCCACGAACCTCAATACCTTCCGATTGAGTCGAGAAGCCAGGCGATCCACGTCTGGCGTGCCCCATCTCAGGCAAAGGAGTCAAAACACATCCGGGTGTAGTGACGATTCTCCTTGGTCCAGCATCTGGCGACTCAGGTAGTCCGCTTGCCAGTTTTCTACGCCTGGAATGTATACAGCCGATAGAGCCGGCACGCTCCGCTCTGCCCACCGCAGGATGTGAGCGATCTCCAATGCTGCAGCCGAGCTTCTTGTTCCTCCTTGATGGTTGACAGTCGGCGTTGTCCGACTGGATCCTGACTGGACGTCCCTGCAGCATCTGTGACCATGTGGAGAGGCACTGCCTTATCGCCCGAAATTCTAGCACATTGATCGACAGGCGGGATTTTTCCTGCGTCCTTGTGTCGACTGTACGCCGAAAAACTCCCCCCAACCAGTCAAGCTGGCATCCGTCGTAATCACCGTCCAGTGAAAAGGAAGGAACGACTTTCCGAACTGAAGGGCCGGAGATCTCAGCCACCAGACCAGGGAAGCCCTGACTAGCTGGCTCACCCGGATTTGACAGTCCTGGGACAACAGAGATTTGTCCTATTTGGACAGGATCTTCTTATGCAAGACTCGAGTGTGGAATTGAGCATACATTACCGACTCGAAGGAGGCTACCATGAGACCCAGGACTCGCAAGCAAAAGCGCAGCGACGACGACCTGTGGGATGCCAACAGCTTCACCGCAGCCCGAAGAGTCTGCAACTTTTCCTAAGGGAGAAAAACTCTCGCCTCTGAGGAGTCGAGAATCAAGCCCAGGTATTCCAGGCGCTGAGTCGGCACCAACACCGACTTCTGGAGGTTCAGTGCCCAACCAAACTCTCAAAGGGTCTGACTGGTGATAGCCACATCCTCCTCTAATTCTGAGTCTGAAGCAGTTGAGGTGTTGAGGGCCTTGAGATCCAGGATTGGACAGACCCCGTCCTTTTTTGGGACTACAAACAGATTGGAGTAGAATCCCTGAAACCTTTCCGGCAGCGGCTGTCATGAAGGGCAATCCAGCTTGCAAGATTGCGACGTTTCGGCGTCCACGAATGCTTGGTAATGGCACTTCGGCGCTCGCGGGTGAGCGCCTGCGCAATAGCGGCGCTTCGGCGTTCGCGCGTGTGCGGCAAGGGAGCGCAGTGACACTTCTTGGCACCAAACAGGGACTATTTAAAGGGGCTGATGCCTGGGCTCCTTGCTCTCCGGTCTACAGCATCCCCGAGACCCATCTGCAACCTGCTATTACTCTAACTGATCTGTTCCTGTGACCCGGCTTGTTCCTGACTTCTCCTGCCTTCTGCCTGCCCTCTGACTCCTGGCTTGTTGACCTTGCTTCTGCCTCCGGAATTGAACCTGATATGTCAGCCAGTGTATGACCCGGCCTGTTTGGACTTGTCTGTGTCCTGTACTATAGGACACCTCCCACCAGTTCCTGTGTGCCCAGCCTGCCTGCTGTTCCAGCCTTCCTGCTGTCGCTGACACCCGCACGGAGTCTCCTGAAGTGCAGCTCCATCCCTGCACCAGTGTTCCTGACAGGCACTTGTGCGACTCTGCACTTCCGAGCTCCCTGTTCCCACCATCAGGGGTTCCGGAGTAAGAGGTGCAAAAGAGGCCGCTCCCTGCATTCCAGGCTCACCATCAGGTACGTGACAGCGGCACAGGTACTATTACCCCGCGCATCAGCAGGTCCTGCACTGCCCCTAACAGGGCGTTCCGACGACCTGGAAGAAGATGAAGGTTGGAGGGAAAAAATCTGTTTGGTGAACAAGAAAGAAATTCTATCTTGTACCCTGATGAAACCACTTTGCAAACCCACTGGTCGGAAAGCAGGGAGGTCCACCGAGCTGCAAACTCGCGAAGGCGACCCCCCATCCGAGAGTCGCTTCATGCTGTCGCAGATTTGTTCGCAGGCTGGTTTGGCTTGCGAAACCAGGGACGCTTTTGTCCCTCAGTTGGCCTCTTGTTGGCCTGGGAACGCTTACCTGCGGGCCCGGGCTGACGAAAAAACTGCTTCTGAGCAGAAAAGGAGGGCCCTGTCCTGTGGCGTGGCTCCTTAGCTTTTCTGGATTGTGGGAGCAGCGTGCTCTTACCCCCAGGGACATTCTTAATAATGTCATCCAGCGAGGCTCCAAATAGCCTCTCTCCCTGGAAGGGCAAATCCGCCAGAGCCTTCTTGGAAGTCTGGTCCGCGGACCAGCATTTTAGTCAAATCAGGCGACGTAGCACCACAGCAGATACTGAGGCTCTGGAAAGCAAGGGAGCTGTATCTAAGGCTGCATCGCAGACATACTTAAGGCCATGCACCAACTGGTCGGCCAGTTCTACGCAGACCGGGAAAGCCTGTTTCTCTACCAACTCGTGGTGCAACAATTTTGCTCATTCTGTAAGTGCCTGTGACTCCAAGGCCGTGGCCAACACTGGCCGCAATGCTGACTCCACCACCGTGAACATAGACCGGGCCACCGCCTCGGCCCTCCTGTCTGCAGGGTCCTCAAAGGCAGGGGTCCACTCTACCGGAATCGTGGTTACTTTGTTTAACCTGGATACCGGGGGATCCACAATCGGGGGAGATGTCCATTTTTTCAGAAGACTCTCCTCAAAGGGGTAACGGACAGCCATGCGTTTTGGAACCGAAAAGGCCCGCTACGGCCGTTCCCATTCTTTGTATATAAACTTATCAAAATAAGTTAGGTAGGGAAACACCTTAGCAGTGCGGGCTTGTGGGACCCAAAAGGGACCGACACCTCAGTAGATGAAAAGTCGTGAGCCAAAGACAGGCCCGAGTCTGAATCAGAGCTTTCCCAAGAAGATGGTGGGGGAGATTCTTACCCCCCTTTTGCCCACACACCGCCTCCACCCTGGCAACAAAAGACTCCAGGACCGCCGACAAAGCGTCCATAGGCACTGCAGGTGCACCGGTTGCTATCACAGGGATGTCTGGGGAAGAAGTGCCAGCTTCTGACGCCATGCTGACCCACACTCGCCTGACAGCCCCTTAGGGACTAAAGGCAAGGTACACAAAGGTCCACCCTCCTAGCTGCTACAGACTGAGGGGCCCCCCAGAGGACTCACCACCCTGACCCAGGTACTGCACAGCGCTGCGGTCCGCTCTCTCTCCTGCACTGCCTGTGCCTGAGGTGTTCTATGCTGTTCGCACCGTTCAGAAAGAAATTCCCAGCGCTAGAGGCCAAAAACTAAGCTGAGGCTACAAGAAAATGGCCTCCGGCTGCCTCAGGAAAAAGAGTGCGAGCTACAAAAAAATGGCCGCCGGCTGCTTCAGCATTAACATTAGCGCGGCTACAAGAAAATGGCGCCGGCTCCTCCAAAATGGCCACCGATCGTTTCTGAGGTAAGGAATAAAAAGGCCTCGAACACGCTGGGCCTCCAAGCGGAGGCCCCCCACATGGCAAACCAGACAACACCCCACAAATGAGAGTGGACCCTACACTCAGCGCAGCCCCCAACCAGGACCCGAAGCCCCCCCGGAGGACCCCCAGTCAGGTACACAGCAGGCCCAGCCACCACAGTGCATGGGGAGGTGGGAAGGGACAGGGAGAGAAGAAAGAGGGAGTGAGAGACCCCCTAATCGACCTCCCCAGGAATGCCCAGCTGTTCCAACCTGCCGAAACAGGTGGAATCCTACTTACCCGTCCTGCGGGGACTGCTGGACGCATTCCGGACAGACCCATAATCTGAGCAGTACGGAGTGGCTGTCGGCCACGGCCCACTGTGACTCGGACAGCCGTAGCCCGGTCATATGTGTGCCCCGGAGCATATAGCTCACCGGCCACCCCTGGAGCAACGAGGTATGTCGTGGCCGACCCAGCGCGATGGCCGGACTAGGGAAACTACAAGGATCTATATTATCCAGCCTGTCACCCAGCCCGCAGTTGATAGTAGATCTCAGGATCAAAAGAGTAGAAAAAAATCTCCCAGACCAATGGTCCCAAACGGGAGCCAGGTCCTTCTCCTATGCTAGGCAGAAAAAAACTGAGCTGCTGTGTGAGTTGTTTTGGGTGGAAGTTTGTTTGCTTGCTGTTCCCACCCCTCGTTTTTTTGACATTGCTTGGGGACGTCCCTAAGGTCAAGAATAAAGGAGCTGTGTCCGTCCATGGACGAAAGAGAAAATAGGATTTTTGTACTCACTGTAAAATCCTTTTCTCTGAAGTCCATGGACGGACACAGCACCCACCCCTCCTTTTTATGTTTGTACTGCTTTTTGACAAACTGAGCTGCTGTGTGCAGGGTAAGGGGTTATAGCCAGAGGGGCCGCCCCTTGGGCGGTACTGTTAAGCTTTGCTGTTACATGTTTTTAACTGTTAACATGTCTGCCTAGTCCTCTCCTGATAGACGGTATATAAACCCTAAGGTCAAGAATAAAGGAGCTGTGTCCGTCCATGGACGAAAGAGAAATATTTGTTTACTTATACAAAATAAAAATCACACACCATAAAAACGTTCTGGTTGGTTGGATAACTGGCTACTGAGACATTCATCATGTACACTCATATTAACTTAACGACTCATATTGATTTTACCCCCTTCATGACTAGGCCATTTTTTGCTATTCGGCACTACGCTATTTTAACTGGTAATTGCGCGCACATGCAGCTCTGCACAGAAACTTTATAAAAAATGTTTACACTAATAGAGCTTACATTTGGTGGTATTTGATAACCACTGGGTTTTTTTTTTTATATAGATAAAAAAACAAAAAAAAAATAAACATTTTGTAAAACATATCCAAAAAAAAATAATTTTTAAATCTTATTTCAGAGATTTTGGGCAAAATTTATTCTGCTACAATAAGTGTATATTGATTGATTTGCGTGAAAGTTGTAGTGCCTACAAACTATGGTATACTGTATATACTGGAATATTTTTTTTATACTACTAATGGCGGCGAGCAGCGACTTATAAATGGGACTGCAATAGTGCAGTGCACAGTCTGACACTGGGGGTAACTAACTGTCACTTACATCACCAGTGACAATAGAGTGATCAGTGATAATACTATACACTGTCACTGTACTAATGACGCTGGCTTGGAAAGGGTTAACATCTAGGACGATCAAGGGGTTAAATGTGTGCCTATGTGTAATGTGTGTATAGTGTGCTGCTTTTACTACTAGATCACTCAGTTTCCAGAAACTCCCTCTGTACTCAGAACTCTGGGCTGTGATTGCTCTCAGCCAGTCAGCACGTCCCGGCCGTGAATCATTGGTTGGGACTTGCTGCCACAATCACAGAGGGTGCCAGGTGCACATGCGCACACCCTACACCCGGGAGTAGGCAGCCATATACGGGTAAGTTGCTTTGTCTACAGCAGCCGTCAAGTGGTTAATTGAATAAAATGCTGAAAGAGCGCACATCGTCAATGTTTATAAATGATCAAAATATTATGAGCAGTGCTTTTGGCAGCAAATTTTGATTTAGTTTTAGTCTTATGCTGGTCATACACGCACAGAATTTGGGGCGTTTGCAGACTAAACAACTAGTCTTTGGTCGAAAACGAATTGGCCACTAACTGACAAAATAAACTTGTTTACATGATCGTTTCCATGATTGTAGTGACTGTTGGATAACAATAAAAACATATATAAATGATACAAGACAGAATATTCTTATTGTTTCGATTAAAACATACACATATACACTTTAGTTGAAACAGTGAAAGTTTTCACTTCTGATCCATCAACATTAGCTGGGCCCCCGGTCGATATCGTCTGTAAAGTTGGGTCCACTAACGACACGATTTTTGAAAGATCTTTCCAAAAACTACCAGTTTCGGTTGAAATTCTGTGCATGTATGGCCAACATTAGTCTTAGGACTAAAATGGCATTTTATTTTTATTCCCATTTTAGTCTTCTGCAAGTGTTTTAATTTTAGTCATATTTAATCGATTAAATCTCCAGTACATTTCAGTCGACTAAAATGATTTTAGTCGACTAAAATCGAATGGGGTTAGTTACATTGTAATACATTATTTAAGCATTTATTTACAATTTCCAAACACCTTATGTACTCCTGGAGTGAAAAACCGAATAGGTTATTTATGGTATTAAAGTTTGAACGTGACACAGATTTAGTCATTATATAAGGTCTTTAAAATAAACCAAAGTTTTGTTACAAGAATATTGCTTTTTCGACAGAAGTGCGTAAGAAAGGAATTTGGGACTTTAAATAAGGCAATTGACTTGTGGAGGTAGAGTGGTTAGTAAACATCATTTATTTGTAAAAATGGTATGAAACAAGTAAAAAAGTATTTTCATATAAATATACATACACATGGCATGAACATAATGGGTACATATATGTCAGCTTGGCAGCACATGAGAGGTAATGAATATTGATAAAATGTAATACAAGGTATTTCCTATTAGCAGGCATTTGTACACCATATGCAACAGAGCTGCTGTAAAAACAGATAGATACACATACACATTAATAGTTATAGTACTCAAAATGAATTTTGAATGTATAAAAGATATATATGGACCAGTGAATAGGTAATGAGCCAGACTTGACTGAGCACCCCATGGAAACTCAATGCGTTTCATGACTATATGCCATTCATCAGGAGTAGGGATGAGCTTCGAGTTCGAGTCGAACATGAGTTCGACTAGAACATCGGCTGTTCGCTCGTTCGACGAAGATTGAACCTTATGGGCCGTTCGCGCCAAATTCGAGTTGCGCGTCATGGGCCATAATGCACTGCGTCATCGCAGTGCATTGCTGGCTGATTGGCCAAGCATGCACTATGACCCCCATGCTTTGGCCAATCACAGCGCCGTCAGCACAGAGAGCCATAATTGGCCAAAGTAAGGGTGCCTTTGACCAATCATGGCTCAGGGGATTAGGTACACGCCCCACACTATATAAGGCCGCCTGCGTGTCGGCCTTGTGTAGTGTGTTCCGGCGGCGTGCTTAGAGACAGAGAGAGAGACAGAGAGAGAGAGAGAGACAGAGAGAGAGAGAGAGAGACAGAGAGATTGTTGTTTTATTTCAGTTAGCAATAGCTAGAGTGAGCTAGTTAGATCCAAAATATATATATTGTGAGGGGGTTAGCTCGGCAGCGGGTGTGTGTGACCCCCGGGATGGGCTCCCCACCCAAAAACAGGCCCAGCAAACGGAGGTTGTGGTTTTCAAAATCAAAAAAAAGGTGCGGTTTATTTTCTATTTACAGTGACAAAACACAGCAAAGCCAAAAGAAACATAAACAAAATAAATCCTGGTCAACTTGACCTCTGACTAAACATACAGGTTTCCTAACTAACAACTGGGATCAGCCTAGTGCTGTCCTAGTCCCTAAGTCCCTGGTTTTAAATGTCCAAGCAAATAGCCACACAGGCTTTGTCTCACCGCACAGGGGTTCACTCTCCCTAGACAGTCCACACAGGTCTGGGTCCAGGCATGAGCCAACATCTAATGAAGCTGGGAGTTTTTATAGAGGCCTAAATGAGCTGACAAGTTTCAGCTGGTCTCATCAACTCCCTGTCTGCACGACGCCCAGCCCTCTCCCTAGAGGTATGAATCATCCATGAGCCCACTAGCCTCAGCTGGGCTTATACAACACTCCACCTAGTTGTATAAGTCGGCGTAAAGCCTGAATCTGGGCGAAATATATCTACCCCCCTGGATGCAACCAGGTGACTTTACCTTCCTGCTGTCACATACCCCCCCCTCTTGTTTTAACCTCGGGGTTGGAACACCAGCAATCAGGCATTCATGTACTCGAGACAAAGCATCCACATTCCCCATTTGAACGCCAGGGCGATGCTTTACTGTGAAGTTGAATTCCTGGAGGGCCAGGAACCACCTATTCACTCTTCTATTTGTTTCCTTGTTTTGAGCCATCCACTTTAACGGAGCGTGATCCGTAACCATGTCAAAGTGTCTACCTAGCAGGTAGTACCGAAGGGAATCTAGAGCCCACTTCACCGCTAAACACTCCTTTTCAACGGTGGCGTAATTTACCTCATGGGACTTCAACTTCCTGCTGAGGTAAATGACTGGGTGCTCTTCCCCGTTCCAGACCTGGGACAATACTGCTCCTAACCCCACATCTGACGCATCACTTTGTACGACAAAGTCTTTAGAGAAGTCGGGTGAGTACAACACTGGCTGGCTACATAAGGCTTGTTTCAAGAATTGGAATGCTGCCTCAGCCTCGGGGGTCCATTTAATCATGACCGACCCTTTCCCCTTCGTTAGGTTGGTTAGGGGCACAGCCTTAGAGGCAAAGTGGGGAATGAATCGCCGATAATACCCAGCGATTCCCAGAAAGGCTCGTACCTGCTTCTTGCTGTTGGGACGTGGCCAACTCTGGATGGCCTCGACTTTGTTGAGTTGGGGTTTTATTACTCCCCTCCCAATGGTGTACCCAAGATATTTGGCCTCCTCCTGCCCAATGGTACACTTCTTGGGGTTAGCCGTAAACCCCGCTTCCCGAACAGAGTCCAGGACTGCTTGCACTTTTGGCAGATGTGAGGCCCAATCTGTGCTATGGACAATTACGTCATCCAGGTAAGCCGCAGCATACTTCCGATGGGGCCTCAGCATCTGGTCCATTTTCCGCTGGAATGTGGCCGGCGCATTCTGTAACCCGAACGGCATTCTTTTATATTGGAACGCCCCGTCTGGGGTTACAAATGCGGTTTTCTCTTTGGCCAATTTGGCCAGGGGGATTTGCCAATACCCTTTTGTGAGGTCAAGAGTCGTCATGTATCGGGCTGTTCCCAGCCGGTCGATCAACTCATCTATACGTGGCATGGGGTAGGTGTCAAATTTTGTAACTTTGTTCAACTGACGAAAATCGTTACAAAATCGCCAGCTCCCATCCGGTTTAGGCACCAACACAATGGGACTAGACCAATCACTTTGGGACTCCTCTATCACCCCTAAGTTCAGCATTTTCTGTACTTCCTCCCGTATTGCCTCCCGTCGGGCCTCTGGGATCCGATAGGGTTTTAACTTCACCCTTTCACCGGGCGGGGTAATGATGTCATGCTCTACCCCAAATGTTTGTCCCGGCAGCTCAGAGAATACCTCCTTGTTGCGAAGCACAAACTCCTTAACCTCCTGTTGTTGGGGTTGTGACAAGGTGGCTGCTATTCCAACCTCAGGAATCACGCAACCAGTTTGAGCTGGTGACCAAGTGTCTGCGACTAGGGACTCTCTATCCCTCCAGGCTTTCAACAGATTAACGTGATAGATCTGTTCGGGCTTTCGCCTTCCTGGTTGTCTGACCTTGTAATTCACTTCGCTCACTTTTTCCATTATCTCGTAGGGGCCTTGCCATTTGGCAAGGAATTTACTTTCAACCGTAGGGACAAGTACCAGTATCCTATCCCCCGGGGAAAAGGTACGGGTCTTGGCTCCACGGTTGTACACTCTCTGCTGTGCTAACTGCGCTTGGGCCAAATGTTCCTTCACGATGGGCATTACCTGTGCAATTCGGTCTTGCATCAGGGCGACATGCTCAATCACACTCCTGTGGGGAGAACTCTCACTTTCCCAAGTTTCCTTGGCAATATCCAACAGCCCTCTTGGGTGTCTCCCATACAGTAACTCAAAGGGGGAGAATCCCGTAGAGGATTGGGGCACCTCCCTAATAGCAAACATCAGATAAGGAAGTAGACAGTCCCAATCCTTTCCATCTCTATCCACCACTTTCTTCAACATTTGTTTTAGGGTTTTGTTGAATCTTTCAACCAGCCCATCGGTTTGGGGGTGATACACAGATGTACGTAATTGCGTCACTTTGAACAATTTACACAGCTCCTTCATAACCCGGGACATAAAGGGTGTACCTTGGTCCGTAAGCAGTTCTTTACAAATACCCACCCGGCTAAACACAAGAGATAGCTCTTTGGCTATGGTTTTGGCCGAGGTATTTCGGAGAGGGATCGCTTCTGGATAACGGGTGGCATAGTCCATTATAACTAATATGTACTGGTGCCCCCTAGCGGACTTGATTATAGGACCTACCAAATCCATGGCGATCCTCTCAAACGGGACCTCAATGATGGGTAGAGGGACCAGCGGGCTACGGAAATGTGGCATCGGGGCCGACCTCTGACACACAGGGCAGGAGGAACAATAATTTTCTATGTCCTTCATCACCCCCGGCCAATAGAATCTCTGTAATACCCTCTCTCGGGTTTTCTCTGTCCCCAGATGACCTCCAAGAATGTGCCCATGGGCCAACTCCAACACCAACTTCCTGTAAGGTTTGGGCACCACAAGCTGCTCAACGGTTTCTTCTGCCCTTTTTGCCACCCGATACAGTAGGTCCTTCTCTACGCTGAAGTATGGGTAAGTGCAGGTATTATCTGGGTTCACTAACTCGCCATCTATTTTCACTACGTTTTCCCGTGCCTTTATTAGGGCGGGGTCTTTCAACTGTTCTGTGGCAAAGTTTTCCCTGTGAACCTCAAGATCAGAAAACTCCACAGACGGTAGGTTTTCGTCTGAGGAGGTGGGCTCCTCTCCAGTTTCTTGAGTCTCCCCTGCCAATACTGATAAGGGAAATTCCGGAGAGTCCTCACCACTCTCAGGGGAGTTCTGGCTATCACATTCCTGGTACATAGGGGCACCAGTGGGGGGCTCAGGATCATCCCACAGTTCCCAGAACTTCGGAAAATCCCTTCCCACAATGGCGTCATACGGTAACTGAGATACTAAGCCCACTGGATGAGAGAGGGTACCTTTGGGGGTCTCGAAACACACTGTAGTCACTGGATACTCTCGGGTGTCCCCATGCACACAAATAACAGCTACCTTGCTATTCCCAGAGACCTCTGTTTTAACTAACTCAGCCTTTATCAGGGTCACAAGGCTACCTGAATCCAGCAATACCACAACATTTCTACCATTAACACACATTTTGCATAAATGTTTCTCAGTTCCTCGAATGGCAGTGCATGCGACTGTCGCACACAGCGACTGACGTCTGCCCGTCAGAAAGTCACACTGCATGGGTTCCTCCACAACCGGGCAATTGGCTGCAATATGTCCCGCTTGCCGGCAGCGGTAGCAAACGATCCTTCTTGCCGCCTCTTGAGCCGCTGATTTCCCAGGCTGTTCTCGCCAAACTTGGGGTAGAGCTCCCACCCTCTCACTCTCTCCACCCTTACCCCTTGGAATCCTCTTATCCGCCCCTGGGGATGGTCTGGTCTTAGGGTGGAAAGTCCGAGTGTCTCTGGAAGAGGCCGTCAGGTTCTCTGTAGCCAAGTATTTCTCCACACGATCCACAAGACCATCGGCCGTCTCTGGGTCTCCATGGCTTACCCACTTTTGGATGGCAGTAGGAAGAGCTCTCAAAAACCGATCCATTACAACACGTTCCACAATCTTTGGTGCGGACAAAGTCTCTGGCTGTAGCCACTTTCTGCTCAGGTGAATGAGATCATACATTTGAGACCTGGGGGGTTTTCCAAGCTGGAAAGTCCAGTTATGCACACGCTGAGCCCGGACAGCCTGGGTGACACCCAGCCTTGCCAATATCTCAGCTTTTAGCATCACATAGTCTTTTGCTTGGTCAGGCTCTAGGTCATAGTAAGCCTTCTGCGATTCACCAGTTAACAGAGGAGCCACCAGTCCAGCCCACTGCTCCTCAGGCCACTTTTCTCTTTCAGCAGTCCTTTCAAATGTGGTCAAAAATACCTCTGGATCATCCTCTCCAGTCATTTTTGTCAATAAACGACTCACCCCAAAGGACGCGGTATTAGTGGGACGGCTTTCCTCACTGGTCTGCGGACGTTGCTGCATTACTGCTTCCATTTGTTGTAGTCTCTGCTCTTGCTTCTGTAACAGGTCTGTGAAGCGGGCCTCAGATTGCTGCTGGGCTTGTTGCTGAGCCTCCAGACTCTGTTGGTGAGCTTGCTGCTGGGCTGCAAGGCTCTGTTGATGAGCTTGCTGCTGGGCTGCGAAGTTCTGTTGTTAAGCTGCAAGGCTCTTTTGCAAACCTGCATTTGTCTGCTGTTGATTGGCATTTGCTAGAGCCAGCTGCTTCAGTATCTCCTCCATGCTGGCTTAAAAAAAACTGCCACTGGTTCTCCACCAACTGTGAGGGGGTTAGCTCGGCAGCGGGTGTGTGTGACCCCCGGGATGGGCTCCCCACCCAAAAACAGGCCCAGCAAACGGAGGTTGTGGTTTTCAAAATCAAAAAAAAGGTGCGGTTTATTTTCTATTTACAGTGACAAAACACAGCAAAGCCAAAAGAAACATAAACAAAATAAATCCTGGTCAACTTGACCTCTGACTAAACATACAGGTTTCCTAACTAACAACTGGGATCAGCCTAGTGCTGTCCTAGTCCCTAAGTCCCTGGTTTTAAATGTCCAAGCAAATAGCCACACAGGCTTTGTCTCACCGCACAGGGGTTCACTCTCCCTAGACAGTCCACACAGGTCTGGGTCCAGGCATGAGCTAACATCTAATGAAGCTGGGAGTTCTTATAGAGGCCTAAATGAGCTGACAAGTTTCAGCTGGTCTCATCAACTCCCTGTCTGCACGACGCCCAGCCCTCTCCCTAGAGGTATGAATCATCCATGAGCCCACTAGCCTCAGCTGGGCTTATACAACACTCCACCTAGTTGTATAAGTCGGCGTAAAGCCTGAATCTGGGCGAAATATATCTACCCCCCTGGATGCAACCAGGTGACTTTACCTTCCTGCTGTCACAATATATATATATATATATATATATATATATATATATATATATATATATACACATACATACATACATACATACATACATACACACACACACACACACACACACACATACGTACTAAATACAGTTTAGCTAGATCTCACTGCAGAGCGTTCCTGTTATTCTCTTCCTAATACTACTACAGGCAGGCAGTTGATTGAGCCAAGATGCAGTATATTAAGTCAGTGTACTGTACTTGGCACAGTGTGCAGGTGACGCTGACTGCAGACAATTCCTGTTCTCTTCCTAATAATACAGGCAGGCAGTTGATTGAGCTAAGCTGCAGTATATTAAGTCAGTGTACTGTATACTGGGCACAGTGTGCAGGTAAAGCAGACAATTCCTGTTCTCTTCGTAATAATACAGGCAGGCAGTTGATTGAGCTAAGCTGCAGTATATTAAGTCAGTGTACTGTATACTGGGCACAGTGTGCAGCTAAAGCTCACTGCAGACCATTCCTGTTGTTCTCTTGCTAATATACTACAGGCAGGCAGTTGATTCAGTTAGCTGCAGTATATAAAGTACTATATCCTGTGCACAGTGTTCAGCTAGATCTCACTGCAGACCATTCCTGTTGTTCTCTTGCTAATATACTACAGGAAGGCAGTTGATTCTGTTAGCTGCAGTATAATCAGTATATATATACATCCCAGCTTTGTACAGCTACATCTCACTGCAGGCCATTCCTTGTGTACCTATTCCAATACATCAAATACAGTATGTCTGGAAGGCCAACAAGGAGAGGCAGACACTCACAGGCCAATAAAAGAGGGCAAGCAGGCTCTGTGTCAAGAGGCAACAGTGCTGGTCGTGGACACGGTGCATCCTCATCAGCACGTGGCCGTGGGGCACGCTTGTCCTTTTTTTTCGGTAGCTGGCCGTGTTGAGCCGCAACATGCAGAACAGTTGTTAGAGTGGATGACCAAGCCGTCCTCATCCTCCTCATCCTCTGTCACCCAGGCTACCTTGGCTGCCAATTTAGGTGCCAAAGCGGCCTATTCCATTGGCTCAAGGTCATCAGTTACTCCTTCCCTAGCCCCATCATGCACGGAGGAGGATGCGCAGCATTTTGAAGGCTCCAATGATGGTACCCAGCTTGAGGAAGGCAGTAACGTGAGCCCAGAGAGAGGGGTGCCCAAGAAGGACAAGAAACTGGCAGTCATGTTCCCCCAGCTGCAGCATACTGCCAGGTTTGCTCCAGTGACGAGAAGTGAGGGGATGAGGTCACTGACTCTACGTGGGTGCCTGATAGGAGAGAGGAGGAGGAGTCACATCTCCAACGAGGCAGGATGCCCTCCAGGGGCCAGCTTAAGGGCAGCCAACTGACAGCATTACACCGCAGAGCTCCGCATGTGCAGGGCGCTGCTGACTCCGCGCGTTTTTCCAAAAGTTCTTTGGTGTGAGCTTTTTTGAGACGTGTGCAGCAGATCGCACCGTTGCTGTTTGCAACAGATGTCTGAAGCGTATCAAGCGTGGCCAAAACAGCAGCCACTTGGGCACCACATGCTTGACCAGACATATGTCGAGCTCCCATGCAGTCCGTTGGCAACACTACTTAAAAGACCCACACCAAAGAACAAAGGCGGACCTCTCCTTGCTCCTCATCAGCTGGGATCTCCAACCCCACTATACCTTCAGTCCTCTCAGAAACCTGCACTGAGAGGAATGAAGGTGTAGAATTAAGTGTGCCAAGTACTTGCGGGCAATCTGCTATCGCTACACCAACGTCCGATTGTAGCAGGCAAATTTCCCTACCCCATTTGCTAAGCCGGCGAAAGAAATTCGGTCCCAGCCATCCACATGCCCATCTGCTGAATGCTAGCTTGACTAAATTGCTAGCACTTCAACTGCTGCCTTTTTAGTTGGTAGACTCTGCCCCCTTCCGTGAGTTTGTGGAATGTGCAGTACCTCAGTGGCAGGTTCCCAAACGCCAATTTTTTTCACGGAAGGCGATCCCAACTCTCTACCGGCATGTGGAAGGCAATGTCTTGGCCTCGCTGGACAGGGCGGTCAGCGGTAAGGTGCACATTACCGCTGACTCATGGTCCAGCAGGCATGGACATGGACGTTACCTATCTTTCACAGCGCTCTGGGTGACTCTGCTGGCAGCTGAGAAGGATGCAGGACAGGGTGCAGTAGTGTTGGAGGTTGTTCTGCCACCACGCCTCCAAAATGCTACAAGGTGCAGCTCGAGCTGAGCAGCGGGTACAGACACATCAGGCTGGGCAATACGTACATCAAGCTGGGTAGCAGGCACAGGAACCTCAAGTTGAGTAGCAGGCACATTAAACTGGGCAACAGGCACATCAGGCTGAGCAGCGGATACATCAAACCGGACAGCAGGCACATCCGGGCAGACAGCGGGCACATCCGGGCAGACGTGTATATATATATATATATATATATATATATATATATATATAAAGTGAGGCGCTGTATTAGAAAGGAATATGATATCCTATATCGTGATGGACCCTAAAGAGAACCGTACACCTTACTGGAGGCCCAATAAGAATGTATACACCTCAATGGTGAAAAAGACGCATATATCATGCATTCATAGTGAAATGTGTATATATAAAACAAAATCTAATTGTGATCATATCCTGAAATCCTGTGAAACAATAAATACTAACAAAAGTCCTATAGAACAGTGAAAGATGAAAAATAAAAAATGAATGGTGAAATAAATCACGAGTGATGGGGTATATAGTGACAATCAGGGATGAGCCGAACACCCCCCTGTTCGGTTCGCACCAGAACCTGCGAACAGACAAAATGTTCGTGTAAACTTTAGAACCCTGTTAAATACAATGGACTCGAACGTTCGAAATCTAAAGTGTTAATTATAAAGGCTAATATGCAAGTTATTGTCCTAAAAAGTGTTTGGGGACCTGGGTCCTGCCCCAGGGGACATGTATCAATGCAAAAAGAAGTTTTAAAAACGGCCGTTTTTTCGGGAGCAGTGATTTTAATAATGCTTAAAATGAAAAAATAAAAGTGAAATATTCCTTTAAATTTCATACCTGGGGGGTGTGTATGATATGCATGTGAAGTGGCGCATGTTTCCCGTGCTTAGAACTGTCCCTGCAAAAAATGTCATTTTTGAAAGAAAAAAATGCATTTAAAACTGACTCGCGGCTATTAATGAATTGTCGGCTCCCGGCAATACATACAAAAGTCATTGATAAAAAAAAAAAAAAGCGTGGGGGTTCCCCAGAATTCAATTACCAGGCCCTTCAGGTCTGGAATGGATATTAAGGGGAACCCCGCCGCAAATTTAAAAAAAAATTGACGTGGGGTTCCCCCAAATATCCATTCCAGGCCCTTCAGATCTGGCATGGATTTTAAGGGGAACTCCACCCCAAATTTTAAAAAAAATGGCGTGGAGTCCCCCTAAAAATCCATACCAGACCCTATATCCGAGCACGCAACCTGTCCGGCCGCAGGGGAAAAGGGGGGGACGAGAGAGCGGCCCCCCCTCCCTCCTGAACCGTACCAAGCCACATGCCCTCAACATGGGGAGGATGTCCCCATGTTGATGGGGACAAGGGCCTCATCCCCACAACCCTTGCCCGGTGGTTGTGGGGGTCTGCGGGCGGGGGGCTTATCGGAATCTGGAAGACCCCTTTAACAAAGGGGACCCCCAGATCCCGGCCCCCCCCCCTATGTGAATTGGTAAGGGGTACATTGTACCCCTACCATTTCACGAAGAATGCGTAAAAAAATGTTTAAAAAAACACACAAACACCTTGAAAAAGTCCTTTATTTAAAAAAAAAAAAAAAAAAACATTCCAGCGGTGAAATCCAGTGTCCCGCGGCGATCCCGATGTCCAGCGCTGTCCTTCATTGGTTGTGCCTGAGCGGACCTGATGGGGAACTCCCTCTCAGTATTTTAAATGTATAGACCCGCCCCTTCTAAAGTTCCCCATCAGGTCCGCTCCCTCGGTATGTCGGACCCGCCTACGTCATTGGCTTGAGCGGGGAACTTCCTTCACTGTGTAATTTAAATTTACATAGTGAAGGAAGTTCCCCGCTCAAGCCAATGACGTAGGCGGGTCCGACATACCGAGGGGGCGGACCTGATGGGGAACTGCTCTCACTGTGGTAATACATGTATAGACCCGCCCCTTCTCATGTTCCGCATCTGGTCCACTGAGCGGACCTGATGGGGAACTTTAGAAGGGGCGGGTCTATACATTTAAAATACTGAGAGGGAGTTCCCCATCAGGTCCGCTCAGGCACAACCAATGAAGGACAGCGCTGGACATCGGGATCGCCGCGGGACACTGGATTTCACCGCTGGAATGTTTTTTTTTTTTAAATAAAGGACTTTTTCAAGGTGTTTGTGTGTTTTTTTAAACATTTTTTTACGCTTTCTTTGTGAAATGGTAGGGGTACAATGTACCCCTTACCAATTCACATAGGGGGGGGCCGGGATCTGGGGGTCCCCTTTGTTAAAGGGGTCTTCCAGATTCCGATAAGCCCCCCGCCCGCAGACCCCCACAACCACCGGGCAAGGGTTGTGGGGATGAGGCCCTTGTCCCCATCAACATGGGGACATCCTCCCCATGTTGAGGGCATGTGGCTTGGTACGGTTCAGGAGGGAGGGGGGGCCGCTCTCTCGTCCCCCCCTTTTCCCCTGCGGCCGGACAGGTTGCGTGCTCGGATATAGGGTCTGGTATGGATTTTTAGGGGGACTCCACGCCATTTTTTTTTTAAATTTGGGGTGGAGTTCCCCTTAAAATCCATGCCAGATCTGAAGGGCCTGGAATGGATATTTGGGGGAACCCCACGTCAATTTTTTTTTAATTGCGGCGGGGTTCCCCTTAATATCCATTCCAGACCTGAAGGGCCTGGTAATTGAATTCTGGGGAACCCCCACGCTTTTTTTTTTTTTTTTATCAATGACTTTTGTATGTATTGCCGGGAGCCGACAATTCATTAATAGCCGCGAGTCAGTTTTAAATGCATTTTTTTCTTTCAAAAATGACATTTTTTGCAGGGACAGTTCTAAGCACGGGAAACATGCGCCACTTCACATGCATATCATACACACCCCCCAGGTACGAAATTTAAAGGAATATTTCACTTTTATTTTTTCATTTTAAGCATTATTAAAATCACTGCTCCCGAAAAAACTGCCGTTTTTAAAACTTCTTTTTGCATTGATACATGTCCCCTGGGGCAGGACCCCGGTCCCCAAACACTTTTTAGGACAATAACTTGCATATAAGCCTTTATAATTAGCACTTTAGATTTCTCCCATAGATTTTTCGAATTTGCCGCGAACACCCCAATTTGTTCGCTGTTCGGCGAACGGGCGAACAGGCAATGTTCGAGTCGAACATGAGTTCGACTCGAACTCGAAGCTCATCCCTAGTGACAATTAAACCCTTAATGGAAAAATGAATGACATATGAAAAAAGTCCACAGAGTTCAATAGTAATTAACTCTAGAATGTCTTTCAATAGATGTCAGGGCTGAAAACCATATCGGAGAACATCATATATGTGGCTTGGTAAAAATCTTGTCCCAGATGTTTCTCTAAGGTGGACACTGTATATGCCAGCAGGCTGTAACACCCGGGAGTGCCTTCACCGTTGGATCAGGGAAGAAGTAAGTAATAAATACTCTTACCTAGTGTTGTAGATCCAGCTCACCATATAGCGGTGGATCTATTAGGCTTGTGTCCACGTCAGGGACCCACAGATGGAAATCCTAGGCTGTTGTCCTCTCCCAATAAGCAGCGTTTTTCAGCGTCTTTCAGCCGTAACACTCACTCCAAGCGTAAGGGATCAGCCTACATAACCAAATCTTCCAATATGAATAGCATCAACCATGGAAAAGATCCTCCACATAGTGTAAATCCAAATATGGAATTTATTAAAAGCACAATAAAAATCCAATACAAAAAATCCAAATGGACAGCTCAATCAAAAACAAATCCAAAAAAGGAAAAACTTCAGAAATGGTAGGTCCAAAATTCAAAGATGCGTGGGGTGAGCAGCATGGGCTGGCATGTAAACCCGACGCGTTTCGTCTACAAAAGACATCAACTGGGGTACACGCCATCCCGGTGCACCCCACGCTTTAAATAGGAAGAGATATTACCTTAATTGTGTACCTGTATGTCCCGTTGTGCCTCTCACTTCCGGGATTGATAGGTCACATGGGCAACTCAATGTCATGTGACTGGAGTCACATGCGCTTCCCGACCAATCATGGAAGCGCTAATAGAACATGATGCGCCGTCAACGTGGCTGACGCCGCCAACGTCTCATCAGCGCATATTGATTTGGAACCCTCACAGATGACGCGACCGCTCGCAAGGAATGCTGGGGAATGTAGTCGCAACGCAATGAAGCAAAACGACCCTCTCCATACAGCATATCTCAACACAAATACGTGCTTGTGGTCATCACGTCACACAGAGGGGGCGGAACAGAGCGCATTGGGATACGGAGCTCTAAAGTATGTCTGTTGACTAAAACCCGGAGCTCCTCTTACCCAATGTGATGAAAGGAAACATCACGCAATGTGCCCGGCAAAAAAAATATATAAATAAATCAGGACTAATAAAAAATGACATCAATGTCACATGTTCACAATGTCCATCCCGGAAGACAGGCACATTGTGTATAATAAAAATATGTATAAACACACAATGGGACATCCATCGAAACCCCATATAACCAAATGGTATATATGGTCTATATAAAGTTTGGGGTGTGGAATGTTGGACACATATTCAACTCCCTGCCAAAACATCCGGGCAGACAGCAGGCACATCCGGGCAGACAGCAGGCACATCCGGGCAGACAGAAGGCACATCCGGGCAGACAGCTGGGCAGCAGATGGGAACACCTCAGGCTGGGCAGCAGACAGGAACACCTCAGGCTGGGCAGCAGACAGGAACACCTCAGGCTGGGCAGCAGACAGGAACACCTCAGGCTGGGCAGCAGACAGGAACACCTCAGGCTGGGCAGCAGACAGGAACACCTCAGGCTGGGCAGCAGGCAGGAACACCTCAGGCTGGACAGCAGGCAGAAGCTCATCTGGCTGGGCAGCAGGCAGAAGCTCATCAGGCAGAAGCTCATCAGGCTGGGCAGCAGGCTCCTCAGGCCGGGAAACAAGCACCACAACCTTAGGCCGGGAAACGGGTACCACAACCTCAGGCCGGGACACGGACACCGGGACTTCAGGCTGGGAGGCAGGCACCGGGACATCAGACTGGAAGGCAGGCACCGGGACATCAGACTGGAAGGCAAGTACCAGGACATCACACTGGAAGGCAGGTACCAGGACATCAGGCTGGAACACTGGCATCAGGACTTCAGGTTGGCATACAGGAACTTCAGGCTGGCATACAGGAACTGGGGCGTCAGACTGGACAGCAGGCACTGGGGCGTCAGACTGGAGTAGTTTGATTGATGTGGAGGTAGGTTGGGTTACTAGCAGGATCGTTTTGGTTGGAAAAAACTTTCGTCTTTTCTTGGGCTTAGCCACTGAAGCTCTGTAGGTAAGGGGTGCAGCAGACTGGAAAGGAGGATTGGGATATGGCAGATGTAACAGTAGCTGGAGGAAGTTCTTGAGGGTTTGTAGGCAGCTGAGAAGAGACAGGTGGGTTGAATGCAGGATAGGTACAGGGAGCAGAGACTGGATATTGGTATCTGGTGGGAAGCAGTGTGTACTGAGCTGCGACTGGGGTTGCCATGGGTGATGGGAAAAATACTTTTGAGCAGGCAGGTGTCTGATGGTAGAAGTGGTTTGTCGTGGGTTGGCTGGGATTGATTGTAACATATCAGACCATGCAGAGAGTATTGGTTGGACAAAGAATGAATCACATGCTGCCTGTCTGACAAGGGTCTGTACTGAGTGAATACATTCCAAAAGCTTTTGCCAGGGACAAACTGAATAGTGCTCAACAAAGCACGAGGAATCATCCCCTAGCAGCCACTGCAGAGATTCCACCTGATCAGCACTGAAAGGGGGCACCAGAAAAAGAGGCACGCTGTACCCGCACCACCAGACAGAGCCACACTGCTGCCCAGCACCACCAGAGAGACCCACGCTGCCCAGCACCAGCAGAGAGAGAAAGACTGAGCCACTGCCAGGCTACAGACATGCTACACTACGGACCAGAGTCGACCTGGGCAACCCAGAGTGAGCGAACATCCAGCTATCCTTGCATCCTGTTCCCTTTCTGCTGCTCACCTTGTTCCTGTACCCAGTCCCGATCTCCCCTTTTTCTTGCATTGCCCGTTACCCTTGCTTCTCATATTGTATATATTTATACATATTGTATATAGTTATGTATACAATAAGGAAGTGCAGCGCAATAAAATCACAAAAGAATAAATAATAGCATAAAGTAAAAGTCCTTATTAAAGCTGATGGACTACAAGTCTCAGAAGGTTAAAAAAAGGCTCCACCGGTGAGAATCAGACAGCAGTGAATAAATGGTGACAGACCCTCCACCTCTGGTAGTATATCTACGCTCACCTCGCTGCATGGACTCCTGAACTAACAGGCAGTCAATGCAAGCAGATCCCACACAGCAAAAGTAGGTAGCTGGTGTAATTCAATGGGAATTGCAGTGCCTTGCGAAAGTATTCGGCCCCCTTGAACTTTTCATCCTTTTGCCACATTTCAGGCTTCAAACATAAAGATATAAAATTAAAAATTTTTGTGAAGAATCACCAACAAGTGGGACACAATTGTGAAGTGGAACGAAATCTATTGGATATTTTAAACTTTTTTTAGCAAATAAAAAACTGAAAAGTGGTGCGTGCAAAATTATTCGGCCCCTTTACTTTCAGTGCAGCAAACTCACTCCAGAAGTTCAGCGAGGATCTCTTAATGATCCAATGTTGTCCTAAATGACTGATGGTGATAAATAGAATCCACCTGTGTGTAATCACGTCTCTGTATAAATGCACCTGCTCTGTGATAGTCTCAGGGTTCTGTTGAAAGCGCAGAGAGCATCATGAAGACCAAGGAACACACCAGGCAGGTCCGTAATACTGTTGTGGAGAAGTTTAAAGCCGTATTTGGATACAAAAAGATTTCCCAAGCTTTAAACATCCCAAGGAGCACTGTGCAAGCGATCATTTTGAAATGGAAGGAGTATCAGACCACTGCAAATCTACCAAGACCTGGCTGTCCCTCTAAACTTTCAGCTCAGACAAGGAGAAGACTGATCAGAGATGCAGCCAAGAGGCCCATGATCACTCTGGATGAACTGCAGAGAACTACAGCTGAGGTGGGAAAGTCTGTCCACAGGACAACAATCAGTCGTACACTGCACAAATCTGGCCTTTATGGAAGAGTGGCAAGAAGAAAGTCATTTCTCAAAGATATCCATAAAAAGTCTCGTCTAAAGTTTGCCACAAGCCACCTGGGAGACACACCAAACATGTGGAAGAAGGTGCTCTGGTCCGATGAAACCAAAATCGAACTTTTTGGCCACAATGCAAAACGATATGTTTGGCGTAAAAGCAACACAGCTCATCACCCTCAACACACCATCCCCACTGTCAAACATGGTGGTGGCAGCATCATGGTTTGGGCCTGCTTTTCTTCAGCAGGGACAGGGAAGAAGGTTAAAATTGAGGGGAAGATGGATGCAGCCAAATACAGGACCATTCTGGATGAAAACCTGTTGGAGTCTGCAAAAGACCTGAGACTGGGATGGAGATTTATCTTCCAACAAGACAATAATCCCAAACATACAGCAAAATCTACAAAGGAATGGTTCACAAATAAAGTAACCAGGTGTTAGAATGGCCAAGTCAAAGTCCAGACCTGAATCCAATCGAGAATCTGTGGAAAGAGCTGAAAACTGCTGTTCACAAACGCTCTCCATCCAACCTCACTGAGCTCGAGCTGTTCTGCAAGGAAGAATGGGCAAGAATTTCAGTCTCTCGATGTGCAAAACGGATAGAGACATACCCCAAGCGACTTGCATCTGTAATCGCAGCAAAAGGTGGCTCTACAAAGTATTAACGCAAGGGGGCCGAATAATTTTGCACGCCCCACTTTTCATTTTTTTCTTAATTAAAAAAAGTTTAAAAAAAACAATAGATTTCGTTCCACTTCACAATTGTGTCCCACTTGTTGGTGATTCTTCACAAAAAATTAAAATTTTATATCTTTATGTTTGAAGCCTGAAATGTGGCAAAAGGATGAAAAGTTCAAGGGGGCCGAATACTTTTGCAAGGCACTGTAATTCTCCAGTGTTCACATCAATGAGCATATCTTTTACTGCTGTAGGTCGGCTGGCACCTGTGGTTCCACAAGCTTGTGTGCAGCTCTTTCTTGTTCATACATCACGGGACACAGAGCAGCATAGTCATTACTATGTGGGTTATATAGAATTACCTTCAGGTGCTGGCACTGGCAACTTCCAAAACAGGAAGTACCCTCCCCTATATAAGCCCCTCCCATCCGGGAGTACCTCAGTTTTTTGCCAGTGTCTAAGGTGTTGGCCAAGGTTAACATGTATTCATCTGGGCTTGTGTACAGGTTCTCTGGGCCTTAGCAAGCTATTCCGGATCCGACCAAAAAAGCTTCATAGCTAAACGGTCGGTACCCGGGCCTTGCAGAGAAGAGCAAGGTTTTGCCTGTAATGCCTCTCTTAGGAGGGCTGGACCCTGGGATCCAGAGCTCTGGTCATACCCAAAACCAAGAGGCTATCTGTGCAGGGTGCTATACAGGTCCAGGGGAGTGGAATCCTTGGGAACCCGGTCCCTGAAGGTCTAGTACAATGCCTGCCGTGAAAGGTGAAGTTTGGGCTTCTGTGGACCAAACAAAGTCCTGCGGCGGGGAAAAGGTAAGTGGGGGCCCCTCAGGAACTTGGTTCTATTGAGGGGACCCCCAAGCCTAATATGTCTTTCTGCCTGTTACCTAAAAGGTATTCCCGCTAATAGCTGTATATGCCTAAGAAATCCTAGAAATGTTTTTTCATAAAGGAAGTTTTAAAAACTGTAAACCTGGAAATGTTTTTCATAAAGGAGGTTTTAAAAAAAAAAAAAAAAGACAAAAGTGCGGTACCTGTGTTTGTCCACTAGAGGCCGCTGTGGAACGTCTTTTTTTCTTGGGGCTATTCCTTCCATGGTGAAAGTCCAGGCAGATGAGTGAGCTCTCTATCAGGGAAGCTGCATTCCTCTGTCATGCTGCCAAGTAGTTTCCTTCCATCCCCGAGTCCTGGTGAAACAGGGACCCTGGCTCCTCTCCCTACATGGCGCCAAAAGCGCACGCGCGCGCGCGCGCGCACACACGCTTTCTTTTTATAAGATTTAGCTTCAAAAAAGGGGGCGGAGCCTGGCGGATGACGCGCTCTGTGCGCCCAGCGCTTCTGCGCATGTGCGGGCGTCCCAGCAAGATAAAAGGACTCAGTCCACGCTGCTTGCTATGGACACAGAGCATGAAAAGGAGCTGGTAGCATGGTATAGGGGCTTACAGCGGGCGGTTGATACAGGCATCCCCAGAAAGACGCATTAGTAGACACCCACTGATGTACATAGCAGCAAATTGCATTAGACTATTTCAGTAAGGGGTGTATTGCGGCTGGAATACCTCAGCTTTGAACTAAGGAATATGCCACCTAAAAAACTCAGAGATATACCTCTCAGGAAGTGTAGGGGGTCTCCATCGGGCTCTGAGGATCTGGAGCAGTCATCTGCACCCTCCTCCCCTGAGAAATCAGAGGTTAATACCCATAAGGAACCCCCGGGAGTGCCAGGTACTGCGGCTGTCCTCAGTCCACCTGCTCCTGCATATATAACAGAGGAGGTTTTTTCCTTAACTCTGGAGGGATTGGAGCAGAGATTGGCAGCATTGATCGCTTCTTCTCTACAGGAAAGAAAGCGCGCCAGATCTCCATCACCTCCATTAGAGTGCCTGTTGGCAGAGCAACAGTCCCAGGAAGGGACCGACCTACCTGAAGGGGATCAGGAGGAGGTTAACTCTGTTTTTGAGGAATCGACAGTAGATGAACCATTTTCAGCATCACAGACTGAAAGATTGTGGGTCCAGACCCTAACTGACATGGTTCGATCTGCATTTAAAATGCCTCTTGTTGAACCATCAACTACTGCTGTCTCCTCATTGGGGTCGCTAAAAGCTCCCCAGGTTAATTGCTCCTTTCCAATACATCCATTATTGGAAGGAATTATATACCAGGACTGGGAACATCCTGATAAACTATTTGTTCCGCCTAAGAAATTTCCGGTGATCTATCCCATGGAGGAAAAGTTCACCCAGAGATGGAATGTTCCTACGGTGGATGCAGCCATCTCTTCTGTGAACAAATCACTGACATGTCCAGTAGATAATTTTCAAATGTTCAAAGATCCAGTAGATAAAAAATTGGAATCTTTATTAAAATCTGCTTTTTCCACAGCAGGGGCTGTTACACAGCCAGCAGTGGCAGCTATTGGGGTCTGCCAAGCTTTAAAGGATCAAATGAAAATGGTCCTGAGGGATTTGCCAGACCAGCAGGCCCAGGCTCTGGCTGATCTGCCTAGAGCATTATGCTTTGCGGTTGACGCCATCAAGGATTCTATCCATCAGGCCTCCCGCCTCACGCTGTCTTTGGTACATATGCGTAGGCTTCTGTGGCTCAAAAACTGGTCTGCTGAAGCTCCCTGTAAGAAGCTCTTAGTTAGCTTCCCATTTCATGGGGAACGCCTTTTTGGCGAGGACCTGGATAAGTATATCCAGAAGATTTCCAGTGGTAAAAGTACTCTCTTACCGAGTAAGAAGAGGTCTAGGGGTCCATCTTTTAAGAGGACTACCTCTCCTATCCCTGCGACGTCTGCTACTAAGCAGTTCCGACGGCCTCCTCGGTCAAACTCAGGGGGTAAAAATCAGGGACAGTCACAGGGTAATAAGAAACCCTGGATCCGAAGGGGTACTAAACCAGCCTCCAAGTCAAGCCTATGAAGGGCTGCCCCCACTCAAACGGGTGGGGGGAAGACTTCAGTTGTTCGCAAAGACCTGGCGGGAGACGATCAAAGACAGATGGGTGCTCTCCGCAGTAACTCTGGGATACAAGTTGGAGTTAAAAGAGTCTCCTCCTTCCCATTTTATGTGGTCAGGCATGCCAAGAGACCCTCTGAAAAGAGGGTCTCTCCTATTGGCGTTAGAACAACTATTGCTCCAAGGAGTAATTATGGAGGTTCCTATGGAAGAGTGGGGGTTGGGTTTCTACTCAAACCTTTTCACAGTCCCGAAGCCAAACGGGGACATAAGACCCATATTGGACCTAAAGAGTCTAAACAAATTTCTAAACGTCCGGTCTTTCCGGATGGAGTCGATCCGATCAGTCACCGCTGCCCTACAAGGGGAGGAATGGTTAGCTTCGATCGACATCAAAGATGCTTACTTGCATGTTCCCATCTTTCCAGGTCATCAAAAATTTCTACGCTTTGCAGTAGAAGGGCGCCATTTTCAGTTCAGAGCCTTACCATTCGGTCTGGCCACAGCACCACGAGTGTTCACAAAAATTCTGGCCCCACTGTTGGCCGATCTAAGAACACGAGGTGTAACGATAATGGCATACCTAGACGACCTGTTGTTGATGGACCACTCAGTTACCAAGCTAGAAGTGGTAATTGTCGATACAATCAAGTATCTAGAATCTCACGGTTGGGTCATCAACCTGGACAAGTCAGCCCTACAGCCAGTGAAAAACCTGGTATATCTAGGGCTACGGCTGGATTCAGACCAGAGGAAGATTTTCTTACCTCTAGACAAGGTATCCTCTTTGAGGGGCTTGGTCCGTCTGTTTTGTGCAAAAAGACAGCCGTCCATACGCCTGTGCATGAGGCTGCTAGGAAAGATGGTAGCATCATTCGAAGCTGTGCCATACGCCCAATTCCACTCAAGGAATTTACAGAGGGCCATATTGTCAGCCTGGAACGGAAAAATTCAGGCTCTAGACTTCCCGATGGCTTTGTCCCCTTCCGTTCGGAAGAGTCTCTGCTGGTGGTTGATCCCCCAGAATCTCCAGAAGGGAAAACCCTTCAGTCCGATATCTTGGAAGGTGGTCACTACAGATGCCAGCCTTATAGGCTGGGGGGCAGTACTGGAGCAATGGTCTCTCCAGGGCAGATGGTCAAATGTAGTAAAAACCCTGCCCATCAATCTCTTAGAGATACGAGCAGCCCGGTATGCCCTAGTAGCCTGGACATCCAGACTCCAAGGGTCCCCTGTCAGAATTCAATCAGACAATGCCACAGCAGTGGCATATATCAATCATCAGGGAGGCACCAGGAGTCGTGCAGCCCAGAGGGAAGTAAGTCACATCCTGGAATGGGCAGAAAAGCATGTCCCATGTATATCAGCTGTCTTCATTCCAGGGGTGGAGAATTGGAAGGCGGACTTTCTGAGTCGCCAACAGTTATGCCCAGGGGAATGGTCCCTTCATCCCGAGGTCTTCCGAGCAATATGTCAGCGGTGGGGAACACCGGATGTAGATCTGCTAGTATCCAGATTCAACGCAAAGGTGGACAGATTTGTCTCCCGGACAAGGGATCCCCTCGCTTGTGGCTCGGATGCTCTGGTGTTCCCTTGGGATCAGTTCAGACTGATATATGCATTCCCTCCGCTACAATTGTTGCCTCGACTCCTTCGCAGAGTCAGGTTGGAGAAGAAGCCGGTGATCCTGGTGGCTCCAGCGTGGCCCCGAAGGGCCTGGTACGCGGAGATCATCAAAATGTCTGTGGGGAGTCCTTGGACCCTTCCACGTCGTCCGGACCTGCTTTCGCAAGGACCGATATACCACCCTTCCTTACTAACTCTAAGTTTAACGGCCTGGCTATTGAATCCCACATCCTAAAGAAGAGAGGTCTCTCTAACTCTGTGGTATCAACTATAATCAATGCCAGGAAGCCTGTATCCAGGCAAATCTACTATAGAGTTTGGAAGGCGTACATCACTTGGTGCGAGGCCAGAAAATGGCATCCACGTAAGTACGTTATAGGCAGAATTCTGGACTTCCTGCAGTGGGCTGTAGACAGGAAGTTTGCCTTAAGTACTATCAAGGGCCAGGTTTCGGCCTTATCAATACTATTTCAAAGGCCCCTGGCTATGCATTCACTTGTCAAATCCTTTATGCAAGGGGTGACTCGTATTATTCCACCGATTAAAGCTCCCATATGCCCATGGGATCTAAATTTGGTTCTGTCGGTTCTGCAGAAGCAGCCGTTTGAACCTTTGCGGCACATTTCCTTGGTTCTACTCACCAGAAAATTTATATTTTTAGTAGCCATATGCTCGGCTAGAAGAGTGTCGGAATTAGCCGCCATGTCCTGTAAAGAGCCATATCTGGTTATCCATAAGGACAGAGTAGTATTACGCCCTCACCCAGCCTTTCTTCCTAAGGTGGTATTGAGGTTTCACTTGAACCAGGATGTGGTTCTTCCTTCTTTTTTCCCCAAACCAAGCTCGGTAGAGGAAAAGTTATTGCATTCTTTGGATGTAGTAAGAGCAGTTAAAGCTTATCTAAAAGCCACTGCTCAGATTCGTAGAACAGATTCTTTGTTTGTTCTGCCGGAAGGCCCCAGAAAGGGTCAGGCAGCATCAAAATCTACTTTAGCCAAGTGGATTCGACAGGTCATAATACAAGCCTATGGCTTGAGAAGTAGACCGCCTCCGTTCAAAGTTAGGGCGCACTCCACGAGAGCAGTTGGAACTTCATGGGCAGTGCATCACCAGGCCTCCCTGGCTCAAATTTGTAAGGCCGCAACATGGTCTTCAGTACACACGTTTACTAGGTTCTACCAGGTGGACGTTAGAAGTCAGGAGGATGTCGCCTTTGGGCGCAGTGTGTTGCAGGCCGCAAAAGATCCTCATGCCTGATGGCGCCCAGCTTATGTATGGTGTATCCCCCCCCCTCATTTGGCATTGCTTTGGGACGTCCCACATAGTAATGACTATGCTGCTCTGTGTCCCGTGATGTATGAACAAGAAAGTAGGATTTTTAAAACAGCTTACCTGTAAAATCCTTTTCTTGGAGTACATCACGGGACACAGAGCTCCCACCCCTCTTTTGGGGACACGTATTGCTTTGCTACAAAACTGAGGTACTCCCGGATGGGAGGGGCTTATATAGGGGAGGGTACTTCCTGTTTTGGAAGTTGCCAGTGCCAGCACCTGAAGGTAATTCTATATAACCCACATAGTAATGACTATGCTGCTCTGTGTCCCGTGATGTACTCCAAGAAAAGGATTTTACAGGTAAGCTGTTTTAAAAATCCTACTTTTACAGCATTTTAGAAGGAACCTTTTTTTTCACCCAACAGGCTGAAGGAAAAGAAAACAACCGATTTCTCCATCCACCCAGCCAGGACATTGTATCCTGACAGTGGCACTCTTGTCTGTTCGAATACACTAATTAGCATCTGCAGCCACTGATCTACAAACACTTCCGTTCAACAGAAGTTGATCTAACAATACATACCGTACAATAGAGTTTACAAAAGGAGGCTTCCAGTTAAGCGGTTGTAAACTGCAAATGTCGTTAAAAAGGAAAAAACCTGCAAGTCAATGGCATAATGTGCTAGTATGCATCACATACTAGCACATTATGACATTCTCACCTTGTAACAAAGCCCTCCAGCGCTGTACTGTCACCGCTGAGAAGGCCGACATGTTCCCCCTGTCTTTCTTCCGGGTTCACACACTCCAGCTAGGGGAGTGGCCGGAGCCACGATGACGTTACTCCCGCACATGCGCGTGGGTGCCCTCGGTTCTGGCACAAAGCTCTGAAGTTCCAGCAAGGTATGCATGACCTTTAGAGTGTATGCGCCAGTGATGTTACTGGCTGCGTGCATCATTTAGGAGATACTCATTTTACGTTATTATAGGCTTACCTGTAGGTAAAAATTACCAAGCAGGGTTTACTACCGCTTTAAATACTAGTGATCAAGCTTGGTGTTTCCACAAAACAATAAAGAATGATTTCATTGCAATGTATGGGCTCAGTATTTGATTTACTATATCATTTGGAAGACCAATTAACCTAGTGTACATTGCCAGTGCTGGTGTCCTTACACTGAAGATTATTATATTACATGCTCTTAGGTACATAAGCTTTGAAACTAAATGGGCTAGTTTCTCGTATGACATATTATTGGGGGTGTATGATTTGGGATAGATTATATGCAACTTAAATCTTTTAGATGAAATGAGAAATTAAAATAAGTATCTTGCATATTCACTTCAAAACATTTGTGCAGCCCAATGTTGTGTTAATAGCTCTCTTTTAAATGCTTGTGGAATTTTGCTGAGCTCCAGTGGTTGTATAAATTATGACATACAGGTTTTGTAGCACAAAATGATTTGTTTTCGTCTTCCCCTTGCTCGTTCTTATTCTGAAGGCCCGTACACACGATCGGATATTCCGACAACAAATGTGTGATGGACGTGTTTTGTCGGATAATCCGACCGTCTGTATGTTCCATCAGACAATTGTTGGAATTTCCGACAGCAAATGTTGGCTGTGCATGCTCTCAAATTGTCCGACAATGAATGTGTTCCATCGGATTATCCAATTGTGTGTACACAAATCCGTCGGACTAAAATCCAAAGTACAAACACGCATGCTCTGAACCAATGCTAACCATCAGACAACATTTTCAGAAGTTGCCCAAAGGGTGGCGCTAAAGAGCAGAAAAACCACATAGTTTTGTGAATGTTGGCTGAAAAAGTTCTGCCGTCTGTATGCAGAACAAATTCACGGCCAACGCCCTTCGGACGAAAATCCACGGATTTGTCCGATGGAAATCCTATCGTGTGTACGAGGCTTTAGGCTCATGTGTGAGGTTCTTAAAAGAAAAACTTAAGTCTCCTGTAGGAACAATTATGTAGACATATGGTATTGCCATCTCATTGCTCCCATTCACCTCTAAACTTCTAGAACGCCTAGTCTACAACCGTCTTGGCTCCTACCTGAAAATAACCTTCTTGACCCCTTACAGTCTGGCTTTCGCTCTCAGCACTCTACGGAAACTGCCTTACTAAAACTCACTAACGATTTACTAACTGCTAAAACCAACAGCCACTACTCCATACTCCTTTTACTTCACCTCTCTGCAGCCTTTGATTCCGTTGACCACCCGCTCCTTCTCAATAAACTCCATTCCCTTGGCCTCCAAGATTCTGCTCTATCCTGGTTCTCTGCCTATCTATCACAGCGCTCCTTCAGTGTTATCTACAACTCTATCTCCTCCTCTCCATTGCCCCTTTCTGTGGGGTCCCCCAAGGCTCTGTTCTTGGACCTCTTCTCTTCTCTATCTACACCTCCTCCCTTGGTGACTTGATAACCGCCCACGGCTTTCAATACCACCTATACACCGATGACACCCAAATCTGTCTACTCCTCACCTCACTTCTTCAGTCTCCTCTCGCATTACTAACGGACATCTCAGCATGGATGTCGCACCACTTCCTTAAACAAAATCTCTCTAAAACGGAGTTACTAATATTCCCCCCTGCCTGTGCCCCCCTCCATGACTTTTCCATCAAAATCAACAATGCAACCATCAGTCCCTCCCCTCACGCCAGGGTACTAGGTGTAATCCTAGACTCTGACTGGTCATTTCAGCCTCAAGTCAAATCGTTGTCAAAAGTTTGTAGAATTCACCTCCATAACATCTCTAAAATTCGCCCCTTTTTAACAAATGAAACCACCAAACTCCTCATTCACTCCCTTGTTATCTCTCGCCTTGACTATTGCAACTCCCTTCTTATTGGCCTGCCTCTCCATAGGCCATCCCCTCTTCAGTCTATCATGAATGCTGCTGCCAGACTTATCCACCTTACCAGCCGCTCAGTGTCTGCCAACCCTCTCCTCCAATCCCTACACTGGCTCCCGATCACCCAGTGAATTAAATTCAAAATACTAACCACAACCTACAAAGCCATCCACAACTCTGTCCCGAGCTACATCACCAATCTTGTCTTCAAACATATCCCAAACCGTCCTCTCCGCTCTTCTCAAGACCTCCTACTGTCAAGCTCTCTCGTCTCCTCCTCCCATGCTCTACTCCAGGATTTCTCCAGAGCCTCTCCCAATCTCTGGAACTCGCTACCTCAACCTGTCCGGCTATCCCCTACTCTTGCTATCTTCAGGCGATCCCTGAAAACTCATCTCTTCCGGGAAGTCTATCACGTCTCCAACTAATATTTTACCACTTCCATCAGCTCATTCCCCACAGTTACAATCTTTTGTACCACCTGCCCCACCCTATTAGATTGTAAGCTCTTCTGAGCAGGGGCCTCTTAATCCTATTGTATTTTATTGTATTAGAACTGAATTGTCTCCCTTTTATATTGTAAAGCGCTGCGTAAACTGTTGGCGCTATATAAATCCTGTATAATAATAATAATTGCTACCCTCTTTCTGAAAATGCTAGCCCATGGCTGTCATACCAATATGTTGGCCACAGTACTTGGAGTCATCAACATGAACAACATTTCAACATGTAGAGAGATAAGGTATCAGGCACTGATGCACCACATGCTTGTTCTGGGTTTGTGACTTCAAAAACAATCCCCTCTGGATAATGAATGTACAGAATTGTAAAGTAGTTGTGAATGCATGTTGTCCTATATTAATATTCATGTAGCACCCTAATGTCTAAGTAGGGTTGTTCCTAAATTTACCTGCCAGGTATAGTTGCCTTTGCCAACTGTGAGGGATCAATTGATTTCACCCTAATTGCCCTGTACACAGGATTTCCGATGGAATAAAATCCAATGGATTTTTCCATCGGAAATCCGATGAAGCTGACTTCCATCAGTCTTGCCTACACACCATCAGTCTAAAATCCGACCGTCCCAAACGCCGTGACGTAAAACACTCAGAAGAGCCGAGAAAAATGAAGTTCAATGCTTCTGAGCATGCATTGACTTGATTCTAAAAATGCGTGGGTTTTTTCTCCGATGAGTTCCCCACAGACGATCGGAATTTGCTATCGTTTTTTTTTCCATCGGTAAAATTTAAAACATGTTCTATTTTTTTGTGCCGATGGAAAAAAGACTGATGGGGCCCACACACGATCGGTTTGTCCGATGAAAAAAGTCCATCGGTCTTTTTTCATCAGAAAAACCGATTGTGTGTACGCGGCATAAGTCTGTAATTGCTGCAGTTCTCTCTTCTGTCACTAGATGGCCGGGTATTTGGTGATATTGGATAAGACAAGGGCATTGCAAGGACAGATTAAGAATAGATAGGGTATCTCAGCCAATGGGCAGGGATTTTCTTGGGTCCCTTGGCCTGCAGGGAGAGCCTATTTATTTGGGTGAGGTCAGGTGATCGGTATGCTGTGCCACTTGGACGGCTATCTGGGTGGACGTGTGTTGTGCTGCCCAGGTTGCTAGGCCGGCGTTTGGGACTATCCCGGGCACATCTGGCTGCTAGGCTGTTTGAGGGCCTATCCAGAAGCAAGAGAGCAGCGTAGGGTTGGGATTGTGGCTTGCAGTCCAACCAGAAGTGGCGGGTCTGCTGGCCAGGGAACCTGTCGTGGTGGGAGGTAGAGGGGAAGCGGTCGACACTAAGGAACCAACCACCTTGTTACCAGGGACCACAGTGAGTAGCTGAAGCAAGTACCGGAGCAGTATTCTCCTCAACCGGGGACGGTAAAGAATCAGGAAACTTCAACAGTTGCCAAGCCAGGGACCCAGCCAGTGAGGTGATGCTTGAGGAGTATCTGGAGTGCCAAGCCAGGGACCCGGCAGGGAAGCGAGGGTGACACTTGAGGAAGATACTAAAGTAAGAAGATTAGAAGAGCTCACAGGATTCAGTGGCAGTGAATCAGCAAGTTTAGCGAGAGAGACTGGGAGCTCAGTGGCCGGGGAGTCTACAAAAAGTGACTGTATAAAAGTAAAGGCATTCGTTACAATCTATGTTAGGAACTGTTCTAAGACTGTTGCCATAGGAAACCGCGCTCCTACACATGCAGATGTGGTGTCTTGCTGGATGCCTTTGCCTGCATGGCTGTCTACAGGTAGAAGTCTCGGAGTCTGCTAATTGACATTGCAACTACCTAAGGGTGTGCTGGCCCTAAACCCTCTCCCACTGTTCTGTTCGAGAAAATAAATTCCTTTGCATTCAAGAAGTGTCTGGCGCCCATGAATCTACCTTACACTACACCCACTATGCCTTGCAACCCACTCTATACAGAAGGATGTCAGTTGTCCCTGGAGGTTCTCATTAGACTAGACTAAAGAGGGCCTGGGACCTTGCTACATTTAAATAGATATGTTCATGATAATAACATATATTTTTAATTGTAAATAAAACTCACTATAATACTCTTTCTGATGCATTAATGTGCTGGTCACATGATTGCTTTTCTTTGCTGAGGAGGACATGTCCACCACGTATTACGTATGACAGGAGACTCTAAGCCTTCACATCAAGGCTGGCTTGGGAAGCCTTTGTCCATCAAGAGAGGAGGGATGGGCGGGGTAGTGTGGCTATACAATGACCACGGAAGATACAGGCACACTGTGTGCTTGCACAGTCTGCCTGTATCTCAGAACAGAATGACAAAGGATGCAAACTGACCATGCTAACATCAGCTTAGTGTGGTCAGTTTTCAACCATGAAGCAGGGAACTGGCAGGATCAACCAGGTAATACAGAGAAATAACAGTAACAAATAACATCTTTATATAAAAAGAAAATATGAAATACATAAAAGGGACAGTCTTATTACATTTGATTTTTAGGGTTGCAAACATTTTAACAATGTTACAGATTACTACCTTTTGATGCTCTAAAGAAAAAGCTGTTTGTCCAACTATTGTACGTCTTTTGGATGCTGGTTCTGAATGGGAGCAACTTATTAATACTCCTTCCCACCTCCACCTACCGGCCCTTTAAGAAGATCAAAATGCCGGGAGGCTGAGGAGGGCTTCCCGATCATGTGATGGCAGTGATTGGCTGCCACAGCGGTCATGTCATCAAAAGTGCCCGATCGCAAGTATGCATCAGGAGTTTTCTATGACTGGGAACATCCTCTATGCAAAGTAAACTATTTACCTATAGATGCGTACATGCTGCTCTGCTTCAGGCTGGGTTTACACTATTGCGAATTGGATGCGGATTTCCCCACATCTGATTCGCATGTCAAGAGACTTTGACCGGCTCTCAATGGAGCTGGTTCGCACAACTCCGGGACGGCTGCGGAACGAATTGCACAGGAGTCCTATGTATCCTCTGGTCCGTTTCAGGTCCAAATTCAGCAAAAAATTCGGACCGAAACCGGACCTGAAATGGTGAACAGGGATGCACCAGACCCCTGCTGCGAGCCACTCCACACAGCAGTATGAACCCAGCCTTAAAGCGCACAATCCAGTGGCCGCATATATGTGTGTGGCCGGTGGTAAGTGGTTAATCAGCTGGTGCACTTGGAGTGCTCTGATGAGAAAAGCTGCAGTCTGTGTTCCTTAAATAGTATTTAATCGTTGCAGAGAACACCTAAAACCTGACTTGGACATTTTATGGTTACACAACCTGGTCATATTGCTAAAATCTTTTTATATGTACTATAAACTGAAGGACCTATGAATAAATGGTTGTGGAATTAATCATTTGAGTTTCCATTAATACTTATGGGGAAATTTGCTTTGATATACTAGTGCTTTGGATTACAAGCATGTTTCTGGAATGAATTATGCTCACAATTTAAGGTCTTACTGTAGTTAATCTGGTTGAAAAAATAAATTAAAAAAAGACACTGGTCAATCTAGTTCAACCAAAAAAACAAAAATCATACAATCCTATACACACACAGTTGATCCAGAGGAAGGCAAAAAACAAACAAAAAAACAGAAAAGCATGATCCAATTTGCTCCAGCAGGGGGAAAAAATCATAGCTAATCCCCCCAAGAGGCAAGCGGACCAACTTTCCCTATAAATGTTAGTATCCAGTTAGATTATGTAATTTTAGGAATGTAGCACCCTGCTCCCAATGAGTGGGCGCTATGTGGTAAAATTATAGTTGTCTGAGCAATAGTTTGGCTCAGAAGGATTGTGTTACAAATTGTACTCTGTTTCAGTTCGGCTGGCTGTGTGATTTTCCTCCTGACAGTAGGTGTTGCTGTCACCACTGGTCAGGATAGGAAAGGCAGCAGGCTGGACGCGTTGGGTATCTCGTTCCCAGCAGTGGCTCAGGGGTGTGGTCAACCCACTGTGCATGCTGGGAGGAGGTACTTAAGGGACAGACGCCATTAGTGTGGGGCTTTTTGAGCGTTGCGGGTAGTCGTCCGTGGTGGTGGGCACCACCTGCCCGACCCCGTCCTGAGGGCCCTCATGGCCTAAGGGAAGTGCTGGCAGTTTCCGCCTCAGGGCCATGTTGGCCTGAGGCTCCGTTACTGAAGAGTAGGCCCAGGAGTTACTGGGGGCCTACTGATCCAGGGATGATCCTGTGTCGCCTTGCCTGCTGGAATTGGAGGATGCATCCGGGTCATAATCTACCTCACAGTGATGCCGGAATGGCTGGAAGATCCTGGCACTGAGAGCTGTGTTCTTAATTCAGAAGGTAACCCAGGGAAGGGCTACACCAAGTTTGTGGCAGAGACTGTTCTATTTACACCAAGTCTGTGGCAGAGACTATATGTGATCGAGCTATACATCGGTTGCTAGGCCGGTGAAATTGGGCCTATCCAGTGTTTGCCGAGTCCAGTGTGGAGACACTTGCTCCTCTGGACCTAGGAAAGTTCCTGTGATCCGCAACTAAGGTACCCGAGTCCTCCCCATTCCTTCAACCCCCCTCAGTTGGAAACTTTATGCAATAAAACCCTTGAAAGAGACTTTGTGTTGGTGCAAACTTTCTTCTTCAAGGAGAACCCCTGAGACGAGCATACGGAACAGTAAGGTAACGGCAGGCCCAAATTTAAACCAGCGGCTCCTAGGGGGGGGGGGGGGAACTTTTAGGAAACAATCCAGGCCTTTTTTTAAAGCAATCTACTGAGCTGGATAGAACCAGTTCTAGAGGGAGTCTGTTTCACATTGTCACAGCTCCTACTGTGAAGAAACCTTTCCATATTTGGAGATTAAAGGGGTTGTAAAGCTTTGTGTTTTTTCACCTTAATGCATCCTATGCATTAAGGTGAAAAAACAGCTTGCACTCTCCGGCCCCCCCGAGCCCCCATTTTACTTACCTGAGCCCCGAATCTCCGTGGGCGCAATCCTGCGTCGTTCTCTCCATGGCTGATCGGCTCCTCCTTGGATAGATTGATAGCAGCACAGCCATTGGCTCCCGCTGCTATCAAACAAATCCTGTGACGCGGCCGCTGGGGCAGAATTATACACTCGGCAGCTATGCACGCCTAGTGTATAACACGGGAGCGCGCCCACAAGGTAACCCCCTCAGGAGAGAGTTTCACAGAGGGGGTTAGCTCTTGCGGGGAGGAGCTGAGGCAGCCGCCATGTGACCCCAGAAGATGACGCTCGGGGCCACTCTGTGCAAAACGAACTGCACAGGGGAGGTATGTATGACCTGTTTGTTATTTAAAAAAAATAAACTGAACCTTTAGTGTCCCTCTAAACCTCTTTTTTCCTTCAGACATAAAGAGTGCCCCCTTGTCCTCTGTGATGACCTTAAAGTGAATAACTCAACACTAAGTTCACTATATGGACCCCTTATGTAATTATACATGTTGGTCAAATCCCTCTTCAAGCTCCTCTTCTCAAGAGAGAATAAATTCAGTTCAGCTAATTGTTCCTCATAGCTGAGCTCCTCCATGCCTCTTATCAGTTTGGTTGCCCTCCAGTGGCGGCTGGTGATAAAAAAAATTGGGGGAGGGGCGCAAACCCCTCCAGGTCCTTACCTGCCCATCCTCGACTGTCACGGCTCCCAATACCCGGACACACTATACACAGAGCACACATTGTATATTATACACAGAGCGCACTATACACAGAGCGCACTATACACAGAGCGCACACTGTATATTCTACACACAGCGCACACTATACACAGAGCGCACACTATACACATTGTTATTGTTTAGGGTGGAGAGGCAGAAAGGGGGTTATTGTTTAGGGTAGAGGGGCAGGGAGGAGGGTTATTGTTTAGGCTGGAGAGGCAGAGAGGGGGGTTATTGTTTAAGGTGGAGAGGCAGGGAAAGGGGTTATTGTTTAGGGTGGAGAGACAGGAAGGGGGTTATTGTTTAGGGTGGAGAGACAGGGAGGGGGGTTATTGTTTAGGGTGGAGAAGCAGGGAGGGGGGGCCGTTTTAGGGTGGAGAGGCAGGGAGGGGGGTTATTGTTTAGGGTGGAGAGGCAGGGGGGATATTGTTTAGGGTGGAGAGGCAGGGAGGGGGGGCCGTTTTAGGGTGGAGAGGCAGGGAGGGGGCCGTTTTAGGATTCAGGAAGGGGGGATTTGGGAACCCCACAGTCTCTGCAGCAGCTGAGAAAAGTGAACAGAGGTGGGGGAGGGGGAGCCAGGCTCAGGCAGGACACAGTGCACTACACACCGAGTGGAGCAGTCTAGCCGCCCTGCAGAGGAGTCTGAGGACTCGGGGGGATGGGAAGCATGTTGCCGGGAGGGAGTGACAGTGAGAGAGCTCACCTCGGATCCCCGCACCCAGTCACTCACCTTCTGCTCTTGTACATGCGCCGCACCTGTGATCCGCTCCCAGCCTCACATTACAGGGTCCCGGGTTGCAGTAATCTCAGTGTCCACTGTCCACTCCAGTCCGACTCCAGGGAAGTGATGCATAGTGCTGAAAAAGCACAGCCCAGTCGCCTTTTGGTCCCGGCCAATGAAAAAAAAAAAAGGACAAAAGCCAGGGACAAATCATTGGAGAGTGGGAGTGTGTGCGGGCACACAGCTTGTGCCCTGCACATGCCCTAAACACGGGAAAATCAGCTTCCCAGCTTGCAATCTGCTCATTGCAAGCTGGGAAGCTTCCCATAGACCACTGTGTGTCCGGCGCCTGGTTGCTCCTAAAGTGACTTTTTTTTTTTACAAAAACTTGGGGGGGGGGAGCCCCTCCCCTATGGACGTTGCGGTCTCCATTTTCCCTCGATATCCTTGTTGAGAACTGGTGCCCAAAACTGAACTGCATATTCCAGATGAGGTCTTACTAATGATTTGTACAGGGGAAAAATGATCTCTCTCTCTCTCTCGCTCTGTCTTGCTGTCCATACCTCTCCTTAATACAAGAAAGAATTTTGCTCGCTTTGGAAATCACAGCTTGGCATTGCATGCTATTATTAAAGGGATTGTAAAGTCTCATGGTTTTTCACCTTCATGCATTCCATGCATTCATGCATGTGTAGCGATACCTTCAACTAAGAGGGCCGCAGATTTCGTTTGGGCCCTGAAGACAGCTTCGCCAACCCCCGGCAATTTACTCGACCCCCTACTGGCACAGTTAGTCTAGGGTAATATGTGTATATCTTATGCTCTATGATTAAATTCAAACACCAAGACAGTGATAAAAGAATAACGAATTTACTTTCTATAGCAATGGAAATCAACAGTGATAACAGATCATAAGAATCTATCTGCAGAGCCCTGCAGCAGGAGTCACACTATAACTATAGAGATATGGCGCACACGCGCCACGTGTAACAGTACTTCACTATGCGCCCTATGGCGCAGCAACTAAATAAACTACCTAGATGGCCAGGCCTGACCATATAACTCAGTCTCTAGTAGGGGTAAAATTCTTCGCATGCAAGTCTTTAAACGGTGGTGCACATTTCAGGAACACATTTGTAATCCAAGGGGGGGGGGGGGTAAAAATGCCAACACAGTACACTCCACTAAAGATCCGTTCAACTCAGTTCTGCTTTGGATCTCAAATGGGGAAAATAACTCAAATAGGAACTAGTGGGCCACGGCAGTCTGTAGGCCTAACAATGATATAAAGTATTTGTGGATTGAGCAAGTGCTCGCTCACCCCTCCGGACGCGATCCCAGTCCGGGAACTTCCACCTGCTGTGTCTCCTCACACAGCTCTGCAGCAGTCTGGTCTCCGGCTCAGCAGCAGTTGAAGAAAACCGAGTCAGATGCCACCCAGGCTCGAGATGGGGTGGAAGGCTCTTTGGGTAACAGCGCAAGGCCCAGGCTTCAGGCCTTGCACCACGGTGGATCCGCACAGGAAGATCTCTCCCTTGAAGTCTCGTGTCCCAAAGAGGCCGAGCCCAGCCTCGCCTCCTCCTTTTATAACCCCTCCCATGAGTCTCTGGGGTGGAAACATTGCTGAAAGGGGTTCTGGGTAATGTAGTCTCTCTCCTCTGCTTTCACTTCCAGTAAAGTCTCTTCTCTACTCCCTCCCGACTCACCTCTCACCCGGAAAGTCCTGTCTCTCTCTATTAAAGGGGAATACCCCGCTACACATGCATGGCACTTTTACTCAAACCCTAAGCCTCATGTAAAAGGAAAATCACTATTCTATAATCTCTCCCAAGATAAAGTATTAAAAAAAAAACACAACAATTCGAAAATGGGAAACCAAAATAGGTACCACTTTCTCAGACGCTCAATGGCAATATGCCTTCAGGGAAATCCATAAAGCCTCCCACTGTGTCTAACTGACGAGTAAAATAATAAACAGATGGCACTATACCCCATATAGACTTGCTAAATACTATCCAGAAAAATCACCACTATGATGGAGGAACTGCAGCCAAACAGGGAATCTGCTACATACATTCTGGGACTGTCCGAGTATAAAAAGCTTATGGAACCAAATTTTCTAATGAATTTCCTCCATCACAGGAATTATAACTTCTACTAACCCAGCACTTGCAATCCTCCACATAGGAATAGAAAATGTTCTCCTTAATTTAGGTCAGTTATAACCCACATTCTACTTGAGACTTGCACCCTAATACTTCACAAATGGAACGATAATACATTCATAAATATATCTGAAGTAATAAAATCTGTCCACCGTAACCATACCTTTGAACACCTCATTGCAATAATTCTATGCAATGCAAGACATTCGATAAAAATTGGTCAATTTGGACAGAGAAATATAGTAACCTACAAAGCCCCCACAGGAAAATTGATCTATATCAACAACATTCTTGACTATTGATCATCAATAGTCAAGAATGTTGTTGATATAGATCAATTTTCCATATGCTGATGAATGTTTCCCATGGAGTCCAAGTGTCGCCCATGAGGAATACTGTTAGGTCATTCATGGGTGTTTTTGTTTTTTCTATGTCTACCCACAGTGGGTTGTTGTTTTCATAGAACCAATATTTGAGATGGTCTAATCTAACTGCCCAAAAAGGTAGTCACTTAGGTCCACTAGGCCAGCTCCCCCAACCTTTTTAAGTGAGATTAGATTATTTCTGGAACATTTGGCTTTTTTTCCCCATTCAAAGATTTTCAGATGAGGTTTGACAGTGTTTTTAAATAATGGTGAGGTATGTGGATTGGTAGGGTGCGGAATATGTATAGTATTTGTGGTAGAATCGACATTTTGAAGGCCGCTGTTCTTCCTAGCCAGGATAGTTCCTTCCTCGAAATGTTTAGTTGGGCTTCTATTTTGGTCGTTAGTAGTTTGATATTGGCAGCAGCTAGTGATGCAGTTGTGTTAGTCAGTGTAATTCCTAGGTATGTAATGCCTTTGGTACTCCAAGTATAAGGAAGATTTTTCTGCAAGATGTATTGGGTATTTGGCGGTACTCCCATGTTGAGAATTAGAGATTTAGTGAAGTTTACTTTGTAATAGTAAATATCTCCAAAATACGTTTAGTCGGATATTGTAGGCTTGTTCTAGAGATGTGGTGGTATTTGATCATCTCTGCGGTTTTTATTTTTTGCGCTATAAACAAAAAAAGAGCGACAATTTTGAAAAAAAAACCACAATATCTTACTTTTGCTATAGTAAATATCCCAATTTCAAAAAAAAATAAAAAAATAAAAAAATAATTTTCCTCAGTGTAGCGGGGTCTTCAAAGTTAGTGGGATACACCTGGGGGTAGAGAGACCCAGGTGTGTGATTATGTCAGGGATTAGACCCCTTTTCTTATTCGTGGAGGATTGGGTGGTGTAATATTCTCCTTGAACAGTGGGTGTCAGTGTACCTGCTGGCTCGAGGTAGAATCACTACCACAGTGCTACCCTTCTTTGTCCCTTCCTGGAGATGGTACGGCTGGGGCGGGGAACCCGCCGTGGTGTCGATGGGAGGAGATAAAAGGGGGGGCGCCCTCGCCAACGAGGTCTGTCGTCTTGGGGGATCATCTCTTCACGCACCCAGGCACCCTAGGCCTGGGTGCGGGCAGTTCAAGGTTCCGGCCTAGGCGCCCAAGGCCTGGCCGGAATGAAGATGGAGTCCATCCCAGGCACCTTCAGCCTGGGGTAAGGTACTATTGAGGAGGCCTGGGACCCGGTGACTCCGACTGGGTCCCGCAAGGGTGAAGTTGCTCCAGGGCGCCCCTTGCGAGGGGACCCGCATCTGAGGTGAGGAGGCTGGGGAGGTCACCCGTCCGAAGACCCGGTGCAGTGTTAACCCGGTGACGGATGGGCCTTCGGTAACTCCCTTGGAGGACATCTTCCCCTGATATGGGCTACAGCGCAGCGGAGGAGCTTTCATCAAGACTCCTGCAACCCCTGGTCATAGCACAGGAAGTGTAGGGACTAGGAACCTGTACAGTGCCTCGACCTGCTTCCCCATCGTATCATGCCGTTGCATTTGACTGTATGTGGAGATACGCAATAAACCTGAGTTTGGACTTTGATGGGTGTATGGACTCTGTTGATGGGAACAAAGGGAGATTCCGGCACGGAAGGACTGACCCTCATAACTAGCACACATTTGGCCCGAGGAAAAGATTGATATTGGCCTTCACCTCACCCACATGCATGGGGAGGACATGGGCCGTAGCGCACCTCACTCTGTCGCTCGACATACCCCTAGCTAAAGAGGTCGGGGTGAGGAGGCCGCTACATCAGTTTAGGCCGATATGTATTCTTCTACATATTTTTGGTAAAAAAAATGTAAAAAAATAAATCGCAATAAGCATATATTGATTGGTTCGCACAAAAGTTATAGCGTCTACAAATTATGGGAAACATTTATGGCCTTTATATGGAGTTTTTTTTTTTTTTACTAGTAATGGCGGTGATCTGCCATTTTTTGCGTTATTGCGACTTTGTGGCAGGCAGGTCGGACACTTTTGACACATTTTTGAAACCATTGACATTTACAGAGCGATCAGTGCTATAAATATGCACCGATTACTATGTAAATGTCACTGGCAGGGAAGGGGTTAATACTAGGGGCGATCAAGGGGTTAACTGTGTTCCCTATTGTGTGTTCTAACTGGGGGGGAGGATGGGACTAACTAGGAGATTTGACAGAGCGTGTGTTTCTACTTTGTAGAAACACACGCTGTCATCTCTCCTCAGACAGCATGGGGATTTGTGTTTTTACACACACACAAACCCCCATGCTGCCGCTCATGCACAAATTTGCGCGTGGCCGGCGGCGATCGCGCCCGCTGGTGGCTCTTCTGGGCAAAGCCGTAAATATACAGGATTTCGCCCAGGAGAGCCATTCTGTCGCAGTATATCTGCGTGAGCTGGTCGGGAACCAGTTAAAGTTGTATAGCGCACTGTAGTATTCTGCAAATTGATTCGCTATGTCCTGTGGGTTGGTGATTTTGTGTTGTAGAGTTGGATGTATCAAATGTGCTATTCTGGATTTGGTGCGTGCTGCTTTAATTCTGTTGGCTAAGTATTTGCCTGCTCTGTTAGCATTGGCATAGTAATTGAGTTGTAGGCTCCTGAGATGTTTGTCATATTGTTGGGATAAGTGTTCCCTCAGACTTTCTCTGAGTTTGGAGAGTTTGTTTGTGAAGGTATTAGTAGGCGACTGTTTATTTAGGGTTTCTACAGTGTGGATTTCGGATAGTAAGGCGTTTAGTTTGGATGTATAGCGTTTTTTTCGCTTTGTCCCCTAATTGTATAAATATGCCCCTCATGACCGCCTTATGGGCATTTCATAGTGCACTGTCTATGGGTCATTTACAGATGAGTTGTTGTTCAAAAAAAATTACTGAAGATACTGAGAGAGTGTTGTGTGGGTTTGGTGTTCTTGTAGCAGTCTCGTATTTCAGATGGGGGAGGAAGAGGAGACACCCTGTTCTCTGATAGACAAAGATATGGCAGTGTGTTCTGACCATGTAATATCATGAATTTTAGCATCTGATATGTGCTGTAATAGCCATTTGTCTGTTATATATACATATCTATACTTGAGTATGAGCAGTGTCTATGCAAGTAAAAGGTGTAGTCCTTCTCGTTGGTATGGAGGCATCTCCATACAAACAAATCTTCCATGTGTAGTAGCTCACGGAGGGATGCCCTGCCACTGGGTTTGCTTGGGGTAGTGTCCATTTTTGGATCCGATGTTATATTAAAGTCTCCACAGTTCAGGAGTTTTCCGTATTTCATAGAGTTAGATTTATGCAGAAAGTGATCAAAAAAGCTAAGTTAATGGGAGTTTGGGGCATAGAGTGTAACCAGTGTGGATGGTTGGGAGTTGATTGCTCCTGTAACAATGATGTATCTGCCCCCTTCATCTATAATTGTCTCCTTGTGTAGAAAAGAAATATGGGTTTTTGTTACTTAGCATTACCCCTCCCTTTTTGTGGTTGGGTGTGCAAGCCAGAAATACACAGAGGATATCCGCTTTCTGCTTGCATGCTTATTTCCACATTGAAAATCTTTGGACTGAGCTGTGTGTATTGAACAGATAACAAAAGAAACAAAAAACATGCAAAATTAAGTGTAGCGGCCTCCTCACTCCCCTCTTTGCATCAGCTCGTCTCTCTTGTCTAGGGGTATCTTAGAGGGGAGAGAGCGGGGTCACCACGCCAAGCCTTCACCACATGTGTCCCTACGGTGTAAGCAAAGTTCCTTCTCTACCTTCGGGTCAGTGTTGTGCACCTGGAGTTACCTTGAACAATGTCCACCAGAAAAGAGCCTCACACCATTAAAGTCCAACACTCCTTTATTCCTCTCGAGTGAACAGCATAATCAGTTAGACTCCCTTAAAGAACAGAACAAACAAGGTGGTGTGGATGCGAGTAGGCCCAGACACAATGAACTCTCCACTTTCCTTCCTGAAAGTGGGCTGAGGTCTCCTAGCGAGGGGGGATTTTCCTTCCAGGCGGTCTCCGATGGGAGGCTCACCTGTCACTGGCAATCTGCTGCACCCAGTCTTCAAGTGAGTAGCTCCCCCCGGTCCATTACGCCTTCCGGATTCGGGTACCCAATCCCTGGGTTCCCTAGGACCTCCTTCCCTCGCGGAACTCAGTGTTGGGCACTGAGCTCCAGACCTCCATCCGAGTACCTCACCCCAGGCTAAAGGTGCCTGGGATGGAACACGACCTCCGGACGTCCTCTAGGCCTAGGCCGCCTAGAGGACCGACACGATCCACACGCCCAAAGGCTGAAGGTGCCTGGGACTCGACCCCGTGACAAAGATGGCCGGCCCCTTTATACCCTCTCCCAGCAAGCACGGCGGGTTCCCCGCCCCACCATACCGCTGCCGAGGGAGGACAAAAAGGAGGCACAGCACACAGCAATGGTTCAACCCCAGCCCAAGGCGACAGCGCCACCCGCTGGACCGCAAGGAACTGTACATCGCTGGTGTCTCTGCCAGTTTGAATTACACCTGGGAAAGTACATACCCGCTACACTAGATAGAGAACATAAGAAATGGATTTTGTAAAGGATCCTTGTGCAGACGTAACTGCTGTCGGTGCTAGGAGAGTAAAAGGAGAAACGAGTGTTGTTAAGTCCTATAACAGGAGAGATTAGTGGGTTTCTGTGTTGTTCAGTTGTGAGCTTCCACCAGAGTTTTTCTTGTTTGCACATTTATGCGACACAACTTGCCATTCATTAGGGACTGGTTATGGCCTTGATGTCTGGTCTGGGAGTATGCCCCATTGTCTTAGGGCTGCGAGCCCTTCTTCTAGCGTGTTGATGTGGTGGTCCCATTATGAGTAATGGAGAGAGTTGCAGGGTATTTCCATTTGTGTAGAACCTTGTGGTTTCCTAGGGCCTTGGTGATAGCTGCCAGGTTGCGGCAGTGTTGTAATGTGTTCCTGGATAGATCAGGAAGTAGACGTATAGTGGCATATTGTGGAGGTATGCTGTCGGGTTTACGTGACACTTACGTAGAATTTAATCCTTCATGTGGTAGTAGTGGACCCTTAATATATCCCTTGGTGTTTCTTCAGGTAGGAAAGAAGGTTTAGGGACCCTATGGATTCTGTCCACTATGAGGTCTTGTGCTGTCAGTGTTGGAACCAACGTTGAGAACAGGGTGCGGGCATATTGTAGGAGTTGGTTAGGTGGGACAGATTCTGGTATGCCTCCAATTTTGAGGTGGTTTCTTCTGAATCTGTGACTTTGTCTTTCAACCCTGCAATTTCATCCCCCAGAGCTGTATGGGCATCAACTAGCACATTGTATGATGATGCATACTCATCCATCTTCCTTTCAAATTGATTTACCTTGTGTTCCATAGCTTGGACTTCCCTCTGATCCCTTTGATAATGTCTGATTGCAGTGAGGATCTTTGTGGCAGTGGCAGTAGCATTTCTTTTAGCATTGTGTCAGCGATAGGTCTATCTGATGTGGGGAATTATGCTATGGGATCGCTGGAGGGTCTATCCTGAGAGGGATCAGCAATCTGTGGCACGCTTACCTCCATGCCTGTGTCAGCTTGAGGCCTAGCTGGGGAGTGCCTCCTTGGTTTAGACTTTGTTGGGCTTCTCGTGGATGGGCTGGATGCCCCAGAGGAGGACTTGCTGTATGACTTGGCTGTGGACGGGGCCATGGGTGGCCCCCCTCGGCCATTATTGTGCACCGCAGCCTTGTGCTCTGGCTGTTCCTGTGCACTGGCACCATTTTATTGTAGCCTGCACTGGTTTGCTGAGAAGAAATTCAACATTTTGTGCGGCTGCTGCGGGTTCTTTGTGCGCCTTCTCATTCCTGGATGGTTTGGCAGGCTAAAGGCAGCGTGGATGACCATGGATTGAGCCGTGGGCCCGGATGTGGACGGATTCTCTCCGGCGGCGCTCCAGATTCAAGCGTCCATCTTGGAGCTGGGTCACCACGCCTCCTCCAGTTTGGTATAAATTAGGTAGTGACATTACCGGGGAAAAGAGGCATCAGAATATCATCGGCAAAGAGGGTGCATTTATGTTCCCAATCTCCACAATATATGCCTTTTATGTCAGGGTGACATCTATGTTTAATAGCCAGAAGTTCCAAAGCCATTATAAATTAAATGGGAGATAGCACAGCCTTGTCACGTACCTCTGTAAACCTCTACATGTGAACTATACCCTTTTACCAGGAGTCAGGCTGTAGGTGTGCTGTACAGTGTTTGTAACATGGTTAAATAGAATATATCCATAGATAAAAAGTCAAAAGCCTTGAGACCCTGCCAGTATATTTATCAATCAGAGGGTTTGGTCCGGCGCCTGACGGTTAGGGATCAAACCCCACCTGATCCGGATGAATATAACTAGACAGAAAGCTATTCATTCTAGGTGCCAGAATTTTAGTCATCAATTTGTGATCCACGTTGATGAGCAAAATCAGGCAATAATTGGAGCAGTTCCCAAGGTCCTTTCCTGGTTTAGGCATAACATGAATGAAAGCGAAATTTTCATGTATAGTCAAGGGGGACCCTTTTCTCAACTAATTGAAACAAGGAGCATAAATGAGGTGTCAATAACTCTAAATACTTTGACGGGTTCAGACGTTTGATAGTTGCCTTGACTTCTCCCTCCATAAAACCACCCTCCATCAACTCTATATGGTCCTGAGACATCTGGGGAAGGGGAATATTGTGGAAAAAAACATAACCGCTTGAGGTTTAGGAAATGGGTTTGGTGAAGCATAAAGTTTAGTATAAAAACCTGAAAAATCTTGAATAATCAATTGTGGATTTTGGGTCAGTTTCTAGTCTCGCACGCGTAGTTTTGGCAAGGCTGAATTGTATGTTCGAGGTGTGAGTTTCCTAGCCAATTATGTAGCAGGCTTGTCTCCCAAAAGTATAGAAGTGATGCCTAGACCAACATAAGTATTTCTCTGCGTTATTGGTAAGGCTAAGATTTAGGCTACTTTCACACCGAGGCGTTTTTCAGGCGCTAAAGGGCTAAAAATAGCACCTGAAAAACACCCCTGTCACCCCAGTGCAAAAGCCCGAGTGCTTTCACACTGGAGCAGTGTGCTTGCAGGATGGGGAAAAGCGGTGCTAGTAATTGAAGTTTTCCCCCAAATATACTATTTCTGAATTGTTTCCACCAGCTAGCACCTGCAAGCTCAGACCATTGAACTATTCCTTGTAAATTCCCTTGCTCATGCTTAAACAATCTCTCTGCATTCCGAAGTTCTTTAGCCAAGACCATTAATAAACCTTGATCTTTTTTAATTACACTAGCCCATTCCCCCCAAGGGAATTCATCTATCTGAGATATATTGTATTGTGAAGGAATAACACTTATATTCCTCACAAGCATACTGGTTAGATTTATTCGAAACCCGTTAACACTTATGGCCACTAAGGGGGTAATTTACTATAGCGCCGCTAATTAGTGCTAAAACGGTATTCACTATAGCGCTGGAGAGAAAATACTCCCAAAATCGAATTTACTATAGCTCCTAGAATCCAAATAGCGCCCAAATCTATACTCTACTAAAAGCTGGAGAATTGCACATGGAAATAATGTTTAGAGCATGATATAATTGCCTAAATGGTACTGAAATATGCAGTATATTATTTAAAGATAATCTGCTTTTAAACTGTGTGAAAAAGTGATTTTATACACTGAAATATCTTTAAAAGTCTGAGAAGTGAAAAAATCCCTGTTTTTGTAAAACTAGGTGCAACACAACTGAGCATGCTCAGACCTGTAAATAGCTCAAATTTTAACTCAAGTGTCTTTTTTTCACAGGAGTTATAGTAAATACTGAAATGAGAGCTAATTAGAGAGCATTTTTTGGAAGTGAAAATCTAAACTATTATAGTCCAATGCAAGTTTTAGCCATTAATTATAATGGTACAATTGTAACTTTCATAAATAAATCCTTTTAATGTTAAGATGAAATGTATTGTTCTCTGAAATAAATTTTCCTTTGCAACATTGCTGCTTCTAATTACAATATTTTGTTTTTAAGAATGCTAGAATGTGGAATGTTTTGATGTTTTGGTAAAAAAAAATTTACTCACCGTAAAATCCTTTTCTCTGAGTCCATGGACCGACACAGCTTCTCTATTGACAAAGTGGGTATTATCCGTTAATTAGGAGTGACTAGGCAGAAAAACTTGTAAAAAGTGTTGCATCACACCTTCTACAGTACCGCCCAGGGGGCGGACCCTCTGGGTATACCCTCTCAGTCTGCATCTTCGCAGATCAGTTCGTCAAAAAGCAGTACAAACTTAAAAGGAGGGGTGGGTGCTGTGTCGGTCCATGGACTCAGAGAAAAGGATTTTACGGTGAGTAAAAAATCCTATTTACTCTTTCGTCCATGGACCGACACAGCTTCTCTATTGACAAAGTGGGACGTCCCAAAGCAGTGTCAGAGAAAAAACGAGGGGGTGGTAACAGCATAAAAATAAACTTCACCCCAAACACAAAACAGCACTCCTCCAACGGAGGAGTTGCAACTCTAAACAGCCGCTTGCAAAACCTTGCGGCCAAAAGAGGCATCCGAAGATGCACCTACATCAATTTTGTAGAATTTTGTGAAAGTGTGTGCGGACGACCAAGTCGCCGCTTTACATAATTGGGAAACAGACGCTTGATGTCGGAAAGCCCAAGAGGCACCTATTGCCCTGGTCGAATGCGCCGTGACAGGAAAGGGGGGCGCTTGACCCTTTAAGGCGTAAGCCTGGATTACTATCTGTCGGATCCACCTAGAGATGGTGGCCGATGAGACTGCTTGGCCCTTCTTGGGACCAGCCACTAGTGATGAGCCGAACACCCCCGGGTTCGGTTCGCACCAGAACCCGCGAACGGACCGAAAGTTTGCACGAACATTAGAACCCTATTAAATACAATGGATGCGAACGTTCGGATTCTAAAGTGCTAATTATAACGACTATTATCCATGTTATTGTCCGAAACAGAGTTTGGGAACCCGGGTTCTGCACCAGGGGACATGTATCAATGCAAAAATAAATTTTAAAAACTGACGTTTTCCGGGAGCAGTCATTTTAATGATGCATAAAGTGAAAAAAAAAAAGTCAAATATTCCTTTAAATATTGTACCTGGGGGGTGTCTAAAGTATGCCTGTGAAGTGCCACATGTTTCCCGTGTTTAGAACTGTCCCTGCACAAAATAACATTTCTAAAGAAAAAAAAGCCATTTAAAACTGCTTGCGGCTTTAATGCAATGTCTGGTCCCGGTAATATGGATGAAAATCTTTAGGAAAAATGGCATAGCTACCCCATCAACCCCCCCCCCCCTTCCCCAGCCCATTACCAGCCCCTTTGGGTCTTGTATGGATATTAAGGGGAACCCCGCACACAAAATAAAAAAGGCCCTATATACTCTGAACAGCCGTATACAGGCGGTGCATACAAGACAGGGACTGTAGGTTTGTTCTTATGTAGAATCTGTTTGTAATTTTGAACAGCTGCATTGTTTAAGTGTAGCTCCATGCCAAATTCCTTTTTTTTAGCTTTTTGGAAAACATAGGGAACGGTTATCACGCCTGTCACATTTTTTTTGCTGTCTGTACCCCTGTTCAGAACATTTCACCTCACTTTGCGTCCCAATGACAACTGTTTTTGAAATGTGGTGTTTTTATTGAAACAAGGATTGGTGATAAAGCATCAGTAGAGAGGAGACACCTTTCTCCCATATTAATTCTTACAGGAGAGAATTTTCCTTCCAAGGGGTAGATTTCCTCTCACTTCCTGTTGTCTTCTTCCGTTTGCAAGTAGTAGTCGTTTGTAAGTTTGATGTTTGAAAGTAGGGACCTGCCGTATATACTCTGCAGAAATTGTCCCCTTAGGTCAGGGGTATTGAATTACAATTCGCCGAGGTCCGGTCAGTAAAATTTTCTTATAGCAGAGGTCCGAATATCATGTCGGTTCCCTGTCATGCATTTTCGCATGCGCCAAACGACATGTTGCTGCAGCACAATGTGGCTTGGTGCGGCGCAATTTTTTTTTCAAAAAAAGGTCAAGGACTTCTTTCTCTCGGTTTTTATGTGGGTAGTGCAGCCCATTAAAATAGGCTGATCCACCCACGACGTGTGCACCTAATGTACATGCACAGATCTTAACCCATTCTTATATCAGCTTCCTTAGTCCCCAGTGCACATCACAGTCCCCTCCCCCTTCACATCAGGATCCCCTCTTGATGAGTGTCCTCAGCTCCCCCTTTACATCATCCCCCTCCACTCCTTCCACAGTAGTGTCCTCACACTTCCTTAACATCAACCCCCATTAACAGTACTGTCCTCTGCCCCTATTAACATCATAACCCCACATTAGTCTCCTCAGTCCCCCCTCCACATCCCTGTCCTCAGTCCCCCAAATCACAGTCCTCAGCCTCTCCACTTTAATATCCTCAGCCCCCCCCCCCACATTACAGTCCTCACCCCCCCCCACATTACAGTCCTCAGCTCCCCCCCACATTACAGTCCTCAGCTTCCCCCCACATTACAGTCCTCAGCTCCCCCCCACATTACAGTCCTCAGCTCCCCCCCACATTACAGTCCTCAGCTCCCCCCCACATTACAGTCCTCAGCTCCCCCCCACATTACAGTCCTCAGCTTCCCCCCACATTACAGTCCTCAGCTCCCCCCCACATTACAGTCCTCAGCTCCCCCCCACATTACAGTCCTCAGCTCCCCCCCACATTACAGTCCTCAGCTCCCCCCCACATTACAGTCCTCAGCTCCCCCCCACATTACAGTCCTCAGCTCCCCCCCCCACATTACAGTCCTCAGCTCCCCCCCCACATTACAGTCCTCAGCTCCCCCCCACATTACAGTCCTCAGCTCCCCCCCCCACATTACAGTCCCTCAGCTCCCCCCCCCCCACATTACAGTCCTCAGCTCCCCCCCCCACATTACAGTCCTCAGCTCCCCCCCCCCACATTACAGTCCTCAGCTCCCCCCCCCACATTACAGTCCTCAGCTCCCCCCCCCCCCCACATTACAGTCCTCAGCTCCCCCCCCCCCACATTACAGTCCTCAGCTCCCCCCCCCACATTACAGTCCTCAGCTCCCCCCCCACATTACAGTCCTCAGCTCCCCCCCCACATTACAGTCCTCAGCTCCCCCCCCACATTACAGTCCTCAGCTCCCCCCCCACATTACAGTCCTCAGCTCCCCCCCCACATTACAGTCCTCAGCTCCCCCCCCCACATTACAGTCCTCAGCTCCCCCCCCCACATTACAGTCCTCAGCTCCCCCCCCCCACATTACAGTCCTCAGCTCCCCCCCCCACATTACAGTCCTCAGCTCCCCCCACATTACAGTCCTCAGCTCCCCCCCACATTACAGTCCTCAGCTCCCCCCCACATTACAGTCCTCAGCTCCCCCCCACATTACAGTCCTCAGTCAGTCCCCCCACATTACAGTACTTAGCTCCCCCTCTTTGATGTCCTCAGCCCCTCCCCCTCACATCACTGCAATCCTGAGGCTCGGCATCCTCCCCACGCATTCAGTTGTTAGCTCTTAACTTCACCCCCCCCCCCCCTCACTGTCCTACCTTACACAGGCAGATCGGAGGGAGGCACAGCGTGTCTGGAAAGGGGCAGTAGAGGAGTTGCAGGGAGGCGGGATAGTTCTGGATGGAGGGCCAAGGTAACAAACAGGTGATTGGCTGCTAGGATGAAGGACAGTCCTAGCAGCCAATCGCCTGTTTGATAACCTCGGGCAGCTCCGCCCTCCACCCAGAATTGTTCCGCCTCCCGCTGACGGCTCTTTGAGGATTACAGAGCAACAGCAGGAGGAAGAAAAGGCTCCTACATGGCGGTACCGCGGCGGTCCGAATGGCAGAGTGCCGCGGGCCGCATGTGGCCCGCGGTCCGCCATTTAGTGATGCCCGCCTTAGGTGTTGGTGTTGGCACAACACTGTAAGCACTCACAGTTACTCTTGGTGGGTGCTGGAACGCCCTGCTGTCAACTATTATATCAGGAATTGTAATAACATATAATTGTTGATCAGTGGTAGTAAAAATTGGGCCTTTGATGGTGGTGCTGGTGCCACAACACTGTAAGGCCTGACAGTTACTCTTGGTGGGCGCAGCAATGGGCCCTGCTGTAAATTATTCGATCAATAATTATAATTGCATGCCCCTGTTGAACAGGGGCTGAAAAATTGGGCCTTTGGTGGTGGTGGTGGTGGTGATGGTGGTGCTGGTGCCACAACACTGTAAGGCCTGACAGTTACTCTTGGTGGGCGCAGCAATGGGCCCTGCTGTGAATTATTAGATCAATAATTATAATTGCATGCCCCTGTTGAACAGGGGCTGAAAAATTATGCCTTTGGTGGTGGTGGTGGTGGTGATGGTGGTGCTGGTGCCACAACACTGTAAGGCCTGACAGTTACTCTTGGTGGGCGCAGCAATGGGCCCTGCTGTGAATTATTAGATCAATAATTATAATTGCATGCCCCTGTTGAATAGGGGCTGAAAAATTGGGCCTTTGGTGGTGGTGGTGGTGGTGATGGTGGTGCTGGTGCCACAACACTGTAAGGCCTGACAGTTACTCTTGGTGTGCGCAGCAATGGGCCCTGCTGTGAATTATTCGATCAATAATTATAATTGCATGCCCCTGTTGAACAGGGGCTGAAAAATTGGGCCTTTGGTGGTGGTGGTGGTGGTGCTGGTGCCACAACACTGTAAGGCCTGACAGTTACTCTTGGTGGGCGCAGCAATGGGCCCTGCTGTGAATTATTAGATCAATAATTATAATTGCATGCCCCTGTTGAACAGGGGCTGAAAAATTGGGCCTTAGGCACTGGTGGCACAACACTGCAACCCCTCACAGATACTGTACTTGGAGCACAGCAATGAGGCCTGTTGCAAAGTATTGCATCCAAAATTTTAATTACACGCCCCTGTTAAACAGGGGCTGAAAAATTGGGCCTTAGCCACTGGTGGCGTCACCCATAAACCAAAATGATCTTCCAAGCTATCATCATTAATCGTATCATTGAGGAGGAGGAGGAGGATAGCCAGTCAACATAACAGCACAGGCACTCAGCATCAGCATCAGTCTTGAAGGGATGTGACATTTTAAAATCAATTAGTCTGTTATATCAGCATCAGGTGTGTGGTAGCTGGTGGTGATCCAAGACTGGTTCATCTTGATGAAAGTCAGTCGATCAACCGAGTCGGTGGACAGGCGCACCCTGTGATCCGTGACAAATCCTCCAGCAGCACTGAATGTGCGTTCTGAAAGAACGCTGGATGCAGGACAGGCCAGTAGCTCAATTGCATACTGTGCAAGCTCTGGCCAGTGATCCATCCTCAAGACCCAGTAAGCCAGAGGATTTTCGGTGGGGAAGGTGTCCAAGTCTGACCTTGCCCCTAGGTATTCCTGGACCATGTATATCAGACGCTGGCGATGGTTGCTGGAACCGATCATACTTTGGGGCTGCGGACTAAAGAATTGTCTGAACGCATCGGTCAGACGGCCACCTTCCCCACCGCTCCTTCTTTGACTGGCCGAAGCCTCAGCAACTCGTTGTCCAGGACCAGGAGTTTGTAACCTCCCAGTCTGTGGGAACGCGTTGCACAGACCTTTCTGCAAGGCCTCCCGGAGTTGTCTTATCCTCTGCTCCCTCTGCGACGGTAAGATAAGGTCCGCAACCTTACCCTTGTACCGTGGATCAAGGAGAGTGGCCAGCCAGTAATGGTCCCTCTCCTTGTTCCGAAGAATACGAGGATCCTTCCGCAGACTTTGCAGGATCAGGGAGGCCATGCAGCGTAGGTTAGCTGAGGCATTCAGTCCGGAGTCCTCTGGGTCACTAAGGACGACATGATCCGCAGCCACCTCCTCCCAGCCACGTACAAGTCCACTGGATTCTTGGGACTGTAAATCATCCCTAAAAGACTGCTGCTGATGATGCTGAGTGCCAGCCTCCACCTCCATGCTGACACAATCCTCCTCCTCCTCCTCCTCCTCTTCTTGTGCGATGGGTGGGACAGAAGGAACACTGTCTGGGTAAAGGGGGCTTTGAGAGGCAAGGAAGTCCTCCTCTTCCTGCATCTGTTCTGCCTCAAGTGCCCTGTCCATTATTCCACGCAGCGTGTGCTCCAACAGGTGGACAAGAGGTACAGTGTCACTGATGCATGCACTGTCACTGCTCACCATCCTCGTGGCCTCCTCAAATGGTGCCAGGACAGTGCATTCATCCCTGATCATGCCCCACTGGCGTGGTGAAAAAAAACCCGAGCTCCCCTGACCCTGTCCTGGTGCCGTAGTCGCACAGGTACTCATTGATGGCCCTCTGCTGCGTGTGCAGCCGCTGCAGCATGGCCAACGTTGAGTTCCACCTGGTGGGCATGTCACATATAAGGCGGTTCTTGGGCAGGTTCAACTCCTTTTGCAGCTCAGCCAGGCGAGCACTGGCATTATAAGATCTGCGGAAATGCACACAGACTTTCCTGGCCTGCCTCAGGACATCCTGTAAGCCCGGGTACCTGCCCAAGAACCGCTGCACCACCAGGTTAAGGACGTGAGCCATACAGGGCACATGGGTCAGTTGTCCCTGTCGGAGGGCGGAGAGGAGGTTGGTGCCATTGTCGCAAACCACCATTCCTGGCTTAAGCTGGCGTGGCGTCAACCACCTCTCGGCCTGCCCCTGCAGAGCAGACAGGACCTCTGCCCCAGTGTGGCTCCTGTCCCCCAAACACACCAGCGCAATCACGGCATGGCATCTTTTTGCCTGCGTACTTGCGTAGCCCCTTGAACGCCTACGGAGCACCGCTGGTTCCGAGGACAAACCACAGGAAGAGGCCATGGAGGAAGAAGAAGAGGAGGGGGTGGAGGAGAGAGGTGTGTCACAACCAGTAGTAGCATTTTGGAGGCGTGGCGGTGGAACAACCTCCAACACTACTGCACCTTGTCCTGCATCCTTCCCAGCTGCCAAAAGAGTGACCCAATGGGCCGTGAAAGAAAGGTAACGTCCCTGTCCATGCCTGCTGGACCATGAGTCAGCGGTAATATGCACCTTACCGCTGACCGCCCTGTCCAGCGAGGCCAAGACATTGCCTTCCACATGCCTGTAGAGAGCCGGAATCGCCTTCCGTGCGAAAAAGTGGCGTTTGGGAACCTGCCACTGAGGAACCGCACATTGCACAAACTCACGGAAGGGGGCCGAGTCTACCAACTGAAAAGGCAGCAGTTGAAGCGCTAGCAATTTAGCCAAGCTAGCATTCAACCGCTGGGCATGTGGATGGCTGGGAGTGAACTTCTTTCGACGGTCCAGCAGCTGGGGCAGGGAAATTTGCCTGCTAGAATCGGACGTTGGTGTACTGCTAGCAGAGTGCCCGCAAATACTTGGCTGTGACACACCTAATTCTACACCTTCATTCCTCTCAGAGCAGGTTTCAGAGAGGACTGAAGGTATACTGGGGTTGGAGATCCCAGCTGATGCGGTGCAAGAAGAGGTCAGCTTTGTTCTTTGGTGTGGGTCTTTAAGGTAGGCTTGCCAACGAGCTGCATGGCAGGTCAACATATGTCTGATCAAGCATGTGGTGCCCAAGCGGCTGATGTTTTGGCCACGCGATATACGCTTGAGACATATGTTGCAAACAGCAGCTGTGCGATCTGATGCATTCGCCTCAAAAAAGGCCCACACCAAAGAACTTTTTGAATGACGGGCAGAGGCAGCGCCCTGCACAGGCGGAGCTCTGCGGTGTGATTCCGTCGGTGTGCTGCCCATACGCTGGCCACTCAAGGGCATCCTGCCTCGTTGGAGATGTGCCTCCTCCTCATCCTCCTCCTCCTCCCCTCTCCTATTAGGCACCCACGTGGAGTCAGTGACCTCATCATCCCCTCCCTCCTCATCACTGGAGCCAATATGGCAGTATGCTGCAGCTGCTGGAGCATGACTGCCAGATTGGTGTCCTTCTTGAGCATCCCCTCTCTCTGCTCTCACGCTACTGCCTTCCTCTAGCTGGGTATCATCATCAGATCCTTCGAAACGCTGGGCATCCTCCTGGAGCATGTACCCAACACTGTGCTCAAACAGTTCGGGGGACTCCTCAGGAGGAGGACATGGTGGGTCTAGGGAAGGATTGACTAATGAAGATAATGATACCAGAGAAGAGGACGCTTTGGCAGCTGCTTTGCCAGTACCCTGAGCCTGGGTGAGAGAGGATGAGGAGGATGAGGTGGGCTTGGTCATCCACTCTACCAAGTCTTCGGCATGATGTGGCTCAACATGTCCAGCTGCCGAAAAGAAGGACAAGCGTGTCCCATGGCCATGTGCTGATGACGATGCACCGCGTCCACGACCAGCACTGTTGCCCCCAGACACAGAGCCTGCTTGCCCTCTTTTTTTGCCTCCTGACTGTCTGCCTCTCCTTGTTTGCCTTCCAGACATTTTAATGGATGGCCTGCAGGGAGATGGGAAAAAGATCAATAAGGGCTACCTTCAGGTGTATACTGTGCAGGAGGCTTGGCAACAATGACACTGACACTGTCCCCTGCCTATCCTTCTCTGTCCCTAAACACAAGGATTTGCAATATGCTTCAGCAAGATTGGTTTAGCACAGAACAGCACACTGACAGTTTCCCTCACTGTCCTTCTCTGTCCCTACAAACAAGATTTAGCACAGAATAGCACACTGATAGTTTCCACGAGTGTCCTTCTCTGTCCCTAAACTCAAGGATTTCAAATATGGTTCAGCAAAATTGCTTTAGAACAGAATAGCACACTGTCAGTTTCACTCACTGTACCTCTCTGTCCCTAAACTCAAGGATTTCAAATATGGTTCAGCAAAATTGGTTTAGAACAGAATAGCACGCTGACACTTTCCCTCACTGTCCTACTCTGTCCCTACAAACAAGATTTAGCACAGAATAGCACACTGACACTTTCCCTCACTGTACCTCTCTGTCCCTAAACTCAAGGATTTCAAATATGGTTCAGCAAGATTGGTTTAGAACAGAATAGCACACTGTCAGTTTCACTCACTGTACCTCTCTGTCCCTAAACTCAAGGATTTCAAATATGGTTTAGCAAAATTGCTTTAGAACAGAATAGCACACTGTCAGTTTCACTCACTGTACCTCTCTGTCCCTAAACTCAAGGATTTCAAATATGGTTCAGCAAAATTGGTTTAGAACAGAATAGCACACTGACACTTTCTCTCACTGTCCTACTCTGTCCCTCCCTACAAACAAGATTAAGCACAGAATAGCACACTGATAGTTTCCACGAGTGTCCTTCTCTGTCCCTAAACTCAAGGATTTCAAATATGGAACAGCAAAATTGGTTTAGAACAGAATAGCACACTGTCAGTTTCACTCACTGTACCTCTCTGTCCCTAAACTCAAGGATTTCAAATATGGTTCAGTAAAATTGGTTTAGAACAGAATAGCACACTGACACTTTCCCTCACTGTCCTACTCTGTCCCTCCCTACAAACAAGATTTAGCACAGAATAGCACACTGATAGTTTCCACGAGTGTCCTTCTCTGTCCCTAAACTCAAGGATTTCAAATATGGAACAGCAAAATTGGTTTAGAACAGAATAGCACACTGTCAGTTTCACTCACTGTACCTATCTGTCCCTAAACTCAAGGATTTCAAATATGGTTCAGCAAAATTGGTTTAGAACAGAATAGCACACTGACACTTTCCCTCACTGTCCTACTCTGTCCCTCCCTACAAACAAGATTTAGCACAGAATAGCACACTGATAGTTTCCACGAGTGTCCTTCTCTGTCCCTAAACTCAAGGATTTCAAATATGGAACAGCAAAATTGGTTTAGAACAGAATAGCACACTGACACTTTCCCTCACTGTCCTACTCTGTCCCTCCCTACAAACAAGATTTAGCACAGAATAGCACACTGATAGTTTCCACGAGTGTCCTTCTCTGTCCCTAAACTCAAGGATTTCAAATATGGAACAGCAAAATTGGTTTAGAACAGAATAGCACACTGTCAGTTTCACTCACTGTACCTCTCTGTCCCTAAACTCAAGGATTTCAAATATGGTTCAGCAAAATTGGTTTAGAACAGAATAGCACACTGACACTTTCCCTCACTGTCCTACTCTGTCCCTACAAACAAGATTTAGCACAGAATAGCACACTGACACTTTCCCTCACTGTACCTCTCTGTCCCTAAACTCAAGGATTGAAAATATGGTTCAGCAAGATTGGTTTAGAACAGAATAGCACACTGACACTTTCCCTCATTGTACCTCTCTGTCCCTACAAACAAGGTTTAGCACAGAATAACACACTGACACTCTCCCTACCTATCCTTATTTGTCCCTAAACACAAGGAATCCAGGATTAGTAAAGGAAACACTGTCCCTGCCTATGCTTCTCTTTCCCTGCTCCGGAACACACTACACAAGGCCGCCGCGCTGGCGGCCTTTTATAGTGTGGGGCGTGTACTAAACCCCCTCAGCAATAATTGGCCACAGGCATCCTGCCTGTGGCCAATCATTGCTCTCCTCGCTGCCGGCGCTGTGATTGGCCAAGCATGCGGGGTCACAGTGCATGCTTGGCCAATCACAGCGCCTGGATGACACTGCGATGGCGTAGTGCATTGTGGGCCGTTCGCGTCACTCGAATTTGGCGCGAACGGCCCAAATCGTTCGATCTTCGTCGAACGATCGAACAGCCTACGTTCGAGTCGAACGTATGTTCGACTCGAACACGAAGCTCATCCCTACCAGCCACCGAAACAAACAGTGAGTCTGACTTCCGAAACAGGGAAGTAGCAGATAGGTATACTCTCAAAGCTCGGACAACGTCCAAGGAATGCAACGCCGACTCCTTAGGATTCGACGGCTGAGGACACAAGGATGGAAGTACAATGTCTTCGTTGAGATGAAAAGCCGAAACGACTTTCGGAAGAAAGGAAGGCTGCGGCCGCAGCACCACCTTATCCTTGTGGAAAATCAAATAGGGAGCCTTGCAGGACAAGGCTGCCAGCTCAGAGACTCGTCTAACTGACGTAACAGCCACCAAAAAGACCACTTTCTGAGAAAGTGTCAACAGGGGAATATCTCTAATATTCTCAAACGGTGCCTTCTGAAGCACCGAGAGGACCAGGTTCAAGTCCCACGGAGGTAACGGGGGACGGACCGGAGGGGCCACATGTCGGACCCCCTGCACAAATGTACTCACGAGAGAGTGAGTCACCAGGGGTCGCTGAAAAAAGACAGCCAGGGCAGATATCTGTCCCTTAAATCGTACTTAGGGCAAGCCCTTGGTCCACCCCATGCTGTAAAAACAGCAGCATTCTGGAAACCAAATAGGTACGCGGATGCCATTTCATTTCCTCACACATGGAGATGTAGGCCCTCCAAGTGCGGTGATAGACCTTCCTAGAGGACGGTTTTCGAGCACTTCTCATAGTAGAGATTACTGAGTCTGACAGGCCCCGGTCTCTCAGTACCTGGTTCTCAACAGCCATGCCGTTGAAGCCAATGACTGTAAAGCAGGATGGAATATGGGACCTTGCGATAGCAGGTCCTTCCGTAGTGGTAGGCGCCAGGGGACGTCTGCTACCAGACGTACTAGATCGGCGTACCAAGGACGCTGAGGCCAATCTGGAGCGATTAGGATCATTGGAATTCCCTCTGCCTCCACTCTGCGGAGCAGAAGAGGAAGAAGCCTTAAGGGAGGGAAGGCATAGATTAGCCGATACTGACCCCACGATGCTACCAACGCGTCCGTTGCGTCTGCCCATGGGTCTCTTGACCGGGCCACAAATCTCAATACCTTCCGATTGAGTCGGGAAGCCAGAAATCTACGTCTGGTGTGCCCCTTCTTTGGCAGAGGAGTTGGAACACCTCCGGGTGTAAGGATCCTTCTCCCTTGTCCAGCATCTGGCGGCTCAGGTAGTCCGCCTGCCAGTTTTCCACACCCGGAATGTACACGGTCGACAGTGCCGGTACGCTCCTCTCTGCCCACTTCAGGATGCGAGCGATCTCCGATGTTGCAGCTGAGCTTCTTGTTGCTCCTTGATGATTGACATATGCCACTGCTGTGGCGTTGTCTGACTGGATCCTGACTGGACGCCCTTGCAGCCTCTGAGACCATTTGAAGAGGCACAGCCTGATCGCCCGGATTACCAGGACATTGATCGGCAGGAGGGCTTCCTCTGGGGTCCAGCGACCTTGCGCCGACTGAACACCCCAGACTCCCCCCCAACCTGTAAGGCTGGCGTCCGTCGTGATCACTATCCAGTAAACCGGAAGAAATGACTTCCCGGCTATTAGAGCCGGTGCTGTCAGCCACCATACCAGGGATCTCCTGACTATGTGGCTCACTCGGATTTGATAATCCAGAGATGATGGACATCTGTTCCATCTGGACAGAACTTTCTTCTGTAACACTCGAGTGTGGTATTGAGCATATGGAACCGCCTCGAAGGAGGCTACCCTGAGGCCCAACACTCGCATGCAAAAAACGGAGTGACGACCAATTCCTGGAAGTCAGCTGCCATACTGCAGCCCGGAGGGTCTGCAACTCCTCCACAGGGAGGAATACCTTTGCCTCTGAAGAATCCAGAATCAACCCCAGGTACCCTAGGCGTTGAGTGGGCACCAATACTGACTTTTGCGTGTTTAGTATCCAACCACAGTCTCGAAGAGTCTGACAGGTAATGGACACGCTTATCTCTAATTCTGAGCTTGAAGGGGCCTTCAGCAGAAGGTCGTATAAGTAGCCTGTGATAGCGATACCCCGCTGTCTTAGAAGTGCCAGAATCGGAGCGAGCACCTTGGTGAACAGCCTGGGTGCTGAGGCAAGGCCCAACGGGAGGGCCACAAACTGGTAGTGGTCCTTCCCGATAGCAAATCGCAGAAACCTCTGGTGTCTGGAGTATATGGGGACATGCAGGTATGCGTCCTTGATGTCCAAGGAGGCCAGAAAGTCCCCCGGATGGAGAGCCGTGACTACAGATCGAACCGACTCCATCCGAAAACTTTGTACCTTCACAAAGCAATTGAGGGCTCTGAGATCCAAGCTTGGACGAACCCCCTCCTTCTTCGGCACAATGAACAGATTTGAGTAAAAACCCCGTTCCAGTTCTGGAACTGGAATAACTACCCCGCGTTCCAGTAGACCCTGGACCGCCCCATACAGGGCCTCCCGACCGGTCGGTAGTAGCTGGAGATTGGAGGTGTTGAATCTGTCCGGTGGACAAGAGAGAAACTCTATCTTGTAGCCTGAGGAGATTACTTCGCAAACCCACCTGTCGGAGATTAGTGCTGTCCACTGAGTCGCGAATTTGCGAAGACGTCTCCCCACCCGAGAGCTGTGTGGGGGTGGACCTTCATGCGGACGCAAATTTGTCCGCAGGCTTATTGGGTATGCGGGACCAGGGACGCTTTTGTCCTTGGGCAGGCGCTTTATCGGCCTGGGGTCTTTTCCCTGTCGCCCTAGGGGGACGAAAAAACCACTTGTGTGCAGTAAAGGAGGGCCCTTGCCCTTGGCGTGGCCCCTTATGCTTGCTAATTTGGGGAAGCAAAGTGCTTTTACTTCCTGTGGCATCCTTGATGATGTCATCCAGAGAAGCCCCAAAAAGTCTGTCGCCCTTAAAAGGCAGATCCAACAGGGCTTTCTTGGAAGTCTGGTCCGCAGACCAGCCTTTTAGCCAGATCAGGCGGCGTATTGCTACTGCATAAACCGAAGTTTTAGACAGCAGGGGAATAGTATTCATGTCTGACTCGCAGACAAACCTAAGGCCCTGGACCAACAGGTCGGCCAATGTTATCTCATCAGGAGGAGCATCTCGCTCCTTAACCCCTGGAGTAGCAATCCAGGCGTACTGCCGAGCCTACCACTGAGTATAGGTAGCAAGCGAGTGCTTCAGCCTTCTTATCCACAGGGTCCTTGAAAACAGGAGCCCCTTCTACAGGAATTGTGGTGGCTCTATTAAGTCTGGACACCGGAGGGTCCACTATAGGGGGGAGAGGTCCATTTCTTCAGAAAACTCTCCTCAAAAGGGGTACCGTACCGCAAACCTCTTTGGGGCTGTAAAGACCCTCAGTGGGTTCTCCCATTTCTTGTATAAGAGTTTATCAAAAGACACACAAGGGAACACCTTAGCAGTGCGGGCAGGTCTATGAAACCCAAGTGGACCGCAGTCTCTGCTGCTTCTGCAGTATTTTCCAATTTTAGCATATCCCGCACTGCAGTAATAAGGTCAGACACCAAAGCCGTCTCGCGTACTGACCTGGACTTTGAGTCATTCTCACTGTCCGGTCACGGTCTGCAGTCTCTGATGCGTCAGAATCTGGGCCCCGAGCCGTAGCTGGACCTGGTTCTGCACCAGAATTATCCCCGGAAGCTTGCAGGGGATGGGGCGTTTACTACCCCCTGTATTCCCGTGTGCTGCTTCCACCCTGGCAGCAAACGCCTCTAGGATTGCAGTCATAGCGTTCATAGACACCTCAGGGGCACCAGCTGCTAAATCTGGTGTTTCAGGGGAGAAGACATCTGGCTCAGATGCCATGCTGACCACACGCTGACACTCACAGGGCTCCAGGCAAGATATCAATAGGCCACCCTCCTGTGCTGCAGAGAGGCCGGGTCACCCAGAGGACTCACCACCCTGGATAGGTACTGCTATGCTGCGCCTGTGATGCTGTCCGCTGCTGCTGTGTCAGTCTGCTTCTTTTATCAGCACTTCCTGTGTGAATTTTCGCGCCAGTGTAATGCACCCTAGAGGCCGGAGGCTCTCGAAAAATGGTTGCCAAAAACGTCTGTATGGAAGATAATGTGGGCTCTAAGAAAATGGCCGCCGACAGAAGATAGAGGTCAAGCAGCCATAGCCCACAAAAAAATGGCCGCCGAACGGCAATATCTGCATACAGGGTGGACAAACATGGCCGCCGATCAGCTGATAGGGGCCAGTGGGTGTGGCCGAACCACAGGAAGATGGCCGCCGGGCAGTCACAAGAGGCCAAACTTAGCATGGACCACCTCAAAATGGCTGCCGACAGCATGGAGATGGAAGGACACAAACATAAGAAAAAATGACATTTCTTTTAAATGTTAGTTACAGCCAGCCCCGCTCCAGTGGGACCCCCTAGGTGACCCCCAGCACCCAGCAACCTTTAGCTAGAAGCCCAGGGAGGAGGGAAAGGCAGGGAGAGAGGGAAGAAAGGGGCCACAACCACTTACTTGATCTCTCCAGGAATGTCCAGCTAAATCACCCAGCCGAGGCAGGGGAGTTTTACTTACCTATCCTGCATGTATTCTGCTGGAAGACATTCCAAACAGATCATCGTCCGCGCACGGAAGGTGACTGTTGGCCAGGCATGCTGTGATTGGACCCAGAAGGGACGATCATATGTATGCCCTGGAGCATGATGCTCACCGGACAGGCTGCTGCGACTCGGCCGTAAGGTCAGCCGAAGCTGAGCGGTCCGATGCAAGCCTTGGAGCGTAAGCTCACCGGCCAGGCTGCTGCGACTCGGCCGTAAGGTCAGCCGAAGCTGAGCGGTCCGATGCAGGCCCTGGAGCGTAAGCTCACCGGCCACCCGTGGAGCGACGGGCATGTCGTGGAAAACCCAGCGCGTAGCTAGGGTCGGCACACGCTCGATGGCCGAAACTGGGGAGACTACAAGGATCGAGGATCCAGCCTGTCACCCAGTCAGCAGTTGATCGAAGATCGCAGGAAACAACAAATGTAGCAAAAAAAATAAAAATATATATATATATATATATATATATATCTTTTTTCCCCGGACCAATGGGCCCGAAGGGAGCCATGTCCTACTCCTTGCTAGACAGAAAAAAACTGATCTGCGAAGATGCAGACTGAGAGGGTATACCCAGAGGGTCCGCCCCCTGGGCGGTACTGTAGAAGGTGTGATGCAACACTTTTTACAAGTTTTTCTGCCTAGTCACTCCTAATTAACGGATAATACCCACTTTGTCAATAGAGAAGCTGTGTCGGTCCATGGACGAAAGAGTAATATATTTTTCTCTGTCACTTTCACTTGTTACTCTCCATCTCACAACAATCTTTACCCAGACTAACACAGGTGTCTTTACAAAGCACAAACAATAACATTGCTGATGCAAATTTAAAATTAGTCATATAGGTTTGTGCTTTTTATTATTTCTAAATAATCATAATTTGAGCCCCAAAAATTTGATATGTGTTCCGACATCAGAAATCAAAATGTAATTCCCCAAAATTTGAGGGTAATATCACTATTCTAAACTCACCCACAAAAAAACACCAAATATCACAGAATAAATCAAGAAGAATAACTCTCGAGTAATGTAATTCCATTGAAAAAAGGAAGAAAAACTGCGCTAATGAATAAATAAAATTAAATTGGAAAAAGGCAGCAATAATGGTGGTATAAACACAAAAGAACTCGAACAAAAAAGATTGTGCCAAAGAAAATAAAAATAAAAATAAAAATTATATTAGAAATAAAATAAAAATTAAAAAGGTGTACAGGGGCTGAGTGGTGTCAAGCAATCACACCACAAACACTAAACAGCACCAACACTGGCTAGAACTCAGATGATGAGTACCAAACAAAAAGGATAGCACCTTCCAGATATAGTCGTAATATGAGAAACAGGTGAAAATATAAATCATGTGGGTCATGAGAAATAATCACATTTATGAGACCATTCTACATTATTGCTTATCCTATAAGATTAATTGAATAAGAGCAAACAATTATCCCACACCAATACACTAATTATAAAGAATGTTATAAATTAATGTTGATGAAAAAGTCCAGAGGCTGGTTGTGGAATTTATAAATGAACTTATTGTTAGCCTTTAAACAGATCACAAGGGAGATGTGACAGTCTATGTGCCGTGAGTCCCAGATCCAACTTGTCAGTCTCCAAAATTACTAGAAAGCATATGTAGAAAGCCAATACCACCGCGATATACTCAGACCAACAGTGCCCTCCACCACACGAATTGGCGGCTTACCAGAAATAAGCCCCCGATATGCAGTCAGTTGTGACCCAGCTGCGGCCTTTGGTTTGAATGAATGGACTGGGAAACTCCAAATGCACACCCCGTCTCTTTCCCCCGTTCCTCTCGATCATGTGACAACGACCCCGGAACAGTTGTAGGAAGAGAACACAGACCATAGAGTAATACGTACAAAAATTTATTCCAAAAATACAGTTAAAAACACTTACATCAAGCAGCGTTTTGTTGAGCATAAAAAATTCGCTGGCCGGCAAACACACAATCACCCTTCCCTCAGTAGCGTGGCGACGTCTGCACGTTGCTCCCAGACGCGTTTCGTCACTAATTGGACGTCATCAATGGGGGTAGGGCGACATGCAGACACACCATCTTTTATGGCCAAACCTCAGCGTGGAATATAGAGGTCAAAGCCGCATTCCGCCATTTTGGAAATGGGAAAAAGAGCCCACACCGCGCTCTTAGCCATGTCCAGACGGTAAGCATTATGTGCATAAGAAAAAACCCAGATCGAGTTGGAGATGAGTGTTACGTCATGCACCAGTCAGGGCAGTAGATTACATTGGAATCAAACAAAATGGTATTAAAATTAAATTTTAAATTGTCTAAGCAAACCACGTAAGAACAGGGTTATTAAATTATTAATGGTTCAAATACAGAGATCTGACCAACTCTTAAAGTTGGAGGACCGTGATAGGGAAAAGCTAGTTAAACACTAGGGATATAATCCCACTGTGTATAGCATAGTCGCATATAACCGCTCCCAGTATATTAACCTCCTATATACACATGAAGTGGGCGGTTAACGGCATAATAAATTACGCTTAATAGGAAGGGTCATATTGATCTATAATAATCTATTGTTCAAAAAGGACAAAACAAAACAAATTTAGATGTAAATATAGCCCAATATATTAATATAAATAGGGATTCGTGAAAAATTCCCTAAGAGAACAACCATTACCATATAGTGATATATTTAGATGAATAAGTGAAAAATTGATAAAGGAGTATTTTATATACCTAAAATGACTAGTGAATTTATAAATTAAAAATGAAAGAATTGATGGGAATAAATGCACAAAAAATATATTAATGAAAAATGTGAATAAAAAATTTATACTAATAAAATTAGTAAAAATTAGTTGATTTATTTTTTAAGTAATTAGTGAAAAATCCTCAAATGAATCCCTAAAAATTAATTAAGTGAAAATTAATAGTTATTAAGTGATAAATTACATGAATAAATTTAGTGAAAATTATTCAAATCAATTACCAAATATCAGTAATAATATAAAGATAAAAAATAAAAAATAAATTTAATTAGATAACCCAACTACTCCACACTGAGGTAAGACCCTATGCATTATTAATAAAGGCATTTACATCAGTCTCAATGTTCAGTCCGTAAGGACTATAAGTCTTAAGCCTATGGATCCAAGCCATTTCTAGCTTGGATATTTCCCTCACCATTAGGCTTCCCCTCCAGTGGGCCTTGTATTTGTCAATACCCAAAAAGAGTGTCCCCGAAGGGTCCCTATTATGCTTCAGCAAATAGTGTTTGGATACCGAATGATTTTTAAATCCTGTTTTGATGTTGGTAATGTGCTCATTGAGGCGCACTCTGAGGGGTCGCTTAGTGCGCCCCACATATTGCATGCCACATGGACACTGCAACATATAAACAACCCCCTCAGTAGCACATGTAATGCAGGGTTTGATTGTATATTGGCCTTGGGTGGCAGTGGACAGGAAGGTGGTCACCCGTCTGTCCCTAGAAATATTAAACTGGCATACCCTACACCTCCTACATTTGTAGTACCCTGAAAGATGGTCAAAAAAGGTAGGGGGTTTTGTAGGTGGATCCAAAACATTTGGGGCTAGTTGATGCCTTAAATTGGATACACCCCAAAAAATAATTCTCGGCCTATCAGGTAAGACCTCCTTCAAAATGGCGTCATTAATGGCTAAATGCCAATGTTTATTAATAAGGGCCTTGATAGTCCTATGTTGTAGAGAGTAGGAGGTGATGAATGGAACACCCACAGAGTCTTGAGCATTGACCTGCGCCACTTTGTCAATTAATAAAGACTCTCTCCCAATGATTTTGACTTTCTCCAATTCCTCCTGAAGGAAGTCCCTCTGGTACCCCTTCTCTAAGAATCTCTGAGTCAGGGTTTCAGCCTGCGACAGAAATCGCTGATGATCGGAACAATTTCTCCTCAATCTCAGGTACTGACTCTTAGGTACCCCCTTCAACCAGGGCTCATGGTGACAACTCCCCAGGGGGTTATTTATATGTTGCAGTGTCCATGTGGCATGCAATATGTGGGGCGCACTAAGCGACCCCTCAGAGTGCGCCTCAATGAGCACATTACCAACATCAAAACAGGATTTAAAAATCATTCGGTATCCAAACACTATTTGCTGAAGCATAATAGGGACCCTTCGGGGACACTCTTTTTGGGTATTGACAAATACAAGGCCCACTGGAGGGGGAGCCTAATGGTGAGGGAAATATCCAAGCTAGAAATGGCTTGGATCCATAGGCTTAAGACTTATAGTCCTTACGGACTGAACATTGAGACTGATGTAAATGCCTTTATTAATAATGCATAGGGTCTTACCTCAGTGTGGAGTAGTCGGGTTATCTAATTAAATTTATTTTTTATCTTTATATTATTACTGATATTTGGTAATTGATTTGAATAATTTTCACTAAATTTATTCATGTAATTTATCACTTAATAACTATTAATTTTCACTTAATTAATTTTTAGGGATTCATTTGAGGATTTTTCACTAATTACTTAAATAATAAATCAACAAATTTTTACAAATTTTATTAGTATCAATTTTTTATTCACATTTTTCATTAATATATTTTTTGTGCATTTATTCCCATCAATTTTTTCATTTTTAATTTATAAATTCACTAGTCATTTTAGGTATATAAAATACTCCTTTATCAATTTTTCACTTATTCATCTAAATGTATCACTATATGGTAATGGTTGTTCTCTTCGGGATTTTTTCACGAATCCCTATTTATATTAATATATTGGGCAATATTTACATCTAAATTTGTTTTGTTTTGTCCTTTTTGAACAATAGATCATTATAGATCAATATGACCCTTCCTATTAAGCGTAATTTAATATGCCGTTAACCGCCCACTTCATGTGTATATAGGAGGTTAATATACTGGGAGCGGTTATATGCGACTATGCTATACACAGTGGGATTATATCCCTAGTGTTTAACTAGCTTTTCCCTATCACGGTCCTCCAACTTTAAGAGTTGGTCAGATCTCTGTATTTGAACCATTAATAATTTAATAACCCTGTTCTTACGTGGTTTGCTTAGACAATTTTAAATTTAATTTTAATACCATTTTGTTTGATTCCAATGTAATCTACTGCCCTGATTGGTGCATGACGTAACACTCATCTCCAACTCGATCTGGGTTTTTTCTTATGCACATAATGCTTACCGTCTGGACATGGCTAAGAGCGTGGTGTGGGCTCTTTTTCCCATTTCCAAAATGGCGGAATGCGGCTTCAACCTCTATATTCCACGCTGAGGTTTGGCCATAAAAGGTGGTGTGTCTGCAAGTCGCCCTACCCCCATTGATGACGTCCAATTAGTGACGAAACGCATCTGGGAGCAACGTGCAGACGTCGCCACGCTACTGAGGGAAGGGTGATTGTGTGTTTGCCGGCCGGCAAATTTTTTATGCTCAACAAAACGCTGCTTGATGTAAGTGTTTTTAACTGTATTTTTGGAATAAATTTTTGTACGTATTACTCTATGGTCTGTGTTCTCTTCCTACAACTGTTCCGGGGTCGTTGTCACATGATCGAGAGGAACGGGGGAAAGAGACGGGGTGTGCATTTGGAGTTTCCCAGTCCATTTATTCAAACCAAAGGCCGCAGCTGGGTCACAACTGACTGCATATCGGGGGCTTATTTCTGGTAAGCCGCCAATTCGTGTGGTGGAGGGCACTGTTGGTCTGAGTATCACGCGGTGGTGTTGGCTTTCTACATATGCTTTCTAGCAATTTTGGAGACTGACAAGTTGGATCTGGGACTCACGGCACATAGACTGTCACATCTCCCTTGTGATCTGTTTAAAGGCTAACAATAAGTTCATTTATAAATTCCACAACCAGCCTCTGGACTTTTTCATCAACATTAATTTATAACATTCTTTATAATTAGTGTATTGGTGTGGGATAATTGTTTGCTCTTATTCAATTAATCTTATAGGATAAGCAATAATGTAGAATGGTCTCATATATGTGATTATTTCTCATGACCCACATGATTTATATTTTCACCTGTTTCTCATATTACGACTATATCTGGAAGGTGCTATCCTTTTTGTTTGGTACTCATCATCTGAGTTCTAGCCAGTGTTGGTGCTGTTTAGTGTTTGTGGTGTGATTGCTTGACACCACTCAGCCCCTGTACACCTTTTTAATTTTTATTTTATTTCTAATATAATTTTTATTTTTATTTTTATTTTCTTTGGCGCAATCTTTTTTGTTCGAATGTAATTCCATTACCTGTATGCCCAAAGAAATACAGTATTTATGTGTATTTACATGCATGAGGATCTCACATGTGGCAGCTCTGTGGCTTAGAGGTTAGAACTTCTGCTGAGTGTCTGGGTTCAAATCCCAAACATGCTGTTTCATGTAGAGAAGTTGTCTCATCTCCCAGGTCCTAAAACTATGTCCAAATGTCATATTTATGTGTAGGAGGGTTCCACCACCATTGCAAATCTTGCCAGATACGCAAATTAGCCAAAAGTATTGGGACACCTGCCTTTACACACACATGAACTTTAATGGCAGCCCAGTCTTAGTCCGTAGGGTTAAAATTTGATTTTACCCACCCTTTGCAGCTAGAACAGCTTCTGGGAAGGCTGTCCACAAGGTTTAGTGTGTCTATGGCAGGGATATGCAATTAGCGGACCTCCAGCTGTTGCAAAACTACAAGTCCCATCATGCCTCTGCCTCTGTGTGTCATGCTTGTGGCTGTCAGAGTCTTGCTATGCCTCATGGGACTTGTAGTTCTGCAACAGCTGGAGGGCCGCTAATTGCATATCCCTGGTCTATGGGAATGTTTGATCATTCTTCCAGAAGTGCATTATTGAGGCCAGGCACTGATGTTGCATGAGAAGGCCAGGCTTGGAGTCTCTGCTCTAATTCAGCCAAAGGGTGTTCTATCAGGTTGAGGTCAGGACTTTGTGCAGTCAAGTTTCTCCACCCCAAACTCGCTCATCCATGTTTTTATGGACCTTGCTTTGTGCACTGGCATGCAGTCATGTTGGAATAGGAAGAGGTCACCCCCAAACTGTTCCCACAAAGTTGGGAGCATGAAATTGTCCAAAATGTCTTGGTATGCTGATGCCTTAAGAGTTCCCTTCACTGGAACTAAGGGACCAAGCCCAACCCCTGAAAAACAACCCCACACCATAATCCCCCTCCACCAAATGATTTGGACCAGTACACAAAGCAAGGTCCATAAAGACATGGATGAGTGAGTTCGGGGTGGAGGAACTTGACTGGCCTGGACAGAGTTCTGACCTCAACAGAACACCTTGGGGATGAATTAGAGCATAGACTGTAGGCCAGGCCTTCTCATCCAACATCAGTGCCTGATCTCACAAATGCACTTGGAAGAATGGTCAAACATTCCCATAGACACACTTCTAAACCTTGTGGACAGCCTTCCCAGAAGAGTTGAAGCTGTTATAGCTGCAAAGGGTGGGCCAACCCAATATTGAACCCTACGGACTAATACTGGGATGCCATTACAGTTCATGTGCGTTTAAAGGCAGGCGTCCCAATACTTAGGCCAATATATTGTATATTGATTGCTTGGAGATACTGAGCTTGGCTATTGACTTAGGGCTGGTTCACATCACAGAGATGCAGAGAACATGTGTGAGGCTGCCCAGTGGCTAAGTGGGCAGCAGTTCTGTCTAGCAGCACTGGGGTTGCTGGTTCAATTCCCCAACATGCTAATGCTTGTGTTGAAGTTTATATGTTTTCCCTGTGTGGGTTTCTCACCACAATTCAAAGACATGCTGGCATTTTATTTGTCTCCTGTCAAAATAGTCTCCAATGTAAAAAAGTTAGTTTTGGACTTTAGATTGGAAGCTCATTGCAGCCAGGGCCCGATGTTAATGTTTATTAGCACTAATCATGCCCAGGGACTTGGACATTTAAAATTGTAGGGTTTACACTGCACAGGTACATATGCTTAGAAAACTGTTGCTTTGTTTATGTGCATGCAAATGGACTTGGATCTTTGGCCTGTAGTTGGAGATTTGATGCACATAGCCAAGGGCTAACACAGTTGCATAATAGTATTATGTAGTGATGAGCCGAACACCCCCGGGTTCGGTTCGCACCAGAACCCGCGAACGGACCGAAAGTTCGTACGAACATTAGAACCCTATTAAATACAATGGATGCGAACGTTCGAATTCTAAAGTGCTAATTATAACAACTATTATGCATGTTATTGTCCTAAAAAGGGTTTGGGAACCCGGGTTCTGCACCAGGGGACATGTATCAATGCAAAAAGAAGTTTTAAAAACGGTCGTTTTTCGGGAGCAGTCATTTTAATGATGCATAAAGTGAAAAAAAAAAGTCAAATATTCCTTTAAATATCGTACCTGGGGGGTGTCTAAAGTATGCCTGTGAAGTGCCACGTGTTTCCCGTGTTTAGAACTGTCCCTGCACAAAATGACACTTCTAAAGGAAAAAAAAGCCATTTAAAACTGCTTGCGGCTTTAATGTAATGTCTGGTCCCGGTAATATGGATGAAAATCTTTAAGAAAAATGGCATAGCTACCCCATGACCCCCCCCCCCCCTACCCCAGCCCATTACCAGCCCCTTTGGGTCTTGTATGGATATTAAGGGGAACCCCGCACATAAAATAAAAAAGGCCCTATATACTCTGAACAGCCGTATACAGGCGGTGCATACAAGACAGGGACTGTAGGTTTGTTCTTATGTAGAATCTGTTTGTAATTTTGAACAGGTACATTGTTTAAGTGTAGCTCCAGCCCAAAAATCTATTTTTAAACTTTTTGGAAAACATAGGTAAGGGTTATCACCCCTGTAACATTTGTTTTGCTGTCTGTGCCCCTGTTCAGAACATTTCACCTCACTTTCCGTCCCAATGACAACTGTTTTTGAAATGTGGTGTTTTTCTTGAAACAAGGATTGCTGATAAAGCATCAGTACAGAGGAGACACCTTTCTCCCATATTAATTCTTACAGGAGAGAATTTTCCTTCCTAGGGGTAGATTTCCTCTCACTTCCTGTTGTCTTCTTGCGTTTGCAAGTAGGAGTCGTTTGTAAGTTGGATGTTTGAAAGTAGGGACCTGCCGTAGATACTCTGCAGAAATAGGCCCCTTAGTTGTTGGTGTTGGCACAACACTGTAAGCACTCACAGTTACTCTTGGTTGGTGCTGGAACGCCCTGCTGTCAACTATTATATCAGGAATTGTAATTACATATAATTGTTGAACAGTGGTAGTAAAAATTGGGCCTTTGATGGTGGTGCTGGTGCCACAACACTGTAAGCCCTGACAGTTACTCTTGGTGGGTGCAGCAATGGGCCCTGCTGTGAATTATTAGATCAAGAATTGTAATTGCATGCCCCTGTTGAACAGGGGCTGAAAAATTGGGCCTTTGGTGGTGGTGGTGGTGTTGACACAACACTGTAAGCCCTCAGAGTTACTCTTGGTGGGTGCAGGAATGGGCCCTGCTGTGAATTATTAGATCAAGAATTGTAATTACATGCCCCTGTTGAACAGGGGCTGAAAAATTGGGCCTTAGGCACTGGTGGCACAACACTACAACCCCTCACAGATACTGTACTTGGAGCACAGCAATGAGCCCTGTTGCAAAGTATTGCTTCAAAAATTGTAATGACACGCCCCTGTTAAACAGGGGCTGAAAAATTGGGCCTTAGGCACTGGTGCCACAACACTCCAACCCCTCACAGATACTGTACTTGGAGCACAGCAATGAGCCCTATGGCAAATTATTGCTAAAAAAATTGTAATTACACGCCCCTGTAAAACAGGGGCTGAAAAATTGGGCCTTAGCCACTGGTGGCGGCACCCATAAACAAAAATGATCTTCCAAGCTATCATCATCAATCGTATCATTGAGGACTCGGAGGAGGAGGATAGCCAGTCAACATAACAGCACAGACACTCAGCATCAGCATCAGTCTTGAAGGGATGTGACATGTTAAAATCAATTAGTCTGTTATATCAGCATCAGGTGTGTGGTAGCTGGTGGTGATCCAAGACTGGTTCATCTTGATGAAAGTCAGTCGATCAACCGAGTCGGTGGACAGGCGCACCCTGTGATCCGTGACAAATCCTCCAGCAGCACTGAATGTGCGTTCCGAAAGAACGCTGGATGCAGGACAGGCCAGTAGCTCAATTGCATACTGTGCAAGCTCTGGCCAGTGATCCATCCTCAAGACCCAGTAAGCCAGAGGATTTTCGGTGGGGAAGGTGTCCAAGTCTGACCTTGCCCCTAGATATTCCTGCACCATGTTTATCAGACGCTGGCGATGGTTGCTGGAACCAATCATACTTTGGGGCTGCGGACTAAAGAATTGTCTGAACGCATCGGTCAGACGGCCACCTTCCCCACCGCTCCTTCTTTGACTGGCCGAAGCCTCAGCAACTCGTTGTCCTGGACCAGGAGTTTGTAACCTCCCAGTCTCTGGGAACGCGTTGCACAGACCTTTCTGCAAGGCCTCCCGGAGTTGTCTCATCCTCTGCTCCCTCTGCGACGGTAACATAAGGTCCGCAACCTTACCCTTGTACCGTGGATCAAGGAGAGTGGCCAGCCAGTAATGGTCCCTCTCCTTGATCCGAAGAATACGAGGATCCTTCCGCAGACTTTGCAGGATCAGGGAGGCCATGCAGCGTAGGTTTGCTGAGGCATTCGCTCCGGAGTCCTCTGGGTCACTAAGGACGACATGATCCGCAGTCACCTCCTCCCAGCCACGTACAAGTCCACTGGTTTCTTGGGACTGTAAATCATCCCTAAAAGACTGCTGCTGATGATGCTGAGTGCCAGCCTCCACCTCCATGCTGACACAATCCTCCTCCTCCTCCTCCTCCTCCTCCTCCTCTTCCTCTTCCTGTGCGATGGGTGGGACAGAAGGAACACTGTCTGGGTAAAGGGGGCCTTGAGAGGCAAGGAAGTCCTCCTCTTCCTGCCTCTGTTCTGCCTCAAGTGCCCTGTCCATTATTCCACGCAGCGTGTGCTCCAACAGGTGGACAAGAGGTACAGTGTCACTGATGCATGCACTGTCACTGCTCACCATCCTCGTGGCCTCCTCAAATGGTGCCAGGACAGTGCATGCATCCCTGATCATGCCCCACTGGCGTGGAGAAAAAAAACCAAGCTCCCCTGACCCTGTCCTGGTGCCGTAGTCGCACAGGTACTCATTGATGGCCCTCTGCTGCGTGTGCAGCCGCTGCAGCATGGCCAACGTTGAGTTCCACCTGGTGGGCATGTCACATATAAGGCGGTTCTTGGGCAGGTTCAACTCCTTTTGCAGCTCAGCCAGGCGAGCACTGGCATTATAAGATCTGCGGAAATGCACACAGACTTTCCTGGCCTGCCTCAGGACATCCTGTAAGCCCGGGTACCTGCCCAAGAACTGCTGCACCACCAGGTTAAGGACGTGAGCCACACAGGGCACATGGGTCAGTTGTCCCTGTCGGAGGGCGGAGAGGAGGTTGGTGCCATTGTCGCAAACCACCATTCCTGGCTTAAGCTGGCGTGGCGTCAACCACCTCTCGGCCTGGCCCTGCAGAGCAGACAGGACCTCTGCCCCAGTGTGGCTTCTGTCCCCCAAACACACCAGCGCAAGCACGGCATGGCATCTTTTTGCCTGCGTACTTGCGTAGCCCCGTGAACGGCTACGGAGCACCGCTGGTTCATAGGACAAACCACAGGAAGAGGCCATGGAGGAAGAAGAAGAGGAGGGGGTGGAGGAGAGAGGTGTGTCACAACCAGTAGTAGCATTTTGGAGGCGTGGCGGTGGGACAACCTCCAACACTACTGCACCTTGTCCTGCATCCTTCCCAGCTGCCAAAAGAGTGACCCAATGGGCCGTGAAAGAAAGGTAACGTCCCTGTCCATGCCTGCTGGACCATGAGTCAGCGGTAATATGCACCTTACCGCTGACCGCCCTGTCCAGCGAGGCCAAGACATTGCCTTCCACATGCCGGTAGAGAGCCGGAATAGCCTTCCGTGAGAAAAAGTGGCGTTTGGGAACCTGCCACTGAGGAACCGCACATCGCACAAACTCACGGAAGGGGGCCGAGTCTACCAACTGAAAAGGCAGCAGTTGAAGCGCTAGCAATTTAGCCAAGCTAGCATTCAACCGCTGGGCATGTGGATGGCTGGGAGTGAACTTCTTTCGACGGTCCAGCAGCTGGGGCAGGGAAATTTGCCTGCTAGAATCGGACGTCGGTGTACTGCTAGCAGAGTGGCCGCAAGTACTTGGCTGTGACACACCTAATTCTACACCTTCATTCCTCTCAGTGCATGTTTCAGAGAGGACTGAAGTTATAGTGGGGTTGGAGATCCCAGCTGATGCGGTGCAAGGAGAGGTCCGCTTTGTTCTTTGGTGTGGGTCTTTGAGGTAGGCTTGCCAACGAGCTGCATGGCAGGTCAACATATGTCTGGTCAGGCATGTGGTACCCAAGCGGCTGATGTTTTGGCCACGCGATATACGCTTGAGACATATGTTGCAAACAGCAGCTGTGCGATCTGATGCACTAGCCTCAAAAAAGGCCCACACCAAGGAACTTTTTGAATGACGGGCAGAGGCAGCGCCCTGCACAGGCGGAGCTCTGCGGTGTGATTCCGTCGGTGTACTGCCCTTACGCTGGCCACCAAAGGGCATCCTGTCTCGTTGGAGATGTGCCTCCTCCTCATCCTCCTCCTCCTCTCTCCTATTAGGCACCCACGTGGAGTCAGTGACCTCATCATCCCCTCCCTCCTCATCACTGGAGCCAATCTGGCAGTATGCTGCAGCTGCTGGAACATGACTGCCAGATTGGTGTCCTTCTTGAGCATCCCCTCTGTCTGCTCTCACCCTACTGCCTTCCTGTAGCTGGGTTTCATCATCAGACCCTTCGAAACGCTGGGCATCCTCCTGGAGCATGTACCCAACACTGTGCTCAAACAGTTCGGGGGACTCCTCAGGAGGAGGACATGGTGGGTCTAGGGAAGGAGTGACTGATGATGAGTCTGACATTGATACCAGGGAAGAGGACGCTTTGGCAGCTGCTTTGCCAGTACCCTGAGCCTGGGTGAGAGAGGATGAGGAGGAGGGCTTGGTCATCCACTCTACCAAGTCTTCGGCATGATGTGGCTCAACATGTCCAGCTGCGGAAAAGAAGGACAAGCGTGTCCCATGGCCATGTGCTGATGACAATGCACCGCGTCCACGACCAGCACTGTTGCCCCCAGACACAGAGCCTGCTTGCCCTCTTTTATTGCCTCCTGACTGTCTGCCTCTCCTTGTTTGCCTTCCAGACATTCTAATAGATGGCCTGCAGGGAGATGGGAAAAAAGCAATAAGGGCTACCTTCAGGTGTCCTTCTCTGTCCCTTGAAACAAGGACTTGCACAGTGAAAGAAACTGACACTCTCCCTACCTACAGTTTTCTGTCCCTAGAAAAAATGTTTTTTTTAAGCACAATATAGCACAAGGAGAATTCACTCACTGTCCTTCCAGGTCCCTAGAAACAAGGACTTGCACAGTGAAAGAAACTGACACTCTCCCTACCTACAGTTTTCTGTCCCTAGAAAAAATGTTTTTTTTAAGCACAATATAGCACAAGGAGAATTCACTCACTGTCCTTCCAGGTCCCTAGAAACAAGGACTTACACAGTGAAAGAAACTGACACTCTCCCTACCTACAGTTTTCTGTCCCTAGAAAAAATGTTTTTTTTAAGCACAATATAGCACAAGGAGAATTCACTCACTGTCCTTCCAGGTCCCTAGAAACAAGGACTTGCACAGTGAAAGAAACTGACACTCTCCCTACCTACAGTTTTCTGTCCCTAGAAAAAATGTTTTTTTTTAAGCACAATATAGCACAAGGAGAATTCACTCACTGTCCTTCCAGGTCCCTAGAAACAAGGACTTGCACAGTGAAAGAAACTGACACTCTCCCTACCTACAGTTTTCTGTCCCTAGAAAAAATGTTTTTTTTAAGCACAATAAAGCACAAGGAGAATTCACTCACTGTCCTTCCAGGTCCCTAGAAACAAGGACTTACACAGTGAAAGAAACTGACACTCTCCCTACCTACAGTTTTCTGTCCCTAGAAAAAATGTTTTTTTTAAGCACAATATAGCACAAGGAGAATTCACTCACTGTCCTTCCAGGTCCCTGGAAACAAGGACTTGCACAGTGAAAGAAACTGACACTCTCACTACCTACAGTTTTCTGTCCCTAGAAAAAAATGTTTTTTTTAAGCACAATATAGCACAAGGAGAATTCACTCACTGTCCTTCCAGGTCCCTAGAAACAAGGACTTGCACAGTGAAAGAAACTGACACTCTCCCTACCTACAGTTTTCTGTCCCTAGAAAAAATGTTTTTTTTAAGCACAATATAGCACAAGGAGAATTCACTCACTGTCCTTCCAGGTCCCTAGAAACAAGGACTTGCACAGTGAAAGAAACTGACACTCTCCCTACCTACAGTTTTCTGTCCCTAGAAAAAATGTTTTTTTAAGCACAATATAGCACAAGGAGAATTCACTCACTGTCCTTCCAGGTCCCTAGAAACAAGGACTTGCACAGTGAAAAAAACTGACACTCTCCCTACCTACAGTTTTCTGTCCCTAGAAAAAATGTTTGTTTTAAGCACAATATAGCACAAGGAGAATTCACTCACTGTCCTTCCAGGTCCCTAGAAACAAGGACTTACACAGTGAAAGAAACTGACACTCTCCCTACCTACAGTTTTCTGTCCCTAGAAAAAATGTTTTTTTTAAGCACAATATAGCACAAGGAGAATTCACTCACTGTCCTTCCAGGTCCCTAGAAACAAGGACTTGCACAGTGAAAGAAACTGACACTCTCCCTACCTACAGTTTTCTGTCCCTAGAAAAAATGTTTTTTTTAAGCACAATATAGCACAAGGAGAATTCACTCACTGTCCTTCCAGGTCCCTAGAAACAAGGACTTGCACAGTGAAAGAAACTGACACTCTCCCTACCTACAGTTTTCTGTCCCTAGAAAAAATGTTTTTTTTAAGCACAATATAGCACAAGGAGAATTCACTCACTGTCCTTCCAGGTCCCTGGAAACAAGGACTTGCACAGTGAAAGAAACTGACACTCTCCCTACCTACAGTTTTCTGTCCCTAGAAAAAATGTTTTTTTTAAGCACAATATAGCACAAGGAGAATTCACTCACTGTCCTTCCAGGTCCCTGGAAACAAGGACTTGCACAGTGAAAGAAACTGACACTCTCCCTACCTACAGTTTTCTGTCCCTAGAAAAAATGTTTTTTTTAAGCACAATATAGCACAAGGAGAATTCACTCACTGTCCTTCCAGGTCCCTAGAAACAAGGACTTGCACAGTGAAAGAAACTGACACTCTCCCTACCTACAGTTTTCTGTCCCTAGAAAAAATGTTTTTTTTAAGCACAATATAGCACAAGGAGAATTCACTCACTGTCCTTCCAGGTCCCTAGAAACAAGGACTTGCACAGTGAAAGAAACTGACACTCTCCCTACCTACAGTTTTCTGTCCCTAGAAAAAATGTTTTTTTAAGCACAATATAGCACAAGGAGAATTCACTCACTGTCCTTCCAGGTCCCTAGAAACAAGGACTTGCACAGTGAAAGAAACTGACACTCTCCCTACCTACAGTTTTCTGTCCCTAGAAAAAATGTTTGTTTTAAGCACAATATAGCACAAGGAGAATTCACTCACTGTCCTTCCAGGTCCCTAGAAACAAGGACTTGCACAGTGAAAGAAACTGACACTCTCCCTACCTACAGTTTTCTGTCCCTAGAAAAAATGTTTTTTTTAAGCACAATATAGCACAAGGAGAATTCACTCACTGTCCTTCCAGGTCCCTAGAAACAAGGACTTACACAGTGAAAGAAACTGACACTCTCCCTACCTACAGTTTTCTGTCCCTAGAAAAAATGTTTTTTTTAAGCACAATATAGCACAAGGAGAATTCACTCACTGTCCTTCCAGGTCCCTAGAAACAAGGACTTACACAGTGAAAGAAACTGACACTCTCCCTACCTACAGTTTTCTGTCCCTAGAAAAAATGTTTTTTTTAAGCACAATATAGCACAAGGAGAATTCACTCACTGTCCTTCCAGGTCCCTAGAAACAAGGACTTGCACAGTGAAAGAAACTGACACTCTCCCTACCTACAGTTTTCTGTCCCTAGAAAAAATGTTTTTTTTAAGCACAATATAGCACAAGGAGAATTCACTCACTGTCCTTCCAGGTCCCTAGAAACAAGGACTTGCACAGTGAAAGAAACTGACACTCTCCCTACCTACAGTTTTCTGTCCCTAGAAAAAAAATTTTTTTAAGCACAATATAGCACAAGGAGAATTCACTCACTGTCCTTCCAGGTCCCTAGAAACAAGGACTTACACAGTGAAAGAAACTGACACTCTCCCTACCTACAGTTTTCTGTCCCTAGAAAAAATGTTTTTTTTAAGCACACTATAGCACAAGCACAAAACACACTGACACTCTCCCTACCTATCCTTCTCTTTCCCTAAACTAAAGGAATCCAGGTTAAGCAAGAAAGAAATAAAAGTCACTGTCCCTGCCTATGCTGCTCTATCCCTGCTCCGGAACACACTACACTAGGCCGCCGTGCTGGCGGCCTTTTATAGTGTGGGGCATGTACTAAACACCCTCAGCAATAATTGGCCACAGGCATCCTGCCTGTGGCCAATCATTGCTCTCCTCGCTGCCGGCGCTGTGATTGGCCAAGCATGCGGGGTCACAGTGCATGCTTGGCCAATCACAGCGCCTGGATGACACTGCGATAGCGTAGTGCATTGTGGGCCGTTCGCGTCACTCGAATTTGGCGCGAACGGCCCAAATCGTTCGATCTTCGTCGAACGATCGAACAGCCGATGTTCGAGTCGAACGTATGTTCGATTCGAACACGAAGCTCATCCCTAGTATTATGTGTTCCTGCCCATCAGGTGCAATCACTTTAGACATACACAAAGGGACAAATTGAAAGATACTAGTGGGCGTGTACTTCTATTGGGCGTTTGTCAGTGTGCTAACAATACAACCTCTCTTATATAAAGGCCTGCAGTATGGGGGCTCAGTTGGTCTGAGAAGGCCAGGTTTTTTGCTGTGATTGGGGGGGAGAGAAGGAATGATATTGTGCAGATTGACAACCCCCCCCCCCCCCCCCCCAATTAGTGTCATTTGCTGAAATTCTTGTGCATTTTTTTCAATCAAAAATTGTGTGTATCCTGTCTGACCATGCAGAATCGTTTGGAAGCATCTGCTGACCTTCTACTCTTGGATCTCATTGCATTTCTGTGTACATGATTAAGCAGATTCCAGCAGAACATGGTCACCAATGTATGTATATGTGGATTGTGGGGTGGGTGTGGGTGTCTCTTTTTTAATATTATGTTGAAATGCTTTGTAAGAATAATGACTTAAGTATGTTTCTATAATCTTGCAGATAAAAATGTGATGTGTTGCCCTCTAAGGTTTTGACAAATTTTAGATTGTAAGCAAGCTCCTATGAGCAGGGTCCCTAAAATCCAATTGCTAAATGTAGCACCATGTATCCTGTCTAAATTTTTTTGAAGCTAGTAAATGAATGTACATAATTTTGTTTCTGCTGGCAAAATAAAAGTACATTATTGAGCTTTGGTGTTTGTTTTTTGTTCTTTTTAGTTTTTGTGGGTAGTGGTGGTTTTGACAAAGTGCAATATCTTTTTATATTTTATTTCTATATGCATTTGTGCACCAAAAAAAAATGTATCTCTTCGCCCTGGTTCACATTGATGCTACTTTGAAATCACGCTACTTCACTTGAGCTAGCGTAATTTTAGGTACTACTTGATAGACATCTGTGTGGCTTCATACACAAATGTCTATTGAAGTCGCACCTGAAATCTGCAAAAGTAGTGCGGGAACTACTTTTGCAAATCGGCACGGTGCCACAATTGTGGTTGCATCGATTGGAACAGTGCCATTGCCACCAATAGTCATGCGATTTGATTTCTGAAATTGCATGACAAACCGCCCCAATGTAAACCTAGGCTTCAGCACACCTGCAAGTAAATGATAAAGGTGGAATCTATATATATATATATATATATATATATATATATAAACAGCTGTGGAGAATTGCACTGTTCTAATTGGTGCGATTTGCATTAACATCAGTGCAGAAACCTGCACAGCTGTATCTGATCCCCCCCCCCTCCCCCATCCCCCCTGCAGTCGAGACTGACATGCGGGAATGAAATCGTATGAGTTCAGCTGAACGATTTCCTCCCGCTGTCAATGTGAAGCAGGGCTCAAACTGGGCCTTTTGCCTTTGTAATTCACCTGCTGCTTTGCCAGAGACACCATTTCTTATCAAACTCTCTTAAGTTTACCTTCAAATATCGAAATACAGATTTGCAGATCTGCAAATAATAAATTCTAATCGTGATTGAGATCAAATATTCGCAGCTGCAATCAACAGAGCATGGTTTCAACTCCTGACCCGGAAATGAGTCATTGTAATCACCCGGCAGTTCCTGTGCTGGTCAGGATCTCCATCTAGGTGGACATGGCGAGGCCCCTCTTTAGCAAAGAGGAGGTGCTGATGATTTGCTGGGTAAGTGTAGGATATGTACTTGTGCTTACTCAAAATGGGGGTGGATTTGGTGTGGGTGGGCTTCATTAGGGTGACCACGTGTCCCGGATTGCCCGGGACAGTCCCGCATTTTGCAGGTCTGTCCCGGGCACATTCATTCCAGGACAATACAATGTCCTGGAATGAAACTGACACAGCCACCCCCTGGGCCAATCTGATGCCACCACATCACTGCTTTACTCCTTGTCCTGGCCGGGAATGCCTGGAGGAGCACAATCCCGCCCCCTGCTTGTGATTGGAGAAATCATGAATCCCGCCTCTTGTGTCCAATCACTGTGCTGTGATTCGTTACAGCACAAGCTGGTTTTTGGGAAGGGAGGGTGTCCCCGAATGGTAGTTTGGAAATGTTGTCACCCTAGGCTTCATTGATTTGTTTGGCATCACCACACATTTGCTTCTGACCCATGTGTACACATCACTACTTCCTGCATTTGTTCTGCTGATGTAAATCAGTAAGGACTATGCAAGTATAAATGAGAGCTCCTTTCTATTAAAATATATATGACTTGATTCACAGTTTGGCGACTTTTCATGATTCTCAATAACCATTCATATCTGTGCTACTTTAAGTCACACCAACTTCAAAGTAGTCCCTGTACTACTTTGGTGTGACTTTCAGGCTCAGTTTCCACTAGTGCGACTTGTCATGCGACTTGGGACTACAAAGTCGCATGACATGTCATACCCCATGATTGCCAATGAGTATGGTTCATAAATGTGCGCCTTCAAGTCACAGCGACTTCAAAGTAGTCCCTGCACTACTTTGGTCCCACTTTGATACGACTTGAGGTCCATAGACCTCAAGAATATACAGGCATTATTCCAAGTCGCATCAAAATCGCAGCAAAATCATGCCAATTTAGGGTTGCAATAGTGGAACCAGAGCCTCATGTGACTTGAGGTACATAGGGCGCAATATTACACAGGCATTCCCAGAAGTTGGGGCCAAGGTGCAGCGGAAAAGTGGCAGCAAATTAGTGTGACTTTCAGGTCGCAGCAGTGTGAAAGAGATTCAAGGATATCTTTGAATTTGGCCCTATTGTCACTTGTGCATCCTCAAAGTGGGGCAAATTCGTTCCTGCACATCTTGGTTTGACTTTGATGGGATTTGAGGTCCATACACCACAAGATTACACAGACATTGCTTCAAGTCATGGCAAAGCTGTGCAATTTTAAGGTCACACAAGTGCAAATGGGGCTTTATTCAAAGGTGTGATTTAATCTCATTAGGTTACTTTCACACTTATGAATAGGAAGTTTCCCCAAGGGGCTTTTGACAGCAAAATTCCGAAAGTAATTTACAGTAATGCATATTAAAAATTTATTGTGTATACACATTAAGTACAGTCCCAACATGTATACTCCGGTAAAAACATGTATAAATAACCACACAGAATTAAGACAGAACATTGCCATACAGTTTTACATTTCACATGCAGCTGTATTAATAACTGACGTGTTTCGATCCCAATGGATCTCTTCAGAGGATGGGTGGTTTGCTGTGGGAAATATATGTATTAAACTTCTTTTTTTTTTTTTTTTTCAAATAACAATTTTTATTATGTTTTTCTACAAAGAAAATACAAAGGGATGTAAGACTTCAAAAAATGGAGTACATTACGTTTCCAGGTTGTCAAACAGATACAGTAAGGTTTTATCCATATACTCGTAAGCAATAGCAGGCACCCAATCAAAGATGGAAGTGATGCAGAAATGCGTCATAAAAAAAAAAAAAACATCCCGCAAACTATTCGGGACAAAGGGAGTCCTTAGAATACTCTCAGGGGAGAGCAAGAAAGAGGGAAAGAGGAAAGAAAAGGAGAGATCATCATGGTAGCTCAGTCACCCGGTCACGGTGGATCCTCCCGAAGGTGCCACAGCCCCCAGACTTTGTCGTGGGTGTCCAGCTTATCCTGCATCCTGGCCGTCATTTTCTCCATCAGCTCCACGTCTTTGATTCTAGCGTGCAAGGCCTCGGGAGTAGGGGGGGGGATTGTTTTTTCCAGTTTAGAGCTATGAGACAGCGTACGGCTGTGAGGATATGGCTTGTCAGTTTTTTGTAGGGTGGGAGAAGCCGTAGCGGCGAGAGGACTAGCAAGAAGAACTTGGGAGTCATGGGGATCGGCATTTCCAACAACCGTGACAACAGCTGCTGTACTTCAGTCCAGTAGGGAGTGAGTAGAGTGCAACTCCAATAAATGTGAAGGAGGGACCCCCTGTCTTTCTGGCAGCGCCAACAGCGGTCTGAGCTGGAGGGGTATATGGTGTGGAGCACGTCAGTGGTCATGTACCAAAAAAGAAGGATTTTGTAAGTGTTTTCCTTGTACAGAGTGAGCTCTTCGCCACCCAAGACCATATGATCCGCCACTGTTCGAAAGGAATTTCCTCATTGCGGGCCTTCTCCCACCTAGTCATGTAGGAATGTTTACCCCTCGAGTCCATGGAATAGGCGTTAAGTATTTTATAAATGGATGAGATTAAGCCCTTCTGGGCAGAGCCTGCCAGGACCAAGGACTCAAAGGGGGTTGGGGGGAGAAGTGTAAGTCAGGAGCTATGGTCAGAGCATAGTGGCGGATTTGTAGGTAGCTATAAAATGCCTGGCGCGGTAGACCAAATTTGGTCTGAAGTCTAGGGAAGGGTAATAATGTGCGCTTCACGAGATCCACTAGGTTCCCGAAATGAAATAGATTCCGGGATGTCCAGGGGTGCAACATTTGGTGGGAGAGGCTATCCGGCACTTTGGGATTACAGACGAACGAAGTCAAGAGTGGACCCACCACCCTGCGCCAGAGTCGTCTTAGCTGAGACATGGACCCCAACAATCGGTCGGGGGGGACCTCCGCACTCGCACTCCAAAGCAGGCTATTTTGATGGGTCGGGGCTAGCCACATTTTCTCGATCTCCGTCCACTTGTTATAGGACCGTTAAGTGAACCATGAGGCTATAGCACATAGCTGGGTCGCCTGGTAATACCTGACTAGGTCAGGGACCGCCAAGCCCCCATCCGAATGAGCCGCCAATAGTACCGACTGAGGAACCCTATGTCTCTTGTAGTTCCAAATAAATTTAATAAGGTCAGATTGGAGGCTTCTCAGGTATTTGTAGGGGACTGGGATGGGCAGTGTTTGGAAGAGGTAAAGGAGCTTCGGAAGAATCGCCATCTTAACTGAGGCGATCCGGCCGAGTAGAGAAATGCGATGCTGCTTCCATTGCGTGATCAAGGTTCTAATCGAACGGAAGAGTGGGGGGGAAGTTCTCCTGTTATAGAGTAGAGAATTTTGAGGTGATGTGTATTCCTAGATATTTCAAGGTATTATTTTTCCAGTGATAGGGGAAGTTGGCCTTCAGCTGAGCGTCTTCTGTTTCAGGAATATTAATAGGTAGGGCCTCTGACTTGGAGGTGTTAATTTTGAATCCCGAAAGGGCTCCATAGCAGGCCAGTTCCGCATGGAGATTTGGAAGAGAGATCCTAGGCTGCGTCAGTGAAAGAATAACATCATCTGCAAACATGGAGACTTTAAATTCCCGACTCCGTACCGAGATTCCCCGGATAGCCGAGTTACCTCGGATGGAGGCTGCCAAGGGTTCAACGCAAAGCGCGAATAGCAGGGGTGAGAGCGGACACCCCTGCCGTGTGCCATTGGTTACAGAGAACGAGGGCGAGAGGGCAAAGGGAGTTTTTACCTGCGAGGACGGGTTGGAGTAGAGGTGTTGGATTGCTCGCAAAAAAAGACCCCGGAACCCAACATGGCGGAGCGTCGCAAACAGGAAGGGCCACCCAAGCCGGTATGTATTAAATTTCAATTCTCTACATGGGTGTATGCCCAATAGTAAAAAAATATGGAGTACCGTATTTATCGGCGTATAACGTCCGTCCGTCCCCATGGTGGCGCCCTACCTTTGGGTGTCAAATGTCCGGGAGGCTGCTGATTTCCCTTGAGATGCTAGTGATGGAACTCCAGTTAGAAACCATGGTTCTAACACACAGTTGACTGGTAATCATATACTGTATATTTTTTATATATTGGACATACACCCATGTAGAGAATTGAAATTTAATACATATATTTCCCACAGCAAACCACCCATCCTCTGAAGAGATCCATTGGGATCGAAACGCGTCGGTTATTTATACAGATGCATGTGAAATGTAAAACTATATGGCAATGTTGTGTCTTAATTCTGTGTGGTTATTTATACATGTTTTTACTGGAGTATACATGTTGGGACTGTACTTAATGTGTATACACAATAAATTAATATGCATTACTGTAAATTACTTTCGGAATTTTGCTGTCAAAAGCCCCTTGGGAAAACTTCCTATTCTTTTGTAAATTTTCGGGGTGCGCAGCGCCTTTCACTCCCAGTATACGTGTCCTTCCCATTTTTCACTTTCACACTTATGTGACTTTTCATGCAGCCTTGGACCTCAGAGTCGCATTAAAAGTTACCCCCCCCCCCCATGAGTTCCACTCATATCTATGCAACTTCACCCATGTTCACATAGCTCTGAATTGACATGTCAAATTACAGGCCAAATCAGCGCCTATTGACGGCAAGTGAACTGTCTGAATTGGTGCGACGCCACACAGATTCCCAAAAGTAGTTTCTACACTACTTTAGGAGGCGATTTCTTTTCTCCCAAAAGTATGTAGGCATAGGACACACCTCCTAAACACCTTCTTAACCCCTTAACGACCGCTCACTGTATATATACACGTCGGCAGAATGACACGGACAGGCACAATCACGTACCTGTACGTGACTGCCTTCGTATAGTTGGGGGGTCCCATCGGACCCCCCTTCTATACAGTGAGCGGTCGGCATCGTTCCAGGAGCAATCCGTGATGAGGGGACGACCATTAGTTTCCGGCCACCCCCTTGCGATCGCTCCCGGCGAATGAGAATCTTCCTCTGCCTGTGTAATGTTTACACAGGCAGGAGGAAGTGATGTCATCTCTCCTGCGGCGCTCACATACACCGAGCGCCGTGGAGAGAAGACATACAGGTTAGTGCACTAAACAGCACACTGACACCAGCACACATAGGCACACGATCGCCACCCCCAGATCACCCCCCAGTCACAGTGTCACTCATTGCAGTGACCAGTTATTTACTGATCACTGCAATCAGTAACATTTGTGACTGTAAAAGTGTCAGGGCAGTTAGTTTTAGGTCCAGTGTAGCCCCCTAACCCCCCCAATAAAGGTTTAACCCCTTGATCGACCCCCAGGTAACCCTTTCACCCCCTTTTGCCAGTGTCACTAAGCGATCATTTTTCTGATCGCTGTCTTAGTGTCGGTGGTGCCGCTAGGTAGTCGGTTATTTTTTTTTAGGTTTGCCGCAGGTTTTTATAGCGTCAGGTACCCCCATATATTAGCCAATAAAGGTTTTAACCCCCTAATTGCCCCTAGTTAACCCTTTCACCAGTGATCACCGTACAAGTGTTACTGGTGACACTGGTTAGCCAGTTAGTAATTTTGTTATTTAGGTTCCCCGTCAGGTTTCTATATAGCGTCAGGTACCCCCATATATTACCTAATAAAGGTTTAACCCCCTGATTGCCCCTAGTTGACCCTTTCACCAGTGATCACCATATAAGTGTTACGGGTGACGCTGGTTAGTTTGCTTTTTATAGTGTCAGGGCACCCGCCGTATATAACCCAATAAAGGTTTAACACCTCCCTTAGTGGTATAGTATCTGAACAGATCAATATCTTATCAGATCTATACTAGCGTCCCCAGCAGTTTAGGGTTCCCAAAAACGCAGTATTAGCGGGATCAGCCCAGATACCTGCTAGCACCTGCGTTTTGCCCCTCCGTCCAGCCCAGGCCACCCAAGTGCAGTATCGATTGATCACTGTCACTTACAAAACACAACACACATAACTGCAGTGTTCGCAGAGACAGGCCTGATCCCTGTGACTCCAGTGCTGTAGGAGGTGATTTCACCACCACAGTTAAAAAAAAAAAAAAAAGAGCATATATGCCAAAGCATGGGGGCAGCAGGGGCGGAGGAGCAAAGGAGCGATTTTGCTCCTAATGCCGCGTACATACGGTCAAAATTCCGACGGAGGCTTGCGTGTGGAAAAGTCAGACCGTGTGTACGCGACATAACTTTTGCGGGAGGATGCCCCCATGCTTCGGCATATATAAATGGTGCATGTATGCCCATCATTAGAAGTGGGTGGATGAAGGGAGGTATTCTGATGGTGGGCATACCCACAGATCAATCTCTTTTCCGTTCAGCCAACAGGCTGCATGAAAAAAAAGAAGAAGATTACAATACATGTCCAACAAGGACCAGCAACGTACTGGTATGTTGCTGGATAGGGATGAGCTCGGTGTTCGAGTCGAACATACGTTCGACTCGAACATCGGCTGTTCGATCGTTCGACGAAGATCGAACGATTAGGGCCGTTCGCGCCTAATTCGAGTGATGCGAACGGCCCACAATGCACTACACCATCGCAGTGTCATCCAGGCGCTGTGATTGGCCAAGCATGCACTGTGACCCCGCATGCTTGGCCAATCACAGCGCCGGCAGCGAGGAGAGCAATGATTGGCCACAGGCAGGATGCCTGTGGCCAATTATTGCTGAGGGTGTTTAGTACACGCCCCACACTATAAAAGGCCACCAGCACGGCGGCCTAGTGTAGTGTGTTCCGGAGCAGGGAAAGAGAAGCATAGGCAGGGACAGTGACATTTTTTTTTCTTGCTTAACCTGGATTCCTTTAGTTTAGGGAAAGAGAAGGATAGGTAGGGAGAGTGTCAGTGTGTTTTACTGTGCTAATCCTTGTTTCTAGGGACAGGGAAGGACAGTGAGGGAAATTCTCCTTGTGCTATACTGTGCTAAAGCATTGATCATCAACCATCTTTAAAAAAACATTTTTTCTAGGGACAGAAAACTATAGGTAGCGAGAGTGTCACTGTGTTTTACTGTGCTAATCCTTGTTTCTAGGGACAGGGAAGGACAGTGAGGGAAATTCTCCTTGTGCTATACTGTGCTAAAGCATTCCTCATCAACCATCTTTAAAAAAACATTTTTTCTAGGGACAGAAAACTATAGGTAGGGAGAGTGTCAGTGTGTTTTACTGTGCTAATCCTTGTTTCTAGGGACAGGGAAGGACAGTGAGGGAAATTCTCCTTGTGCTATACTGTGCTAAAGCATTGATCATCAAGCATCTTTAAAAAAAAAAAATTTCTAGGGACAGAAAACTATAGGTAGTGTGACAGCAGGAAGGTAAAGTCACCTGGTTGCATCCAGGGGGGTAGATATATTTCGCCCAGATTCAGGCTTTACGCCGACTTATACAACTAGGTGGAGAGTTGTATAAGGCTAGTGGGCTCATGGATGACTCATACCTCTAGGGAGAGGGCTGGGCGTCGTACAGACAGGGAGTTGATGAGGCCAGCTGAAGCTTGTCAGCTCATTTAGGCCTCTATAAGAACTCCCAGCTTCATTAGATGTTAGCTCATGCCTGGAACCAGACCTGTGTGGACTGTCTAGGGAGAGTGAACCCCTGTGCGGTGAGGCAAAGCCTGTGTGGCTATTTGTTTGGACTTTTACTAAACCAGGGACTTAGGGACTAGGACAGCACTAGGCTGATCCCAGTTGTTAGTTAGGAAACCTGTATGTTTAGTCAGAGGTCAACTTGACCAGGATTTATTTTGGTTATGTTTCTTTTGCTTTGCTGTGTTTTGTCACTGTAAATAGAAAATAAACCGCACCTTTTTTTGATTTTGAAAACCACAACCTCCGTTTGCTGGGCCTGTTTTGTGTGGGGAGCCCATCCCGGGGGTCACCCACACCCGCTGCCGAGCTAACCCCCTCACAGTAGCGAGAGTGTCACTGTGTTTTACTGTGCTAATCCTTGTTTCTAGGGACAGGGAAGGACAGTGAGGGAAATTCTCCTTGTGCTATACTGTGCTAAAGCATTGATCATCAACCATCTTTAAAAAAACATTTTTTTTAGGGACAGAAAACTATAGGTAGCGAGAGTGTCACTGTGTTTTACTGTGCTAATCCTTGTTTCTAGGGACAGGGAAGGACAGTGAGGGAAATTCTCCTTGTGCTATACTGTGCTAAAGCATTCCTCATCAACCATCTTTGAAATCCTTGTTTTTTGGACAGTCAGGGAAATTGTCATTGTGCTATTCTGTGCGAAAGCAATCATCCTCAACCATATTTAGAAATCCTTAAGTAAAGGGACAGAGAAGGACACCTGAAGGTAGCCCTTATTGCTTTTTTCCCATCTCCCTGCAGGCCATCCATTAGAATGTCTGGAAGGCAAACAAGGAGAGGCAGACAGTCAGGAGGCAATAAAAGAGGGCAAGCAGGCTCTGTGTCTGGGGGCAACAGTGCTGGTCGTGGACGCGGTGCATTGTCATCAGCACATGGCCATGGGACACGCTTGTCCTTCTTTTCCGCAGCTGGACATGTTGAGCCACATCATGCCGAAGACTTGGTAGAGTGGATGACCAAGCCCTCCTCCTCCTCCTCATCCTCTCTCACCCAGGCTCAGGGTACTGGCAAAGCAGCTGCCAAAGCGTCCTCTTCCCTGGTATCAATGTCAGACTCATCATCAGTCACTCCTTCCCTAGACCCACCATGTCCTCCTCCTGAGGAGTCCCCCGAACTGTTTGAGCACAGTGTTGGGTACATGCTCCAGGAGGATGCCCAGCGTTTCGAAGGGTCTGATGATGAAACCCAGCTACAGGAAGGCAGTAGCGTGAGAGCAGACAGAGGGGATGCTCAAGAAGGACACCAATCTGGCAGTCATGTTCCAGCAGCTGCAGCATACTGCCAGATTGGCTCCAGTGATGAGGAGGGAGGGGATGATGAGGTCACTGACTCCACGTGGGTGCCTAATAGGAGAGAGGAGGAGGAGGAGGATGAGGAGGAGGCACATCTCCAACGAGGCAGGATGCCCTTTGGTGGCCAGCGTAAGGGCAGTACACCGACGGAATCACACCGCAGAGCTCCACCTGTGCAGGGCGCTGCCTCTGCCCGTCATTCAAAAAGTTCTTTGGTGTGGGCCTTTTTTGAGGCTAGTGCATCAGATCGCACAGCTGCTGTTTGCAACATATGTCTCAAGCGTATATCGCGTGGCCAAAACATCAGCCGCTTGGGTACCACATGCCTGACCAGACATATGTTGACCTGCCATGCAGCTCGTTGGCATGCCTACCTCAAAGACCCACACCAAAGAACAAAGCGGACCTCTCCTTGCACTGCATCAGCTGGGATCTCCAACCCCACTATAACTTCAGTCCTCTCTGAAACATGCACTGAGAGGAATGAAGGTGTAGAATTAGGTGTGTCACAGCCAAGTACTTGCGGCCACTCTGCTAGCAGTACACCGACGTCCGATTCTAGCAGGCAAATTTCCCTGCCCCAGCTGCTGGACCATCTAAAGAAGTTCACTCCCAGCCATCCACATGCCCAGCGGTTGAATGCTAGCTTGGCTAAATTGCTAGCGCTTCAACTGCTGCCTTTTCAGTTGGTAGACTCGGCCCCCTTCCGTGAGTTTGTGCAATGTGCGGTTCCTCAGTGGCAGGTTCCCAAACGCCACTTTTTCTCACGGAAGGCTATTCCGGCTCTCTACCGGCATGTGGAAGGCAATGTCTTGGCCTTGCTGGACAGGGCGGTCAGCGGTAAGGTGCATATTACCGCTGACTCATGGTCCAGCAGGCATGGACAGGGACGTTACCTTTCTTTCACGGCCCATTGGGTCACTCTTTTGGCAGCTGGGAAGGATGCAGGACAAGGTGCAGTAGTGTTGGAGGTTGTTCCACCGCCACGCCTACAAAATGCTACTAGTGGTTGTGACACACCTATCTCCTCCACCCCCTCCTCTTCTTCTTCCTCCATGGCCTCTTCCTGTGCTTTGTCCTCTGAACCAGCGGTGCTCCGTAGCCGTTCAAGGGGCTACGCAAGTACGCAGGCAAAAAGATGCCATGCCGTGCTTGCGCTGGTGTGTTTGGGGGACAGAAGCCACACTGGGGCAGAGGTCCTGTCTGCTCTGCAGGGCCAGGCCGAGAGGTGGTTGACGCCACGCCAGCTTAAGCCAGGAATGGTGGTTTGCGACAATGGCACCAACCTCCTCTCCGCCCTCCGACAGGGACAACTGACCCATGTGCCCTGTGTGGCTCACGTCCTTAACCTGGTGGTGCAGCGGTTCTTGGGCAGGTACCCGGGCTTACAGGATGTCCTGAGGCAGGCCAGGAAAGTCTGTGTGCATTTCCGCAGATCTTATAATGCCAGTGCTCGCCTGGCTGAGCTGCAAAAGGAGTTGAACCTGCCCAAGAACCGCCTTATATGTGACATGCCCACCAGGTGGAACTCAACATTGGCCATGCTGCAGCGGCTGCACACGCAGCAGAGGGCCATCAATGAGTACCTGTGCGACTACGGCACCAGGACAGGGTCAGGGGAGCTTGGTTTTTTTCTCCACGCCAGTGGGGCATGATCAGGGATGCATGCACTGTCCTGGCACCATTTGAGGAGGCCACGAGGATGGTGAGCTGTGACAGTGCATGCATCAGTGACACTGTACCTCTTGTCCACCTGTTGGAGCACACGCTGCGTGGAATAATGGACAGGGCACTTGAGGCAGAACAGAGGCAGGAAGAGGAGGACTTCCTTGCCTCTCAAGGCCCCCTTTACCCAGACAGTGTTCCTTCTGTCCCACCCATTGCACAGGAAGAAGAGGAGGAGGAGGAGGAGGATTGTGTCAGCATGGAGGTGGAGGCTGGCACTCAGCATCATCAGCAGCAGTCTTTTAGGGATGATTTACAGTCCCAAGAAACCAGTGGACTTGTACGTGGCTGGGAGGAGGTGGCTGCGGATCATGTCGTCCTTCGTGACCCAGAGGACTCCGGACCGAATGCCTCAGCTAACCTACACTGCATGGCCTCCCTGATCCTGCAAAGTCTGCGGAAGGATCCTCGTATTCTTCGGATCAAGGAGAGGGACCATTACTGGCTGGCCACTCTCTTTGATCCACGGTACAAGGGTAAGGTTGCGGACCTTATGTTACCATCGCAGAGGGAGCAGAGGATGAGACAACTCCGGGAGGCCTTGCAGAAAGGTCTGTGCAACGCGTTCCCAGAGACTGGGAGGTTACAAACTCCTGGTCCTGGACAACGAGTTGCTGAGGCTTCGGCCAGTCAAAGAAGGAGCGGTGGGGAAGGTGGCCGTCTGACCGATGCGTTCAGACAATTCTTTAGTCCGCAGCCCCAAAGTATGATCGGTTCCAGCAACCATCGCCAGCGTCTGATAAACATGGTGCAGGAATATCTAGGGGCAAGGTCAGACTTGGACACCTTCCCCACCGAAAATCCTCTGGCTTACTGGGTCTTGAGGATGGATCACTGGCCAGAGCTTGCACAGTATGCAATTGAGCTACTGGCCTGTCCTGCATCCAGCGTTCTTTCGGAACGCACATTCAGTGCTGTTGGAGGATTTGTCACGGATCACAGGGTGCGCCTGTCCACCGACTCGGTTGATCGACTGACTTTCATCAAGATGAACCAGTCTTGGATCACCACCAGCTACCACACACCTGATGCTGATATAACAGACTAATTGATTTTAACATGTCACATCCCTTCAAGACTGATGCTGATGCTGAGTGCCTGTGCTGTTATGTTGACTGGCTATCCTCCTCCTCCGAGTCCTCAATGATACGATTGATGATGATAGCTTGGAAGATCATTTTTGTTTATGGGTGCCGCCACCAGTGGCTAAGGCCCAATTTTTCAGCCCCTGTTTAACAGGGGCGTGTAATTACAATTTTTTAAGCAATACTTTGCAACAGGGCTCATTGCTGTGCTCCAAGTACAGTATCTGTGAGGGGTTGCAGTGTTGTGCCACCAGTGCCTAAGGCCCAATTTTTCAGCCCCTGTTCAACAGGGGCATGTAATTACAATTCTTGATCTAATAATTCACAGCAGGGCCCATTGCTGCACCCACCAAGAGTAACTGTCAGGGCTTACAGTGTTGTGGCACCAGCACCACCATCAAAGGCCCAATTTTTACTACCACTGTTCAACAATTATATGTAATTACAATTCCTGATATAATAGTTGACAGCAGGGCGTCCCAGCACCAACCAAGAGTAACTGTGAGTGCTTACAGTGTTGTACCAACAACTAAGGGGCCTATTTCTGCAGAGTATATACGGCAGGTCCCTACTTTCAAACATCCAACTTACAAACGACTCCTACTTGCAAACGCAAGAAGACAACAGGAAGTGAGAGGAAATCTACCCCTAGGAAGGAAAATTCTCTCCTGTAAGAATTAATATGGGAGAAAGGTGTCTCCTCTGTACTGATGCTTTATCACCAATCCTTGTTTCAAGAAAAACACCACATTTCAAAAACAGTTGTCATTGGGACGGAAAGTGAGGTGAAATGTTCTGAACAGGGGCACAGACAGCAAAACAAATGTTACAGGGGTCATAACCCTTACCTATGTTTTCCAAAAAGTTTAAAAATAGATTTTTGGGCTGGAGCTACACTTAAACAATGTACCTGTTCAAAATTACAAACACATTCTACATAAGAACAAACCTACAGTCCCTGTCTTGTATGCACCACCTGTATACGGCTGTTCAGAGTATATAGGGCCTTTTTTATTTTGTGTGCGGTGTTCCCCTTAATATCCATACAAGACCCAAAGGGGCTGGTAATGGGCTGGGGTAGGGGGGGGGGGTCATGGGGTAGCTATGCCATTTTTCTTAAAGATTTTCATCCATATTACCGGGACCAGACATTACATTAAAGCCGCAAGCAGTTTTAAATGGCTTTTTTTTCCTTTAGAAGTGTCATTTTGTGCAGGGACAGTTCTAAACACGGGAAACACGTGGCACTTCACAGGCATACTTTAGACACCCCCCAGGTACGATATTTAAAGGAATATTTGACTTTTTTTTTTTCACTTTATGCATCATTAAAATGACTGCTCCCGAAAAACGACTGTTTTTAAAACTTCTTTTTGCATTGATACATGTCCCCTGGTGCAGAACCCGGGTTCCCAAACCCTTTTTAGGACAATAACATGCATAATAGTCGTTATAATTAGCACTTTAGAATTCGAACGTTCGCATCCATTGTATTTAATAGGGTTCTAATGTTCGTACGAACGTTCGGTCCGTTCGCGGGTTCTGGTGCGAACCGAACCCGGGGGTGTTCGGCTCATCACTATTGCTGGACTTTGAATGGTTATACCAGATTGATGCCTGCGAGTTTAGGTATCATTCTTTTCAGCCAGCGGGCGGCTTTCATGTAAAAGCAATCCTAGCAGCTAATTAGCCTCTGGACTGCTTTTACAAGCAGTGGGAGGGAATGTTCCCCCCCCCCCGGATATAAAAAGCGCCATTGGGAAAGCATTTTATCACACCGATCTTGGTGTGGTCCGATGCTTTGAGGGCAGAGGAAAGATCTAGGATCTAATAGACCCCAGTTTTTTTCAAAAAAATAGTACCTGTCACTACCTATTGCTATCATAGGGGATATTTACATTCCCTGAGATAACAATAAAAATGATAAAAAAAAAAAAAATGGAAGGAACAGTTTAAAAAAAAAAAAAAAAAAAGCAAAATTTATAATAATAAAAAAAAAGCACCCGTCCCGCCCTGCTCTTGCGCAATGGCGAACGAAAGCGTCGGTCTGGCGTCATATGTAAACAGCAATTGCATCATGCATGTGAGGTATCACCACAAAGGTCAGATTAAGGGCAGTCATTTTAGCAGTAGACCTCCTCTGTAAATCTAACGTGGTAACCTGTAAAGGCTTTTAAAAATGTATGTAGTTTGTCGCCACTGCGCGTTCGTGCAAAATTTTAAAGCATGTCGGGTTTGGTATCTATGTACTCGGCCTAGCATCATCTTTTTATTTCATCAAACATTTGGGCAATATAGTGGGTTTTAGTGCATTAAAATAAAAAAAAAGTGTATTTTTTCCCCAAAAAATGCATTTGAAAAATTGCTGCGCAAATACTGTGTGGAAAAAAAAATGCAACACCCACCATTTGAATCTGTAGGGCCTTTGCTTTAAAAAAATATATAATGTTTGGGGGTTCAACATAATTTTCTTGCAAAAAAAAATGTTTTCATGTAAACAAAAAGTGTCAGAAAGGGCTTTGTCTTCAAGTGGTTAGAAGAGTGGATGTAAGCTTCCTAATGTTGTGTATAAAATGCCAGAACAGTTCAAAACCCCCCCAAATTACCCCATTTTGGAAAGTAGACACCCCAAGCTATATACTGAGAGGCATGTCGAGTCCATGGAATATTTTATATGTTGACACAAATTGCGGAAAAAAGACAATTTATTTGTAATTTTTTTTTTTTGCACAAAGTTGTCACTAAATGATATATTGCGCAAACATGCCATGGGCATATGTGGAAATTCACCCCAAAATACATTCTGTTGCTTCTCCTGAGTACGGGGATATCACATGTGAGACTTTTTGGGAGCCTAGTCGCGTACGGGACCCCAAAAACCAAGCACCGCCTTCAGGCTTTCTAAGGGTGTAAATTTTTGATTTCACTCCTCACTGCCCATCACAGTTTCGGAGGCCATGGAATGCCCAGATGGCACAAAACCCCCCCAAAATGACCCCATTTTGGAAAGTAGACACCCCAAGCTATTTGCTGAGAGGTATGGCGAGCATTTTGCAGATCTCGCTTTTTGTCAAAGTTTTTTGTTTTTTTTTTCAATTTTCAAAACTTTGTGACAAAAAGCAAGATCTGCAAAATGCTCGCCATACCTCTCAGCAAATAGCTTGGGGTGTCTACTTTCCAAAATGGGGTCATTTGGGGGGGTTTGTACTGCCCTGCCATTTTAGCACCTCAAGAAATGATAGGCAGTCATAAATTAAAAGCTGTGTAAATTCCAGAAAATGTACTCTAGTTTGTAGACGCTATAACTTTTGCGCAAACCAATATACGCTTATTGACATTTTTTTTTACTAAAGACATGTGGCTGAATACATTTTGGCCTAAATGTATGACTAAAATTGAGTTTATTCGATTTTTCTTATAACAAAAAGTAGAAAATATAATTTTTTTTCAAAATTTTCAGTCTTTCCGTTTATATTGCAAAAAAAAAACACCCAGAGACAATCAAATACCATTAAAAGAAAGCTCTATTTGTGGGAAGAAAAGGACGCAAATTTCTTTTGGGTAAATTATTGCATGTCCGTACAATTTCCAGTTAAAGCAGCGCAGCGCCAAATTGTGAAAACACCTCTGGTCATTTAGCTGCGTAATGGTCCGGGGCTTAAGTGGTTAAAGGAGAATTATTCCAAAAAAAAATTCGTTAAACCACAAGTGCTTTTTTTTTTTTTTTTTAACAATAATATCCCTTTAGATTGGCTTTGGGAATTTACAAACAAAGCAATTTAGAAATTAGATGAAAGGATTTAGTGCTGGGAAACCCTTTTTGAAAGATAAAAATTGCATTTTATATAAAACTATACAGATCATAACAAAATGAGGGACAAATGAGGAGGAAAGGGGGACAAATGTTCCAAATCAGGGACAGTTGAGACCTATGTGATTTCAATAGACATCTGTGCAGGAAATTGCACTGATGTCTCTGAAATCGCTCACAGTCGGGCTGAGGCCCCTTTCACACTTGAGCGACTTTTCCTGCGACTTTGGTCATCAGAGTGGCATGACAAGTCATACCCCATGATTTTCAATGTGTACTATTTATATCTGTGCAACTTCAAGTCACACAGACCTCAAAAGTAGTCCCTGTACTACTTTGGTCCGACTTTGATACAAGTTGAGGTTCATAGACCTTAAGTTTACACAGGCATTCCCTGGAATCGCGGAAAAATTGCAGACGGAAATTTGCACGCCTTTCCTTGCGACTCCTGCGTCCATAGACCTCAAGATTACACAGGCATTGCTTAAAGTCGCATCAAAATTGCACAACTTTCAGGTCGCACAAGTGTGAAAGAGGCCTAAGTCACTGTGCTGAGTACTATTATACCTAGAATATAAAGTAGTCCCACCAAACACTAGTAAATGTATTTTCTCAATATAATTGTGCTCAAATGGCTGAAAATCACACAGATGGTATCATCTACTGAAAACTTCCATTGTACTTAGCAGCATATGCTGAAAGGGGGCGACCGCCTATTAGCCGAAGCCACATCAGCATGAGCATGGTTGTTACTATAATATTAATGCCTGAAATGCAAAACATTGTATAGAATTAAACATTAGTAAATGTATTTTCTCTGTAGGTATGTGCTCAGCTCTGTAGCATAGTGGTATTCCCTGCTGCCCTCAAAGGTTTAAACCATGGAGTTCAAATCCTACTGACATCACCTCCTGAAAGTGTGCATTTTACAGCATATTTCTCCCGTTGCTGTGTTCTTCCGCACAGTCGGTTACCCGCTAATAAAAAAAAAAGGCGCTCTTCTTCTGTGGCGGTCTTCCTTCGCTGTGTTGTCTCTTACATAGCCATGGAGCGGGCTCTCCAGGTGACGTTATCGGATGGCCACAGAAGTCCGACACTTTTTTTTTTTCTTTTTTATTAGCGGGTAACCGACTGCGCGGAAGAACACAGTAGCGGGAGAAGACGGCAGTGGCAGAAGAGACGGCTCGGGGAGAAGACAGATCAGGGAGAAGAAACATCACACACTAGTAGATGTTTGTGCTACGCTCAAAAGGCTAGCGGTCAGCACTCCTACCTTGAAAAACTCAGGCTTTGAAGCACTCATGGGTTCAAATCCCACAGAGATACTAAAAGATTGAATTGGTGAAAAAAAGGCAAATGGCTATTAGCCAAAGCAGCATATGCTGAAAATAGGTGAATGCCAATGCACTTTTATTCAATAATATTATGGTGTGGAATTCCAAACATCACACACTAGCTCTAACGGGCAGTTTACATTTTTGTTTATTTTTTGCACAAGCAAATTAAAATAAACAGCTGTTGGATGGTAGGTTGGCTAGTATTTGAACTTGTACCATGAGAGCTGTGAGACATCTGAGCAGACCACTAAGCCATTGTGCCAAGTACAAGACCTGCATAATAGTGTAGTAGGATTAAAGAATGAACATAAATAATTACCGCTTTATAGCCACCTAAATTAAAAAAGAAAAAACATTTTAGGTAACCTAAAGTTTTAATACATGTAACTTTACAGAATAGCAGACATTACTATGTAATAATAATTCATAACTGCATTCGTTAGTATTCCTAGTTTTTTTCCTTTTGCTAATTGCAATATACATCAATAGATGCACACGAGGTAGAGCACATCTCGCATAAAAATGTTTTTCACATACTTGGATCATGGTTACAGTGCAGTGCTATGTAATAACTTAGTGGAAACTGACATTTGCATGTATGCGGATTCGCCAATTAGCACTGATTCTATATTTACTAACACTTGTTTACTGCTAATAGCGCTCTTTTTCATTCGCAAATTCGCGCTTTGAATTTTTAATTGGCTAAAATGGGAGCCATTTGCAATAGTGCTCAGTACTTCCTGGAGTTATAGTAAATGACCCCCTAAGTCTCCTTCTACACAATACAAACCTTGATTTAGGTTTTCTGTATTTGTACAAGAGGGAAAAAAAAGTTAACCCTCTCTGTATCTGTCATGATTTGAAAACAAACCTTTCCATCTACAAGAGTAATTCAGAAGTAGTTTAAACTTTTTCTATTCTTGCTGAACATAATGCATGATTAGGATAACAAGAATGAAATATACTTTTATCTTGATTAGGTAAACAAATAACTTTAGATTGGAATTGTAAACATGATGACAAATCTAATTGTTCTAATTCAAAATTATCCTTGTTAACGCAAAATCTGTATACTGCAATTTATAAGAGAGTATCGCCAACTGGTAATCCCAAAACAGTAATTGGAACCAAAATGTGTTCTTTCCCTGCTATTGGAATCATAGAAGAATTATAACATACATCCTGATTACATCCTATCCATTTATTTACCATCAGTATGATTTATTGCATATACATATTCTCTGGGTAAATTCTGTAAAATGCCAAGAGGAGTTATTCCACCCTGAAATGCTTGCGCAATTATTTTAAAATTAATGGAATATTCTGTCTGGATCTCTAAACATACTCTGGCTATATGAGAATGTTCTTCACTTGTCATTAAATTGAGAGTAATATTCTGAAGATGTAATATGGATGGACCCATTACATTAGCCATTTTAATAAACATTTCTTCTAATATCTGATTTAAATTTATTTGGGTCTTAATACCTTTACTTCCCACTAAACCAGTTGTCTCGAGATCAGACTTTAAAGTGTTAATATCCATACTATTTGTTGTACTTCCAATAGTACCGATTCCTCCTAAAATACCTTCAACAATACCACGTTTGTTCCTGTTATGATTCCTACTATTAAATTCCAAACCATCTTTCAATACCGAATTCCATAATAACCAAATGTCCTTGACATTGTGGAAACCTTGTGGAAATTGTTCCATCACAAAATATTAAAAGTTCCACAATATAATGACAAACTTTCCTTCTCTCAATAGAGCTCTGGATTGGAAATGATTAATTTGGAAAGGATCAGCAAGAATGCTTTTTTACCAACACATGGAGTTTTCCTTGGAGACATTACAACGAAGGTTGAGCGGACCCGAACTGTAAAGTTCGGGTCCGTACCGAACTTTTGGGTTTTGGGGTCCCGGACAATTCACTGTATGTTCAGGTCTGGTGTTCGGAAAAATGCATGTAAAGTCGCGCATGTTTTCCGTGCTTAGAACTGTCCTGCACAAAGTGTCATTTCTGAAGGAAAAAAAGTCATTTAAAACTCACTCGCGGCTATCATGAATTGTCGGCTCCCGGCAATACATAGAAAAGTCATTGATATAAAAAAAAAAAAAAAAAAAAGCGTGGGGGTCCCCCCAAATTCAATTACCAGGCCCTTCAGGTCTGGAATGGATATTAAGGGGAACCCTGCCGCAAATTAAAAAAAAAATGCGTGCTGTTCCCCCAAAATATCCATACCAGGCCCTTCATATCTGGTATGGATTTTAAGAGGAACTCCACCCCAAATTTAAAAAAAAATGTTGTGGAGTAGCCCCAAAAATCCACACCAGACCCTTATCGGAGCACGCAACCTGGCAGGCCGCAGGAAAAGAGGGGGGACGAGAGAGCGCCCCCCCTCCTGAACTGTATGTACCAGGCCACATGCCCTCAACATGGGGAGGATGTCCCCATGTTGATGGGGAAAAGGGCCTCATCCCCACAACCCTTAACCGGTGGTTGTGGGATTCTGCGGGCGGGGGGCTTATCAGAATCTGGAAGACCCCTTAAACAAAAGGGGACCCCCAGATCCCGCCCCCCTATGTGAATTGGTAATGGGGTACATTGTACCCCTACCATTTCACAAAGAAAGTGTAACAAATGTAAAAAATTACAATAGCCAGTTTTTGAAAATTCCTTTATTAACGTCTTCTCCTTTCTTCCATCTTCTTCCATCTTCTTTTCTCCACTCGGGTTTCTTCCTCCATCTTGTTCTTCATCTTCCTTCTTGCTTCGGTGTTCTCGTCCGCATCTTGCTCCGGCTTCTTCTTCCCTTCTTTCTTCGGCCGCTCTGTTTGAATTGGAGGTTCCCGCTGTGTGACGCTTCAGTTCTTCAGTTCTCCTCTGGCACCCGGTGGCCCCGCCCCCCTCTGACACCACGGGGAAAGTCCCCGTGAAATCCATGTGCATCAGAGGGGGGCGGGGTCACCGGGTGGCAGCGGACCAAGAGGAGACCTGAAGAACTGAAGCGTCACACAGCGGGAACCTCCAATTCAAACGGAGCGGCCAAAGAAAGAAGGGAAGAAGAAGCCGGAGCAAGATGCGGACGAGAACACAGAAGGAAGATGAAGAGGAAGAAACCCGAATGGAGAAAAGAAGATGGAAGAAAAGAGAAGACATTAATAAAGGAATTTTCAAAAACCGGTGTAGCGGGGTCTCTAAATTTAGGTGGGACACTCGGGTGTGGAAGTATAGGGATAGTGGACCACTTGTGTTCGTGGAGGATTGGATGGTGTAATAATCTCCTTGGCCTCTGGGTGGCAGGGTACCTGGAGGCTCAAGGTAGATTTGCCATTACAGTGCTACCCTTTTTGTCCCTTTCCGGAGATGGTACGGCGAGGGCGGGGAACCTGCCGTGTTGTCGATGGGAGGAGATAAAAGGGGGAGACGCCCTAACCACGAGGTCTTCCGGAGGATCTTCACGCGCCCAGGCACCTTAGGCCTGGGTGCGGGCGGTTCTGGATTCCGGCCCAGGCCTGACCGGGATGGAGTTGGAGTCCATCCCAGGCACCTTCAACCTGGGGTGAGGTACTATACTAGGAGGCCTGGGGTCCAGTGACTTCGACTGGATCCCGCGAGGGTGGAGACGTCCGAGGGTCCCTGAGGTGGATGGGGCCCATGTCTGAGGTGAGGAGGCCGGGGAGGTTACCCATTCGGAGAGTCTGGAGCAGCATCAACCCAGTGACGGATGGGCCTCTGGTAACTCCCTTGGAGGGACATCTTCCCCTGATAGGGGCCGCAGCGAAGGTACTCCTATCTACGTTCTCTTGAGTCGCTGGTAGAGACTCTCAAATTCTAAGTCCTTTCTAGCTAATGCTATAGTAACCGCTGGCGAGATCGCAGTGGTTTAGCTAATAACCAGGATAGTGCCTCGACCTGCTCATTCCCCGTATCAAAATGTTATCAAGTCGCAACCAGATGGCTACTGAAGCACTGTTTATTGTGAGATGTACAATAAAGCAAGAGTTGGACTGTGATCGGTGTGTGGAACACATTGGCCGTAGCGTATCTCACTCTGTCGGGTGACATACCCCTAGACAGAGGAGATGGGGTGAGGCCGCTACACGGGCTATTGTGATTTTTAACATTGTTGACACTTTCTTCGTGAAATGGTAGGGGTACAATGTACCCCATTACCATTTCACATAGGGGGGGCCGGGATCTGGGTGCCCCCGATGTTAAAGGGGTCTTCCAGATTCCGATAAGCCACCCGCCCGCAGACCCCCACAACCATCGGGCAAGGGTTGTGGGGATGAGGCCCTTGTCCCCATCAACATGGGGACATCCTCCCCATGTTGAGGGCATGTGACCTGGTACGGTTCAGGAGGGGGGTGCTCTCGTCCCCCCTCTTTTCCTGCGGCCTGCCAGGTTGCATGCTTGGATAAGGGTCTGGTCTTTTGGGGGGGGGGGGGACTCCACGCCATTTTTTTTTAAATTTGGGGTGGAGTTCCCCTTAAAATCCATACCAGATCTGAAGGGCCTGGTATGGATATTTCGGGGAACCGCACGCATTTTTTTTTTTATTTGCGGCAGGGTTCCCCTTAATATCCATTCCAGACCTGAAGGGCCTGGTAATTGAATTTGGGGGGACCCCACGCTTTTTTTTTTTTATCAATGACTTTTCTATGTATTGCCGGGAGCCGACAATTCATTAATAGCGGGGAGTGAATTTTAAATGACACATTGTGCAGGGACAGTTCTAAGCACGGGAAACAGTGCTAATAGTCCTCAGAAGTTCTGGTCCCCATTGACTTCAATGGGGTTCAGGTTAAAGTTTGGTCCCGAACCCAAACTTTTTTCCGAAGTTTGGCCGAACCCATCGAACCCGAACATCCAGGTGTCCACTCAACTCTAATTACAACACCACTTGCATTCGCAAATTTCAACGGATAATCTTCTATTAATATGCAGCATTCATATGTACTGGTATCATTTAACCACTGGGCACTTAAACCCCCTTAATAACCAGACAGACCAATTTTCAGCTTTCGGTGCTCTCATATTTTCAATGACAATTACTCAGTCATACAACACTGTACCCATATGAAATTTTTGTAATTTTTTTCACACAAATAGAGCTTTTTTTGGTGGTATTTAATCACCGTTGGGTTTTTTATTTTTTGCGCTAGAAGTTCAAATTCTGTAAAAAAAAAATAAAAAATTTCTTTGTTTGTTATAAAATTTAGCAAATTAGTAATTTTTCTTCATAAATTTTGGCCAAAATTTATACTGCTACATATCTTTGGTAAAAATAAGTACAAATTGGTGCATATTTGGTCTTTGTGAACGTTATAGAGTCCACAATCTATGTTGCCAATATCTGAAAATTGATCACACCTGAAGTACTGACGGCCTCTCTCATTTCTTGAGACCCCAACAGTGGCGGCCCGTCCATAGGGGCGCCCGGGCGCCGCCGCCCCCCCCCCCCCCCCTCCTGTGGTCACCAAAAAAAAAAAAAAAAACGGGCCCTTTAAGAGTTTTTTTTTTAATGTCTTTTTTTACACATGGCGGCGCTTCTGCGCCCGGCCGTCACTCACCACAACAATACATAGGTTCATGCATTGCTGCCACCCACTATTCAGATGGCCGGCCCCTTGAGCGCCGGCCATCTGAGTCACAGCGTCTGATTGGCCTTTAGAAGTGCCTATCAGAGCCAGCAGGCTCTGATAGGCTTCCCGACTACAGCCTGAGGGCTGTAATCTGCTTCTAAATACCTAATGAGAGGACGCACAGGGGTGCGTTCCCTGGCCAATCAGGTTCACCGGGTCTGGTTACCGGTAACCTGATTGGCTGAAGTGACATCGAGGGCGGGAGAAGACATCGAGGACGGAAGAAGGACGGCACTGACTCGAGGAAGGTAAGTGCAGGGCTGGGGGGGACAAACTGGCTGCATAGGGGGGGGGGGAGAAACTGGCTGCATAGGGGGGGGGGGAGAAACTGGCTGAATAGGGGGGGGAGAAACTGGCTGAATAGGGGGGGGGAGAAACTGGCTGAATAGGGGGGGGGAGAAACTGGCTGAATAGGGGGGGGGGAGAAACTGGCTGAATAGGGGGGGGGAACTGGCTGAATAGGGGGGGGGGAGAAACTGGCTGCATAGGGGGGGAGAAATTGGCTGCATAGGGGGGGAAGAAACTGGTTGCATAGGGGGGGGGAGAAACTGGCTGCATAACGGGGGGGAACTGGCTGCATTACGGGGGGGGGGGAAACTGGCTGCATTACGGGGGGGGGGAACTGGCTGCATTACGGGGGGGGAACTGGCTGCATTACGGGGGGGGGAAACTGGCTGCATTACGGGGGGGGGGGAACTGGCTGCATTACGGGGGGGGAAACTGGCTGCATTACGGGGGGGGGAAACTGGCTGCATTACGGGGGGGGGAAACTGGCTGCATTACGGGGGGGGGAAACTGGCTGCATTACGGGGGGGGAAACTGGCTGCATTACGGGGGGGGAAACTGGCTGCATTACGGGGGGGGAAACTGGCTGCATTACGGGGGGGGAAACTGGCTGCATTACGGGGGGGGGAAACTGGCTGCATTACGGGGGGGGGAAACTGGCTGCATTACGGGGGGGGGAAACTGGCTGCATTACGGGGGGGGGAAACTGGCTGCATTACGGGGGGGGGGAAACTGGCTGCATTACGGGGGGGTGGAAACTGGCTGCATTACGGGGGGGGGGAAACTGGCTGCATTACGGGGGGGGGAAACTGGCTGCATTACGGGGGGGGAAACTGGCTGCATTACGGGGGGGGAAACTGGCTGCATTACGGGGGGGGGAAACTGGCTGCATTACGGGGGGGAAACTGGCTGCATTATGGGGGGGGAAACTGGCTGCATTACGGGGGGGAAACTGGCTGCATTACGGGGGGGAAACTGGCTGCATTACGGGGGGGAAACTGGCTGCATTACGGGGGGAAACTGGCTGCATATGGGGGGAAACTGGCTGCATATGGGGGGGAAACTGGCTGCATATGGGGGGGAAACTGGCTGCATATGGGGGGGAAACTGGCTGCATTTGGGGACAAACTAGTGGCGTTTGGGCACAGTGGCTGCGTTTAATGGGCACAGTGGCGGCAATTGATGATTTTTTTTTTCAGTTTGTTTGCGCCCCCCCCAAAAAATTTGAGCACCAGCCGCCACTGGACCCCAACATGCCAGAAAAGTACAATTACCCCCCAAATTACCCCTTTTTGGAAAGAAGACATTCCAAGGTATTTAGAAAGAGGCATTGTGAATTTTTTTAAGTTGTAATTTTTTCCCCACAATTCTTTGCAAAATACAGATTCTTTTTTTTTTTCCACAAAATTTTCATATTAGCAGGTTATTTCTCACACACAGCATATGCATACCACAAATTACACCCCAAAACACATTCTGCTATTACTCCCGAGTAGTGATGAGCCGAACACCCCCGGGTTCGGTTCGCACCAGAACCCGCGAACGGACCGAAAGTTCGAACGAACATTAGAACCCTATTAAATACAATGGATGCGAACGTTCGAATTCTAAAGTGCTAATTATAACAACTATTATGCATGTTATTGTCCTAAAAAGGGTTTGGGAACCCGGGTTCTGCACCAGGGGACATGTATCAATGCAAAAAGAAGTTTTAAAAACGGTCGTTTTTCGGGAGCAGTCATTTTAATGATGCATAAAGTGAAAAAAAAAAAGTCAAATATTCCTTTAAATATCGTACCTGGGGGGTGTCTAAAGTATGCCTGTGAAGTGCCACGTGTTTCCCGTGTTTAGAACTGTCCCTGCACAAAATGACACTTCTAAAGGAAAAAAAAGCCATTTAAAACTGCTTGCGGCTTTAATGTAATGTCTGGTCCCGGTAATATGGATGAAATTCTTTAAGAAAAATGGCATAGCTACCCCATGACCCCCCCCCCCTACCCCAGCCCATTACCAGCCCCTTTGGGTCTTGTATGGATATTAAGGGGAACCCCGCACATAAAATAAAAAAGGCCCTATATACTCTGAACAGCCCTATACAGGCGGTGCATACAAGACAGGGACTGTAGGTTTGTTCTTATGTAGAGTCTGTTTGTAATTTTGAACAGGTACATTGTTGAAGTGTAGCTCCAGACCAAAAATCTATTTTTAAACTTTTTGGAAAACATAGGTAAGGGTTATGACCCCTGTAACATTTGTTTTGCTGTCTGTGCCCCTGTTCAGAACATTTCACCTCACTTTCCGTCCCAATGACAACTGTTTTTGAAATGTGGTGTTTTTCTTGAAACAAGGATTGCTGATAAAGCATCAGTACAGAGGAGACACCTTTCTCCCATATTTATTCTTACAGGAGAGAATTTTCCTTCCTAGTGGTAGATTTCCTCTCACTTCCTGTTGTCTTCTTGCGTTTGCAAGTAGGAGTCGTTTGTAAGTTGGATGTTTGAAAGTAGGGACCTGCCGTATATACTCTGCAGAAATAGGCCCCTTAGTTGTTGGTGTTGGCACAACACTGTAAGCACTCACAGTTACTCTTGGTTGGTGCTGGAACGCCCTGCTGTCAACTATTATATCAGGAATTTTAATTACATATAATTGTTGAACAGTGGTAGTAAAAATTGGGCCTTTGATGGTGGTGCTGGTGCCACAACACTGTAAGCCCTGACAGTTACTCTTGGTGGGTGCAGCAATGGGCCCTGCTGTGAATTATTAGATCAAGAATTGTAATTACATGCCCCTGTTGAACAGGGGCTGAAAAATTGGGCCTTAGGCACTGGTGGCACAACACTGCAACCCCTCACAGATACTGTACTTGGAGCACAGCAATGAGCCCTGTTGCAAAGTATTGCTTCAAAAATTGTAATGACACGCCCCTGTTAAACAGGGGCTGAAAAATTGGGCCTTAGGCACTGGTGGCACAACACTGCAACTCCTCACAGATACTGTACTTGGAGCACACCAATGAGCCCTGTTGCAAAGTATTGCTTCAAAAATTGTAATGACACGCCCCTGTTAAACAGGGGCTGAAAAATTGGGCCTTAGGCACTGGTGGCACAACACTGCAACTCCTCACAGATACTGTACTTGGAGCACAGCAATGAGCCCTGTTGCAAAGTATTGCTTCAAAAATTGTAATGACACGCCCCTGTTAAACAGGGGCTGAAAAATTGGGCGTTAGGCACTGGTGGCGGCACCCATAAACAAAAATGATCTTACAAGCTATCATCATCAATCGTATCATTGAGGACTCGGAGGAGGAGGATAGCCAGTCAACATAACAGCACAGGCACTCAGCATCAGCATCAGTCTTGAAGGGATGTGACATGTTAAAATCAATTAGTCTGTTATATCAGCATCAGGTGTGTGGTAGCTGGTGGTGATCCAAGACTGGTTCATCTTGATGAAAGTCAGTCGATCAACCGAGTCGGTGGACAGGCGCACCCTGTGATCCGTGACAAATCCTCCAGCAGCACTGAATGTGCGTTCCGAAAGAACGCTGGATGCAGGACAGGCCAGTAGCTCAATTGCATACTGTGCAAGCTCTGGCCAGTGATCCATCCTCAAGACCCAGTAAGCCAGAGGATTTTCGGTGGGGAAGGTGTCCAAGTCTGACCTTGCCCCTAGATATTCCTGCACCATGTTTATCAGACGCTGGCGATGGTTGCTGGAACCGATCATACTTTGGGGCTGCGGACTAAAGAATTGTCTGAACGCATCGGTCAGACGGCCACCTTCCCCACCGCTCCTTCTTTGACTGGCCGAAGCCTCAGCAACTCGTTGTCCAGGACCAGGAGTTTGCAACCTCCCAGTCTCTGGGAACGCGTTGCACAGACCTTTCTGCAAGGCCTCCCGGAGTTGTCTCATCCTCTGCTCCCTCTGCGACGGTAACATAAGGTCCGCAACCTTACCCTTGTACCGTGGATCAAGGAGAGTGGCCAGCCAGTAATGGTCCCTCTCCTTGATCCGAAGAATACGAGGATCCTTCCGCAGACTTTGCAGGATCAGGGAGGCCATGCAGCGTAGGTTTGCTGAGGCATTCGCTCCGGAGTCCTCTGGGTCACTAAGGACGACATGATCCGCAGCCACCTCCTCCCAGCCACGTACAAGTCCACTGGTTTCTTGGGACTGTAAATCATCCCTAAAAGACTGCTGCTGATGATGCTGAGTGCCAGCCTCCACCTCCATGCTGACACAATCCTCCTCCTCCTCCTCCTCCTCCTCCTCCTCCTCCTCCTCTTCCTGTGCGATGGGTGGGACAGAAGGAACACTGTCTGGGTAAAGGGGGCCTTGAGAGGCAAGGAAGTCCTCCTCTTCCTGCCTCTGTTCTGCCTCAAGTGCCCTGTCCATTATTCCACGCAGCGTGTGCTCCAACAGGTGGACAAGAGGTACAGTGTCACTGATGCATGCACTGTCACTGCTCACCATCCTCGTGGCCTCCTCAAATGGTGCCAGGACAGTGCATGCATCCCTGATCATGCCCCACTGGCGTGGAGAAAAAAAACCAAGCTCCCCTGACCCTGTCCTGGTGCCGTAGTCGCACAGGTACTCATTGATGGCCCTCTGCTGCGTGTGCAGCCGCTGCAGCATGGCCAACGTTGAGTTCCACCTGGTGGGCATGTCACATATAAGGCGGTTCTTGGGCAGGTTCAACTCCTTTTGCAGCTCAGCCAGGCGAGCACTGGCATTATAAGATCTGCGGAAATGCACACAGACTTTCCTGGCCTGCCTCAGGACATCCTGTAAGCCCGGGTACCTGCCCAAGAAGCGCTGCACCACCAGGTTAAGGACGTGAGCCACACAGGGCACATGGGTCAGTTGTCCCTGTCGGAGGGCGGAGAGGAGGTTGGTGCCATTGTCGCAAACCACCATTCCTGGCTTAAGCTGGCGTGGCGTCAACCACCTCTCGGCCTGGCCCTGCAGAGCAGACAGGACCTCTGCCCCAGTGTGGCTTCTGTCCCCCAAACACACCAGCGCAAGCACGGCATGGCATCTTTTTGCCTGCGTACTTGCGTAGCCCCGTGAACGGCTACGGAGCACCGCTGGTTCATAGGACAAACCACAGGAAGAGGCCATGGAGGAAGAAGAAGAGGAGGGGGTGGAGGAGAGAGGTGTGTCACAACCAGTAGTAGCATTTTGGAGGCGTGGCGGTGGGACAACCTCCAACACTACTGCACCTTGTCCTGAATCCTTCCCAGCTGCCAAAAGAGTGACCCAATGGGCCGTGAAAGAAAGGTAACGTCCCTGTCCATGCCTGCTGGACCATGAGTCAGCGGTAATATGCACCTTACCGCTGACCGCCCTGTCCAGCGAGGCCAAGACATTGCCTTCCACATGCCGGTAGAGAGCCGGAATAGCCTTCCGTGAGAAAAAGTGGCGTTTGGGAACCTGCCACTGAGGAACTGCACATTGCACAAACTCACGGAAGGGGGCCGAGTCTACCAACTGAAAAGGCAGCAGTTGAAGCGCTAGCAATTTAGCCAAGCTAGCATTCAACCGCTGGGCATGTGGATGGCTGGGAGTGAACTTCTTTCGACGGTCCAGCAGCTGGGGCAGGGAAATTTGCCTGCTAGAATCGGACGTCGGTGTACTGCTAGCAGAGTGGGCGCAAGTACTTGGCTGTGACACACCTAATTCTACACCTTCATTCCTCTCAGTGCATGTTTCAGAGAGGACTGAAGTTATAGTGGGGTTGGAGATCCCAGCTGATGCGGTGCAAGGAGAGGTCCGCTTTGTTCTTTGGTGTGGGTCTTTGAGGTAGGCTTGCCAACGAGCTGCATGGCAGGTCAACATATGTCTGGTCAGGCATGTGGTACCCAAGCGGCTGATGTTTTGGCCACGCGATATACGCTTGAGACATATGTTGCAAACAGCAGCTGTGCGATCTGATGCACTAGCCTCAAAAAAGGCCCACACCAAAGAACTTTTTGAATGACGGGCAGAGGCAGCGCCCTGCACAGGCGGAGCTCTGCGGTGTGATTCCGTCGGTGTACTGCCCTTACGCTGGCCACCAAAGGGCATCCTGCCTCGTTGGAGATGTGCCTCCTCCTCATCCTCCTCCTCCTCCTCTCTCCTATTAGGCACCCACGTGGAGTCAGTGACCTCATCATCCCCTCCCTCCTCATCACTGGAGCCAATCTGGCAGTATGCTGCAGCTGCTGGAACATGACTGCCAGATTGGTGTCCTTCTTGAGCATCCCCTCTGTCTGCTCTCACGCTACTGCCTTCCTCTAGCTGGGTTTCATCATCAGACCCTTCGAAACGCTGGGCATCCTCCTGGAGCATGTACCCAACACTGTGCTGAAACAGTTCGGGGGACTCCTCAGGAGGAGGACATGGTGGGTCTAGGGAAGGAGTGACTGATGATTTGTCTGACATTGATACCAGGGAAGACGACGCTTTGGCAGCTGCTTTTCCAGTACCCTGAGCCTGGGTGAGAGAGGATGAGGAGGAGGAGGAGGGCTTGGTCATCCACTCTACCAAGTCTTCGGCATGATGTGGCTCAACATGTCCAGCTGCCGAAAAGAAGGACAAGCGTGTCCCATGGCCATGTGCTGATGACAATGCACCGCGTCCACGACCAGCACTGTTGCCCCCAGACACAGAGCCTGCTTGCCCTCTTTTATTGCCTCCTGACTGTCTGCCTCTCCTTGTTTGCCTTCCAGACATTCTAATAGATGGCCTGCAGGGAGATGGGAAAAAAGCAATAAGGGCTACCTTCAGGTGTCCTTCTCTGTCCCTTGAAACAAGGACTTTCACAGTGAAAGAAACTGACACTCTCCCTACCTACAGTTTTCTGTCCCTAGAATAAATGTTTTTTTTAAGCACAATATAGCACAAGGACAATTCACTCACTGTCCTTACAGGTCCCTGGAAACAAGGACTTGCAGAGTGAAAGAAAAAAAACACTCTCCCTACCTACAGTTTTCTGTCCCTAGAAAAAATGTTTTTTTTAATCACAATATAGCACAAGGACAATTCACTCACTGTCCTTACAGGTCCCTGGAAACAAGGACTTGCAGAGTGAAATAAACTGACACTCTCCCTACCTACAGTTTTCTGTCCCTAGAATAAATGTTTTTTTTAAGCACAATATAGCACAAGGACAATTCACTCACTGTCCTTACAGGTCCCTGGAAACAAGGACTTGCAGAGTGAAAGAAAAAAAACACTCTCCCTACCTACAGTTTTCTGTCCCTAGAAAAAATGTTTTTTTTAATCACAATATAGCACAAGGACAATTCACTCACTGTCCTTCCAGGTCCCTGGAAACAAGGACTTGCAGAGTGAAATAAACTGACACTCTCCCTACCTACAGTTTTCTGTCCCTAGAATAAATGTTTTTTTTAAGCACAATATAGCACAAGGACAATTCACTCACTGTCCTTACAGGTCCCTGGAAACAAGGACTTGCAGAGTGAAAGAAAAAAAACACTCTCCCTACCTACAGTTTTCTGTCCCTAGAAAAAATGTTTTTTTTAATCACAATATAACACAAGGACAATTCACTCACTGTCCTTCCAGGTCCCTGGAAACAAGGACTTGCAGAGTGAAATAAACTGACACTCTCCCTACCTACAGTTTTCTGTCCCTAGAATAAATGTTTTTTTTAAGCACAATATAGCACAAGGACAATTCACTCACTGTCCTTACAGGTCCCTGGAAACAAGGACTTGCAGAGTGAAAGAAAAAAAACACTCTCCCTACCTACAGTTTTCTGTCCCTAGAAAAAATGTTTTTTTTAATCACAATATAGCACAAGGACAATTCACTCACTGTCCTTACAGGTCCCTGGAAACAAGGACTTGCAGAGTGAAATAAACTGACACTCTCCCTACCTACAGTTTTCTGTCCCTAGAATAAATGTTTTTTTTAATCACAATATAGCACAAGGACAATTCACTCACTGTCCTTCCAGGTCCCTGGAAACAAGGACTTACAGAGTGAAATAAACTGACACTCTCCCTACCTACAGTTTTCTGTCCCTAGAATAAATGTTTTTTTTAATCACAATATAGCACAAGGACAATTCACTCACTGTCCTTCCAGGTCCCTGGAAACAAGGACTTGCAGAGTGAAATAAACTGACACTCTCCCTACCTACAGTTTTCTGTCCCTAGAAAAAATGTTTTTTTTAAGCACAATATAGCACAAGGACAATTCACTCACTGTCCTTACAGGTCCCTGGAAACAAGGACTTGCAGAGTGAAAGAAAAAAAACACTCTCCCTACCTACAGTTTTCTGTCCCTAGAAAAAATGTTTTTTTTAATCACAATATAACACAAGGACAATTCACTCACTGTCCTTCCAGGTCCCTGGAAACAAGGACTTGCAGAGTGAAATAAACTGACACTCTCCCTACCTACAGTTTTCTGTCCCTAGAATAAATGTTTTTTTTAAGCACAATATAGCACAAGGACAATTCACTCACTGTCCTTACAGGTCCCTGGAAACAAGGACTTGCAGAGTGAAAGAAAAAAAACACTCTCCCTACCTACAGTTTTCTGTCCCTAGAAAAAATGTTTTTTTTAATCACAATATAGCACAAGGACAATTCACTCACTGTCCTTACAGGTCCCTGGAAACAAGGACTTGCAGAGTGAAAGAAAAAAAACACTCTCCCTACCTACAGTTTTCTGTCCCTAGAAAAAATGTTTTTTTTAATCACAATATAACACAAGGACAATTCACTCACTGTCCTTCCAGGTCCCTGGAAACAAGGACTTGCAGAGTGAAATAAACTGACACTCTCCCTACCTACAGTTTTCTGTCCCTAGAATAAATGTTTTTTTTAAGCACAATATAGCACAAGGACAATTCACTCACTGTCCTTACAGGTCCCTGGAAACAAGGACTTGCAGAGTGAAAGAAAAAAAACACTCTCCCTACCTACAGTTTTCTGTCCCTAGAATAAATGTTTTTTTTAAGCACAATATAGCACAAGGACAATTCACTCACTGTCCTTACAGGTCCCTGGAAACAAGGACTTGCAGAGTGAAAGAAAAAAAACACTCTCCCTACCTACAGTTTTCTGTCCCTAGAAAAAATGTTTTTTTTAATCACAATATAGCACAAGGACAATTCACTCACTGTCCTTACAGGTCCCTGGAAACAAGGACTTGCAGAGTGAAATAAACTGACACTCTCCCTACCTACAGTTTTCTGTCCCTAGAATAAATGTTTTTTTTAAGCACAATATAGCACAAGGAGAATTCACTCACTGTCCTTCCAGGTCCCTGGAAACAAGGACTTGCAGAGTGAAAGAAACTGACACTGTCCCTACCTACAGTTTTCTGTCCCTAGAATAAATGTTTTTTTTAAGCACACTATAGCACAAGCACAAAACACACTGACACTCTCCCTACCTATCCTTCTCTTTCCCTAAACTAAAGGAATCCAGGTTAAGCAAGAAAGAAATAACAGTCACTGTCCCTGCCTATGCTGCTCTATCCCTGCTCCGGAACACACTACACTAGGCCGCCGTGCTGGCGGCCTTTTATAGTGTGGGGCGTGTACTAAACACCCTCAGCAATAATTGGCCACAGGCATCCTGCCTGTGGCCAATCATTGCTCTCCTCGCTGCCGGCGCTGTGATTGGCCAAGCATGCGGGGTCACAGTGCATGCTTGGCCAATCACAGCGCCTGGATGACACTGCGATGGCGTAGTGCATTGTGGGCCGTTCGCGTCACTCGAATTTGGCGCGAACGGCCCAAATCGTTCGATCTTCGTCGAACGATCGAACAGCCGATGTTCGAGTCGAACGTATGTTCGACTCGAACACGAAGCTCATCCCTACTCCCGAGTATGGCGATACCACATTTGTGAGACTTTTACACAGCGTGGCCACATACAGAGGCCCAACATGCAGGGAGCACCTTCAGGCGTTCTGGAGCACCCGGGGCCAATTCAGGCATTTCTCTCCTACATGTAAAAATGATCATTTGTTTGCTAGAAAATTACATAGAACCCCAAAACATTATATATATTTTTTAGAAAAGACCTTAGAGAATACAATGGTGGTTGTTGCAACTTTTTATCTCACACGGTATTTGCGCAGCAATTTTCTAACGCGTTTTTTTTACGGAAAAGGAAAGAAGTTTTGTGCTTAAAAAAAAAAAAAAAACAGTAAAGTTAGCCCAATGTTTTTGCATAATGTGAAAGATAAAGTTACGCCGAGTAATACCCAACATGTCAACCTTCAAAATTGCACACGCTCGTGGAATGGCGCCAAACTTCACTACTTAAAAATCCCCATAGGCGACGCTTTAAATATTTTTACTGGTTACATGTTTTGAGTTACAGAGGAGGTCTAGGGCCAAAATTATTGCTCTCGCTCTAACGTTCGCAGAGATACCTCACGTGTGGTTTGAACACCGTTTTCATATGTCGGCGGGACTTGCGTATGCATTCGCTTCTGTATGCGAGTTCACGGGGACAGGGCGCTTGAAAAAAAACAATATATATTTTATTGTTCATTTTACTTTATTTTAGTTTGACACGTTTTTCCGCAAAAATAGGATTTTTTACTCACCGTAAAATCCTTTTCTCTGAGTCCATGGACCGACACAGCTTCTCTATTGACAAAGTGGGTATTATCCGTTAATTAGGAGTGACTAGGCAGAAAAACTTGTAAAAAGTGTTGCATCACACCTTCTACAGTACCGCCCAGGGGGCGGACCCTCTGGGTATACCCTCTCAGTCTGCACATCGCAGATCAGTTCGTCAAAAAGCAGTACAAACTTAAAAGGAGGGGTGGGTGCTGTGTCGGTCCATGGACTCAGAGAAAAGGATTTTACGGTGAGTAAAAAATCCTATTTACTCTTTCGTCCATGGACCGACACAGCTTCTCTATTGACAAAGTGGGACGTCCCAAAGCAGTGTCAGAGAAAAAACGAGGGGTGGTAACAGCATAAAAACAAACTTCACCCCAAAACACAAAACAGCACTCCTCCAACGGAGGAGTTGCAACTCTAAACAGCCGCCTGCAAAACCTTGCGGCCGAAAGAGGCATCCGAAGATGCACCTACATCAACTTTGTAGAATTTTGTGAAAGTGTGAGCGGACGACCAAGTCGCCGCGTTACATAGTTGGGAAACAGACGCTTGATGTCGGAAAGCCCAAGAGGCACCTATTGCCCTGGTCGAATGCGCCGTGACAGGAAAGGGGGCACCTGACCCTTTAAGGCGTAAGCCTGGATTACTATCTGTCGGATCCACCTAGAGATGGTGGCCGATGAGACTGCTTGGCCCTTCTTGGGACCAGCCACCGAAACAAACAGTGAGTCTGACTTCCGGAACAGGGAAGTAGCAGATATGTATACTTTCAAAGCTCGGACAACGTCCAAGGAATGCAACGCCGACTCCTTAGGATTCGACGGCTGAGGACACAAGGATGGAAGTACAATGTCTTCGTTGAGATGAAAAGCCGAAACGACTTTCGGAAGAAAGGAAGGCTGCGGCCGCAGCACCACCTTATCCTTGTGGAAAATCAAACAGGGAGCCTTGCAGGACAGGGCTGCCAGCTCAGAGACTCGTCTAACTGACGTAACAGCCACCAAAAAGACCACCTTCTGAGAAAGTGTCAACAGGGGAATATCTCTAATATTCTCAAACGGTGCCTTCTGAAGCACCGAGAGGACCAGGTTCAAGTCCCACGGAGGGGCCACATGTCGAACCCCCTGCACAAATGTACTCACGAGAGAGTGAGTCGCCAGGGGTCGCTGAAAAAAAGACAGCCAGGGCAGATATCTGTCCCTTAATCGTACTTAGGGCAAGCCTTTGGTCTACCCCATGCTGTAAAAACAGCAGGATTCTGGAAACCAAATAGGTACGTGGATGCCATTTCATTTCCTCACACATGGAGATGTAGGCCCTCCAAGTGCGGTGATAGACCTTCCTAGAGGACGGTTTCCGAGCACTTCTCATAGTAGAGATTACTGAGTCTGACAGGCCCCGATCTCTCAGTACCTGGTTCTCAACAGCCATGCCGTTAAAGCCAATGACTGTAAAGCAGGATGGAATATGGGACCTTGCGATAGCAGGTCCTTCCGTAGTGGTAGGCGCCAGGGGACGTCTGCTACCAGACGTACTAGATCGGCATACCAAGGACGCTGAGGCCAATCTGGAGCGATTAGGATCATTGGAATTCCCTCTGCCTCCACTCTGCGGAGCAGAAGAGGAAGAAGCCTTAAGGGAGGGAAGGCATAGATTAGCCGATACTGACCCCACGATGCTACCAACGCGTCCGTTGCGTCTGCCCATGGGTCTCTTGACCGGGCCACAAACCTCAATACCTTCCGATTGAGTCGGGAAGCCAGAAGATCTACGTCTGGTGTGCCCCATCTTTGGCAGAGGAGTTGGAACACCTCCGGGTGTAAGGACCATTCTCCCTGGTCCAGCATCTGGCGGCTCAGGTAGTCCGCCTGCCAGTTTTCCACACCCGGAATGTACACGGCCGACAGTGCCGGTACGCTCCTCTCTGCCCACTTCAGGATGCGAGCGATCTCCGATGCTGCAGCTGAGCTTCTTGTTCCTCCTTGATGATTGACATATGCCACTGCTGTGGCGTTGTCTGACTGGATCCTGACTGGACGCCCTTGCAGTCTGAGACCATTTGAAGAGGCACAGCTTGATTGCCCGGATCTCCAGGACATTGATCGGCAGGAGGGCTTCCTCTGGGGTCCAGCGACCTTGCGCCGACTGGACACCCCAGACTCCCCCCCAACCTGTAAGGCTGGCGTCCGTCGTGATCACTATCCAGTAAACCGGAAGAAATGACTTCCCGGCCATTAGAGCCGGTGCTGTCAGCCACCATACCAGGGATCTCCTGACTAGGTGGCTCACTCGGATTTGATAATCCAGAGATGAAGGGCATCTGTTCCATCTGGACAGAACTTCCTTCTGTAACACTCGAGTGTGGTATTGAGCATATGGGACCGCCTCGAAGGAGGCTACCATGAGGCCCAACACTCGCATGCAAAAACGGAGTGACGACCAATTCCTGGAAGTCAGCTGCCATACTGCAGCCCGGAGGGTCTGCAACTTCTCCACCGGGAGGAATACATTTGCCTCTGAGGAATCCAGAATCAACCCCAGGTACACTAGGCGTTGAGTGGGCACCAATACTGACTTTTGCGTGTTTAGTATCCAACCACAGTCTCGAAGAGTCTGACAGGTAATGGACACGCTTACCTCTAATTCTGAGCTTGAAGGGGCCTTCAGCAGAAGGTCGTCCAAGTAACCTGTGATAGCGATACCCCGCTGTCTTAGAAGTGCCAGAATCGGAGCGAGCACCTTGGTGAACGTACTGGGTGCTGAGGCAAGGCCAAACGGGAGGGCCACAAACTGGTAGTGGTTCTTCCCGATAGCAAATCGCAGAAACCTCTGGTGTCTGGAGTATATGGGGACATGCAGGTATGCGTCCTTGATGTCCAAGGAGGCCAGAAAGTCCCCCGGATGGAGAGCCGTGACTACGGATCGAACCGACTCCATCCGAAATCTTTGTACCTTCACAAAGCAATTGAGGGCTCTGAGATCCAAGATTGGACGAACCCCCTCCTTCTTTGGCACAATGAACAGATTTGAGTAAAAACCCTGACCCCGTTCCTGTTCTGGAACTGGAATAACTACCCCGCGTTCCAGTAGACCCTGGACCGCCCCATACAGGGCCTCCCGACGGGTCGGTAGTAGCTGGAGATTGGAGGTGATGAATCTGTCTGGTGGACAAGAGAGAAATTCTATCTTGTAGCCTGAGGAGATTACTTCGCAAACCCACCTGTCGGAGACTAGAGCAGTCCACTGAGTCGCGAATTTGCGAAGACGTCCCCCCACCCGAGAGCTGGGTGGGGGCGGACCTTCATGTGGACGCAGATTTGTCCGCAGGCTTGTTGGGTCTGCGGGACCAAGGACGCTTTTGTCCTTGGGCAGGCGCTTTATCGGCCTGGGGTCTTTTCCCTGTCGCCTTAAGGGGGCAAAAAAAACGCTTACGTGCAGTAAAGGAGGGCCCTTGCCCTTGGCGTGGTCCCTTACCCTTGCTAGTTTGGGGAAGCAAAGTGCTTTTACCTCCTGTGGCATCCTTGATGATGTCATCCAGAGAAGCCCCAAAAAGTCTGTCGCCCTTAAAAGTCAGATCCAATAGGGCTTTCTTGGAAGTCTGGTCCGCAGACCAGCCCTTTAGCCAGATCAGGCGGCGTATTGCTACTGCATAAACCGAAGCTCTTGACAGCAGGGGAATAGTATCCATGTCTGACTCGCAGACAAACCTAAGGCCCTGGACCAACTGGTCGGCCAAAGTTATCTCATTAGGAGGAGCATCTCGCTCCTTTAACCCCTGGAGTAGCAATTTTGCCCATTCAGTAAGTGTCTGAGACACTAGGGCCCCCGCCAATGCCGGGCGTACTGCCGAGCCTACCACTGAGTATAGGTAGCGAGCGAGTGCTTCAGCCTTCTTATCCACAGGGTCCTTGAAAACAGGAGCCCCTTCTACTGGAATAGTGGTGGCTCTATTAAGTCTGGACACCGAAGGGTCCACTATAGGGGGAGAGGTCCATATCTTCAGAAAACTCTCCTCAAAGGGGTACCGTACTGCAAACCTCTTTGGGGCTGTAAAGACCCTCAGTGGGTTCTCCCATTCCTTGTATAAGAGTTTGTCAAAATAAGACACACAAGGGAACACCTTAGCAGTGCGGGCAGGTTTACGAAACCCAAAGGGGACTGGAGTATCTGCTACTTCTTCAGTCCTTTCCAACTTTAGTGTATCCCGCACTGCAGTAATAAGGTCAGATACCAAAGCCGTCTCGCGTACTGACCTGGACTTGGAGTCCTCCTCACTGTCCGATCGGTCACGGTCTGCAGTCTCTGATGCATCAGAATCTGGGCCATGAGCCGTAGCTGGACCTGGTTCTGCATCAGAAATATCCCCAGAAGATTGCAGGGGACGGGGGCGTTTATTACCCCCTGTATTCCCGTGTGCTGCTTCCACCCTGGCAGCAAACGCCTCTAGGATTGCCGACATAGCGTCCATAGACACCTCAGGGACACCAGCTGCTAAATCTGGTGTTTCAGGGGAGAAGACCTCTGGCTCAGATGCCATGCTGACCACACGCTGACACTCACAGGGCTCCAGGCAAGATATCAATAGGCCACCCTCCTGTGCTGCAGAGATGCTGGGTTACCCAGAGGACTCACCACCCTGGATAGGTACTGCTATGCTGCACCTGTGATGCTGTCCCCTTGCTGCTGTGTCAGTCTGCTTCTTTTATCAGCACTTCCTGTGTGAATTTTCGCGCCAGTGTAATGCACCCTAGAGGGCGGAGGCTCTCGCAAAATGGTTGCCAAAAACGTCTGTATGGAAGATAATGTGGGCTCTAAGAAAATGGCCGCCGACAGAAGATAGAGGTCAGGCAGCCATAGCCCACAAAAAGATGGCCGCCGAACGGCAATATCTGCATACAGGGTGGACAAACATGGCCGCCGATCACCTGATAGGGGCCAGTGGGTGTGGCCGAACCACAGGAAGATGGCCGCCAGGCAGTTACAAGAGGCCAAACTTGGCATGGACCACCTCAAAATGGCCGCCGACAGCATGGAGACACAGAAACACAGGTAAGCAAAAAATGACATTTCTTTTAAATGTTAGTTACAGCCAGCCCCGCTCCAGTGGGACCCCCTAGGTGACCCCCAGCACCCAGCAACCTTTAGCTAGAAGCCCAGGGAGGAGGGAAAGGCAGGGAGAGAGGGAAGAAAGGGGCCACAACCACTTACTTGATCTCTCCAGGAATGTCCAGCTAAATCACCCAGCCGAGGCAGGGGAGTTTTACTTACCTATCCTGCATGTATTCTGCTGGAAGACATTCCAAACAGATCATCGTCCGCGCACGGAAGGTGACTGTTGGCCAGGCATGCTGTGATTGGACCCAGAAGGGACGATCATATGTATGCCCTGGAGCATGACGCTCACCGGACAGGCTGCTGCGACTCGGCCGTAAGGTCAGCCGAAGCTGAGCGGTCCGATACAAGCCTTGGAGCGTAAGCTCACCGGCCAGGCTGCTGCGACTCGGCCGTAAGGTCAGCCGAAGCTGAGCGGTCCGATGCAGGCCCCGGAGCGTAGGCTCACCGGCCACCCGTGGAGCGAAGGGCATGTCGTGGAAAACCCAGCGCGTAGCTAGGGTCGGCACACGCTCGATGGCCGAAACTGGGGAGACTACAAGGATCGAGGATCCAGCCTGTCACCCAGTCGGCAGTTGTTCGAAGATCGCAGGAAACAACAAATGTAGCAAAAAAAATAAAAATAAAAAATATATATATATATATATATCTTTTTTCCCCCGGACCAATGGGCCCGAAGGGAGCCATGTCCTACTCCTTGCTAGACAGAAAAAAACTGATCTGCGATGTGCAGACTGAGAGGGTATACCCAGAGGGTCCGCCCCCTGGGCGGTACTGTAGAAGGTGTGATGCAACACTTTTTACAAGTTTTTCTGCCTAGTCACTCCTAATTAACGGATAATACCCACTTTGTCAATAGAGAAGCTGTGTCGGTCCATGGACGAAAGAGTAAATACATTTTTTGATCACTTTTATTCCTATTACAAGGAACGTAAACATCCCTTGTAATAGGAATATGCATGACAGGTCCTCTTTACAGTGAGATATGGGGGCAATGAGACCCCACATCTCACCTCTAGGCTGGGAAGCCTGAAATAAAGAAACAATCCTGGCTTCGATCGTAGCGGTGAGTCGGTAGAAGCACCGGAGGGCGGCGGGAGGGGGGGACATCACCTCTCGCCTCCCATAAGAATGATCAAGCGGCAGAACAGCTGCTATGATTGTTCTTATGGTGTAGGGAATTGCCAGCTGAAAAATCTGATATCTGAATGATGCCTGTAGCTGCAGGCATCATTCAGGTATCCCGGCACAAAGTCAAGGACGTCATATGACGGCCGGCGGGCGGGAAGTGGTTATTGCAGGGTATTGCAGAGTATGGGCAGGGTATGGGCAGAGTATTGCAGAGTATTGCAAAGTATGGGCAGGGTATTGCAGAGTATTGGCAGCAGGCCCGGACTGGCCATAGGGCATACCGGGCAAATGCCCGGTGGGCCGCCAGACAGCATGTCACATCTTCCCCATCATCTCCAATGTCTCCGGAGGCAGCCGGAGTTGGTGGGCGGAGCTGGGGGTGTGGCTGCCCCCTCCACTCCTCCCACAGACTCGTTCACTCTGGCTGATCCCACAGCAAACTGCTCTATACCACAGCAACCTGCCCTATACCACGCAAACTGCCCTATACCACTCCAGCCTGCCCTATGCCACCACAACTTGCCCTATGCCACAACACTCTGCCCTATATCACCCCAACCTGCCCTATATCGCCTCAACCTGCCCTATACCACCGCAAACTGCCCTATACCACCCCAACCTGCCCTAGATCACCGCAACCTGGCCTATATCACCCCAGCCAGCCCAATACCAACCTATACTTTAATTTACAGGGGTCATTTGGGGGTGCGCCTCGTGACCGTGCGCTGCCTGCAGGGCGCTGGGCAGGATAGACAGGAGGGGGGTGACACCATGTTTTGCCGCACCAGGCGACACCAACCCTAGTGATGCCACTGCCCCAGTGCACTCTCAGCTGCGATTCGGAGCCGCACTCTAGTGACACCCATCGGCACATCAGGGGGCCGGGACCCGCAACGATCCCCTTCTCTCTGGCATGGTGGCCACAGCACTGATGATCTGATCAGTCTTGGCTGTCTCACACAGCCGAGTGAAGCCACCTCCCCCTCCTCCATGTCCACACAGGGGGAGGGGACCCAACATGCAGTCCCGCGCTGATCTGAGGTACATTATGGGTCTGAAGGGGGGGTCTGTAATGTAGGGGGGGGGTCTGCACTGTAGGGAGGTCCATAACTGTTAGGGGGTGTCTGTGTAACAAACTGTGGGGGGCTGTGTAATGTAAAGGGGCCCAGAGGTGCGGTGCTATGTAATGTAAAGGGGCCCAGAGGTGCAGGGTGTTGTGTAATGTAAAAGGGTCCAGAGGTGCGGTGCTATGTAATGTAAAGGGGTCCAGATGTGCAAGGTGCTGTGTAATGTAAAGGGGTCCAGAGGTGCAAGGTGCTGTGTAATGTAAAGGGGTCCAGAGGTGCAAGGTGCTGTGTAATGTAAAGGGGTCCAGAGGTGCAGGGTGCTGTGTAATGTAAAGGGGTCCAGAGGTGCAAGGTGCTGGAACCCCACATCCCATCATTAACCGCCGCCACGAAGCGCCGCCGCTGCGCCCCCCCCCCATGGGCCGCTCAGTCTAAAATGCCCGGGCCTATTTTTTGTCCCAGTCCGGGCCTGATGGGCAGGGATGGCTGAGCATGGGTGGATGGATGGCTGGATCTGTGACTGCAATTGTCACAGATCCAGCCCACAGTGCTGCTGCCATCCGCTCTCTCCCCCTCCCCTCTCACACTGTACCAATCGGTACAGAGAGGGGAGAGAGAAACTGGCGTCATCACATGACGCCGGTCTGTTTACAAGTGATCGCTCTGTCATTTGACGGAGCGATCACGTGGTAAATGGCCGCTATCAGCAGTGATTTACCGTGATCAGCCGGGTCCTCTGGACCCGGTGGTCACGGAGACTCCTGTGTGCGCACCCCAGGGGGCACGCGGGAGCGCGATTCTGGGAGGACGTTATACAACGCCCTCCCAGAGTTAAGGAACCACCCTGCCGCCGTTATTCGGTGGTGGGCGGTGGTTAAGGATGCACTTGATTGATGATAAATGTATCATTGATCCAATTCACACTACCAAAAACTCCTTTATAAATTGTATTAGTGGTACTGTGAAGAAAACCACCCAAAAATTCACCATTCCTTTTCCAAGTTAACAATGAATTTTGAGGTAAATAAATCTGAGTACTACATACCAAATGCAAACCATCTTCGTCTTCAATGATTTTTAAAGACTGTGGAGACACTCTTATTTCTGGAACAATAACATCTACCACAGTAATACTCATTTTGACTCGTAATTGAGCAAATATTCTGATTACTTTAAAATCCCATATTCTTACAATGTCCCCTTTTTCATCTCCTATTATGTTTAACTGTTCTGGTTCTAGAAGTTGTACAAAACTTTGTAATAGGCAATACTGTTCTACTGAATGCCCACAGTAATTTCCAGACCTTATCATATCATTAACATCTCCAGACCAAATTGTTGAACCATTACCTTTTACAAATACTGACCAGTAACCCATATCTTCCAAAATACATTCAAAGGTTCCGGTTCTATGATTTAGTTTATAAGATCCTTGCATTTTAACAAATTTTGTTTTAGATTCTATTTTAACTTTGGACTTCAACATCATTACTATGAATGAAATACAATTCCATACAGCAAGTATATCCATGTCCTATACATACCCCAACAAATCTTCAGCTGTATTAATATTAACGTATTTAAATTTATCTTTTTTGTCATCTACATTGATATCAATGTCTATCACTTTTGTCCTCTGTATTGCTATTAATATCAATACAGAGGACAAAAGTGATAAAGATATCTTGCTCGCTGTTATCTACAGTGATATCAGTGTCTACATCTCTTTTGTTTCTGAATAATGTAATGTCCTTGTTGTGAAAATCTTCAATCCTGTTAACCTCTGTGCATGGCTGGAACAGTTTGTGATATATTTTACCACCGACAAAATTGTCACTAGAGAAAAGATGAGTCCTGTGATAAGTCTTTTCTTTTTAAAAAACTTTTCTTCTCTTTTGTTGTCATTTTTCCTTCTTTGGTCAGATGTTTAAAAATCATTCCTAGGGAAAAGAAAAGCAGTATCAATCATCTCAAAATATAAAACGTTTTTTTATCTCGGAATTAGGGATGAGCCGAACACCCCCCCCCCCCCCCCCCGTTCGGTTCGCACCAGAACCTTCGAACTGACCGAAAGTTCGCGCAAACGTTAGAACCCTATTAAATACAATGGACGCGAACGTTCAAAATCGAAAGTGCCAATTATAACAACTAATATGCATGTTATTGTCCTAAAAAGGGTTTGGGGACCCGGGTTCTGCCCCAGGGAACATGTATCAATGCAAAACTAAGTTTTAAAAAACGGACGATTTTTGGGAGCAGTCATTTTTTTTATTTTTATTTTTTCACTTTGTGCATCATTAAGACAAATATTCCTTTAAATATCGTACCTGGGGGGTGTCTAAAGTATGCCTGTGAAGTGCCATGTGTTTCCCGTGTTTAGAACTGTCCCTGCACAAAATGACATTTCTAAAAAGGAAAAAAAGCCATTTAAAACTGCTTGCAGCTTTAATGTAATGTCTGGTCCCAGAAATATGGATGAAAATCTTTGAGAAAAATGGCATAGCTACCCCATCACCCCCCCCCCCCCCCACCCCAGCCCATTACCAGCCCCTTTGGGTCTTGTATGGATATTAAGGGGAACCCCGCACACAAAATAAAAAAGGCCCTATATACTCTTGTTTGCACCGCCTGTATACTGCTGTTAAGACAGGGACTGTAGGTTTGTTCTTAAGTAGAATCTGTTTTTTAATTTTGAACAGGTACGTTGTTTAACCACTTAACGACCGCCCACTGTAATTATACGTCGGCAGAATGGCACCGACAGGCAGAATCACGTATATGTACGTGATCGCCTTTGTATAGTTGGGGGGTCCAATCGGACCCCCCTTCTGTACAGTGAGCGGTGGTTAAGTGTTCGGGAGCGATCCGGCATGAGGGGACGGCCGTTTGATTCCGGCCACCCCCTCTCGATCGCTCCCGGCGAATGAGAGAGCTTCCCCTGCCTGTAATGTAAACACAGGCAGGAGGAAGTGATGTCATCTCTCCTCGTGTCGGTCTTTTCGATCCGGCGCGAGGAGAGAAGACATCACATAGTAAGTGCACCAACAGCCCACTGACACCAGTACACGTAGGCACACAAATCACCCCCCAGTCAACCCCAGATCACCCCCAGTACCCCCAGTCACAGTGCACCGTTTGCAGTGATCATTTTTTTTACTGATCACTGCAATCAGTGTCATTTGTGACTGTAAAAAGTTGCAGGGCAGTTAGGATTAGGCCCCTTTAGGTCCAAGGTAGCCCCCTAACCCCCCCCCAATAAAGGTTTAACCCCTTGATCGCCCCCAGGTAACCCTTTCACCCCCTAACGCCAGCGTCACTAAGCGATCCTTTTTCCGATCGCTTTTTTCTTGTCGCTAGTGTCCTAGATAGCCAGTTAATTATTTTTAGGTTCCCCGCAGGTTTTTATTAGCGTCAGGTACCCCCATATATTATTTTAACCCCCTGATTGCCCCTAGAGTTAACCCTTTCACCAGTGATCACCGTATAAGCGTCACTGGTGACACTGGTTACCCAGTGAGTTATTTCGTTATTTAGGTAACCCGTCAGGTTTTTATATAGCGTCGGGTACCCCCATATTTAACCTAATAAAGGTTGTAACCCCGATTGCCCCTAGTTAACCCTTTCACCAGTGATCACCATATAAAGGTTATGGGTGACACTGGTTGGTTAGTTTGCTTTTTATAGCATCAGGGCACCCGCCGTATATAACCCAATAAAGGTTTAACCCCCTGATCGCCCGGCGGGTGATATCAATTAGGTTTTAGCGCCAGAGAGGGTCTGCGTCGCCCCAGGCAGCTTTAGGTTAGTGCCAGTAACGCTAACACCCACGCGCAAAGCATACACCTCCCTTAGTGGTATAGTATCTGATCAGATCTATACTAGCGTCCCCAGCGGTTTAGGGTTCCCAAAAACGCAGTGTTAGCGGGATCAGCCCAGATACCTGCTAGTACCTGCGTTTAGCCCCTCCGCCCAGACCAGCCCAGTGCAGTATCGATCGATCACTGTCACTTACCAAACACAACACATAACTGCAGCGTTCGCAGAGACAGTCCTGATCCCTGCGATCGCTAACAGTTTTTTTGGTAGCGTTTGATACATTTGGTGACAGTCAGGTGCTTTTTTTACCTGTGAATCTTACTAGTGTACCCCTAAATTTAGAGCCCAAAATGGCAAGTCGAAGGTACACTAGTAAAGAGGCCTACGAGATTCTGAGCATGACAGATAGTGAAGAGGAGGTCACGTATCTGTCAGATTCAGGCTCAGAATATCTTCCCGTAGAAGACAGTGACGTCAGCGACCCCACGTCAGATAGCTCTGACGACGAAGTTGAGGTCCCTGCTAAGGTCAGGTGTACCCGATCCCGATCTTCTGAGGTTGTTGAGGAGCAAGAACCGCAGGGCTCTCGTATCATGGAGCAGAGTAGTACAAGCGCCGCTATTCCTTCTGGTGAATTGGCAAGCACCAGCGGCCTAGTACAGCCTGGGCGTACATCCAGCACTGCAGTATCACGTGGTGACGTGGCGAGTCCCATAAGTGCAGTTCAAGCTGGCGAGGTGGCAAGCACAAGTAGTGTCCCACTGCCACCAAGAAGACAAAGGCAGGCCCGTCGTGCCCATAGTGCCCTTCCTGCAGAATTCGCCTATCCTGATTGGGTCCCCACCACTTCTGCAGAACCCGTACTTCCCCCATTCACTGCCCAACCCGGTATTCAGGTGGAAACAGCTGATTTTATGCCAATCGATTATTATTCGCTGGTTTTCACGGAAGATCTCTATAGATCTATTGTGGACCAGAGTAATTTGTATGCTGGTCAATTCATCGCCGCTAACCCCCAGTTGCCTAAAATTGCCAAAGATTGGAAACCAATTACGGTTTCCGAATTTAAGACCTTTCTGGGCCTTTCCCTCAACATGGGCACACATAAATTCCCGTCATTGCGTGCTTATTGGTCCACGCACCCAATTGACCACATGCCCGTGTTCTCTGCCTCCATGCCCAGGACACGATACGAGCAGATTTTGCGGTTCATGCACTTCAACAACAATGAACTTTGTCGTCCACGTGGGGACCCCGAGTATGACCGGCTCTATAAAATTCGGCCCCTCATAAACCACTTCAACGAACGTTTTGCAGCCTTGTTTATTCCCGATCAAGCTGTCTGCGTTGATGAGTCCCTGATTAAATTTTCTGGCCGCTTGGCTTTCAAGCAGTACCTTCCCAGCAAGCGTGCCAGATACGGGGTCAAGCTCTATAAGTTCTGTGACAGGGCAACAGGCTATGTATGGAGCTTTATGGTTTATGAGGGAAAAGATAGTCAGGTTGAGCCGGTCAACTGCCCGGATTACATAGGGAGCGCTGGCAAGATAGTGTGGAAATTGGTGTCACCCTTATTCGGAAAGGGGTACCACTTGTATGTGGACAATTATTACACGAGCGTGCCACTGTTTAGTCACTTGTTTGATCATCAGATTGGAGCATGTGGCACCGTGCGACCTAATCGCCGGGGCTTTCCCCAGCGGCTTGTAGATGCCCGTCTTAGGCTGGGGGAGAGAGCCTGCGTGAAGTGTAATAACTTGCTCGCTATGAAGTGGAGGGACAATAAGAATGTTTTCCTTCTTACCTCCCTTCATGCAGACACGACAGTCCAAATTCGTACGGCGACTGGTGTCTTGGAGAAACCCCTCTGTGTCCACGAATATAACAAAAATATGGGAGGGGTGGACCTCAACGACCAGTTGATGGCGCCGTATCTAATTGACCGTAAGGCGAGACGCTGGTACAAAAAAGTGTCTCTATCCTTATTCCAATTGGCTTTGCTGAATGCTCATGTGCTATACAGAGCTTCAGGCGGGACGTTATCTCTTCTAAAATTCCAGAATGCGATAGTCACAGAACTCCTGTATCCAGGCGGTTCTGCACCTCACCATCCCCTACCAAATGCAGTAAGCCGGCTGCATGAGAGGCATTATCCGTATGCCCTCCCGAGTACCCCTACCCAACGAACCCCCCAAAAAAGATGTCGTTTCTGTAGCAAGCACGGATTTAGGCGTGACACCCGTGTTTTTTGTCCACTCTGTCCTGACAAACCTGGTCTTTGCCTTGGTGAATGTTTTGATCGCTACCACTCAAAAGTGAAGTTTTAGCGTAGGGTACAGCATTTCACAGACTAGGACACACTTACACAGGGTCTCCCAAGATGCCATTACATTTTGAGAGACCCGAACCATTACAGTTGTTAAAGTTACAAAAAAAAGTGTAAAAAAGAAAAAAAAACAACTAAAAAACAAAACACAAAAAAAATATAAAATAAAAAAAACAAAAATAGTTGTCGTTTTATTGTTCTCTCTCTCTCTCTATTTTCTCTCTATTGTTCTGCTCTTTTTTTTACTGTATTCTATTCTGCAATGTTTTATCATGCTTGCTTTTCAGGTATGTAATTTTTTGTTTTCAGGTACGCCATTCAGTTGCAGCGCGGATCTATTTATCTTGACAGCAACAGCGTTTGCTCCCACGATACATAAAGCCGTGACTCCAACGCTGTAGGAGGTGATTTCACCACCACAGTTAAAAAAAGAGCATATATGCCGAAGCATGGGGGCAGCAGGGGCGGAGGAGCGATTTTGCTCCTAATGCCGCGTATATACGGTCGAAATTCCGACGGAGGCTTGCCCGTGGAAAAGTCTGACTGTGTGTACGCGGCATAACCTTTTATGCCGCGTACATACGGTCGAAATTTCGACAAAGGCTTGCCCATGGAAAAGTCCAACCGTGTGTACGCGGCATAACTTTTTTGCGGGAGGATGCCCCCATGCTTCGGCATATATGCCCATCATTAGAAGTGGGTGGATGAAGGGAGGTATTCTAATGGTGGGCATACCCACCGATCAATCTCTTTTTTTCGTTCAGCCAACAGGCTGCATGAAAAAAAAGATTACAATACATGTCCAACAAGGACCAGCAACGTACTGGTATGTTGCTGGACTTTGAATGGTTATACCAGATTGATGCCTGCGGGTATCATTCTTTTCAGCCAGCGGCCGGCTTTCATGTAAAAGCAATCCTAGTGGCTAATTAGCCTCTGGACTGCTTTTACAAGCAGTGGGAGGGAATGCCCCCCCCCCCGGATATAAACAGCACCATTGGGAAATTGGGAAAGCATTTTATCACACCGATCTTGGTGTGGTCAGATGCTTTGAGGGCAGAGGAAAGATCTAGGGTCTAACCCCCATTTTTTTTCAAAAAAAGGAGTACCTGTCACTACTTATTGCTATCATAGGGGATATTTACATTCCCTGAGATAACAATAAAAAAAAAAATTATGGAAGGAACAATTTAAAAATAAAATAAAAAAGCAAAATAAAAAAAAATAAAAAAAGCACCGCTGCCCCCCCCTGCTCTTGCGCAAAGGCGAACGCAAGCGTCGGTCTAGCGTCATATGTAAATAGCAATTGCATCATGCATGTGAGGTATCACCGCGAAGGTCAGATCGAGGGCAGTAATTTTAGCAGTAGACCTCCTCTGTAAATCTAACGTGGTAACCTGTAAAGGCTTTTAAATGCTTTTAAAAATGAATGTAGTTTCTCGCCGCTGCGCGTTTGTGCGCAATTTTAAAGCATGTCGTGTTTGGTATCCATGTACTCGGCCTAAGATCATCTTTTTTATTTCATCAAACATTTGGGCAATATAGTGTTTTTTAGTGCATTAAAAATAAAAAAGAATGTGCTTTTCCCCCCAAAAATGTGTTTGAAAAATCGCTGCACAAATACTGTGTGGAAGAAAAAAAAATGCAACACCCACTTTTTTAATCTGTAGGGCCTTTGCTTTAAAAAATATATATATATAATGTTTGGGGGTTCAACATAATTTTCTTGCAAAAAAAAAAATGTTTTCATGTAAACAAAAAGTGTCAGAAAGGGCTTTGTCTTCAAGTGGTTAGAAGAGTGGATGATGTGTGACATAAGCTTCCTAATGTTGTGCATAAAATGCCAGGAAAGTTCAAAACCCCCCCCAAATGACCCCATTTTGGAAAGTAGACACCTCAAGCTATTTGCTGAGAGGCATGTTGAGCCCATTGAATATTTTTTTTTTGTCCCAAGTGATTGAATAATGACAAAAAGAAAAAAAAAAATTACAAAAAGTTGTCACTAAATTATATATTGCTCAAACATGCCATTGTTATATGTGGAATTGCACCCCAAAATACATTCTGTTGCTTCTCCTGAGTACGGGGATACCACATGTGTGAGACATTTTAGGAGCCTAGCCGCGTACAGGACCCCGAAAACCAAGCACCGCCTTCAGGATTTCTATGGGTGTAAATTTTTGATTTCACTCCTCACTGCCTATCACAGTTTCGGAGGCCATGGAATGCCCAGATGGCACAAAACCCCCCCAAATGACCCCATTTTGGAAAGTAGACACCCCAAGCTATTTGCTGAGAGGTATGTTGAGTATTTTGCAGATCTCGCTTTTTGTCAAAGTTTTTTTGTTTTTTTTCAATTTTTAAAAAAATGTCTTTCTTCATTTTCAAAAACAAATGAGAGCTGTAAAATACTCACCATGCCTCTCGGCAAATAGCTTGGGGTGTCTACTTTCCAAAATGGGGTCATTTGTGGGGGTTTTGGGCTATCTTGGCATTTTATGGCCTTCAAAACTGTCATAGGTAGTGAGGAGTGAAATCAAAAATTTGTGCCCTTAGAAATCCTGAAGGCGGTGCTTGGTTTTCAGGGGCCCGTACGCGGCTAGGCTCTCAAAAAGTCCCACACATGTGGTATCCCCGTACTCAGGAGAAGCAACCAAATGTATTTTGGGGTGCAATTCCGCATATAACCATGGCATGTTTGAGCAATATATCATTTAGTGACAACTTTTTGTACATTTTTTTTTTTTTCCTTTTTGTCATTATTCAATCACTTGGGACAAAAAAAAAATATTCAATGGGCTCAACATGCCTCTCAGCAATTTCCTTGAGGTGTCTACTTTCCAAAATGGGGTCATTTGGGGGGGTTTTGTGCCATCTTGGCATTTTATGGCCTTCAAAACTGATAGGTAGTGAGGAGTGAAATCAAAAATTTATGCCCTTAGAAACCTTGAAGGCGGTGCTTGGTTTTGGGGTCCTGTACGCAGCTAGGCTCCCAAAAAGTCCCACACATGTGGTATCCCCGTACTCAGGAGAAGCAGCAGAATGTATTTTGGGGTGTAATTTCACATATGCCCATGGCATGTGTGAGCAATATATCATTTAGTGACAACTTTGTGCAAAAAAAATAAAGTTTGTCATATTCCCGCAACTTGTGGCAAAATATAAAATATTCCATGGACTAATCATGCCTCTCAGTAAATAGCTTGGGGTGTCTACTTTCCAAAATGGGGTCATTTGGGGGGGTTTTGTGCTATTTTGGCATTTTATGGCCTTCGAAACTGTGATAGGTAGTGAGGAGTGAAATCAAAAATTTGCGCCCTTAGAAATCCTGAAGGCGGTGCTTGGTTTCCGGGGTCCCGTACGTGGCTAGGCTCCTAAAAAGTCCCACACATGTGGTATCCCCGTACTCAGGAGAAGCAGCAGAATGTATTTTGGGGTGCAATTCCACATATAACCATGGCATGTGTGAGCAATATATCATTTAGTGACAACTTTTTGTAATTTTTATTTTATTTTATTTTTTTTGTCATTATTCAATCACTTGGGACAAAAAAAAAAATATTCAATGGGCTCAACATGCCTCTCAGCAATTTCCCTGGGGTGTCTACTTTCCAAAATGGGGTCATTTGGGGGGGGGGGTTTGTACTGCCCTGCCATTTTAGCACCTCAAGAAATGAGATAGGCAGTCATAAATTAAAAGCTGTGTAAATTCCAGAAAATGTACCCTAGTTTGTAGACGCTATAACTTTTGCGCAAACCAATAGATATACGCTTAGACATTTTTTTTACTAAAGACATGTGGCTGAATACATTTTGGCCTGAATGTATGACTACAATTGAGTTTATTCGATTATTCTTATAACAAACAGTAGAAAATATAATTTTTTTTCAAAATTTTCGGTCTTTTTCCGTTTATATTGCAAAAAATAAAAATCGCAGGGGCAATCAAATACCATTAAAAGAAAGCTCTATTTGTGGGAAGAAAAGGACGCAAATTTCGTTTCAGTACAACATTGCATATCCGCACAATTTACAGTTAAAGCAGCGCAGTGCAAAATTCTGAATTCACCTCTGGTCCTTTAGCTACCAAATGGTCCGGGGCTTAAGTGGTTAAGTGTAGCTCCAGACAAAAAATATATTTTTAAGCTTTTTGGAAAACATAGGGAAGGGTCATCACCCCTGTAACATTTGTTTTGCTGTCTGTGCCCCCGGTCAGAACATTTCACCTCACTTTCCATCCCAATGTCAACTGTTTTTGAAAAGTGTTTTTTTTATTGAAACAAGGATTGGTGATAAAGCATCAGTAGAGAGGAGACACCTTTTTCCCATATTAACTCTTACAGGAGAGAATTTCCCTTCCTAGTAGTAGATTTCCTCTCACTTCCTGTTGTCTCCTTCCGTTTGCAAGTAGGAGTCATTTGTAAGTTAGAGGTTTGAAAGTAGGGGCCTGCCGTATATACTCTGCAGAAATTTGCCCCTTACATGTTGGTGTTGCCACAACACTGAGCCCTCACAGTTACTCTTGGTGGGCGCTGGAACGCCCTGCTGTGAACCATTATATCAGGAATTGTAATTACATGCCATTGTTGAACAGTGGTAGGAAAAATTGGGCCTTTGGTGGTGGTGCTGGTGCCACAACACTGTCAGCCCTCACAGTTACTCTTGGTGGGCGCAGGAATGGGCCCTGTTGCAAAGTATTGCATCAAAAATTGTAATTACACGCTGTTAAACAGGGGCAGAAAAATTTGGGCCTTAGGCACTGGTGCTGGTGCCACGACACTGCAACCTCTCCCAGATACTCTAGTTGGAGTGCAGGAATGAGCCCTGCTGCAAAGCATTGCATCAAAAATTGTAATTACATGCCCCTGTTAAACAGGGGCTGAAAAATTGGGCCTAAGCCACTGGTGGCGGCACCCAGAAACAAAAATGTTCTTCCAAGCTATCATCATGTTATATCAGCTTCAGGTGCTTGGTAGCTGGTGGTGATCCAAGACTGACCTTCATAAAGATGAACCAGTCGATCAAGCGAGTCGGCGGACAGGCGCACCCTGTGATCCGTGACAAAGCCTCCAGCAGCACTGAATGTGCGTTCCGAAAGAACGCAGGATGCAGGACAGGCCAGTAGCTCAATTGCATACTGTGCAAGGTCTGGCCAGTGATCCATCCTCAAGACCCAGTAAGCCAGAGGATTTTCGGTGGGAAAGGTGTCCAAGTCTGACCTTGCCCCTAGGTATTCCTGCATCATGTATATCAGACGCTGGCGATGGTTGCTGGAACCGTTCATACCTTGGGGCTGCGGACTAAAGAATTGTCTGAACGCATCGGTCAAATGGCTACCTTCCCCACTGCTCCTTCTTTGACTGACCGAAACCTCAGCAACTCGTTGTCCAGGACCAGGCGTTTGTAACCTCCCAGTCTCTGGGAACACGTTGCGCAGACCTTTCTGCAAGGCCTCCCGGAGTTGTCTCATCCTCTGCGACGGTAAGATAAGGTCCACAACCTTACCCTTGTACCGTGGATCAAGGAGAGTGGCCAGCCAGTAATGGTCCATCTTCTTGATCCGAAGAATACGAGGATCCTTCCGCAGACTTTGCAGGATCAGGGAGGCCATGCAGCGTAGGTTTGCTGAGGCATTCGGTCCGGAGTCCTCTGGGTCACTAAGGACGACATGATCCGCAGCCACCTCCTCCCAGCCACGTACAAGTCCACGTGTTTCTTGGGACTGTAAATCATCCCTAAAAGACTGCTGCTGTTGATGCTGAGTGCCAGGCTCCACCTCCATGCTGACACAATCCTCCTCCTCGTCCTGTGGGATGGGTGGGACAGAAGGAACACTGTCTGGGTAAAGGGGGCCTTGAGAGGCAAGGAAGTCCTCCTCTTCCTGCCTCTGTTCTGCCTCAAGTGCCCTGTCCATTATTCCACACAGCGTATGCTCCAACAGGTGGACAAGAGGTACAGTGTCACTGATCCATGCACTGTCACTGCTCACCATCCTCGTGGCCTCCTCAAATGGTGCCAGGACAGTGCATGCATCCCTGATCATGCCCCACTGGCGTGGTGAAAAAAACCAGAGCTCCCCTGACCCTGTCCTGGTGCCGTAGTCGCACAGGTACTCATTGATGGCCCTCTGCTGCGTGTGCAGCCGCTGCAGCATGGCCAACGTTGAGTTCCACCTGGTGGGCATGTCACATACAAGGCGGTTCTTGGGCAGGTTCAACTCCTTTTGCAGCTCAGCCAGCCGAGCACTGGCATTAAATGATCTGCGGAAATGCACACAGACTTTCCTGGCCTGCCTCAGGACATCCTGTAAGCCCGGGTACCTGCCCAAGAACCGCTGCACCACCAGGTTAAGGACGTGAGCCACACAGGGCACATGGGTCAGTTGTCCCTGTCGGAGGGTGGAGAGGAGGTTGGTGCCATTGTCGCAAACCACCATTCCTGGCTTAAGCTGGCGTGGCGTCAACCACCTCTCGGCCTGCCCCTGCAGAGCTGACAGAACCTCTGCCCCAGTGTGGCTCCTGTCCCCCGAACACACCAGCGCAAGCACAGCATGGCATCTTTTTTGCCTGCGTACTTGCGTAGCCCCTTGAACGCCTACGGAGCACCGCTGGTTTCGAGGACAAAGCACAGGAAGATGCCATGGAGGAAGAAGAAGAGGAGGGGGTGGAGGAGAGCGGTGTGTCACAACCAGTAGTAGCATTTTGGAGGCGTGGCGGCGGAACAACCTCCAACACTACTGCACCTTGTCCTGCATCCTTTCCAGGTGCCAAAAGAGTGACCCAATGGGCCGTGAAAGAAAGGTAACGTCCCTGTCCAAGCCTGCTGGACCATGAGTCAGCGGTAATATGCACCTTACCACTGACCGCCCTGTCCAGCGAGGCATGGACATTGCCTTCCACATGCCGGTAGAGAGCCGAAATCGCCTTCCGTGAGAAAAAGTGGCGTTTGGGAACCTGCCACTGAGGAACCGCACATTGCATAAACTCACGGAAGGGGGCCGAGTCTACCAACTGAAAAGGCAGCAGTTGAAGTGCTAGCAATTTAGCCAAGCTAGCATTCAACCGCTGGGCATGTGGATGGCTGGGAGTGAACTTTTTTCGACGGTCCAGCAGCTGGGGCAGGGAAATTTGCCTGCTAGAATCGGACGTCGGTGTACTGCTAGCAGAGTGCCCGCAAGTACTTGGCTGTGACACACCTAATTCTACACCTTCATTCCTCTCAGTGCAGGTTTCAGAGAGGACTTAAGGTATAGTGGGGTTGGAGATCCCAGCTGATGCGGAGCAAGGAGAGGTCTGCTTTGTTCTTTGGTGTGGGTCTTTAAGGTAGGCTTGCCAACGAGCTGCATGGCAGGTCAACATATGTCTGGTCAAGCATGTGGTGCCCAAGCGGCTGATGTTTTGGCCACGCGAGATACACTTGAGACATATGTTGCAAACAGCAGCGGTGCGATCTGATGCACTCGACTCAAAAAAGGCCCACACCAAAGAACTTTTGGAATAACGGGCAGAGGCAGCGCCCTGCACAGGCGGAGCTCTGCGGTGTGATTCAGTCGGTGTGCTGCCCTTACGCTGGCCCCCGGAGGACATCCTGCCTCATTGAAGATGTGCCTCCTCCTCCTCCTCTCTCCTATCAGGCACCCACGTGGAGTTAGTGACCTCATCATCCTCTCCCTCCTCATCACTGGAACCAATCTGGCAGTATGCTGCAGCTGCTGGAACATGACTGCCAGATTGGTGTCCTTCTTAAGCATCCCCTCTCTCTGCTCTCACGCTACTGCCTTCCTCTAGCTGGGTATCATCTTCAGATCCTTCGAAACGCTGGGCATCCTCCTGGAGCATGTACCCAACACTGTGCTCAAACAGTTCGGGGGACTCCTCAGGAGGACACAGTGGGTCTAGGGAAGGAGTGACTGATGATGACATTGAGGACGCTTTGGCAGCTGCTTTGCCAGTACCCTGAGCCTGGGTGAGAGAGGATGAGGAGGATGAGGAGGGCTTGGTCATCCACTCTACCAAGTCTTCGGCATGATGCGGCTCAACACGTCTAGCTGCCGAAAATAAGGACAAGCGTGTCCCATGGCCACGTGCTGATGACGATGCACAGCGTCCACGGCCAGCACTGTTGTCTCTAGACACAGAGCCTGCTTGCCCTCTTTTATTGGCTCCTGACTGTCTGCCTCTCCTTGTTTGCCTTCCAGACATTCTAAAGGCCTGCAGGGAGATGGGAAAACCAGCAATAAGGGGTAGCTTCAGGTGTATATTTTGCAAGAAGCACACTACGCCTGCTGTAAGTGCTGCAGATGCCTGCCTGTGTTACACAACAGGAAAAAACAGCAATAAGGCCTAGCTTCAGGTGTATATTTTGCAGGAAGCACACTACGACTGCTATAACTGCTGCAGATGCCTGCCTGTGTTACACAACAGGAAAAAACAGCAATAGGGGCTAGCTTCAGGTGTATATTTTGCAGGAAGCACACTACGCCTGCTATAACTCCTGCAGATGCCTGCCTGTGTTACACAACAGGAAAACACAGCAATAAGGGCTAGCTTCTGGTGTATATTTTGCAAGAAGCACACTACGCCCGCTGTAAGTGCTGCAGATGCCTGTCTGTGTTACACAACAGGAAAACATAGCAATAAGGGCTAGCTTCAGGTGTATACTGTGCATGAGGCTTAGCAAAAATATCACTGACACTGTCCCTGCCTATCCTTCTCTCTCCCTGCACACAAGGTTTAGCAGAATATCACTAACACTGTCCCTGCCTATCCATCTCTCTCCCTGAACCGGAACACACTACACAAGGCCGCCGCGCTGGCGGCCTTTTATAGTGTGGGGCGTGTACTAAACCCCCCTGAGCTATAATTGGCCACAGGCATCTTGCCTGTGGCCAATTATGGCTCTCCTCGCTGCCGGCGCTGGGATTGGCCAAGCATGTGGGGTCACAGTGCATGCTTGGCTAATCACAGTGCCGGGATTGCACTGCGATGGCGCAGTGTATTGTGGGCCATTCGCATCACTCGAATTTGGCGCTAACAGCCCAAAACATTCGATCTTCGTCGAACGATCTAACAGCCAATGTTCGACTCGAACACCGAGCTCATCCCTACTCGGAATATATACAGTTTGCACTGGTCAGTGTGTACCCAAATTTTTTGTTGTCTACGCGCATTTTTCACTGAATTGAGAGGTCTTTGGACTTGCACCATAACTCCTTGAACATCTAAAATGTCAAATGGACCTTTTCCAACTACTTTGCCATGGTTCACTTTTCCTGAAAGTTTACCATAAGTTGTCCTCCTTTCTCAAACTTAGAAGTATGAGGAGGAATATTTTTTTGTATACAATTAGCTGCATGTGGCAAAATATTGTTCAGATTGTCCTGTAACATCTGTAACCATTTTGTTTTCTCTATTGCCTCTCTGCGGCGTAGACAAAAAAGGTTCATTGGGAAACACAAGCAGCATTTTCCTTCCTATTCATTCGTTCAAAAAGGAGAGTACTGTGTTGCAGAAGATGCTGTGCTTCTGACACTCATCAAAACAAACGGTACAGCATCAACCCAAGCATTTCCTCTGTTTTCGCAATTCTAGACTTCATAGTTCGATTCATTCTTTCCACAATCCCTGCAGACTGGATAAGGTACATGAAATCTCTGTTCTAATCCCAAGATTTTACACATTGCCTGCATGATTGTACCTGTAAAATTAGATCCTCTGTCACTGCTGAGATTTTTTGGTATTCCCCACACTGGAAAAACATGATTCACTAGCATCCTAGCAGTTGTCAAAGCATCATCTTTGCGAACTGGTAAGATTTCGACCCACTTTGAAAAAACATCAACCAAAACTAAAGCAAATCTGAATCCATTTTTCCCTGATGGTAAAGGACCTATATAATCTATTTGTATGGTAGACCAAGGTCCGTGTCTGGTGGAGGAATTCTTTGTAAAAGGAGGTTTCTGACCCTTTGGTCTAGGATTCACTTGTGCACAAATCAAACAAGATTTGATTACACTGTCTGCTGTCTCTTCCATTTTGTCCCAATAGAACTTTTCTTTAAGAATTTCAAGCGATTTTTTTTTACCAATCTGACCTAAACTTTCATGATTGAATTCCACCTGAAGGTGTTGAGGTATAACAGGACGCAGAAACCCATCTAAGTCATGACACAAGACCCCGTTTTCACAAACCAAGGGAGATTTCATGTCACCCGGAGAGGAAGGGAAAATAGACGTATCCTTTTTCTGTTCATCTGCAAATGAGGGAATCTGTGTCTGTTTTCCTAACATTAATTGGTACCAATTCAGGTTGAATCACTAATTCACCATGCAAAGCTGCTTCTTTTGCTAAAGTATCTGCTGTACAATTGCCAACAGTCAGCTCACTATCGTCTCTTATGTGATGGAATCTTTACAATAGCACATGCAAGAGGTTTTTTCTCTGCAAGTTCAAAAACTGATTCAAGTGTCTTTCTGCACAAAGGTGTTATTGGATGAATCTACAAAACCTCAACATTTCCAAACAGGTAGATAATCAGTAAGAGAACGATCATATGAACTGTCACTCAGTAGTGTATTTAGGTTTTGTGCTGCCCTAGGCCTAACTAAACTCGTGCACCCCCTAATTTAAATATGACCCACCCCTTCCTGTCAAGGCCACACCCATTTCTGTTTAAGACCCGCCCTGAAATTTTTGAATGGGGACACTAGTTTTGAGGGCCTGGGGGAAGGGAATGGATTCTGTTAATTTGCATAGATTTCGTCCCACTTCCGGTTTGGCTATGGGGCAGGAAGTGAAGGGAAAACTCTGACGGGGATGGTAAAAAATAAACTGACAGGGGCTATAACCCTCCCCTTACTCTATCCAAAATGAAAAAAAAAAAAGTGTTGCCTATTCTACTTTAAGCACAAATTTCTGATAATTTTATGGAAAGGACTAAGAAGATGTAACCATGCCAATGGTGCAGCAGGAAACATAGCACAGTGAGGAAGATTTGTGGTCCAGGATAATAGGACAGTCAAAATTAGAAGCAGCGCCACACACACACACACACACGCAGTTGCGGAATGCCGACCGCCCACATACTGGAAGCACTGGGGATGCTTTATGGGGGCGCTAGACTAATTTACCTCTCAGCCCAGTCCACCCCATAAGACTAACAGTGTAGTGTAAGCTGGTCGGGACTCTTTCCGTGCTGCTCCCCTAGGCCTTGTTGGCCTAGGCCAGGATACAGCGTTGCTGTCACTATAGATCACTAATTGACTTCTATTCTCTTCCTTGTCTTGTCAGTACTGTTTTTACTGCTTCAAGTTCTGCTCTTTGAGCAGAAAAATGTCCTGTTGGGCACTTTTTTTTGCTTTCTTCCTTCTACTCTGTTTTTTTCCCCAGGGAGGAAGGGGAGGGTGGAGTTTCCCTTTTTTCTTTGTGGTCTCTCAATACAAATAAATAAATTAGGAGATG